>CM059260.1:0-1250000 GCA_030347555.1 Lablab purpureus
GGCCCTGGGCCTGGGCCTGGGCCTGGGCCCTGGGCCTGGGCCTGGGCCCTGGGCCTGGGCCCTGGGCCTGGGCCTGGGCCTGGGCCTGGGCCTGGGCCCTGGGCCTGGGCCTGGGCCTGGGCCTGGGGCCTGGGCCTGGGCCTGGGCCTGGGCCTGGGCCTGGAGGCCTGGGCCTGGGCCTGGGCCACTGAGGCCCTGGGCCTGGGCCTGGGCCCTGGGCCTGAGGCCTGGGCCTGGGCCACTGGGCCTGGGCCTGGGCCTGGGCCACTAGGCCTGGGCCCTGGGCCTGAGGCCCTGGGCCCTAGGCCCTGGGCCCTGGGCCTGGGCCCTGGGCCTGGGCCCTGGGCCTAGGCCTGGGCCTGGGCCTGGGCCTGGGCCCTGGGCCCTGGGCCTGGGCCTGGGCCTGGGCCTGGGCCTGGGCCTGGGCCTGGGCCTGGGCCCTGGGCCCTGGGCCTGGGCCTGGGCCTGGGCCCTGGGCCTGGGCCTGGGCCTGGGCCCTGGGCCTGGGCCTGGGCCTGGGCCACTGGGCCTGAGCCTGGGCCTGGGCCACTGGGCCCTGGGCCTGGGCCTGGGCCTGAGGCCTGGGCCCTGGGCCTGGGCCCTGGGCCCTGAGGCCTGGGCCACTGGGCCTGGGCCCTGGGCCCTGGGCCTGGGCCACTGGGCCTGGGCCTAGGCCTGGGCCCTGGGCCTGGGCCCTGGGCCCTGGGCCCTGGGCCTGGGCCTGGGCCTGGGCCCTGGGCCTGGGCCTGGGCCTGGGCCCTGGGCCTGGGCCTGGGCCTGGGCCTGGGCCCTGGGCCTGGGCCACTGGGCCCTGGGCCTGGGCCCTGGGCCTGGGCCCTGGGCCTGGGCCCTGGGCCTGGGCCTGGGCCCTGGGCCTGGGCCCTGGGCCTGAGGCCTGGGCCCTGGGCCTGGGCCTGGGCCTGGGCCTGGGCCTGGGCCCTAGGCCTGGGCCTGGGCCCTGGGCCACTAGGCCTGGGCCACTGGGCCTGGGCCTGGGCCTGGGCCTGGGCCTGGGCCTGGGCCCTGGGCCTGGGCCCTGGGCCTGGGCCTGGGCCTGGGCCTGGGCCTGGGCCTGGGCCTGGGCCACTGGGCCTGGGCCTGGGCCTGGGCCACTGGGCCCTGGGCCCTGGGCCTGGGCCTGGGCCTGGGCCTGGGCCTGGGCCCTGGGCCTGGGCCCTGGGCCTGGGCCCTGGGCCTGGGCCTGGGCCTGGGCCCTGGGCCCTGGGCCACTGGGCCCTGGGCCTGGGCCCTGGGCCTGGGCCTGGGCCACTGGGCCTGGGCCTGGGCCTGGGCCTGGGCCTGGGCCTGGGCCTGGGCCTGGGCCCTGGGCCCTGGGCCCTGGGCCTGGGCCTGGGCCTGGGCCTGGGCCCTGGGCCTGGGCCCTGGGCCTGGGCCCTGGGCCTGGGCCCTGGGCCCTGGGCCCTGGGCCTGGGCCTGGGCCTGGGCCTGGGCCACTGGGCCTGGGCCTGGGCCTGGGCCACTGGGCCTGGGCCTGGGCCTGGGCCTGGGCCTGGGCCTGGGCCTGGGCCCTGGGCCTGGGCCCTGGGCCACTGGGCCTGGGCCTGGGCCTGGGCCACTGAGGCCTGGGCCTGGGCCCTGGGCCTGGGCCTGGGCCTGGGCCTGGGCCCTGGGCCTGGGCCACTGGGCCTGGGCCTGGGCCTGGGCCTGGGCCCTGGGCCACTGGGCCTGGGCCTGGGCCCTGGGCCTGGGCCTGGGCCACAGGCCCTGGGCCCTGGGCCTGGGCCTGGGCCCTGGGCCCTGGGCCCTGGGCCCTGGGCCTGGGCCTGAGGCCTGGGCCCTGGGCCTGGGCCACTGGGCCTGGGCCTGGGCCCTGGGCCACTGGGCCCTGGGCCTGGGCCTGGGCCACTGGGCCACTAGGCCTGGGCCCTGGGCCCTGGGCCTGGGCCTGGGCCTGGGCCTGGGCCTGGGCCCTGGGCCTGGGCCCAGGCCTGGGCCCTGGGCCTGGGCCCTGGGCCTGGGCCTGGGCCTGGGCCTGGGCCTAGGCCTGGGCCTGGGCCCTAGGCCACTGGGCCTGGGCCTGGGCCTGGGCCCTAGGCCCTGAGGCCCTGGGCCTGGGCCCTGGGCCTGGGCCTGGGCCTGGGCCCTGGGCCTGGGCCCTGGGCCTGGGCCTGGGCCACTGGGCCCTGGGCCTGGGCCTGGGCCTGGGCCCTGGGCCCTGGGCCCTGGGCCTGGGCCCTGGGCCTGGGCCCTGGGCCTAGGCCTGGGCCTGGGCCACTGGGCCTGGGCCTGGGCCCTGGGCCTGGGCCACTGGGCCACTGGGCCTGGGCCTGGGCCTGGGCCTGAGGCCTGGGCCCTGGGCCACTGGGCCTGGGCCCTGGGCCCTGGGCCTGGGCCCTGGGCCTGGGCCTGGGCCTGGGCCTGGGCCCTGGGCCTGGGCCTGGGCCTGGGCCCTGGGCCTGGGCCTGGGCCCTGGGCCTGGGCCTGGGCCTGGGCCCTGGGCCCTGGGCCCTGGGCCTGGGCCCTGGGCCTGGGCCTGGGCCCTGGGCCTGGGCCTGGGCCCTGGGCCTGGGCCACTGGGCCTGGGCCTGGGCCTGGGCCCTGGGCCACTGGGCCTGGGCCTGGGCCTGGGCCCTGGGCCTGGGCCCTGGGCCTGGGCCACTGGGCCTGGGCCTGGGCCTGGGCCCTGGGCCTGGGCCCTGGGCCTGGGCCCTGGGCCTGGGCCTGGGCCTGGGCCTGGGCCTGGGCCTGGGCCCTGGGCCTAGGCCTGGGCCTGGGCCCTGGGCCCTGGGCCTGGGCCTGGGCCTGGGCCCTGGGCCACTGGGCCTGGGCCTGGGCCCTGGGCCTGGGCCTGGGCCCTGGGCCTGGGCCTGGGCCCTGGGCCTGGGCCTGGGCCCTGGGCCTGGGCCTGGGCCCTGGGCCTGGGCCACTGGGCCCTGGGCCACTGGGCCTGGGCCCTGGGCCTGGGCCTGGGCCTGGGCCTGAGGCCTGGGCCTGGGCCTGGGCCCTGGGCCTGGGCCTGGGCCTGGGCCTGGGCCACTGGGCCTGGGCCTGGGCCTGGGCCCTGGGCCCTGGGCCTGGGCCTGGGCCCAGGCCTGGGCCTGGGCCCTGGGCCTGGGCCTGGGCCCTGGGCCTGGGCCTGGGCCCTGGGCCTAGGCCCTGGGCCTGGGCCTGGGCCTGGGCCTGGGCCCTGGGCCTGGGCCTGGGCCTGGGCCTGGGCCCTGGGCCTGGGCCTGGGCCTGGGCCTGGGCCTGGGCCACTGGGCCTGGGCCTGGGCCTGGGCCCTGGGCCTGGGCCTGGGCCTGGGCCCTGGGCCTGGGCCCTGGGCCTGGGCCACTGGGCCTGGGCCTGGGCCCTGGGCCTGGGCCTGGGCCACTGGGCCTGGGCCTGGGCCTGGGCCCTGGGCCTGGGCCCTGGGCCTGGGCCTGGGCCTGGGCCCTGGGCCTGGGCCTGGGCCTGGGCCCTGGGCCCTGGGCCTGGGCCTGGGCCCTGGGCCTGGGCCTGGGCCTGGGCCTGGGCCCTGGGCCTGGGCCTGGGCCTGGGCCTGGGCCTGGGCCTGGGCCTGGGCCCTGGGCCTGGGCCCTGGGCCACTGAGGCCTGGGCCCTGGGCCTGGGCCCTGGGCCTGGGCCCTGGGCCTGGGCCTGGGCCCTGGGCCTGGGCCCTGGGCCTGGGCCACTGGGCCTGGGCCTGGGCCCTGGGCCTGGGCCCTGGGCCCTGGGCCTGGGCCTGAGGCCTGGGCCCTGGGCCTGGGCCTGGGCCTGGGCCTGGGCCCTGGGCCTGGGCCCTGGGCCTGGGCCTGGGCCCTGGGCCTGGGCCTGGGCCACTGGGCCCTGGGCCTGGGCCTGGGCCCTGGGCCTGGGCCTGCAGGCCCTGGGCCCTGGGCCTGGGCCTGGGCCACTGGGCCCTGGGCCTGGGCCTGGGCCTGGGCCCTGGGCCTGGGCCTGGGCCTGGGCCCTGGGCCTGGGCCTGGGCCTGGGCCTGGGCCCTGGGCCTGGGCCTGGGCCTGGGCCACTAGGCCCTGGGCCTGGGCCACTGGGCCTGGGCCTGGGCCTGGGCCTGGGCCCTGGGCCCTGGGCCTGGGCCTGGGCCCTGAGGCCTGGGCCTGGGCCTGGGCCTGGGCCCTGGGCCTGGGCCTGGGCCTGGGCCCTGAGGCCTGGGCCTGGGCCTGGGCCCTGGGCCTGGGCCTGGGCCTGGGCCCTGGGCCTGGGCCTGGGCCTGGGCCTGGGCCTGGGCCTGGGCCACTGAGGCCTGGGCCCTGGGCCTGGGCCTGGGCCCTGGGCCTGGGCCCTGGGCCTGGGCCTGGGCCCTGGGCCTGGGCCCTGGGCCTGGGCCTAGGCCTGGGCCTGGGCCCTGGGCCTGGGCCTGGGCCTGGGCCACTGGGCCCTGGGCCTGGGCCACTGGGCCTGGGCCCTGGGCCTGGGCCTGGGCCTGGGCCCTGGGCCCTGGGCCCTGGGCCTGGGCCTGGGCCTGGGCCTGGGCCCTGGGCCTGGGCCCTGGGCCTGGGCCTGGGCCTGGGCCTGGGCCCTGGGCCCTGGGCCTGGGCCTGGGCCTGGGCCTGGGCCTGGGCCTGGGCCTGGGCCTGGGCCTGGGCCCTGGGCCTGGGCCTGGGCCCTGGGCCTGGGCCTGGGCCTGGGCCCTGGGCCTGGGCCCTGGGCCTGGGCCTGGGCCTGGGCCACTGGGCCTGGGCCCTGGGCCTGGGCCTGGGCCTGGCAGGCCTGGGCCTGGGCCTGGGCCTGGGCCTGGGCCTGGGCCCTGGGCCCTGGGCCACTGAGGCCTGGGCCTGGGCCCTGGGCCTGGGCCCTGGGCCCTGGGCCTGGGCCTGGGCCTAGGCCTGGGCCTGGGCCACTGGGCCTGGGCCTGGGCCTGGGCCTGGGCCCTGGGCCCTGGGCCTGGGCCTGGGCCCTGGGCCTGGGCCACTGGGCCCTGGGCCTGGGCCTGGGCCACTGGGCCTGGGCCACTGGGCCACAGGCCTGGGCCCTGGGCCTGGGCCCTGGGCCTGGGCCTGGGCCTGGGCCTGGGCCTGGGCCCTGGGCCTGGGCCTGGGCCCTGGGCCCTGGGCCCTGGGCCACTGGGCCCTGGGCCTGGGCCCTGGGCCTGGGCCACTGGGCCCTGAGGCCTGGGCCTGGGCCCTGGGCCTGGGCCCTGGGCCTGGGCCACTGGGCCTGGGCCCTGGGCCTGGGCCTGGGCCACTGGGCCTGGGCCTGGGCCCTGGGCCTGGGCCTGGGCCTGGGCCTGGGCCTGAGGCCTGGGCCCTGGGCCTGGGCCTGGGCCACTGGGCCTGGGCCTGGGCCCTGGGCCACTGGGCCTGGGCCTGGGCCCTGGGCCTGGGCCCTGGGCCACTGGGCCTGGGCCCTGAGGCCCTGGGCCTGGGCCTGAGGCCCTGGGCCTGGGCCTGGGCCTGGGCCCTGGGCCTGAGGCCTGGGCCTGGGCCTGGGCCACTAGGCCCTGGGCCCTGGGCCCTGGGCCTGGGCCTGGGCCCTGGGCCTGGGCCTGGGCCACTGGGCCTGGGCCTGGGCCTGGGCCTGGGCCTGGGCCTGGGCCTGGGCCTGGGCCTGGGCCTGGGCCACTAGGCCTGGGCCACTGGGCCTGGGCCTGGGCCCTGGGCCACTGGGCCTGGGCCTGGGCCTGGGCCCTGGGCCTGGGCCTGGGCCTGGGCCTGGGCCCTGGGCCTGGGCCTGGGCCCTGGGCCTGGGCCCTGGGCCCTGGGCCTGGGCCACTGGGCCTGGGCCCTGGGCCCTGGGCCTGGGCCCTGGGCCCTGGGCCTGGGCCCTGGGCCTGGGCCCTGGGCCTGGGCCCTGGGCCTGGGCCCTGGGCCTGGGCCTGGGCCCTGGGCCTGGGCCTGAGGCCTGGGCCTGGGCCTGGGCCTGGGCCCTGGGCCTAGGCCTGGGCCCTGGGCCCTGGGCCCTGGGCCTGGGCCTGGGCCCTGGGCCTGGGCCCTGGGCCTGGGCCCTGGGCCCTGGGGCCTGGGCCTGGGCCTGGGCCCTGGGCCTGGGCCCTGGGCCCTGGGCCTGGGCCTGGGCCTGGGCCTGGGCCTGGGCCTGGGCCCTGGGCCCTGGGCCTGGGCCTGGGCCCTGGGGCCTGGGCCTGGGCCTGGGCCTGGGCCTGGGCCTGGGCCTGGGCCTGGGCCTGGGCCTGGGCCCTGGGCCCTGGGCCTGGGCCCTGGGCCTGGGCCACTGGGCCTGGGCCTGGGCCACTGGGCCTGGGCCCTGGGCCTGGGCCTGGGCCTGGGCCACTGGGCCTGGGCCTGGGCCCTGGGCCCTGGGCCTGGGCCCTGGGCCCTGGGCCCTGGGCCCTGGGCCTGGGCCCTGGGCCCTGGGCCTGGGCCCTGGGCCCTGGGCCTGGGCCTGGGCCCTGGGCCTGGGCCCTGGGCCTGGGCCTGGGCCTGGGCCCTGGGCCTGGGCCCTGGGCCCTGGGCCCTGGGCCTGGGCCTGGGCCTGGGCCCTGGGCCTGGGCCCTGGGCCTGGGCCCTGGGCCTGGGCCCTGGGCCCTGGGCCACTGGGCCTGGGCCTGGGCCTGGGCCCTAGGCCTGGGCCACTGAGGCCTGGGCCTGGGCCTGGGCCTGGGCCCTGGGCCTGGGCCTGGGCCCTGGGCCTGGGCCTGGGCCTGGGCCTGGGCCCTGGGCCTGGGCCTGGGCCCTGGGCCTGGGCCTGGGCCTGGGCCCTGGGCCTGGGCCCTGGGCCTGGGCCTGGGCCCTGGGCCTGGGCCTGGGCCTGGGCCTGGGCCCTGGGCCTGGGCCTGGGCCCTGGGCCCTGGGCCTGGGCCTGGGCCTGAGGCCTGGGCCTGGGCCCTGGGCCTGGGCCCTGGGCCCTGGGCCTGGGCCTGGGCCCTGGGCCTGGGCCACTGGGCCTGGGCCTGGGCCTGGGCCCTGGGCCTGGGCCTGGGCCCTGGGCCTGGGCCCTGGGCCTGGGCCCTGGGCCTGGGCCCTGGGCCTGGGCCTGGGCCTGGGCCCTGGGCCTGGGCCACTGGGCCTGGGCCTGGGCCTGGGCCCTGGGCCCTGGGCCCTGGGCCTGGGCCTGGGCCTGGGCCACAGGCCCTGGGCCTGGGCCTGGGCCCTGGGCCTGGGCCTGGGCCCTGGGCCTGGGCCTGGGCCTGGGCCCTGGGCCTGGGCCTGGGCCCTGGGCCTGAGGCCTGGGCCCTGGGCCTGGGCCTGGGCCTGGGCCCTGGGCCTGGGCCTGGGCCCTGGGCCCTGGGCCTGGGCCTGGGCCCTGGGCCTGGGCCACTGGGCCTGGGCCTGGGCCTGGGCCTGGGCCCTGGGCCTGGGCCTGGGCCTGGGCCTGGGCCTGGGCCTGGGCCCTGGGCCTGGGCCTGGGCCCTGGGCCCTGGGCCCTGGGCCTGAGGCCTGGGCCTGGGCCTGGGCCACTAGGCCTGGGCCTGGGCCTGGGCCTGGGCCCTGGGCCCTGGGCCTGGGCCTGGGCCTGGGCCCTGGGCCTGGGCCTGGGCCTGGGCCTGGGCCTGGGCCCTGGGCCTGGGCCTGGGCCTGGGCCTGGGCCTGGGCCCTGGGCCCTGGGCCTGGGCCTGGGCCTGGGCCCCTGGGCCCTGGGCCTGGGCCTGGGCCTGGGCCCTGGGGCCTGGGCCTGGGCCCTGGGCCTGGGCCTGGGCCTGGGCCCTGGGCCTGGGCCCTGGGCCTGGGCCTGGGCCTGGGCCTGGGCCCTGGGCCTGGGCCTGGGCCCTGGGCCCTGGGGCCTGGGCCCTGGGCCCTGGGCCTGGGCCTGGGCCCTGGGCCTGGGCCTGGGCCCTGGGCCTGGGCCCTGGGCCACTGGGCCTGGGCCTGGGCCCTGGGCCACTGGGCCTGGGCCACTGGGCCCTGGGCCTGGGCCTGGGCCTGGGCCCTGGGCCCTGGGCCTGGGCCCTGGGCCTGGGCCTGGGCCTGGGCCTGGGCCCTGGGCCTGGGCCACTAGGCCTGGGCCTGGGCCTGGGCCCTGGGCCCTGGGCCTGGGCCCTGGGCCTGGGCCTGGGCCCTGGGCCCTGGGCCACTGGGCCTGGGCCTGGGCCTGGGCCCTGGGCCACTGGGCCCTGGGCCCTGGGCCTGGGCCTGGGCCCTGGGCCTGGGCCTGGGCCCTGGGCCTGGGCCTGGGCCCTGGGCCCTGGGCCACTGGGCCCTGGGCCTGGGCCTGGGCCTGGGCCCTGGGCCTGGGCCTGGGCACTGGGCCTGGGCCCTGGGCCTGGGCCTGGGCCACTGGGCCTGGGCCCTGGGCCTGGGCCTGGGCCCTGGGCCTGGGCCCTGGGCCTGGGCCTGGGCCTGGGCCTGGGCCTGGGCCACTGGGCCACTGGGCCCTGGGCCACTGGGCCTGGGCCTGGGCCTGGGCCTGGGCCCTGGGCCTGGGCCCTGGGCCTGGGCCTGGGCCTGGGCCCTGGGCCTGGGCCTGGGCCTGGGCCTGGGCCCTGGGCCTGGGCCCTGGGCCTGGGCCTGGGCCTGGGCCCTGGGCCACAGGCCTGGGCCTGGGCCCTGGGCCTGGGCCCTGGGCCTGGGCCCTGGGCCTGGGCCCTGGGCCACTGGGCCTGGGCCTGGGCCCTGGGCCTGGGCCCTGGGCCTGGGCCTGGGCCCTGGGCCTGGGCCTGGGCCTGGGCCCTGGGCCTGGGCCTGGGCCTGGGCCTGGGCCACTGGGCCCTGGGCCTGGGCCTGGGCCTGGGCCTGGGCCTAGGCCTGGGCCTGGGCCTGGGCCCTGGGCCTGGGCCCTGGGCCTGGGCCCTGGGCCTGGGCCTGGGCCTGGGCCCTGGGCCTGGGCCTGGGCCACTGGGCCCTGGGCCTGGGCCTGGGCCTGGGCCTGGGCCCTGGGCCTGGGCCTGGGCCCTGAGGCCCTGGGCCCTGGGCCTGGGCCTGGGCCCTGGGCCCTGGGCCTGGGCCTGGGCCTGGGCCCTGGGCCCTGGGCCTGGGCCTGGGCCTGGGCCTGGGCCTGGGCCCTGGGCCCTGGGCCTGGGCCTGGGCCCTGGGCCTGGGCCTGGGCCTGGGCCCTGGGCCTGGGCCTGGGCCACTGGGCCTGGGCCCTGGGCCCTGGGCCCTGGGCCACTGGGCCTGGGCCCTGGGCCTGGGCCCTGGGCCTGGGCCTGGGCCCTGGGCCTGGGCCTGAGGCCTGGGCCACTGGGCCTGGGCCTGGGCCTGGGCCTGGGCCTGGGCCCTGGGCCCTGGGCCTGGGCCTGGGCCTGGGCCCTGGGCCTGGGCCTGAGGCCTAGGCCCTGGGCCTGGGCCCTGGGCCCTGGGCCTGGGCCTGGGCCTGGGCCCTGGGCCCTGGGCCCTGGGCCTGGGCCCTGGGCCTGGGCCTGGGCCCTGGGCCTGGGCCCTGGGCCTGGGCCCTGGGCCCTGGGCCTGGGCCTGGGCCTGGGCCCTGGGCCCTGGGCCTGGGCCTGGGCCTGGGCCCTGGGCCCTGGGCCTGGGCCCTGGGCCTGGGCCTGGGCCCTGGGCCTGGGCCCTGGGCCTGGGCCCTGGGCCTGGGCCTGGGCCTGGGCCTGGGCCCTGGGCCTGGGCCTGGGCCCTGGGCCTGGGCCCTGGGCCCTGGGCCCTGGGCCCTGGGCCTGGGCCCTGGGCCTGGGCCTGGGCCTGGGCCTGGGCCCTGGGCCTGGGCCCTGGGCCCTGGGCCTGGGCCCTGGGCCCTGGGCCTGGGCCTGGGCCCTGGGCCCTGGGCCTGGGCCCTGGGCCTGGGCCCTGGGCCACTGAGGCCTGGGCCTGGGCCCTGGGCCTGGGCCTGGGCCTGGGCCCTGGGCCCTGGGCCTGGGCCTGGGCCTGGGCCTGGGCCTGGGCCTGGGCCCTGGGCCCTGGGCCTGGGCCCTGGGCCCTGGGCCTGGGCCCTGGGCCTGGGCCACTGGGCCTGGGCCTGGGCCTGGGCCCTGGGCCACTGGGCCTGGGCCTGGGCCCTGGGCCCTGGGCCTGGGCCCTGGGCCTGGGCCTGGGCCCTGGGCCTGGGCCACTGGGCCCTGGGCCTGGGCCTGGGCCTGGGCCCTGGGCCACTGGGCCTGGGCCCTGGGCCTGGGCCTGGGCCTGGGCCCTGGGCCCTGGGCCTGGGCCTGGGCCCTGGGCCCTGGGCCACTGGGCCCTGGGCCCTGGGCCCTGGGCCTGGGCCTGGGCCTGGGCCCTGGGCCTGGGCCTGGGCCTGGGCCTGGGCCCTGGGCCTGGGCCTGGGCCTGGGCCCTGGGCCTGGGCCTGGGCCCTGGGCCTGGGCCTGGGCCCTGGGCCCTGGGCCTGGGCCCTGGGCCACTGGGCCTGAGGCCCTGGGCCCTGGGCCCTGGGCCTGGGCCTGGGCCTGGGCCCTGGGCCTGGGCCTGGGCCCTGGGCCCTGGGCCCTGGGCCTGGGCCCTGGGCCACTGGGCCCTGGGCCTGGGCCCTGGGCCTGGGCCCTGGGCCCTGGGCCCTGGGCCCTGGGCCCTGGGCCTGGGCCTGGGCCACTGGGCCCTGGGCCTGGGCCTGGGCCCTGGGCCACTGGGCCTGGGCCCTGGGCCTGGGCCACTGGGCCTGGGCCCTGGGCCCTGGGCCACTGGGCCTGGGCCCTGGGCCTGGGCCTGGGCCCTGGGCCCTGGGCCCTGGGCCCTGGGCCTGGGCCTGGGCCTGGGCCTGGGCCCTGGGCCTGGGCCCTGGGCCTGGGCCACTGGGCCCTGGGCCCTGGGCCTGGGCCCTGGGCCTGGGCCTGGGCCTGGGCCTGGGCCTGGGCCCTGGGCCTGGGCCTGGGCCCTGGGCCCTGGGCCTGGGCCCTGGGCCTGGGCCTGGGCCTGGGCCCTGGGCCTGGGCCTGGGCCCTGGGCCTGGGCCCTGGGCCCTGGGCCTGGGCCTGGGCCCTGGGCCTGGGCCCAGGCCCTGGGCCTGGGCCTGGGCCTGGGCCTGGGCCCTGGGCCTGGGCCCTGGGCCCTGGGCCCTGGGCCTGGGCCCTGGGCCCTGGGCCCTGGGCCTGGGCCCTGGGCCTGGGCCTGGGCCACTGGGCCTGGGCCTGGGCCTGGGCCTGGGCCTGGGCCCTGGGCCTGGGCCCTGGGCCTGGGCCTGGGCCTGGGCCCTGGGCCCTGGGCCCTGGGCCTGGGCCCTGGGCCCTGGGCCTGGGCCTGGGCCTGGGCCTGGGCCCTGGGCCTGGGCCACTGGGCCTGGGCCACTGGGCCCTGGGCCACTGGGCCCTGGGCCTGGGCCCTGGGCCCTGGGCCTGGGCCCTGGGCCTGGGCCTGGGCCTGGGCCTGGGCCTGGGCCTGGGCCTGGGCCCTGGGCCTGGGCCTGGGCCCTGGGCCTGGGCCCTGGGCCTGGGCCCTGGGCCTGGGCCTGGGCCTGGGCCACAGGCCCTGGGCCTGGGCCCTGGGCCCTGGGCCTGGGCCCTGGGCCCTGGGCCTGGGCCTGGGCCTGGGCCCTGGGCCTGGGCCCTGGGCCTGGGCCCTGGGCCTGGGCCTGGGCCCTGGGCCCTGGGCCTGGGCCCTGGGCCTGGGCCTGGGCCCTGGGCCCTGGGCCTGGGCCCTGGGCCCTGGGCCTGGGCCTGGGCCTGGGCCCTGGGCCCTGGGCCCTGGGCCCTGGGCCTGGGCCCTGGGCCTGGGCCTGGGCCCTGGGCCTGGGCCTAGGCCTGGGCCTGGGCCTGGGCCCTGGGCCCTGGGCCCTGGGCCACTGGGCCTGGGCCCTGGGCCTGGGCCCTGGGCCTGGGCCCTGGGCCCTGGGCCTGGGCCCTGGGCCTGGGCCCTGGGCCTGGGCCCTGGGCCCTGGGCCTGGGCCCTGGGCCTGGGCCCTGGGCCTGGGCCTGGGCCTGGGCCCTGGGCCTGGGCCACTGGGCCCTGGGCCCTGGGCCTGGGCCCTGGGCCCTGGGCCTGGGCCCTGGGCCCTGGGCCTGGGCCTGGGCCTGGGCCCTGGGCCTGGGCCTGGGCCTGGGCCTGGGCCACTGGGCCTGGGCCTGGGCCTGGGCCTGGGCCTGGGCCACTGGGCCCTGGGCCCTGGGCCTGGGCCTGGGCCCTGGGCCTGGGCCTGGGCCACTGGGCCTGGGCCCTGGGCCTGGGCCCTGGGCCTGGGCCTGGGCCTGGGCCCTGGGCCTGGGCCCTGGGCCTGGGCCTGGGCCCTGGGCCTGGGCCACTGGGCCCTGGGCCCTGGGCCTGGGCCCTGGGCCTGGGCCCTGGGCCTGGGCCCTGGGCCTGGGCCCTGGGCCTGGGCCTGGGCCCTGGGCCCTGGGCCTGGGCCCTGGGCCTGGGCCCTGGGCCCTGGGCCTGGGCCTGGGCCCTGGGCCTGGGCCCTGGGCCCTGGGCCTGGGCCTGGGCCTGGGCCACTAGGCCTGGGCCCTGGGCCTGGGCCCTGGGCCTGGGCCCTGGGCCCTGGGCCTGGGCCTGGGCCCTGGGCCCTGGGCCTGGGCCCTGGGCCTGGGCCTGGGCCTGGGCCTGGGCCCTGGGCCTGGGCCCTGGGCCCTGGGCCCTGGGCCTGGGCCTGGGCCCTGGGCCCTGGGCCCTGGGCCTGGGCCTGGGCCCTGGGCCCTGGGCCTGGGCCTGGGCCTGGGCCCTGGGCCCTGGGCCCTGGGCCACTGGGCCCTGGGCCTGAGGCCTGGGCCCTGGGCCTGGGCCCTGGGCCTGGGCCTGGGCCTGGGCCTGGGCCCTGGGCCTGGGCCCTGGGCCTGGGCCTGGGCCCTGGGCCCTGGGCCTGGGCCTGGGCCTGGGCCCTGGGCCTGGGCCTGGGCCCTGGGCCCTGGGCCCTGGGCCTGGGCCCTGGGCCTGGGCCTGGGCCACTGGGCCACTGGGCCCTGGGCCTGGGCCCTGGGCCTGGGCCTGGGCCCTGGGCCTGGGCCCTGGGCCTGGGCCCTGGGCCCTGGGCCCTGGGCCTGGGCCCTGGGCCTGGGCCCTGGGCCTGGGCCCTGGGCCTGGGCCCTGGGCCTGGGCCCTGGGCCCTGGGCCTGGGCCCTGAGGCCTGGGCCCTGGGCCCTGGGCCTGGGCCCTGGGCCCTGGGCCTGGGCCCTGGGCCCTGGGCCTGGGCCCTGGGCCTGGGCCCTGGGCCCTGGGCCCTGGGCCTGGGCCCTGGGCCCTGGGCCCTGGGCCTGGGCCTGGGCCTGGGCCACTGGGCCTGGGCCCTGGGCCTGGGCCTGGGCCCTGGGCCCTGGGCCCTGGGCCACTGGGCCTGGGCCTGGGCCCTGGGCCTGGGCCTGGGCCCTGGGCCCTGGGCCCTGGGCCCTGGGCCTGGGCCTGGGCCCTGGGCCCTGGGCCCTGGGCCCTGGGCCTGGGCCACTGGGCCCTGGGCCCTGGGCCTGGGCCCTGGGCCTGGGCCCTGGGCCTGGGCCTGGGCCCTGGGCCTGGGCCCTGGGCCTGGGCCCTGGGCCTGGGCCTGGGCCCTGGGCCCTGGGCCCTGGGCCCTGGGCCTGGGCCCTGGGCCTGGGCCCTGGGCCTGGGCCTGGGCCACTGGGCCCTGGGCCCTGGGCCCTGGGCCTGGGCCTGGGCCCTGGGCCTGGGCCTGGGCCCTGGGCCCTGGGCCTGGGCCTGGGCCCTGGGCCTGGGCCTGGGCCCTGGGCCCTGGGCCCTGGGCCTGGGCCTGGGCCCTGGGCCTGGGCCCTGGGCCCTGGGCCTGGGCCTGGGCCCTGGGCCTAGGCCTGGGCCTGGGCCTGGGCCCTGGGCCCTGGGCCTGGGCCCTGGGCCTGGGCCTGGGCCTGGGCCCTGGGCCTGGGCCTGGGCCACTGGGCCTGGGCCCTGGGCCCTGGGCCTGGGCCTGGGCCCTGGGCCCTGGGCCTGGGCCCTGGGCCCTGGGCCCTGGGCCTGGGCCCTGGGCCTGGGCCTGGGCCCTGGGCCTGGGCCCTGGGCCTGGGCCTGGGCCCTGGGCCCTGGGCCACTGGGCCTGGGCCTGGGCCTGGGCCACTGGGCCTGGGCCCTGGGCCCTGGGCCTGGGCCCTGGGCCTGGGCCCTGGGCCCTGGGCCACTGGGCCCTGGGCCTGGGCCCTGGGCCTGGGCCTGGGCCCTGGGCCTGGGCCTGGGCCCTGGGCCCTGGGCCTGGGCCCTGGGCCTGGGCCACTGGGCCACTGGGCCCTGGGCCTGGGCCTGGGCCTGGGCCCTGGGCCTGGGCCTGGGCCTGAGGCCTGGGCCACTGGGCCCTGGGCCTGGGCCTGGGCCTGGGCCTGGGCCCTGGGCCCTGGGCCTGGGCCTGGGCCCTGGGCCCTGGGCCTGGGCCCTGGGCCACTGGGCCTGGGCCCTGGGCCTGGGCCACTGGGCCTGGGCCCTGGGCCCTGGGCCTGGGCCCTGGGCCTGGGCCCTGGGCCCTGGGCCTGGGCCTGGGCCCTGGGCCCTGGGCCTGGGCCCTGGGCCTGGGCCCTGGGCCCTGGGCCTGGGCCCTGGGCCTGGGCCCTGGGCCCTGGGCCCTGGGCCTGGGCCCTGGGCCTGGGCCCTGGGCCCTGGGCCTGGGCCTGGGCCCTGGGCCTGGGCCCTGGGCCTGGGCCTGGGCCCTGGGCCCTGGGCCTGGGCCCTGGGCCCTGGGCCTGGGCCTGGGCCCTGGGCCTGGGCCACTGGGCCTGGGCCCTGGGCCCTGGGCCTGGGCCTGGGCCCTGGGCCCTGGGCCTGGGCCCTGGGCCTGGGCCTGGGCCCTGGGCCCTGGGCCCTGGGCCCTGGGCCTGGGCCTGGGCCCTGGGCCCTGGGCCCTGGGCCCTGGGCCTGGGCCTGGGCCCTGGGCCCTGGGCCTGGGCCCTGGGCCCTGGGCCTGGGCCCTGGGCCTGGGCCTGGGCCCTGGGCCTGGGCCTGGGCCCTGGGCCTGGGCCTGGGCCCTGGGCCTGGGCCTGGGCCCTGGGCCTGGGCCCTGGGCCCTGGGCCTGGGCCTGGGCCTGGGCCCTGGGCCCTGGGCCTGGGCCCTGGGCCCTGGGCCTGGGCCCTGGGCCCTGGGCCCTGGGCCTGGGCCCTGGGCCTGGGCCTGGGCCTGGGCCCTGGGCCTGGGCCCTGGGCCTGGGCCCTGGGCCACTGGGCCTGGGCCTGGGCCCTGGGCCCTGGGCCTGGGCCTGGGCCCTGGGCCCTGGGCCTGGGCCCTGGGCCTGGGCCCTGGGCCTGGGCCTGGGCCCTGGGCCTGGGCCCTGGGCCACTAGGCCCTGGGCCTGGGCCCTGGGCCCTGGGCCCTGGGCCCTGGGCCTGGGCCCTGGGCCACTGGGCCACTGGGCCTGGGCCTGGGCCCTGGGCCCTGGGCCTGGGCCCTGGGCCCTGGGCCTGGGCCCTGGGCCCTGGGCCCTGGGCCCTGGGCCTGGGCCTGGGCCCTGGGCCTGGGCCCTGGGCCCTGGGCCCTGGGCCTGGGCCCTGGGCCTGGGCCTGGGCCCTGGGCCCTGGGCCTGGGCCCTGGGCCTGGGCCCTGGGCCTGGGCCTGGGCCTGGGCCCTGGGCCCTGGGCCTGGGCCCTGGGCCCTGGGCCTGGGCCTGGGCCCTGGGCCTGGGCCCTGGGCCTGGGCCCTGGGCCTGGGCCCTGGGCCTGGGCCCTGGGCCCTGGGCCTGGGCCTGGGCCACTGGGCCCTGGGCCCTGGGCCCTGGGCCCTGGGCCTGGGCCCTGGGCCTGGGCCTGGGCCCTGGGCCCTGGGCCCTGGGCCTGGGCCCTGGGCCCTGGGCCTGGGCCTGGGCCCTGGGCCCTGGGCCCTGGGCCCTGGGCCCTGGGCCCTGGGCCCTGGGCCTGGGCCTGGGCCCTGGGCCCTGGGCCTGGGCCTGGGCCCTGGGCCCTGGGCCTGGGCCCTGGGCCTGGGCCTGGGCCCTGGGCCTGGGCCCTGGGCCCTGGGCCTGGGCCTGGGCCCTGGGCCCTGGGCCTGGGCCCTGGGCCCTGGGCCCTGGGCCTGGGCCCTGGGCCTGGGCCCTGGGCCCTGGGCCTGGGCCCTGGGCCTGGGCCCTGGGCCCTGGGCCTGGGCCTGGGCCCTGGGCCTGGGCCCTGGGCCTGGGCCCTGGGCCTGGGCCCTGGGCCCTGGGCCCTGGGCCCTGGGCCTGGGCCTGGGCCCTGGGCCCTGGGCCTGGGCCCTGGGCCTGGGCCCTGGGCCTGGGCCTGGGCCCTGGGCCCTGGGCCCTGGGCCCTGGGCCTGGGCCTGGGCCCTGGGCCCTGGGCCTGGGCCTGGGCCTGGGCCCTGGGCCCTGGGCCTGGGCCTGGGCCTGGGCCTGGGCCTGGGCCCTGGGCCCTGGGCCCTGGGCCTGGGCCTGGGCCCTGGGCCTGGGCCCTGGGCCTGGGCCCTGGGCCCTGGGCCTGGGCCACTGGGCCTGGGCCCTGGGCCTGGGCCCTGGGCCTGGGCCTGGGCCTGGGCCCTGGGCCTGGGCCCTGGGCCTGGGCCTGGGCCCTGGGCCTGGGCCCTGGGCCTGGGCCTGGGCCCTGGGCCCTGGGCCTGGGCCTGGGCCCTGGGCCTGGGCCCTGGGCCTGGGCCCTGGGCCTGGGCCTGGGCCACTGGGCCCTGGGCCCTGGGCCCTGGGCCTGGGCCCTGGGCCCTGGGCCTGGGCCCTGGGCCTGGGCCCTGGGCCTGGGCCTGGGCCCTGGGCCTGGGCCCTGGGCCCTGGGCCTGGGCCCTGGGCCCTGGGCCTGGGCCTGGGCCTGGGCCACTGGGCCTGGGCCTAGGCCTGGGCCTGGGCCTGGGCCCTGGGCCTGGGCCCTGGGCCTGGGCCCTGGGCCCTGGGCCTGGGCCCTGGGCCCTGGGCCTGGGCCCTGGGCCTGGGCCCTGGGCCCTGGGCCCTGGGCCCTGGGCCTGGGCCCTGGGCCTGGGCCCTGGGCCCTGGGCCTGGGCCACTGGGCCTGGGCCTGGGCCCTGGGCCTGGGCCCTGGGCCCTGGGCCTGGGCCCTGGGCCCTGGGCCCTGGGCCTGGGCCTGGGCCCTGGGCCCTGGGCCTGGGCCCTGGGCCTGGGCCTGGGCCCTGGGCCCTGGGCCTGGGCCTGGGCCCTGGGCCCTGGGCCCTGGGCCTGGGCCTGGGCCCTGGGCCCTGGGCCCTGGGCCCTGGGCCCTGGGCCACTGGGCCCTGGGCCCTGGGCCTGGGCCACTGGGCCTGGGCCTGGGCCCTGGGCCCTGGGCCTGGGCCCTGGGCCCTGGGCCCTGGGCCTGGGCCCTGGGCCTGGGCCTGGGCCCTGGGCCACTGGGCCTGGGCCCTGGGCCTGGGCCCTGGGCCTGGGCCCTGGGCCTGGGCCCTGGGCCCTGGGCCTGGGCCCTGGGCCTGGGCCACTGGGCCCTGGGCCCTGGGCCACTGGGCCCTGGGCCCTGGGCCTGGGCCTGGGCCCTGGGCCTGGGCCCTGGGCCTGGGCCCTGGGCCTGGGCCTGGGCCTGGGCCCTGGGCCTGGGCCCTGGGCCCTGGGCCTGGGCCTGGGCCTGGGCCCTGGGCCCTGGGCCCTGGGCCTGGGCCTGGGCCCTGGGCCCTGGGCCTGGGCCTGGGCCCTGGGCCCTGGGCCTGGGCCCTGGGCCCTGGGCCTGGGCCCTGGGCCCTGGGCCTGGGCCTGGGCCCTGGGCCCTGGGCCTGGGCCCTGGGCCCTGGGCCACTGGGCCTGGGCCTGGGCCCTGGGCCTGGGCCTGGGCCCTGGGCCTGGGCCTGGGCCCTGGGCCCTGGGCCTGGGCCCTGGGCCCTGGGCCTGGGCCCTGGGCCTGGGCCACTGGGCCTGGGCCTGGGCCCTGGGCCCTGGGCCTGGGCCTGGGCCTGGGCCCTGGGCCTGGGCCCTGGGCCTGGGCCCTGGGCCTGGGCCTGGGCCCTGGGCCTGGGCCCTGGGCCCTGGGCCCTGGGCCTGGGCCCTGGGCCTGGGCCCTGGGCCTGGGCCTGGGCCCTGGGCCCTGGGCCTGGGCCTGGGCCACTGGGCCCTGGGCCCTGGGCCTGGGCCCTGGGCCCTGGGCCTGGGCCCTGGGCCCTGGGCCTGGGCCCTGGGCCCTGGGCCTGGGCCCTGGGCCTGGGCCCTGGGCCCTGGGCCTGGGCCCTGGGCCTGGGCCTGGGCCCTGGGCCTGGGCCTGGGCCCTGGGCCCTGGGCCTGGGCCCTGGGCCCTGGGCCCTGGGCCTGGGCCCTGGGCCCTGGGCCTGGGCCCTGGGCCCTGGGCCCTGGGCCTGGGCCCTGGGCCCTGGGCCTGGGCCCTGGGCCCTGGGCCCTGGGCCCTGGGCCTGGGCCCTGGGCCTGGGCCCTGGGCCACTGGGCCTGGGCCTGGGCCCTGGGCCTGGGCCCTGGGCCTGGGCCTGGGCCTGGGCCTGGGCCTGGGCCCTGGGCCTGGGCCCTGGGCCCTGGGCCCTGGGCCTGGGCCCTGGGCCTGGGCCTGGGCCCTGGGCCTGGGCCTGGGCCCTGGGCCCTGGGCCCTGGGCCCTGGGCCCTGGGCCTGGGCCCTGGGCCTGGGCCCTGGGCCCTGGGCCTGGGCCCTGGGCCCTGGGCCTGGGCCTGGGCCCTGGGCCCTGGGCCTGGGCCCTGGGCCTGGGCCCTGGGCCACTGGGCCCTGGGCCCTGGGCCCTGGGCCTGGGCCTGGGCCCTGGGCCTGGGCCCTGGGCCTGGGCCCTGGGCCTGGGCCTGGGCCTGGGCCCTGGGCCCTGGGCCTGGGCCCTGGGCCCTGGGCCCTGGGCCCTGGGCCCTGGGCCCTGGGCCCTGGGCCTGGGCCCTGGGCCTGGGCCTGGGCCCTGGGCCTGGGCCTGGGCCCTGGGCCTGGGCCTGGGCCCTGGGCCTGGGCCCTGGGCCCTGGGCCTGGGCCCTGGGCCCTGGGCCTGGGCCTGGGCCCTGGGCCTGGGCCCTGGGCCCTGGGCCCTGGGCCCTGGGCCTGGGCCCTGGGCCCTGGGCCCTGGGCCTGGGCCCTGGGCCCTGGGCCTGGGCCTGGGCCCTGGGCCTGGGCCCTGGGCCCTGGGCCTGGGCCCTGGGCCTGGGCCACTGGGCCCTGGGCCTGGGCCCTGGGCCCTGGGCCTGGGCCCTGGGCCCTGGGCCTGGGCCTGGGCCCTGGGCCTGGGCCCTGGGCCTGGGCCCTGGGCCTGGGCCCTGGGCCCTGGGCCTGGGCCTGGGCCCTGGGCCTGGGCCCTGGGCCCTGGGCCTGGGCCCTGGGCCCTGGGCCCTGGGCCTGGGCCCTGGGCCTGGGCCCTGGGCCTGGGCCCTGGGCCTGGGCCTGGGCCCTGGGCCCTGGGCCCTGGGCCCTGGGCCCTGGGCCCTGGGCCTGGGCCCTGGGCCTGGGCCTGGGCCTGGGCCCTGGGCCCTGGGCCTGGGCCCTGGGCCACTGGGCCTGGGCCCTGGGCCCTGGGCCCTGGGCCTGGGCCTGGGCCTGGGCCACTGGGCCTGGGCCCTGGGCCACTGGGCCCTGGGCCCTGGGCCTGGGCCTGGGCCCTGGGCCTGGGCCTGGGCCCTGGGCCCTGGGCCTGGGCCACTGGGCCCTGGGCCTGGGCCCTGGGCCCTGGGCCCTGGGCCTGGGCCTGGGCCCTGGGCCTGGGCCTGGGCCCTGGGCCCTGGGCCCTGGGCCTGGGCCCTGGGCCTGGGCCACTGGGCCTGGGCCTGGGCCCTGGGCCTGGGCCACTGGGCCCTGGGCCTGGGCCCTGGGCCCTGGGCCCTGGGCCTGGGCCTGGGCCCTGGGCCCTGGGCCCTGGGCCTGGGCCCTGGGCCCTGGGCCTGGGCCTGGGCCCTGGGCCCTGGGCCTGGGCCCTGGGCCCTGGGCCTGGGCCTGGGCCCTGGGCCACTGGGCCTGGGCCCTGGGCCCTGGGCCTGGGCCTGGGCCCTGGGCCCTGGGCCTGGGCCCTGGGCCTGGGCCCTGGGCCTGGGCCCTGGGCCCTGGGCCTGGGCCCTGGGCCCTGGGCCTGGGCCTGGGCCCTGGGCCTGGGCCCTGGGCCTGGGCCCTGGGCCTGGGCCCTGGGCCTGGGCCTGGGCCTGGGCCACTGGGCCCTGGGCCTGGGCCCTGGGCCACTGGGCCCTGGGCCTGGGCCCTGGGCCCTGGGCCCTGGGCCCTGGGCCTGGGCCTGGGCCCTGGGCCACTGGGCCTGGGCCTGGGCCCTGGGCCTGGGCCTGGGCCTGGGCCCTGGGCCCTGGGCCCTGGGCCCTGGGCCCTGGGCCCTGGGCCCTGGGCCTGGGCCCTGGGCCTGGGCCTGGGCCTGGGCCCTGGGCCCTGGGCCCTGGGCCACTGGGCCTGGGCCTGGGCCCTGGGCCTGGGCCTGGGCCTGGGCCCTGGGCCCTGGGCCCTGGGCCTGGGCCCTGGGCCTGGGCCTGGGCCTGGGCCCTGGGCCTGGGCCCTGGGCCTGGGCCTGGGCCCTGGGCCTGGGCCCTGGGCCTGGGCCTGGGCCCTGGGCCACTGGGCCTGGGCCTGGGCCTGGGCCTGGGCCCTGGGCCTGGGCCCTGGGCCTGGGCCCTGGGCCCTGGGCCCTGGGCCACTGGGCCTGGGCCTGGGCCCTGGGCCTGGGCCCTGGGCCCTGGGCCTGGGCCACTGAGGCCCTGGGCCCTGGGCCCTGGGCCCTGGGCCCTGGGCCTGGGCCTGGGCCCTGGGCCCTGGGCCTGGGCCCTGGGCCCTGGGCCTGGGCCTGGGCCCTGGGCCTGGGCCTGGGCCCTGGGCCCTGGGCCACTGGGCCCTGGGCCCTGGGCCCTGGGCCTGGGCCCTGGGCCTGGGCCCTGGGCCTGGGCCACTGGGCCTGGGCCTGGGCCCTGGGCCCTGGGCCTGGGCCCTGGGCCCTGGGCCCTGGGCCCTGGGCCTGGGCCCTGGGCCCTGGGCCCTGGGCCTGGGCCTGGGCCTGGGCCCTGGGCCCTGGGCCTGGGCCCTGGGCCCTGGGCCTGGGCCTGGGCCCTGGGCCTGGGCCCTGGGCCTGGGCCTGGGCCCTGGGCCTGGGCCCTGGGCCCTGGGCCTGGGCCCTGGGCCTGGGCCCTGGGCCCTGGGCCCTGGGCCTGGGCCACTGGGCCCTGGGCCTGGGCCTGGGCCCTGGGCCTGGGCCTGGGCCCTGGGCCCTGGGCCTGGGCCCTGGGCCCTGGGCCCTGGGCCTGGGCCCTGGGCCTGGGCCTGGGCCACTGGGCCCTGGGCCTGGGCCCTGGGCCCTGGGCCCTGGGCCCTGGGCCTGGGCCCTGGGCCTGGGCCCTGGGCCTGGGCCCTGGGCCCTGGGCCTGGGCCTGGGCCTGGGCCTGGGCCTGGGCCCTGGGCCCTGGGCCCTGGGCCTGGGCCCTGGGCCTGGGCCTGGGCCCTGGGCCTGGGCCACTGGGCCCTGGGCCCTGGGCCTGGGCCTGGGCCCTGGGCCTGGGCCTGGGCCCTGGGCCTGGGCCTGGGCCCTGGGCCTGGGCCTGGGCCCTGGGCCCTGGGCCCTGGGCCTGGGCCCTGGGCCCTGGGCCTGGGCCCTGGGCCTGGGCCCTGGGCCCTGGGCCCTGGGCCCTGGGCCCTGGGCCTGGGCCTGGGCCCTGGGCCTGGGCCTGGGCCCTGGGCCCTGGGCCTGGGCCACTGGGCCCTGGGCCTGGGCCCTGGGCCCTGGGCCTGGGCCCTGGGCCCTGGGCCTGGGCCTGGGCCCTGGGCCCTGGGCCCTGGGCCCTGGGCCCTGGGCCTGGGCCCTGGGCCCTGGGCCTGGGCCTGGGCCCTGGGCCCTGGGCCTGGGCCTGGGCCCTGGGCCTGGGCCTGGGCCCTGGGCCCTGGGCCACTGGGCCTGGGCCTGGGCCTGGGCCTGGGCCTGGGCCTGGGCCCTGGGCCTGGGCCCTGGGCCTGGGCCCTGGGCCCTGGGCCTGGGCCCTGGGCCTGGGCCTGGGCCCTGGGCCCTGGGCCCTGGGCCTGGGCCTGGGCCCTGGGCCTGGGCCTGGGCCCTGGGCCTGGGCCTGGGCCCTGGGCCCTGGGCCCTGGGCCTGGGCCTGGGCCCTGGGCCCTGGGCCCTGGGCCTGGGCCCTGGGCCCTGGGCCACTGGGCCCTGGGCCCTGGGCCTGGGCCCTGGGCCTGGGCCTGGGCCCTGGGCCTGGGCCCTGGGCCTGGGCCCTGGGCCCTGGGCCTGGGCCTGGGCCTGGGCCCTGGGCCTGGGCCCTGGGCCCTGGGCCTGGGCCCTGGGCCTGGGCCCTGGGCCTGGGCCTGGGCCTGGGCCACTGGGCCTGGGCCCTGGGCCTGGGCCCTGGGCCCTGGGCCCTGGGCCTGGGCCCTGGGCCTGGGCCTGGGCCTGGGCCTGGGCCACTGGGCCTGAGGCCTGGGCCCTGGGCCACTGGGCCTGGGCCCTGGGCCTGGGCCCTGGGCCCTGGGCCTGGGCCTGGGCCTGGGCCCTGGGCCCTGGGCCTGGGCCCTGGGCCCTGGGCCCTGGGCCCTGGGCCCTGGGCCCTGGGCCTGGGCCTGGGCCCTGGGCCTGGGCCCTGGGCCCTGGGCCTGGGCCCTGGGCCCTGGGCCCTGGGCCTGGGCCCTGGGCCACTGGGCCCTGGGCCTGGGCCTGGGCCTGGGCCCTGGGCCCTGGGCCTGGGCCCTGGGCCCTGGGCCCTGGGCCTGGGCCTGGGCCCTGGGCCCTGGGCCCTGGGCCTGGGCCTGGGCCCTGGGCCTGGGCCTGGGCCTGGGCCACTGGGCCCTGGGCCTGGGCCTGGGCCCTGGGCCCTGGGCCTGGGCCCTGGGCCTGGGCCTGGGCCTGGGCCTGGGCCCTGGGCCTGGGCCCTGGGCCCTGGGCCCTGGGCCTGGGCCCTGGGCCTGGGCCACTGGGCCCTGGGCCTGGGCCCTGGGCCACTGGGCCCTGGGCCTGGGCCCTGGGCCTGGGCCTGGGCCCTGGGCCTGGGCCTGGGCCCTGGGCCTGGGCCCTGGGCCTGGGCCTGGGCCTGGGCCTGAGGCCCTGGGCCCTGGGCCTGGGCCCTGGGCCCTGGGCCACTGGGCCCTGGGCCTGGGCCTGGGCCACTGGGCCCTGGGCCTGGGCCTGGGCCCTGGGCCCTGGGCCTGGGCCCTGGGCCTGGGCCCTGGGCCTGGGCCTGGGCCCTGGGCCCTGGGCCTGGGCCTGGGCCCTGGGCCCTGGGCCTGGGCCACTGGGCCCTGGGCCCTGGGCCTGGGCCCTGGGCCACTGGGCCTGGGCCCTGGGCCCTGGGCCTGGGCCCTGGGCCCTGGGCCTGGGCCCTGGGCCCTGGGCCTGGGCCCTGGGCCCTGGGCCTGGGCCCTGGGCCCTGGGCCTGAGGCCTGGGCCCTGGGCCTGGGCCTGGGCCACTGGGCCTGGGCCCTGGGCCTGGGCCCTGAGGCCCTGGGCCACTGGGCCCTGGGCCTGGGCCCTGGGCCCTGGGCCTGGGCCCTGGGCCTGGGCCCTGGGCCTGGGCCACTGGGCCACTGGGCCCTGGGCCTGGGCCCTGGGCCTGGGCCCTGGGCCACTGGGCCTGGGCCCTGGGCCCTGGGCCTGGGCCTGGGCCCTGGGCCTGGGCCTGGGCCACTGGGCCTGGGCCCTGGGCCCTGGGCCCTGGGCCTGGGCCCTGGGCCCTGGGCCTGGGCCTGGGCCCTGGGCCCTGGGCCTGGGCCACTGGGCCTGGGCCCTGGGCCTGGGCCTGGGCCCTGGGCCACTGGGCCCTGGGCCTGGGCCCTGGGCCCTGGGCCTGGGCCCTGGGCCTGGGCCTGGGCCTGGGCCCTGGGCCTGGGCCCTGGGCCCTGGGCCTGGGCCCTGGGCCTGGGCCACTGGGCCTGGGCCACTGGGCCCTGGGCCCTGGGCCTGGGCCTGGGCCCTGGGCCCTGGGCCCTGGGCCCTGGGCCTGGGCCCTGGGCCTGGGCCCTGGGCCCTGGGCCTGGGCCCTGGGCCCTGGGCCCTGGGCCTGGGCCCTGGGCCACTGGGCCTGGGCCCTGGGCCTGGGCCCTGGGCCCTGGGCCTGGGCCCTGGGCCCTGGGCCTGGGCCCTGGGCCTGGGCCCTGGGCCTGGGCCCTGGGCCTGGGCCCTGGGCCTGGGCCCTGGGCCCTGGGCCCTGGGCCCTGGGCCCTGGGCCCTGGGCCTGGGCCCTGGGCCACTGGGCCTGGGCCCTGGGCCCTGGGCCTGGGCCTGGGCCTGGGCCACTGAGGCCTGGGCCCTGGGCCTGGGCCTGGGCCCTGGGCCCTGGGCCTGGGCCCTGGGCCCTGGGCCTGGGCCTGGGCCACTGGGCCCTGGGCCCTGGGCCCTGGGCCTGGGCCCTGGGCCCTGGGCCCTGGGCCTGGGCCCTGGGCCTGGGCCCTGGGCCCTGGGCCCTGGGCCTGGGCCACTGGGCCTGGGCCCTGGGCCTGGGCCACTGGGCCTGGGCCCTGGGCCTGGGCCCTGGGCCTGGGCCCTGGGCCTGGGCCTGGGCCCTGGGCCTGGGCCTGGGCCCTGGGCCCTGGGCCTGGGCCCTGGGCCCTGGGCCTGGGCCCTGGGCCTGGGCCTGGGCCCTGGGCCTGGGCCTGGGCCACTGGGCCTGGGCCTGGGCCTGGGCCACTGGGCCCTGGGCCCTGGGCCTGGGCCCTGGGCCCTGGGCCCTGGGCCTGGGCCCTGGGCCCTGGGCCCTGGGCCTGGGCCCTGGGCCCTGGGCCCTGGGCCCTGGGCCTGGGCCTGGGCCCTGGGCCCTGGGCCTGGGCCTGGGCCACTGGGCCTGGGCCCTGGGCCTGGGCCCTGGGCCCTGGGCCCTGGGCCTGGGCCTGGGCCCTGGGCCTGAGGCCCTGGGCCCTGGGCCTGGGCCCTGGGCCTGGGCCCTGGGCCTGGGCCTGGGCCTGGGCCTGGGCCTGGGCCTGGGCCCTGGGCCCTGGGCCTGGGCCCTGGGCCTGGGCCCTGGGCCCTGGGCCCTGGGCCTGGGCCTGGGCCCTGGGCCCTGGGCCTGGGCCCTGGGCCACTGGGCCTGGGCCCTGGGCCTGGGCCCTGGGCCCTGGGCCCTGGGCCTGGGCCTGGGCCTGGGCCTGGGCCCTGGGCCCTGGGCCTGGGCCCTGGGCCTGGGCCTGGGCCTGGGCCCTGGGCCCTGGGCCCTGGGCCTGGGCCCTGGGCCCTGGGCCTGGGCCCTGGGCCCTGGGCCTGGGCCTGGGCCCTGGGCCCTGGGCCCTGGGCCTGGGCCCTGGGCCTGGGCCTGGGCCTGGGCCCTGGGCCCTGGGCCTGGGCCACTGGGCCCTGGGCCTGAGGCCTGGGCCTGGGCCCTGGGCCCTGGGCCTGGGCCCTGGGCCTGGGCCTGGGCCCTGGGCCCTGGGCCTGGGCCTGGGCCCTGGGCCTGGGCCACTGGGCCTGGGCCCTGGGCCTGGGCCCTGGGCCCTGGGCCTGGGCCACTGGGCCTGGGCCCTGGGCCACTGGGCCTGGGCCCTGGGCCTGGGCCCTGGGCCCTGGGCCCTGGGCCCTGGGCCTGGGCCTGGGCCTGGGCCCTGGGCCCTGGGCCCTGGGCCCTGGGCCCTGGGCCCTGGGCCTGGGCCCTGGGCCCTGGGCCTGGGCCCTGGGCCCTGGGCCTGGGCCCTGGGCCCTGGGCCTGGGCCCTGGGCCTGAGGCCTGGGCCCTGGGCCCTGGGCCCTGGGCCTGGGCCCTGGGCCCTGGGCCTGGGCCTGGGCCCTGGGCCCTGGGCCTGGGCCCTGGGCCCTGGGCCCTGGGCCCTGGGCCCTGGGCCCTGGGCCTGGGCCCTGGGCCTGGGCCCTGGGCCTGGGCCTGGGCCCTGGGCCCTGGGCCTGGGCCCTGGGCCCTGGGCCTGGGCCTGGGCCTGGGCCCTGGGCCTGGGCCCTGGGCCCTGGGCCCTGGGCCACTGGGCCTGGGCCTGGGCCTGGGCCCTGGGCCTGGGCCACTGGGCCTGGGCCCTGGGCCCTGGGCCCTGGGCCTGGGCCCTGGGCCCTGGGCCCTGGGCCTGGGCCTGGGCCACAGGCCCTGGGCCCTGGGCCTGGGCCCTGGGCCCTGGGCCCTGGGCCCTGGGCCCTGGGCCTGGGCCTGGGCCCTGGGCCCTGGGCCCTGGGCCTGGGCCCTGGGCCCTGGGCCCTGGGCCCTGGGCCCTGGGCCTGGGCCTGGGCCCTGGGCCTGGGCCTGGGCCCTGGGCCTGGGCCCTGGGCCTGGGCCCTGGGCCCTGGGCCTGGGCCCTGGGCCTGGGCCCTGGGCCACTGGGCCTGGGCCTGGGCCTGGGCCCTGGGCCTGGGCCTGGGCCTGGGCCCTGGGCCACTGGGCCTGGGCCTGGGCCCTGGGCCTGGGCCTGGGCCTGGGCCCTGGGCCCTGGGCCACTGGGCCTGGGCCTGGGCCTGGGCCACTAGGCCTGGGCCCTGGGCCCTGGGCCCTGGGCCTGGGCCTGGGCCCTGGGCCCTGGGCCCTGGGCCTGGGCCCTGGGCCCTGGGCCTGGGCCCTGGGCCTGGGCCTGGGCCCTGGGCCCTGGGCCTGGGCCCTGGGCCCTGGGCCCTGGGCCTGGGCCACTGGGCCTGGGCCCTGGGCCTGGGCCCTGGGCCTGGGCCTGGGCCTGGGCCCTGGGCCTGGGCCCTGGGCCTGGGCCCTGGGCCCTGGGCCCTGGGCCTGGGCCCTGGGCCCTGGGCCTGGGCCTGGGCCTGGGCCCTGGGCCCTGGGCCCTGGGCCTGGGCCCTGGGCCTGGGCCTGGGCCCTGGGCCTGGGCCTGGGCCCTGGGCCCTGGGCCCTGGGCCTGGGCCCTGGGCCTGGGCCCTGGGCCTGGGCCCTGGGCCTGGGCCCTGGGCCTGGGCCCTGGGCCTGGGCCCTGGGCCTGGGCCCTGGGCCCTGGGCCCTGGGCCCTGGGCCTGGGCCTGGGCCTGGGCCCTGGGCCCTGGGCCTGGGCCCTGGGCCCTGGGCCCTGGGCCCTGGGCCTGGGCCCTGGGCCCTGGGCCTGGGCCCTGGGCCTGGGCCTGGGCCTGGGCCCTGGGCCCTGGGCCTGGGCCACTGGGCCTGGGCCCTGGGCCTGGGCCCTGGGCCTGGGCCTGGGCCCTGGGCCTGGGCCTGGGCCCTGGGCCCTGGGCCTGGGCCTGGGCCCTGGGCCTGGGCCTGGGCCTGGGCCTGGGCCACTGGGCCTGGGCCTGGGCCCTGGGCCTGGGCCTGGGCCCTGGGCCCTGGGCCCTGGGCCCTGGGCCCTGGGCCCTGGGCCCTGGGCCTGGGCCCTGGGCCCTGGGCCTGGGCCTGGGCCTGGGCCCTGGGCCTGGGCCCTGGGCCACTGGGCCACTGGGCCTGGGCCCTGGGCCTGGGCCCTGGGCCACTGGGCCCTGGGCCCTGGGCCCTGGGCCTGGGCCCTGGGCCCTGGGCCCTGGGCCTGGGCCCTGGGCCTGGGCCTGGGCCCTGGGCCTGGGCCTGGGCCTGGGCCCTGGGCCCTGGGCCCTGGGCCTGGGCCTGGGCCCTGGGCCTGGGCCTGGGCCTGGGCCCTGGGCCTGGGCCTGGGCCTGGGCCCTGGGCCTGGGCCTGGGCCCTGGGCCTGGGCCTGGGCCCTGGGCCTGGGCCCTGGGCCTGGGCCTGGGCCCTGGGCCTGGGCCCTGGGCCTGGGCCCTGGGCCTGGGCCTGGGCCTGGGCCCTGGGCCCTGGGCCCTGGGCCCTGGGCCTGGGCCCTGGGCCCTGGGCCTGGGCCTGGGCCTGGGCCCTGGGCCTGGGCCCTGGGCCCTGGGCCCTGGGCCTGGGCCTGGGCCTGGGCCTGGGCCTGGGCCCTGGGCCTGGGCCTGGGCCTGGGCCCTGGGCCTGGGCCCTGGGCCTGGGCCCTGGGCCCTGGGCCTGGGCCCTGGGCCTGGGCCCTGGGCCTGGGCCTGGGCCTGGGCCCTGGGCCTGGGCCTGGGCCCTGGGCCTGGGCCTGGGCCCTGGGCCTGGGCCTGGGCCCTGGGCCACTGGGCCCTGGGCCTGGGCCCTGGGCCTGGGCCTGGGCCTGGGCCCTGGGCCTGGGCCTGGGCCCTGGGCCTGGGCCCTGGGCCTGGGCCCTGGGCCACTGGGCCTGGGCCTGGGCCCTGGGCCTGGGCCCTGGGCCCTGGGCCCTGGGCCTGGGCCCTGGGCCTGGGCCTGGGCCCTGGGCCTGGGCCTGGGCCCTGGGCCTGGGCCTGGGCCTGGGCCCTGGGCCTGGGCCCTGGGCCCTGGGCCTGGGCCTGGGCCTGGGCCTGGGCCCTGGGCCTGGGCCCTGGGCCTGGGCCTGGGCCCTGGGCCCTGGGCCCTGGGCCTAGGCCCTGGGCCCTGGGCCTGGGCCACTGGGCCCTGGGCCTGGGCCCTGGGCCTGGGCCTGGGCCTGGGCCCTGGGCCTGGGCCTGGGCCCTGGGCCCTGGGCCCTGGGCCTGGGCCCTGGGCCTGGGCCCTGGGCCCTGGGCCTGGGCCCTGGGCCCTGGGCCCTGGGCCTGGGCCCTGGGCCTGGGCCTGGGCCCTGGGCCCTGGGCCTGGGCCCTGGGCCCTGGGCCCTGGGCCTGGGCCCTGGGCCTGGGCCTGGGCCTGGGCCTGGGCCCTGGGCCCTGGGCCCTGGGCCTGGGCCCTGGGCCCTGGGCCCTGGGCCCTGGGCCTGGGCCCTGGGCCCTGGGCCTGGGCCCTGGGCCTGGGCCTGGGCCTGGGCCCTGGGCCTGGGCCTGGGCCCTGGGCCTGGGCCCTGGGCCTGGGCCTGGGCCTGGGCCTGGGCCCTGGGCCTGGGCCTGGGCCCTGGGCCACTGGGCCTGGGCCCTGGGCCCTGGGCCTGGGCCCTGGGCCCTGGGCCTGGGCCCTGGGCCTGGGCCCTGGGCCTGGGCCTGGGCCTGGGCCCTGGGCCTGGGCCCTGGGCCTGGGCCTGGGCCCTGGGCCCTGGGCCTGGGCCTGGGCCTGGGCCTGGGCCACTGGGCCCTGGGCCTGGGCCACTGGGCCACTGGGCCCTGGGCCCTGGGCCTGGGCCCTGGGCCTGGGCCCTGGGCCCTGGGCCTGGGCCCTGGGCCTGGGCCTGGGCCCTGGGCCTGGGCCCTGGGCCTGGGCCTGGGCCACTGGGCCTGGGCCACTGGGCCTGGGCCTGGGCCCTGGGCCACTGGGCCTGGGCCTGGGCCTGGGCCCTGGGCCCTGGGCCTGGGCCCTGGGCCCTGGGCCCTGGGCCCTGGGCCCTGGGCCTGGGCCTGGGCCCTGGGCCTGGGCCCTGGGCCTGGGCCTGGGCCACTGGGCCCTGGGCCTGGGCCCTGGGCCTGGGCCCTGGGCCCTGGGCCCTGGGCCTGGGCCCTGGGCCTGGGCCTGGGCCTGGGCCCTGGGCCTGGGCCTGGGCCCTGGGCCTGGGCCCTGGGCCCTGGGCCCTGGGCCTGGGCCCTGGGCCACTGGGCCTGGGCCTGGGCCTGGGCCTGGGCCCTGGGCCTGGGCCTGGGCCCTGGGCCTGGGCCCTGGGCCCTGGGCCCTGGGCCTGGGCCCTGGGCCTGGGCCTGGGCCCTGGGCCTGGGCCCTGGGCCTGGGCCTGGGCCTGGGCCCTGGGCCCTGGGCCTGGGCCCTGGGCCCTGGGCCTGGGCCTGGGCCCTGGGCCTGGGCCCTGGGCCTGGGCCCTGGGCCTGGGCCCTGGGCCCTGGGCCTGGGCCCTGGGCCCTGGGCCTGGGCCCTGGGCCTGGGCCCTGGGCCCTGGGCCTGGGCCCTGGGCCACTGGGCCTGGGCCTGGGCCCTGGGCCCTGGGCCTGGGCCCTGGGCCTGGGCCTGGGCCCTGGGCCTGGGCCCTGGGCCTGGGCCCTGGGCCTGGGCCCTGGGCCCTGGGCCTGGGCCTGGGCCCTGGGCCCTGGGCCCTGGGCCCTGGGCCTGGGCCTGGGCCCTGGGCCTGGGCCACTAGGCCTGGGCCTGGGCCTGGGCCTGGGCCCTGGGCCCTGGGCCTGGGCCCTGGGCCTGGGCCCTGGGCCTGGGCCCTGGGCCCTGGGCCCTGGGCCTGGGCCCTGGGCCACTGGGCCTGGGCCCTGGGCCCTGGGCCCTGGGCCTGGGCCTGGGCCCTGGGCCTGGGCCCTGGGCCCTGGGCCCTGGGCCCTGGGCCCTGGGCCTGGGCCTGGGCCCTGGGCCACTGGGCCCTGGGCCTGGGCCCTGGGCCTGGGCCCTGGGCCTGGGCCCTGGGCCCTGGGCCTGGGCCTGGGCCCTGGGCCCTGGGCCCTGGGCCCTGGGCCTGGGCCCTGGGCCCTGGGCCCTGGGCCTGGGCCCTGGGCCTGGGCCCTGGGCCTGGGCCCTGGGCCCTGGGCCTGGGCCCTGGGCCTGGGCCTGGGCCCTGGGCCTGGGCCACTGGGCCCTGGGCCCTGGGCCTGGGCCCTGGGCCCTGGGCCTGGGCCTGGGCCCTGGGCCTGGGCCCTGGGCCCTGGGCCCTGGGCCTGGGCCCTGGGCCCTGGGCCTGGGCCCTGGGCCTGGGCCCTGGGCCTAGGCCTGGGCCCTGGGCCTGGGCCCTGGGCCCTGGGCCTGGGCCCTGGGCCTGGGCCTGGGCCCTGGGCCTGGGCCTGGGCCCTGGGCCACTGGGCCTGGGCCCTGGGCCCTGGGCCTGGGCCCTGGGCCTGGGCCTGGGCCCTGGGCCTGGGCCCTGGGCCCTGGGCCTGGGCCCTGGGCCCTGGGCCCTGGGCCTGGGCCCTGGGCCCTGGGCCTGGGCCTGGGCCACTGGGCCCTGGGCCTGGGCCTGGGCCCTGGGCCTGGGCCCTGGGCCTGGGCCCTGGGCCCTGGGCCCTGGGCCCTGGGCCTGGGCCACTGGGCCCTGGGCCTGGGCCCTGGGCCTGGGCCCTGGGCCTGGGCCTGGGCCCTGGGCCTGGGCCTGGGCCCTGGGCCCTGGGCCTGGGCCCTGGGCCCTGGGCCTGGGCCTGGGCCCTAGGCCTGGGCCCTGGGCCTGGGCCCTGGGCCTGGGCCCTGGGCCTGGGCCTGGGCCACTGGGCCTGGGCCCTGGGCCTGGGCCTGGGCCTGGGCCACTGGGCCTGGGCCTGGGCCTGGGCCCTGGGCCCTGGGCCCTGGGCCTGGGCCTGGGCCCTGGGCCCTGGGCCTGGGCCCTGGGCCTGGGCCCTGGGCCTGGGCCCTGGGCCTGGGCCCTGGGCCACTGGGCCCTGGGCCACTGGGCCTGGGCCTGGGCCCTGGGCCCTGGGCCTGGGCCTGGGCCTGGGCCCTGGGCCCTGGGCCTGGGCCCTGGGCCCTGGGCCCTGGGCCTGGGCCCTGGGCCCTGGGCCTGGGCCTGGGCCTGGGCCCTGGGCCTGGGCCCTGGGCCTGGGCCCTGGGCCTGGGCCCTGGGCCCTGGGCCTGGGCCTGGGCCACTGGGCCCTGGGCCTGGGCCTGGGCCACTGGGCCTGGGCCCTGGGCCTGGGCCCTGGGCCCTGGGCCCTGGGCCCTGGGCCTGGGCCCTGGGCCTGGGCCTGGGCCTGGGCCCTGGGCCACTGGGCCTGGGCCCTGGGCCTGGGCCTGGGCCCTGGGCCCTGGGCCTGGGCCCTGGGCCTGGGCCCTGGGCCCTGGGCCTGGGCCTGGGCCCTGGGCCTGGGCCTGGGCCTGGGCCCTGGGCCTGGGCCCTGGGCCACTGGGCCCTGGGCCTGGGCCACTGGGCCCTGGGCCTGGGCCTGGGCCCTGGGCCTGGGCCCTGGGCCTGGGCCCTGGGCCTGGGCCTGGGCCTGGGCCCTGGGCCCTGGGCCTGGGCCTGGGCCCTGGGCCCTGGGCCTGGGCCCTGGGCCTGGGCCTGGGCCCTGGGCCCTGGGCCCTGGGCCCTGGGCCTGGGCCTGGGCCCTGGGCCCTGGGCCTGGGCCCTGGGCCTGGGCCCTGGGCCCTGGGCCCTGGGCCCTGGGCCTGGGCCCTGGGCCTGGGCCTGGGCCCTGGGCCCTGGGCCTGGGCCTGGGCCTGGGCCTGGGCCCTGAGCCCTGGGCCTGGGCCTGGGCCCTGGGCCCTGGGCCCTGGGCCTGGGCCTGGGCCCTGGGCCTGGGCCTGGGCCCTGGGCCCTGGGCCTGGGCCCTGGGCCCTGGGCCTGGGCCTGGGCCCTGGGCCTGGGCCCTGGGCCTGGGCCCTGGGCCCTGGGCCTGGGCCTGGGCCCTGGGCCTGGGCCCTGGGCCCTGGGCCCTGGGCCCTGGGCCTGGGCCCTGGGCCCTGGGCCCTGGGCCACTGGGCCTGGGCCCTGGGCCCTGGGCCACTGGGCCCTGGGCCTGGGCCCTGGGCCTGGGCCTGGGCCCTGGGCCCTGGGCCTGGGCCACTGGGCCCTGGGCCTGGGCCCTGGGCCTGGGCCTGGGCCTGGGCCCTGGGCCCTGGGCCTGGGCCTGGGCCCTGGGCCTGGGCCCTGGGCCTGGGCCTGGGCCTGGGCCTGGGCCCTGGGCCCTGGGCCTGGGCCCTGGGCCTGGGCCTGGGCCTGGGCCCTGGGCCCTGGGCCTGGGCCTGGGCCCTGGGCCCTGGGCCTGGGCCCTGGGCCTGGGCCCTGGGCCCTGGGCCTGGGCCTGGGCCTGGGCCTGGGCCCTGGGCCCTGGGCCTGGGCCTGGGCCCTGGGCCCTGGGCCTGGGCCTGGGCCCTGGGCCCTGGGCCTGGGCCCTGGGCCCTGGGCCTGGGCCCTGGGCCCTGGGCCTGGGCCCTGGGCCTGGGCCTGGGCCCTGGGCCTGGGCCTGGGCCCTGGGCCCTGGGCCACTGGGCCCTGGGCCCTGGGCCCTGGGCCTGGGCCCTGGGCCCTGGGCCCTGGGCCTGGGCCCTGGGCCTGGGCCTGGGCCCTGGGCCTGGGCCCTGGGCCTGGGCCACTGGGCCCTGGGCCTGGGCCCTGGGCCTGGGCCTGGGCCCTGGGCCCTGGGCCTGGGCCCTGGGCCTGGGCCCTGGGCCCTGGGCCCTGGGCCTGGGCCTGGGCCCTGGGCCTGGGCCTGGGCCACTGGGCCCTGGGCCTCAGGCCTGGGCCTGGGCCTGGGCCTGGGCCCTGGGCCCTGGGCCCTGGGCCACTGGGCCTGGGCCTGGGCCCTGGGCCACTGGGCCCTGGGCCCTGGGCCTGGGCCCTGGGCCCTGGGCCTGGGCCCTGGGCCCTGGGCCTGGGCCCTGGGCCTGGGCCCTGGGCCCTGGGCCTGGGCCCTGGGCCCTGGGCCTGGGCCTGGGCCCTGGGCCCTGGGCCCTGGGCCTGGGCCCTGGGCCACTGGGCCCTGGGCCTGGGCCCTGGGCCTGGGCCTGGGCCTGGGCCTGGGCCTGGGCCCTGGGCCTGGGCCACTGGGCCTGGGCCCTGGGCCTGGGCCTGGGCCTGGGCCTGGGCCACTGGGCCTGGGCCCTGGGCCTGGGCCTGGGCCCTGGGCCCTGGGCCCTGGGCCCTGGGCCTGGGCCCTGGGCCTGGGCCTGGGCCCTGGGCCTGGGCCTGGGCCCTGGGCCTGGGCCTGGGCCACTGGGCCCTGGGCCACTGGGCCTGGGCCTGGGCCCTGGGCCCTGGGCCACTGGGCCCTGGGCCTGGGCCTGGGCCCTGGGCCCTGGGCCCTGGGCCCTGGGCCCTGGGCCTGGGCCCTGGGCCCTGGGCCTGGGCCCTGGGCCTGGGCCCTGGGCCTGGGCCACTGGGCCTGGGCCTGGGCCCTGGGCCCTGGGCCTGGGCCCTGGGCCTGGGCCCTGGGCCTGGGCCTGGGCCCTGGGCCCTGGGCCTGGGCCCTGGGCCCTGGGCCCTGGGCCCTGGGCCCTGGGCCCTGGGCCTGGGCCTGGGCCCTGGGCCTGGGCCCTGGGCCCTGGGCCTGGGCCCTGGGCCCTGGGCCTGGGCCTGGGCCCTGGGCCCTGGGCCCTGGGCCTGGGCCTGGGCCCTGGGCCTGGGCCCTGGGCCTGGGCCCTGGGCCTGGGCCCTGGGCCCTGGGCCCTGGGCCTGGGCCTGGGCCTGGGCCCTGGGCCTGGGCCTGGGCCACTGGGCCTGGGCCTGGGCCTGGGCCCTGGGCCCTGGGCCTGGGCCTGGGCCTGGGCCACTGGGCCCTGGGCCCTGGGCCTGGGCCTGGGCCACTGGGCCTGGGCCCTGGGCCTGGGCCCTGGGCCTGGGCCCTGAGGCCTGGGCCCTGGGCCCTGGGCCTGGGCCCTGGGCCTGGGCCCTGGGCCTGGGCCACTGGGCCTGGGCCCTGGGCCTGGGCCCTGGGCCCTGGGCCTGGGCCACTGGGCCCTGGGCCTGGGCCTGGGCCCTGGGCCCTGGGCCTGGGCCTGGGCCCTGGGCCTGGGCCCTGGGCCCTGGGCCCTGGGCCTGGGCCCTGGGCCTGGGCCCTGGGCCTGGGCCTGGGCCCTGGGCCCTGGGCCTGGGCCACTGGGCCCTGGGCCCTGGGCCACTGGGCCTGGGCCCTGGGCCTGGGCCCTGGGCCTGGGCCTGGGCCCTGGGCCCTGGGCCCTGGGCCCTGGGCCTGGGCCCTGGGCCTGGGCCCTGGGCCCTGGGCCTGGGCCTGGGCCTGGGCCCTGGGCCTGGGCCACTGGGCCCTGGGCCCTGGGCCCTGGGCCTGGGCCTGGGCCTGGGCCCTGGGCCTGGGCCCTGGGCCCTGGGCCTGGGCCTGGGCCTGGGCCCTGGGCCACAGGCCTGGGCCCTGGGCCTGGGCCTGGGCCTGGGCCCTGGGCCTGGGCCACTGGGCCTGGGCCCTGGGCCCTGGGCCACTGGGCCTGGGCCTGGGCCCTGGGCCCTGGGCCCTGGGCCCTGGGCCTGGGCCACTGGGCCTGGGCCTGGGCCCTGGGCCTGGGCCCTGGGCCTGGGCCTGGGCCCTGGGCCTGGGCCTGGGCCCTGGGCCTGGGCCCTGGGCCTGGGCCTGGGCCCTGGGCCTGGGCCTGGGCCCTGGGCCCTGGGCCTGGGCCCTGGGCCTGGGCCCTGGGCCTGGGCCCTGGGCCCTGGGCCTGGGCCCTGGGCCCTGGGCCTGGGCCTGGGCCACTGGGCCCTGGGCCCTGGGCCCTGGGGCCTGGGCCCTGGGCCACTGGGCCTGGGCCTGGGCCCTGGGCCTGGGCCTGGGCCTGGGCCACTGGGCCTGGGCCCTGGGCCTGGGCCCTGGGCCTGGGCCCTGGGCCCTGGGCCTGGGCCCTGGGCCTGGGCCTGGGCCCTGGGCCACTGGGCCTGGGCCCTGGGCCCTGGGCCTGGGCCCTGGGCCACTGGGCCTGGGCCTGGGCCCTGGGCCTGGGCCCTGGGCCTGGGCCTGGGCCCTGGGCCACTGGGCCTGGGCCTGGGCCTGGGCCACTGGGCCTGGGCCCTGGGCCCTGGGCCCTGGGCCTGGGCCCTGGGCCTGGGCCCTGGGCCCTGGGCCCTGGGCCTGGGCCTGGGCCCTGGGCCTGGGCCCTGGGCCTGGGCCCTGGGCCCTGGGCCTGGGCCTGGGCCTGGGCCCTGGGCCCTGGGCCTGGGCCCTGGGCCTGGGCCCTGGGCCTGGGCCTGGGCCACTGGGCCTGGGCCACTGGGCCTGGGCCCTGGGCCTGGGCCTGGGCCTGGGCCTGGGCCCTGGGCCTGGGCCTGGGCCTGGGCCCTGGGCCTGGGCCTGGGCCCTGGGCCTGGGCCTGGGCCCTGGGCCTGGGCCCTGGGCCTGGGCCTGGGCCCTGGGCCTGGGCCTGGGCCCTGGGCCTGGGCCACTGGGCCCTGGGCCTGGGCCTGGGCCCTGGGCCTGGGCCTGGGCCTGGGCCTGGGCCCTGGGCCTGGGCCCTGGGCCTGGGCCCTGGGCCTGGGCCTGGGCCCTGGGCCTGGGCCCTGGGCCCTGGGCCTGGGCCACTGGGCCCTGGGCCCTGGGCCCTGGGCCTGGGCCTGGGCCCTGGGCCTGGGCCACTGGGCCCTGGGCCTGGGCCCTGGGCCTGGGCCCTGGGCCTGGGCCTGGGCCCTGGGCCTGGGCCTGGGCCCTGGGCCTGGGCCTGGGCCCTGGGCCTGGGCCCTGGGCCCTGGGCCTGGGCCTGGGCCCTGGGCCCTGGGCCACTGGGCCCTGGGCCCTGGGCCTGGGCCCTGGGCCTGGGCCTGGGCCCTGGGCCTGGGCCTGGGCCCTGGGCCCTGGGCCCTGGGCCCTGGGCCTGGGCCTGGGCCACTGGGCCACTGGGCCCTGGGCCCTGGGCCCTGGGCCCTGGGCCCTGGGCCCTGGGCCTGAGGCCTGGGCCTGGGCCCTGGGCCCTGGGCCTGGGCCCTGGGCCTGGGCCCTGGGCCCTGGGCCCTGGGCCCTGGGCCTGGGCCTGGGCCCTGGGCCTGGGCCACTGGGCCTGGGCCTGGGCCTGGGCCACTGGGCCCTGGGCCCTGGGCCCTGGGCCTGGGCCCTGGGCCCTGGGCCCTGGGCCTGGGCCCTGGGCCTGGGCCCTGGGCCTGGGCCTGGGCCTGGGCCCTGGGCCCTGGGCCTGGGCCCTGGGCCTGGGCCTGGGCCCTGGGCCACTGGGCCTGGGCCCTGGGCCTGGGCCTGGGCCTCAGGCCCTGGGCCCTGGGCCTGGGCCTGGGCCCTGGGCCTGGGCCCTGGGCCCTGGGCCTGGGCCTGGGCCTGGGCCCTGGGCCTGGGCCCTGGGCCCTGGGCCCTGGGCCACTGGGCCTGGGCCCTGGGCCTGGGCCCTGGGCCCTGGGCCCTGGGCCTGGGCCTGGGCCCTGGGCCCTGGGCCCTGGGCCTGGGCCCTGGGCCCTGGGCCTGGGCCCTGGGCCTGGGCCTGGGCCACTGGGCCCTGGGCCCTGGGCCTGGGCCCTGGGCCCTGGGCCCTGGGCCTGGGCCCTGGGCCCTGGGCCTGGGCCCTGGGCCCTGGGCCTGGGCCCTGGGCCCTGGGCCTGGGCCACTGGGCCTGGGCCTGGGCCCTGGGCCTGGGCCCTGGGCCCTGGGCCTGGGCCTGGGCCCTGGGCCCTGGGCCTGGGCCCTGGGCCTGGGCCCTGGGCCTGGGCCTGGGCCTGGGCCTGGGCCTGGGCCTGGGCCCTGGGCCCTGGGCCTGAGGCCTGGGCCCTGGGCCACTGGGCCTGGGCCTGGGCCTGGGCCTGGGCCTGGGCCCTGGGCCTGGGCCACTGGGCCCTGGGCCTGGGCCCTGGGCCCTGGGCCCTGGGCCCTGGGCCCTGGGCCTGGGCCTGGGCCCTGGGCCCTGGGCCCTGGGCCCTGGGCCTGGGCCCTGGGCCTGGGCCTGGGCCTGGGCCCTGGGCCCTGGGCCTGGGCCCTGGGCCTGGGCCCTGGGCCTGGGCCCTGGGCCTGGGCCTGGGCCTGGGCCTGGGCCCTGGGCCTGGGCCTGGGCCCTGGGCCCTGGGCCTGGGCCTGGGCCTGGGCCCTGGGCCCTGGGCCTGGGCCTGGGCCCTGGGCCTGGGCCCTGGGCCTGGGCCACTGGGCCTGGGCCTGGGCCCTGGGCCCTGGGCCCTGGGCCTGGGCCTGGGCCCTGGGCCTGGGCCTGGGCCCTGGGCCTGGGCCCTGGGCCTGGGCCCTGGGCCCTGGGCCTGGGCCCTGGGCCTGGGCCACTGGGCCCTGGGCCCTGGGCCTGGGCCTGGGCCCTGGGCCCTGGGCCTGGGCCTGGGCCCTGGGCCTGGGCCTGGGCCCTGGGCCTGGGCCCTGGGCCCTGGGCCTGGGCCTGGGCCTGGGCCCTGGGCCTGGGCCCTGGGCCTGGGCCTGGGCCCTGGGCCCTGGGCCTGGGCCCTGGGCCCTGGGCCCTGGGCCTGGGCCTGGGCCCTGGGCCTGGGCCACTGGGCCCTGGGCCTGGGCCTGGGCCCTGGGCCCTGGGCCACTGGGCCTGGGCCTGGGCCCTGGGCCTGGGCCTGGGCCACTGGGCCACTGGGCCACTGGGCCTGGGCCCTGGGCCCTGGGCCCTGGGCCTGGGCCTGGGCCTGGGCCCTGGGCCTGGGCCCTGGGCCTGGGCCTGGGCCCTGGGCCTGGGCCACTGGGCCCTGGGCCCTGGGCCTGGGCCCTGGGCCTGGGCCTGGGCCCTGGGCCTGGGCCACTGGGCCCTGGGCCACTGGGCCTGGGCCTGGGCCACTGGGCCCTGGGCCCTGGGCCTGGGCCCTGGGCCTGGGCCTGGGCCTGGGCCTGGGCCCTGGGCCTGGGCCCTGGGCCCTGGGCCTGGGCCTGGGCCTGGGCCTGGGCCCTGGGCCCTGGGCCTGGGCCACTGGGCCCTGGGCCTGGGCCCTGGGCCTGGGCCACTGGGCCCTGGGCCTGGGCCCTGGGCCTGGGCCCTGGGCCTGGGCCTGGGCCTGGGCCCTGGGCCCTGGGCCTGGGCCCTGGGCCTGGGCCCTGGGCCACTGGGCCCTGGGCCTGGGCCCTGGGCCTGGGCCCTGGGCCCTGGGCCCTGGGCCACTGGGCCCTGGGCCCTGGGCCACTGGGCCCTGGGCCTGGGCCCTGGGCCTGGGCCCTGGGCCTGGGCCTGGGCCTGGGCCTGGGCCCTGGGCCTGGGCCTGGGCCCTGGGCCTGGGCCCTGGGCCTGGGCCACTGGGCCTGGGCCTGGGCCCTGGGCCACTGGGCCTGAGGCCTGGGCCCTGGGCCTGGGCCCTGGGCCTGGGCCACTAGGCCTGGGCCTGGGCCACTGGAGGCCTGAGCCCACGGCCGCTAGGCCACTGGGCCACTGAGGCCTGGAGTCTGGGTGTATGTGTCTCTACGGTTACCCTTTCTTGGTATTCTTGATGTATTTTTCTTCTATGAAATAAATAAGCCAATAGATGATCAATAGACCCCAGGACCCCAGGACCATAGACCATACCGGACCCCGGACCCCAGGCCCCGGACCCCGTGCACCAGTCCGAGGCCACTGAACCCTAAAGCCACTAGGCCTGAGGCCCCGAGGCCCCAGACCCCAGGCCCAGGCCCCCAGGCCCCAGGCCCCAAGGCCCCAGACCCCAGGCCCCAGAGCCCCAGAGCCCCAGGCTCCGGCCCCGAGGCCCCGGCCCCAGGCTGGCCCCAGGCCGCACCCCAGAGCCCCTGAGCCCCAGGCTGACCCCAGGCTGACCCACAAGCTGACCTAGCCCCGACCCCAACTGACCTAAGCTGACCCGGCCCCAGCCTCAACTGACCCTAAACCCAGGCCCTAGCCCGACCCTAACTCTGACCCCATAGACCCACTAACCCCGAGACCACAGAGACCCACCAGACCACAGACCACTGGACCACAGAGACCACAGACCACAGAGACCTGAGACCACCAGAGACCACTAGAGCCACTAGACCACTATAGACCACAGACCCTGGACACTGACCTAGACCACACAGACCACAGACCACTGGAGCCTAGACCCTAGACCACTAGGCCACTGAGACCCTAGACCACAGACCTGAGACCACTGGGCCCTGAGACCACAGACCTAGACCACTAGACCACAGACCACTCAGACCACCTGAGCCAGAGACCACAGACCCTGGGCAGGGACCACAGACCCTGGGCAGGGACCACGGACCCTGGGCCAGGGACCACTAGGCCATAGACCCACGGACCCCGGACCCCAGACCATACCCGGACCCCAGGCCCCACACCCCTTGCAGCCCCAGGCCCCAAGCCCCAGGCCCCCAGACCTCAGACCCCAGAGCCTCACAAACCCCAGAAGCCCCGAAGCCCGCAGGCCCTGGAGCCCCAGGCCCAGGCCCCAGGCCCCAACCCCAGGCCCCTGACCCCACGAACTGACCCCGACCCCATGACCCCCAGACCACTCTTGACCCTAATTTCTTTATACGGTAAAATTCCTAAAAACAATTTTAAAATATGATTATCACCTACTATCAACAACATCAATACTATTATACAAATATGCAATCTCTTTCTAAAAACCATTAATAATATCATTATCACCTAACTATATGTTTCAATAACATTAATGTAATTATCTAAATACCTTATCTCCATGTAAAATCCTTTAAGAATATCATTATCACCTAACTATCATCCTCAATAACATCAATATAATGATCCAAATAACTTATCTCCATCTAAAAAAATTAAGAATATCATTATCACCTCTAAATTAATAAAAACTAATTTTCTTAATTGTTACTAATTATTATAAACATTATATATGTTTCACTTAAAATAATTTTTATAATTAATTTTTCACATTTTTAAACATTTTCTTATATTGGCTTTTTGAAAATACATAATTAGAATTATAATAAACAATACATATTTCTTTACTAAATATTTAACATAAGTATATTAGTATCAACTAATTACTTTTTTCTTTAATAAAAAGAAAATATATTTATTGTATAAATTTTAACTAATAAAAATTAAATAAATTTTCAAATCGTAAAATAATATTAAAATAAATTTATAAATTTATTAAAAATCATAAAATATATTGCAAAAATATATTGTTTTAGTTGTGTTTCTAGGTTAAACCAATATAAATAAATTGATTTTGTAATTTATTCTCTTTTGAAAATAAGACTTGTTATAAATAAAATGCAATTAAATTTGGAATCAAGATTGATAAAGATTACACAATATATTAACAAACGATAATATATTGCATAAAGATCAAGAAAGGAGAGAAAAAATACTCTCTAGTTCAGATCAAACAAATCTTACATCTAGCTAGTATTAGTTGTTTAACCTTAAAACAACTCGAATTCTATCATTTTTATATAAGTTTTTATAAGCATATACACATGTAAATGACATACAATATAGACAAATAGCAAATCAACTATTGAACATAGTCAAGAGGATATGGTTCAACCATTGGATCCTACCAAGAGGATATACATCATACAACTTTTGAAATCCCTTCAAGAGGACAACAATTCAATCTTGAAAATCAAGATGATACAAATGGGATCAACCCAAAAGTTCATAAACTAAAAGAATGAAAAAATATTACCAGAGTTTACAACGAAGTATTCTCAAGTGATCACATAACCTTTAAAAAATCTTAAAAAAGGCAAAACTGACGAATGAATTCTTGAAAAGATTCTTGTTTCACTCTTGAAACACTTTGAGAAACATAACACTGTGGAGAGGACTTTTGGCATAACATAAATAATAACATATAGGAATAATAAAATTAACATAAATAAACATTTACATAACATAACAGTATTTTGATAACTTTCCTTGTGTCATTTTTAGTATTTTGATATTGTTTATTTGTCAGTCTTATTGCACCCTGTAGGGCCTTAAAACACAAACACTCTTTTTCTTTCTTTCCTTTTCTTAAACACTTTCATTCCACTACTAAGATTTGTTACAATAATTTATCTTTATTATGTAACTTAACTTGTCTAGATAGGTTAAGTAGTTTGTCCTACATTATTACCTAGATATAGCTTTTCTTTTTCTGCTTAGACTCTTGGTATTCCTGATGTAATATCTCTCCTGTTACACTCTTGGTATTCTTGATGTATTTTTCTTCTATAAATAAATAAGCCAATAGATGATCAATAGACCCTGCACTCCGGACCATAGACCATACTGCACTCCGCACCTCGACCCTGCACCCCATACCTCAAACCCCTAAAACCCTAAACCCTAAACCCTAAACCCAAACCCCAAACCCCAAACCCCAAACCCCAAACCCCAAACCCCAAACCCCAAACCCCAAACCCCTAAACCCCAAACCCCAACCCCCAACCCCCAACCCCCAACCCCCAACCCCCAAACCCCAACCCCTAACCCCTAAACCCTAACCCCTAACCCCTAAACCCCAACCCCTAACCCCTAACCCCTAGACCCCTAACCCCTAGCACCCTAGAGACCCCTAGACCCTAGACCCCTAGAGACCCTAGACCCTAGAGACCCTAGAGACCCTAGACCCTAGACCCTATGGACCCTAGACCCTAGACCCTAGACCCTAGACCTAGACCCTAGACCTAGACCCTAGACCCTAGACCCTAGACCCTAGACCCTAGACCCTAGACCCTAGACCCTAGACCCGAGACCCTAGACCCTAGACCCGAGACCCTAGACCCTAGACCCGAGACCCTAGACCCTGGACCACGGACCCTGCACCTCGACCATACCGGACCCTGGACCCTACACCCCACACCCCGACCCCAAACCCCGACCCCAAACCCCAAACCCCAAACCTCAAACCCCAAAACCCCTAAACCCCAAACCCCTAAACCCCGACTCCCCGACCCCCACCCCGACCCCCAACCCCCAACCCCCAAACCCCAACCCCAACCCCCAACCCCCAACCCCCAAACCCCAACCCTAATTTCTTTAACAGTAAAATTCCTAAAAACAATTTTAAATATGATTATCACCTACTATCAACAACATCAATACTATTATACAAATATGCAATCTCTTTCTAAAAACCATTAATAATATCATTATCACCTAACTATATGTTTCAATAACATTAATGTAATTATCTAAATACCTTATCTCCATGTAAAATCCTTTAAGAATATCATTATCACCTAACTATCATCCTCAATAACATCAATATAATGATCCAAATAACTTATCTCCATCTAAAAAAAATTAAGAATATCATTATCACCTCTAAATTAATAAAAACTAATTTTCTTAATTGTTACTAATTATTATAAACATTATATATGTTTCACTTAAAATAATTTTTATAATTAATTTTTCACATTTTTAAACATTTTCTTATATTGGCTTTTTGAAAATACATAATTAGAATTATAATAAACAATACATATTTCTTTACTAAATATTTAACATAAGTATATTAGTATCAACTAATTACTTTTTTCTTTAATAAAAAGAAAATATATTTATTGTATAAATTTTAACTAATAAAAATTAAATAAATTTTCAAATCGTAAAATAATATTAAAATAAATTTATAAATTTATTAAAAATCATAAAATATATTGCAAAAATATATTGTTTTAGTTGTGTTTCTAGGTTAAACCAATATAAATAAATTGATTTTGTAATTTATTCTCTTTTGAAAATAAGACTTGTTATAAATAAAATGCAATTAAATTTGGAATCAAGATTGATAAAGATTACACAATATATTAACAAACGATAATATATTGCATAAAGATCAAGAAAGGAGAGAAAAAAATACTCTCTAGTTCAGATCAAACAAATCTTACATCTAGCGAGTATTAGTTGTTTAACCTTAAAACAACTGAATTCTATCATTTTTATATAAGTTTTTATAAGCATATACACATGTAAATGACATACAATATAGACAAATAGCAAATCAACTATTGAACATAGTCAAGAGGATATGGTTCAACCATTGGATCCTACCAAGAGGATATACATCATACAACTTTTGAAATCCCTTCAAGAGGACAACAATTCAATCTTGAAAATCAAGATGATACAAATGGGATCAACCCAAAAGTTCATAAACTAAAAGAATGAAAAATATTACCGAGTTTACAACGAAGTATTCTCAAGTGATCACATAACCTTTAAAAAATCTTAAAAAGGCAAAACCGACTGAATGAATTCTTGAAAAGATTCTTGTTACACTCTTAAAACACTTTGAGAAACGTAACACTGTGGAAAGGACTTTTGGCATAACATAAATAATAACATATAGGAATAATAAAATTAACATAAATAAACATTTACATAACATAACAGTATTTTGATAACTTTCCTTGTGTCATTTTTAGTATTTTGATATTGTTTATTTGTCAGTCTTATTGCACCCTGTAGGGCCTTAAAACACAAACACTCTTTTTCTTTCTTTCCTTTTCTTAAACACTTTCATTCCACTACTAAGATTTGTTACAATAATTTATCTTTATTATGTAACTTAACTTGTCTAGATAGGTTAAGTAGTTTGTCCTACATTATTACCTAGATATAGCTTTTCTTTTTCTGCTTAGACTCTTGGTATTCCTGATGTAATATCTCTCCTGTTACACTCTTGGTATTCTTGATGTATTTTTCTTCTATAAATAAATAAGCCAATAGATGATCAATAGACCCTGGACTCTGCACCATAGACCATACCGGACCCTGCACTCCGACCCTGCACCCCATACCTCAAACCCCTAAAACCCTAAACCCTAAACCCTAAACCCAAACCCCCAAACCCCAAACCCCAAACCCCAAACCCCAACCCCCAAACCCCAAACCCCAACCCCCAAACCCCAACCCCCAAACCCCAACCCCCAACCCCAACCCCCAAACCCCAACCCCCAAACCCCAACCCCAACCCCCAACCCCTAAACCCCAACCCCTAACTCCTAACCCCTAGACCCCTAACCCCCTAGACCCTAGAGACCCTAGACCCTAGACCCTAGAGACCCTAGACCCTAGAGACCCTAGAGACCCTAGACCCTAGACCCTATAGACCCTAGACCCTAGACCCTAGACCCTAGACCCTAGACCCTAGACCCTAGACCCTAGACCCTAGACCCTAGACCCTAGACCCTAGACCCTAGACCCTAGACCCTAGACCCGAGACCCTAGACCCTGGACCCGAGACCCTAGACCCTGGACCGAGACCCTAGACCTAGACCACGGACCCCGGACCCAGACCATACCGGCACCCCGGACCCCACACCCCACACCCCGACCCCAAACCCCGACCCCAAACCCCAAACCCCAAACCTCAAACCCCAAAACCCCTAAACCCCAAACCCCTAAACCCCGACCCCGACCCCCACCCCGACCCCCAACCCCCAACCCCCAAACCCCAACCCCAACCCCAACCCCAACCCCAAACCCCAACCCTAATTTCTTTAACAAGTAAAATTCCTAAAAACAATTTTAAATATGATTATCACCTACTATCAACAACATCAATACTATTATACAAATATGCAATCTCTTTCTAAAAACCATTAATAATATCATTATCACCTAACTATATGTTTCAATAACATTAATGTAATTATCTAAATACCTTATCTCCATGTAAAATCCTTTAAGAATATCATTATCACCTAACTATCATCCTCAATAACATCAATATAATGATCCAAATAACTTATCTCCATCTAAAAAAATTAAGAATATCATTATCACCTCTAAATTAATAAAAACTAATTTTCTTAATTGTTACTAATTATTATAAACATTATATATGTTTCACTTAAAATAATTTTTATAATTAATTTTTCACATTTTTAAACATTTTCTTATATTGGCTTTTTGAAAATACATAATTAGAATTATAATAAACAATACATATTTCTTTACTAAATATTTAACATAAGTATATTAGTATCAACTAATTACTTTTTTCTTTAATAAAAAGAAAATATATTTATTGTATAAATTTTAACTAATAAAAATTAAATAAATTTTCAAATCGTAAAATAATATTAAAATAAATTTATAAATTTATTAAAAATCATAAAATATATTGCAAAAATATATTGTTTTAGTTGTGTTTCTAGGTTAAACCAATATAAATAAATTGATTTTGTAATTTATTCTCTTTTGAAAATAAGACTTGTTATAAATAAAATGCAATTAAATTTGGAATCAAGATTGATAAAGATTACACAATATATTTGTTGGACTTGAAGACTTGGTTTCAAGTGGATTTGATGTCTCCAACCACCTTTAATGATGAAGATGTTGGTGCTTGAAGAATGAAGATTTTGTCTTAGGATTAGAGAGTCTTAGGTTGTGTGGTATGATGCATTTCAATCTATCTTGATCTTAGTCTTGGAGTTTAAAATGTTTTGAAATGTTTTAAAAAGGTTTTAAAATGATTTCAAAGGTTTAACTGCTTTTTAACCGGTTAAAAATCTGATTTCAACTAGTTAAATCTGTTCTTCATTTTCAAAGCTTTGTATTTTGAAAATTTCAGCTGATCGCTTGAAATTTAAACCAGCTTAAAATCCCGGTAGCTTTGTTTCGTGAAATTCAGCTTTCTGAATAGCTAGTTAAAACGAGATTTCAACCGATCGCTTTCAAGTTTCAGAGAAACAAGTGCTCACCGGAAAATTGGTTTTTAATGAAAACAACCGACTAAAACGCTGCTTTAACCGACTATTTCCTCGCAGAATCAGCTTTAACAGCTTTCTATATATATCTTGAAACTCAAAGAACTAATAGACGAAACCTTTTCTAAAAGACCCATTGAGCAAGAACGTTCCTAATACACTCTAAAACATTTTGCGAATCACTCCAAGACGATCAAGATTCATTTGAGTGCGAATCAAATCAAGAATTGCATGCTCTGTTTTTCTCGTTCTTGCCGGTGCTCTGTTGCTTTCGCATTGAATTTCCAGGTGAATTCAATCCAATTCTTTGTGTGTTTGTTAGTCGTGTGTTTGTATCTTAATCGTGGTGATTAAGAGATCTTGTAATAGGGTTTTACAGTGTTTAGAAGTCTTGTAGGGTTCAAGACTTGGTGCAGCTTTCGGTTTCGGTTTTGCATGTAGTGTTCATGTAAAAACCGGTTTTTAGTGAATTGATTGAATTTGTTTGTTTAGGAAACTGGATGTAGCCTTTGTTGAAAGGTGAACCAAAGATAAATCTGCTGTGTTGTTCTTCTTCCCTTGAACTCTTTACATTCTGGTAATTGAAGTTTAAATTGAAATTGAATTGGATATATGATCAATTGATAAAGAGCATTTCAAGAACCTATAAAACTGATTTAAATCTTCAATCCGAATCTGGTTTTTCATAATTGGGCATTGGGTTTCGAAAATCTTTGAAAGTTTAATTCACCCCCTCTTAAACTCAGCCATTTATTCCAACAATTGGTATCAAGAGCCGGTTCTTGAAAAATATTCAAGTTTTCGAAAAATTTCAAACATGGTCAAGGAAAATTGCCTTTGCGCAGGGTGCTTCTATAAACAGAGCCACCTATGTTTTCTCGGGGTAAACTATCCATTTTGGAAAGTGAGAATGAAGATTTTCATTGAATCAATTGATATAGGGATTTGGAATGCTATAGTCAATGGACCGTATATCCCTAAAGAAGAAAACCATGGGAAAGTTTAAATGTCGATGAACAAAAGAAAGTGCAATATGATTGTAAAGCAAAGAACATCATTACATCTGCACTTAATCTTGATGAATTCTTTCGTGTTTCACAGTTGTTCCAATGCTAAAGAGATGTGGGAAGTTTTGGAGGTTACTCATGAAGGAACAAATGATGTTAAAAGAGCAAGAAAGCATACTTTAATCCAAGAGTATGAGATGTCTCGTAATGCTTCCTCGAGAAACTGCTTTCAGATGTGCAAAAGAGGTTTACACACATTATAAACCATCTGATCGGCCTTGGAAAAGTCTTTGAGAAAGAGGAGTTGAACATCAAAGTGCTGAAATGTTTGGATCGAAGTTGGCAACCCAAAGTTACAGCAATTTCTGAATCCAAGGACTTGTCAACAATGAGTGTTGCTGCACTTTTTGGAAAGCTAAGGGAACATGAGCTTGAGTTGAATAGACTTGTCGAACAAGAAGACAATGACAAGAAAAAGAAAGTGGCTTGCCTTGAAGACTTTGGTTCACAAAGAGGAGAATAGTGAGGATGAAGGACATGGAGGAAGTGATGCAGAAAATCTTAACCTCTTAGTTAGAAAGTTCAACAAGTTCTTGAAATACAAGAACAAAGATTACAAGAACAAGAGGTATAATAAAAATCTGATTTAGCTTCTTCTAACTTTACCTGCTTTGGTTGTGGAAAACAGGGACATATAAAGGCCGAATGTCCAAACTCACAAAACAAAGAGAGAAATGGAGAAAAGAAGCATGAAAGATCATTCAAAACCAAGAAGGCTTACATAGCATGGGATGAGAATGATATCTCCTCTAGTGACTCTTCAAGTGATGATGAAAGAGCCAATCTTTGTCTTATGGCTAATGGTGATACAGCAAGTAGTGTAAGTTCCTCCACTACTCAAAATGGTCTTCCTTATGATCAGCTGCTGCAAAATTTTCTGGAATTGCATGAAGAGGCTAATAAGGTTGCTTGTTCTAACAATAGGCTTAAAGGTATGAACAATTGGCTAGAGAACAAGGTGAAAGAGCTAGAGAAAGAGCTGGAAAATTCAAAAACTGATTTTGAAAATCTGAAATGATTTACAAGGCTTCAAGTTGCAATGATGAACATGTTGGAAAAATCTGCACAAACCGCAGTAACTTTAGAAAATCAAATTGAGTATTTGAACAAATCTCTAGCTAAATTCACCATGGGAAGAGCCAACTTGGACACACTTTTAGAATTTAAAAATTGTGTAACGAATAAAGCTGGACTTGGATTTAAAAATGGTTTTCAAAAGAAACAAAAGGCTTATAGAAATTTCTTTTCACATAGAAAACCATCCAAAGACTTCATCCATTACTTGCTTCTATTGTATGAACAAGGGACATACTTCAAAATCATGCAAAATCAGAAAATTTGGTGTTCCTAGTGGTCAATTTATTTGGAAGCCAAAATGTGGTAGAAAGGTTATTAACTTTGTTGGACCCAAATTGATGTGGGTACCAAATTCTCTCCATTGATTGTGTTTTGCAGTGTGTTCTCGAAGGCCAAGGAATCATTGTGGTATCTAGACAATGGGTCGTTCAAGGCACATGTGTGGTGACAAAAGGAAGTTTGTCAAACTCACCTTGAAAAATGGAGGTTTTGTCACCTATGGAGATAATAATAAAGGGAAAATCCTTGGAAGTGGTGATGTTGGTAACATTTCTTCAATCCTCATTGAAAACGTGTTATATGTTGAAGGTTTGAAGCATAATCTTCTTAGTATTAGCCAGCTATGTGATAAAGGTTTTAGAATCACTTTTGAATCAAATCATTGCAAGATCCTTGAGAAAAATTCTGATAAAATCTGCATGTTAGGCAAGAGAATTGAGAACATTTATATGCTTGATCTTGATCATATGTGTGCAACTAATTTTACATGTCTCATGTCTAAGGAAGATAGTTCATGGCTTTGGCATAGGAGAGCTGCACATATTAACATGAACCATTTGGAAAAACTGTTTTCAAAAGAACTTGTTTTAGGGTTACCTAAACTGAAATTTGAGAAAGATAAAATCTGTCATGCATGCCAAAAGGGTAAACAAACCAAAGTTTCTTTTAATCTGAAAAATTATGTGTCAACATCAAAACCTTTGGAACTCGCCGCATATGGATTTGTTTGGTCCATCTAGAACAATGAGTATTGGTGGAAACTATTATGCTTTGGTTATTGTTGATGACTATTCTAGGTTTACTTGGACTTTGTTTTTGAAAAATAAAAGTGATGCATTTCATGCTTTTAAGAAACTTGCCAAGGTTTTACAAAATGAAAACAGCTGCAAAGATAAGTGCTCTTGAAGTGATCATGGAGGGAATTTGAAAATGAAAAGTTCAATCATTTTTGTGAAAAATATGGGATTAAGCATAACTTTTCAAGCACTCTAGGACTCCTCAACAAAATGGTGTTGTTGAGAGGAAAAATAGATCACTTGAGGAACTAGCTAGGACAATGCTTAATGAATCAAACATCCCTAAATATTTTTGGGCTGATGCAAGAAATACTGCATGTTACATAATAAATAGGGTTTTGATAAGACCTATTTTGAAGAAAACCCCTTATGAATTGTACAAAGGGAGAAAACCCAACATAGCACATCTTAGAGTGTTTGGTCGCAAGTGTTTTGTTTTAAATAATGGCAAAGAAAAACTTGGCAAATTTGATGCTAAAGCTGATGATGCATTGTTTTTAGGCTATTCTTTACATAGCAAAGCATATAGGATCTTCAACAAGAGATTAGCTATCATTGAGGAATCAATACATGTTGTTTTTGATGAGACTAATGTGCAAAATGAAGGTGCAAAGTGAGTGGTGCAAAGTGTGAAGAGAACTTAATTGAAGGTGTATCAACCGGACATGTAGAAACCGAAAAGTCGCCGCAGTGGAATTTCACCGGTGAAAATCGTAAAGAACTCGATCGAATCCTGGCACCGTAATTAAATTCTGCAGAAAATGATCTACCTAAAGAATGGAGGGTGCCTCGCAATCTGTCCATTGGAAATGTGATAGGAGATGTTCAAAGAGGTGTTTCTACAAGAAGGTCTATGCATGATACATGTTTAATCGCTGCATTTGTTTCCCAAGTTGAACCTAAATGTGTTGATGATGCTTTATTGGATGAAAACTGGATTTTGGCAATGCAAGATGAACTCGAACCAATTTAAAAGGAATGAGGTTCGGGAACTAGTCCCTTGCACACCTAACATGAATATAATTGGCACAAAGTGGGTGTTTAAAAATAAATTGAATGATCAAGGAGTAATAACTAGAAACAAAGCTAGGCTTGTAGCTAAAGGGTATAACCAAGAGGAAGGAATAGATTATGAGGAAACATATGCTCCTCGTTGCTAGGTTAGAAGTCGTTAGGTTATTACTTGCTTTCTCATGCATGATTGATTCAAACTGCATCAAATGGATGTGAAAAGTGCATTTTTGAATGGATATATAAATGAAGAAATCTATGTTTCACAACCATCCGGATTTGTTGATCACAAATTGCCTAACCATGTATATAAGCTCAAAAAGGCTCTTTATGGACTCAAGCAAGCTCCAAGACAATGGTATGAAAGGTTAAGTAACTTCCTTATCTCTCAAAACTATGAAAGGGGCCAAGTTGATAAAACTTTGTTCATTAGAAAGTCTTTGGACAGCATTATACTCGGTGCAGTGTTTATGTGGATGATATTATCTTTGGATCCACTAATGAGAAGCTTTGTGAAGAATTTGTTGCAGCTATGCAGGGGAGTTTGAAATGTCAATGATGGGTGATCTAAACTTCTTCTTAGGCTTACAAGTCAAGCAATTAGATCATGGAACATTCCTCAATCACCAAAATATTGCAAAGAGTCATTAAAGAAATATGAGATGGACAACAGCAAAGAATCAAGCACACCCATGGCTACCAAAGAGCTATCTTGATGCGGATGAAAGTGGTAAACCTTTTGATTCCACTAAGTATAGAGGTTTGATTGGTTCACTATTATATCTAACCGCTAGTAGGCCTCGATATAATGTTTAGTGTATGCATGTGTGCTAGGTTTCAATCTAATCCCAAAGAATCACATTTCGGAATTGCCAAAAGAATTTTGAAATATCTAAAAGGAACTATTAATGTTGGTTTGTGGTATCCTAAAGGTGCTTCTTTTAATCTAGTAGGCTATTCTGATGCAGACTTTGTCGGATGTAAACTTGATAGAAAAAGCACTAGTGGAACTTGTCATCTACTAGGAAGTAGTCTAGTATCATGGCATAGCAAAAAGCAAGCTAGTGTGGCTTTGTCTATCGCCGAAGCCGAGTATGTTGCAGCTGGAGTCATAGTGCTCAAACTCTTTGGTTAAAACAAGCAGCTTTTTGATTATGGTTTGAAACTAGATCACATTCCTATTAGGTGTGACAATACAAGTGCTATCAACTTAACAAAAAATCCTGTTTTGCACTCTAGAACGAAACATATAGAAATAAGGCACCATTTCATTAGGGATCATGTTCAAAAGGTGATTGCATAATTGAATTTGTTGACTCTAATAACCAACTTGTCGATATATTTACCAAACCACTCCCAAAAGATAGGTTTTTCCAATTAAGAAATGAGTCAGGTGTTCTTGATGTTTCAAATGTGATGTAATTCCTCGTATATGATTCATTTCTCGCTGTTAATCATGTCTGTATTTGTGTGTTTGAATGCTTAAATCTGCATAATTCTTGATTAATTACAGTTAGATTTGCATATTGTATGTTATAAGTGACATCTGCAATGTTATTCAGGATTTTAGCTAGTTGTTTCTGCTTTTAATCGCTTGTTTTGCCTAATTTGGGCTCGCAGTGGATGTGCAAGAATTTCGTCTCTGTTTTAGCTCGCTGATCTCGTCGATTTAGTCGCTAAAATCGCTTATCTCGCATTAAACCAAGATCGTGATTTCTGCTTTAATCACCTGCTTTTCATAAATCAATCGATCGAAATTGCTCGTCAAGATGCAAAATTTAAAATTTGTGCGAATTTGTCGTTATATCGCATTGATTCATATTCAATTGGTGCATTTAAGTTGATTAAATGATAATTGAGCATTTAAACATGATAGATAAAGTCGATTCAAAGAATCTTGACTCGCTGTTTTGTCTTGTAGTGCCTTTGCTTTACTTTTTAACCGGTTTCTCTCTCCAAATACGTGTTGCATTAAACTAATCGAATTCTCCGGTCAAAATCGTGCTCTACCGTATATCTCTCGTCTAATATATTCCAACTCGAATGCAATTGATTCCTTCTTTGACTCGAACAAAGCACTAATTTCTTAATAAATTGAAAATCGAAATGTTAAATACATGTGGGTAGCATTGTTACTTTAGCATTCACTTTACTCGCGCAAAAACTCGCATATACTGCTTTCGTGCATTTCTTTTTCTCGCAATGGCCTCCTCAAGCAACCCAAGGAAGAGATCAAAAAGGTCGGGTCATCCAAAGGTAAGGAACCGTAAATTCCAAGAACTCATACTTATAGACATGGGTCTATAGAAGCTTGGTTTGAAGGTGATGAAGAGAGGATTGAGAAGTTTCAATCTCATATCAGTAGGAAGGTCAGTAAACTCACCCAAAGTGCTTAGTTCTCAGTGGTCGGAAGATGAAGGACTCGATCGATATTATAGCTATGATTCAACATCGGATCTCGCAGAAATTTCTGGAATTAAATGGGTTCATATACCCGTATTTGGTGAAAGTATTCTACACAAATCTCAAACATGATGGATCTGCTTTAACTTCCAAAGTGAAAGGAACGTAAATGGTTATAAACAATTCGTCTGGAAAAGAATCGGGGCTTCAAAACCGATGGCATTGTGGTTAGCAGGGCTCGTGTGGTTCATTGGAAGATTTTAACAAGGTGCAAACATACAGAGAGTGTTTGAGAAATTCTCAAGGTTCTGTTCGTGGATTCCAAGTTGGTGGACTTACATTGACAAAGAAGGGTGCTTACATTTATCATCACATGGATGATCACTCCAAGGGGCAAGCAATCATGCTACAATGAATGAAGGTGATCTTCTTCTACTTTTTTGTCTAATGAAATCTGTAAGGATTAACTGGATTCATATCATCAAAGATCACATGATGAAGTCCAAAAGGTCGCCAGACTACCGCCTTCCATATGTCGTGATTATCTCCAAATTCTTTGAGTATTTTGGTGTGGACATTGGAGGTGAACGTAAAATCAAGATAGGGAGAACCCACCACCTGACAATAGCTTTCTTTAAGTTTGGATTTACCAAAAGCAATGGAACTTGGACTCGCCGCACAAGATACTCGCCAACGAAGGGCAAAATTCTCGCTGAACGTCTCGCTGGTGCCGGAACCGCAACCGATGAAGCCGGAAATTCGAAGCCGGTGCGTATGATACTCCATGGGAGATATTGTACCTTATGTTCCTCCAGCTTGACCGTGGACCTCCACTTTCATTGTTTGAACAGCAAAGTGTTCCAAAGATTTGATGCCATCCAATCTCATCAACAATATCATCACAACTACTGCATTAATAGGTTTGGGCGCATTGATCAAAGTATTGAAGATTTACATGCCCAACTTGCGCAGATTAATATGGGTTCCTATGCTACTCCTGGTGGTGATAAGTGAAGAAGATAATGACCGATATCACCGCCAAGTTCTCGCTTTGTGCCACCGAACCGTCAGTAGTTGGTTTCAAGATGTTGTCCCTCATGCTATTGTTATTTTCCGTGTATCTCTTGTGCCTTTTAATTTCTATTAGTTTGTGTTGCTGTTTGTGTTGTTAATTGGGTTAAATTCCCATGTATCTTGAACAATTTAAAATTTGCTGCATATGCTATGTTATTTCTTTTCTCCTGTGCTATTTGATGATTCCAAAGGGGGAGAAATTGTTGAATGCATTTGAAGGCACGTGAAGAGCAAGTGAAAGATGAAAGGGAGAATCTGAACCGCTAAGGGGAGAATCTCGCCGCTGATTTTTTTCTCGCTGATTTTGTTTTCTCTCGCCGCTATTTCTCCGATAAATTGTTTTACCACACTGCTACGCTATTTCGCTGCTGTTTTTGTTTTGTAGTAGACTCCTACATTCTTCAAAGACAATGAATGCATCAAGTGGTTGTCATCATCAAATAGGGGGAGTTTGTTGGACTTGAAGACTTGGTTTCAAGTGGATTTGATGTCTCCAACCACCTTTAATGATGAAGATGTTGGTGCTTGAAGAATGAAGATTTTGTCTTAGGATTAGAGAGTCTTAGGTTGTGTGGTATGATGCATTTCAATCTATCTTGATCTTAGTCTTGGAGTTTAAAATGTTTTGAAATGTTTTAAAAGGTTTTAAAATGATTTCAAAGGTTTAACTGCTTTTTAACCGGTTAAAAATCTGATTTCAACTAGTTAAACTGTTCTTCATTTTCAAAGCTTTGTATTTTGAAAATTTCAACCGATCAGCTTGAAATTTAAACCAGCTTAAAATCCTGGTAGCTTTGTTTCATGAAATTCAGTTCTCGAATAGCTAGTTAAAACGAGATTTCAACCGATCGTTTTCAAGTTTCAAGAAACAAGTGCTCACCGGAAAATTGGTTTTTAATGAAAACAACCGACTAAAACGCTGCTTTAACCGACTATTTCCTGCGTAATCGCTTTTAACAGCTTTCTATATATATCTTGAAACTCAAAGAACTAATAGACGAAACCTTTTCTAAAAGACCCATTGAGCAAGAACGTTCCTAATACACTCTAAAACATTTTGCGAATCACTCCAAGACGATCAAGATTCATTTGAGTGCGAATCAAATCAAGAATTGCATGCTCTGCTTTTTCCGTTCTTGCCGGTGCTCTGTTTGCTTTCGCATTGAATTTCCAGGTGAATTCAATCCAATTCTTTGTGTGTTTGTTAGTCGTGTGTTTGTATCTTAATCAGGGTGATTAAGAGATCTTGTAATAGGGTTTTACAGGTGTTTAGAAGTCTTGTAGGGTTCAAGACTTGGTGCAGCTTTCTGGTTTCGGTTTTGCATGTAGTGTTCATGTAAAAACTGGTTTTTAGTGAATTGATTGAATTTGTTTGTTTAGGAAACTGGATGTAGCCTTTGTTGAAAGGTGAACCAGTATAAATCTGCTGTGTTGTTCTTCTTCCCTTGAACTCTTTACTTTTGGTAATTGAAGTTTAAATTGAAATTGAATTGGATATATGATCAATTGATAAAGAGCATTTCAAGAACCTATAAAAACTGATTTAAATCTTCAATCCGAATCTGGTTTTTCATAATTGGGCATTGGGTTTCGAAAATCTTTGAAAGTTTAATTCACCCCCCCTCTTAAACTCAGCCATTTATTCCAACAATATTAACAAACGATAATATATTGCATAAAGATCAAGAAAGGAGAGAAAAAAATACTCTCTAGTTCAGATCAAACAAATCTTACATCTAGCGAGTATTAGTTGTTTAACCTTAAAACAACTGAATTCTATCATTTTTATATAAGTTTTTATAAGCATATACACATGTAAATGACATACAATATAGACAAATAGCAAATCAACTATTGAACATAGTCAAGAGGATATGGTTCAACCATTGGATCCTACCAAGAGGATATACATCATACAACTTTTGAAATCCCTTCAAGAGGACAACAATTCAATCTTGAAAATCAAGATGATACAAATGGGATCAACCCAAAAGTTCATAAACTAAAAGAATGAAAAAATATTACCAGAGTTTACAACGAAGTATTCTCAAGTGATCACATAACCTTTAAAAAATCTTAAAAAAGGCAAAACTGACGAATGAATTCTTGAAAAGATTCTTGTTTCACTCTTGAAACACTTTGAGAAACATAACACTGTGGGGAGGACTTTTGGCATAACATAAATAATAACATATAGGAATAATAAAATTAACATAAATAAACATTTACATAACATAACAGTATTTTGATAACTTTCCTTGTGTCATTTTTAGTATTTTGATATTGTTTATTTGTCAGTCTTATTGCACCCTGTAGGACCTTAAAACACAAACACTCTTTTTCTTTCTTTCCTTTTCTTAAACACTTTCATTCCACTACTAAGATTTGTTACAATAATTTATCTTTATTATGTAACTTAACTTGTCTAGATAGGTTAAGTAGTTTGTCCTACATTATTACCTAGATATAGCTTTTCTTTTTACGCTTAGACTCTTGGTATTCCGATGTAATATCTCTCTGTTACACTCTTGGTATTCTTGATGTATTTTTCTTCTATAAATAAATAAGCCAATAGATGATCAATAGACCCCAGACCCCAGACCATAGACCATACCGGACCCCGGACCCCGACCCCGGACCCCATACCTCAAGCCCACTAAAACCCTAAACCCTAAACCCTAAACCCAAACCCCAAACCCCAGACCCCAGACCCCAGACCCCAGACCCCAAGCCCCAGACCCCAGACCCCAAACCCCAGACCCCAGCCCCCAGGCCCCAGCCCCCAGACCCCAACCCCCAAACCCCGACCCCCAGACCCCAACCCCAAACCCCGACCCCAAACCCCAACCCCTAAGCCCCAACCCCTAACCCCTAACCCCTAGACCCCAACCCCTAGACCCTACTGAGACCCCAGACCCCTAGACCCTAGAGACCCTAGAGACCACTAGAGACCCTAGACCCTGAGACCACATAGACCACTAGACCCTAGACCCTAGACCCTAGACCCTAGACCCTAGACCACTAGACCACTAGACCACTAGACCACTAGACCCTAGACCCTAGACCACTAGACCCTAGACCCTAGACCCTAGACCCTGGACCCGAGACCCTAGACCCTGGGCAGAGACCCTAGACCCTGGGCAGAGACCACTAGACCCTGGACCGAGACCACTAGACCTAGACCACGGACCCCGGACCCCAGGCCATACCGGACCCCGGACCCACACCCCACACCCCGAGCCCCAGACCCCAGGCCCCAAACCCCAGACCCCAGACCTCAAACCCCAAAGCCCCTAAACCCCAGACCCCCAAACCCCGACCCCAGGCCCCAGGCCCACCCCAGGCCCCCGACCCCCAGACCCCAAGCCCCGACCCCGACCCCAGACCCCAAACCCCGACCCCAACCCTAATTTCTTTAACGAGTAAAATTCCTAAAAACAATTTTAAATATGATTATCACCTACTTATCAACAACATCAATACTATTATACAAATATGCAATCTCTTTCTAAAAACCATTAATAATATCATTATCACCTAACTATATGTTTCAATAACATTAATGTAATTATCTAAATACCTTATCTCCATGTAAAATCCTTTAAGAATATCATTATCACCTAACTATCATCCTCAATAACATCAATATAATGATCCAAATAACTTATCTCCATCTAAAAAAATTAAGAATATCATTATCACCTCTAAATTAATAAAAACTAATTTTCTTAATTGTTACTAATTATTATAAACATTATATATGTTTCACTTAAAATAATTTTTATAATTAATTTTTCACATTTTTAAACATTTTCTTATATTGGCTTTTTGAAAATACATAATTAGAATTATAATAAACAATACATATTTCTTTACTAAATATTTAACATAAGTATATTAGTATCAACTAATTACTTTTTCTTTAATAAAAGAAAATATATTTATTGTATAAATTTTAACTAATAAAAATTAAATAAATTTTCAAATCGTAAAATAATATTAAAATAAATTTATAAATTTATTAAAAATCATAAAATATATTGCAAAAATATATTGTTTTAGTTGTGTTTCTAGGTTAAACCAATATAAATAAATTGATTTTGTAATTTATTCTCTTTTGAAAATAAGACTTGTTATAAATAAAATGCAATTAAATTTGGAATCAAGATTGATAAAGATTACACAATATATTAACAAACGATAATATATTGCATAAAGATCAAGAAAGGAGAGAAAAAATACTCTCTAGTTCGGATCAAACAAATCTTACATCTAGCGAGTATTAGTTGTTTAACCTTAAAACAAGCTGAATTCTATCATTTTTATATAAGTTTTTATAAGCATATACACATGTAAATGACATACAATATAGACAAATAGCAAATCAACTATTGAACATAGTCAAGAGGATATGGTTCAACCATTGGATCCTACCAAGAGGATATACATCATACAACTTTTGAAATCCCTTCAAGAGGACAACAATTCAATCTTGAAAATCAAGATGATACAAATGGGATCAACCCAAAAGTTCATAAACTAAAAGAATGAAAAATATTACCGGAGTTTACAACGAAGTATTCTCAAGTGATCACATAACCTTTAAAAAATCTTAAAAAGGCAAAGCCGACGAATGAATTCTTGAAAAGATTCTTGTTTCACTCTTGAAACACTTTGAGAAACATAACACCGTGGGGAGGACTTTTGGCATAACATAAATAATAACATATAGGAATAATAAAATTAACATAAATAAACATTTACATAACATAACGATATTTTGATAACTTTCCTTGTGTCATTTTTAGTATTTTGATATTGTTTATTTGTCAGTCTTATTGCACCCTGTAGGGCCTTAAAACACAAACACTCTTTTTCTTTCTTTCCATTTCTTAAACACTTTCATTCCACTACTAAGATTTGTTACAATAATTTATCTTTATTATGTAACTTAACTTGTCTAGATAGGTTAAGTAGTTTGTCCTACATTATTACCTAGATATAGCTTTTCTTTTTCTGCTTAGACTCTTGGTATTCCTGATGTAATATCTCTCCTGTTACACTCTTGGTATTCTTGATGTATTTTTCTTCTATAAATAAATAAGCCAATAGATGATCAATAGACCCCAGACCCCAGACCATAGACCATACCAGACCCCAGACCCCCGACCCCGGACCCCATACCTCAAGCCCCTAAAACCCTAAACCCTAAACCCTAAGCCCAAACCCCAAACCCCAAACCCCAGGCCCCAGACCCCAGACCCCAGACCCCAGACCCCAGGCCCCAGACCCCAAGCCCCAGACCCCAGACCCCAGACCCCCAGACCCCAGCCCCCAAGCCCCAGACCCCAAGCCCCAGCGCCTAAACCCCGACCCCTAACCCCTGACCCCTAAGCCCCAGCCGCTAAACCCCAACCCCTAAACCCAACCCCTAAGCCCAACCCCTAGACCCCAACCCCTAGACCCCTAACCCCCAGACCCCAGAGACCACTAGACCACAGAGACCACTAGACCCTAGACCCTATAGACCACTAGACCACTAGACCACTAGACCACTAGACCACTAGACCACTAGACCACTAGACCACTAGACCACTAGACCCTAGACCACTAGACCACTAGACCCTGGGCAGAGACCACTAGACCCTGGGCAGAGACCCTAGACCCTGGGCAGAGACCACTAGACCCTGGACCAGAGACCACTAGACCCTAGACCACGGACCCCGGACCCCAGGCCATACCGGACCCCGGACCCACACCCCACACCCCAGGCCCCAGACCCCAGGCCCCAAACCCCAGAACCCCAGACCTCAAACCCCAAAACCCCTAAACCCCAAACCCCTAAACCCACGACCCCAGGCCCCAGGCCCCCTGAGCCCCAACCCCCGACCCCAAGCCCTGACCCCGACCCCGACCCCAGACCCCAGACCCCAGACCCTAATTTCTTTAACGAGTAAAATTCCTAAAAACAATTTTAAATATGATTATCACCTACTTATCAACAACATCAATACTATTATACAAATATGCAATCTCTTTCTAAAAACCATTAATAATATCATTATCACCTAACTATATGTTTCAATAACATTAATGTAATTATCTAAATACCTTATCTCCATGTAAAATCCTTTAAGAATATCATTATCACCTAACTATCATCCTCAATAACATCAATATAATGATCCAAATAACTTATCTCCATCTAAAAAAATTAAGAATATCATTATCACCTCTAAATTAATAAAAACTAATTTTCTTAATTGTTACTAATTATTATAAACATTATATATGTTTCACTTAAAATAATTTTTATAATTAATTTTTCACATTTTTAAACATTTTCTTATATTGGCTTTTTGAAAATACATAATTAGAATTATAATAAACAATACATATTTCTTTACTAAATATTTAACATAAGTATATTAGTATCAACTAATTACTTTTTCTTTAATAAAAGAAAATATATTTATTGTATAAATTTTAACTAATAAAAATTAAATAAATTTTCAAATCGTAAAATAATATTAAAATAAATTTATAAATTTATTAAAAATCATAAAATATATTGCAAAAATATATTGTTTTAGTTGTGTTTCTAGGTTAAACCAATATAAATAAATTGATTTTGTAATTTATTCTCTTTTGAAAATAAGACTTGTTATAAATAAAATGCAATTAAATTTGGAATCAAGATTGATAAAGATTACACAATATATTAACAAACGATAATATATTGCATAAAGATCAAGAAAGGAGAGAAAAAATACTCTCTAGTTCGGATCAAACAAATCTTACATCTAGCGAGTATTAGTTGTTTAACCTTAAAACAAGCTGAATTCTATCATTTTTATATAAGTTTTTATAAGCATATACACATGTAAATGACATACAATATAGACAAATAGCAAATCAACTATTGAACATAGTCAAGAGGATATGGTTCAACCATTGGATCCTACCAAGAGGATATACATCATACAACTTTTGAAATCCCTTCAAGAGGACAACAATTCAATCTTGAAAATCAAGATGATACAAATGGGATCAACCCAAAAGTTCATAAACTAAAAGAATGAAAAAATATTACCAGAGTTTACAACGAAGTATTCTCAAGTGATCACATAACCTTTAAAAAATCTTAAAAAAGGCAAAACTGACGAATGAATTCTTGAAAAGATTCTTGTTTCACTCTTGAAACACTTTGAGAAACATAACAACTGTGGGAGGACTTTTGGCATAACATAAATAATAACATATAGGAATAATAAAATTAACATAAATAAACATTTACATAACATAACGAGTATTTTGATAACTTTCCTTGTGTCATTTTTAGTATTTTGATATTGTTTATTTGTCGGTCTTATTGCACCACTGTAGGGCCTTAAAACACAAACACTCTTTTCTTTCTTTCCATTTCTTAAACACTTTCATTCCACTACTAAGATTTGTTACAATAATTTATCTTTATTATGTAACTTAACTTGTCTAGATAGGTTAAGTAGTTTGTCCTACATTATTACCTAGATATAGCTTTTCTTTTTCGCTTAGACTCTTGGTATTCCGATGTAATATCTCTCTGTTACACTCTTGGTATTCTTGATGTATTTTTCTTCTATAAATAAATAAGCCAATAGATGATCAATAGACCCCGGACCCCGGACCATAGACCATACCGGACCCCGGACCCAGGCCCCGGACCCCATACCTCAAGCCCCTAAAGCCCTAAACCCTAAACCCTAAGCCCAAACCCCAGAGCCCCAAACCCCAGACCCCAGACCCCAGACCCCAGACCCCAGACCCCCAGACCCCAGACCCCAGGCCCCGACCCCAGACCCCAGCCCCCAAGCCCCGACCCCCAAGCCCCGACCCCCAAGCCCCGACCCCAAGCCCCAGCGCCTAAACCCCGACCCCTAACCCCGACCCCTAAGCCCCAACCGCTAAACCCCGACCCCTAAACCCAACCCCTAAGCCCAGACCCTAACTGACCCCTAACCCCTAGACCACTAACCCCTAGACCCTAGAGACCACTAGACCACTAGAGACCACTAGACCCTAGACCCATAGACCACTAGACCACTAGACCCTAGACCACTAGACCACTAGACCACTAGACCACTAGACCACTAGACCACTAGACCCTAGACCCTAGACCCTAGACCCTGGACCAGAGACCACTAGACCCTGGGCAGAGACCCTAGACCCTGGGCAGAGACCACTAGACCCTGGACCAGAGACCACTAGACCCTAGACCACGGACCCCGGACCCCAGGCCATACCGGACCCCGGACCCACACCCCACACCCCAGGCCCCAGACCCCAGGCCCCAAACCCCAGACCCCAGACCTCAAGCCCCAAAACCCCCAAACCCCAGACCCACTAAACCCACGACCCCAGGCCCCAGGCCCCGACCCCAGGCCCCGACCCCAGACCCCAGACCCCTGACCCCGACCCCAGACCCCTGACCCCAGACCCTAATTTCTTTAACGAGTAAAATTCCTAAAAACAATTTTAAATATGATTATCACCTACTATCAACAACATCAATACTATTATACAAATATGCAATCTCTTTCTAAAAACCATTAATAATATCATTATCACCTAACTATATGTTTCAATAACATTAATGTAATTATCTAAATACCTTATCTCCATGTAAAATCCTTTAAGAATATCATTATCACCTAACTATCATCCTCAATAACATCAATATAATGATCCAAATAACTTATCTCCATCTAAAAAAATTAAGAATATCATTATCACCTCTAAATTAATAAAAACTAATTTTCTTAATTGTTACTAATTATTATAAACATTATATATGTTTCACTTAAAATAATTTTTATAATTAATTTTTCACATTTTTAAACATTTTCTTATATTGGCTTTTTGAAAATACATAATTAGAATTATAATAAACAATACATATTTCTTTACTAAATATTTAACATAAGTATATTAGTATCAACTAATTACTTTTTTCTTTAATAAAAGAAAATATATTTATTGTATAAATTTTAACTAATAAAAATTAAATAAATTTTCAAATCGTAAAATAATATTAAAATAAATTTATAAATTTATTAAAAATCATAAAATATATTGCAAAAATATATTGTTTTAGTTGTGTTTCTAGGTTAAACCAATATAAATAAATTGATTTTGTAATTTATTCTCTTTTGAAAATAAGACTTGTTATAAATAAAATGCAATTAAATTTGGAATCAAGATTGATAAAGATTACACAATATATTAACAAACGATAATATATTGCATAAAGATCAAGAAAGGAGAGAAAAAAATACTCTCTAGTTCAGATCAAACAAATCTTACATCTAGCGAGTATTAGTTGTTTAACCTTAAAACAACTGAATTCTATCATTTTTATATAAGTTTTTATAAGCATATACACATGTAAATGACATACAATATAGACAAATAGCAAATCAACTATTGAACATAGTCAAGAGGATATGGTTCAACCATTGGATCCTACCAAGAGGATATACATCATACAACTTTTGAAATCCCTTCAAGAGGACAACAATTCAATCTTGAAAATCAAGATGATACAAATGGGATCAACCCAAAAGTTCATAAACTAAAAGAATGAAAAAATATTACCAGAGTTTACAACGAAGTATTCTCAAGTGATCACATAACCTTTAAAAAATCTTAAAAAAGGCAAAACTGACGAATGAATTCTTGAAAAGATTCTTGTTTCACTCTTGAAACACTTTGAGAAACATAACACTGTGGGGAGGACTTTTGGCATAACATAAATAATAACATATAGGAATAATAAAATTAACATAAATAAACATTTACATAACATAACAGTATTTTGATAACTTTCCTTGTGTCATTTTTAGTATTTTGATATTGTTTATTTGTCAGTCTTATTGCACCCTGTAGGGCCTTAAAACACAAACACTCTTTTTCTTTCTTTCCATTTCTTAAACACTTTCATTCCACTACTAAGATTTGTTACAATAATTTATCTTTATTATGTAACTTAACTTGTCTAGATAGGTTAAGTAGTTTGTCCTACATTATTACCTAGATATAGCTTTTCTTTTTCTGCTTAGACTCTTGGTATTCCGATGTAATATCTCTCTGTTACACTCTTGGTATTCTTGATGTATTTTTCTTCTATAAATAAATAAGCCAATAGATGATCAATAGACCCCAGACCCCAGACCATAGACCATACCAGACCCCAGACCCCCGACCCCAGACCCCATACCTCAAACCCCTAAAACCCTAAACCCTAAACCCTAAACCCAAACCCCAAACCCCAAACCCCAAACCCCAGACCCCAAACCCCAAGCCCCAGACCCCAAACCCCAGACCCCAAGCCCCAACCCCAGACCCCAACCCCCAAGCCCCAACCCCCAAACCCCAACCCCCAAACCCCAACCCCAAACCCCAACGCCTAAACCCCAACCCCTAACCCCCAACCCCTAAACCCCAACCCTAAACCCAGACCCCTAAGCCCAGACCCCTAACCCCAGACCCCTAACCCCTAGACCCACTAGACCCCTAGACCACTAGAGACCCTAGACCCTGAGACCACTAGACCACTAGACCACTAGACCCTAGACCACTAGACCCTAGACCACTAGACCCTAGACCACTAGACCCTAGACCCTAGACCACTAGACCCTAGACCACGAGACCCTAGACCCTGGGCAGAGACCCTAGACCCTGAGACCCGAGACCACTAGACCCTAGACCCGAGACCACTAGACCCTAGACCACGGACCCCGGACCCCAGGCCATACCGGACCCCGGACCCCACACCCCACACCCCGACCCCAAACCCCAGGCCCCAAACCCCAAACCCCAAACCTCAAACCCCAAAACCCCTAAACCCCAGACCCCCAAACCCCGACCCCAGGCCCCAGACCCCCACCCCGACCCCCAACCCCAACCCCAAACCCCAACCCCGACCCCAACCCCAAACCCCAGACCCCAACCCTAATTTCTTTAACGAGTAAAATTCCTAAAAACAATTTTAAATATGATTATCACCTACTATCAACAACATCAATACTATTATACAAATATGCAATCTCTTTCTAAAAACCATTAATAATATCATTATCACCTAACTATATGTTTCAATAACATTAATGTAATTATCTAAATACCTTATCTCCATGTAAAATCCTTTAAGAATATCATTATCACCTAACTATCATCCTCAATAACATCAATATAATGATCCAAATAACTTATCTCCATCTAAAAAAATTAAGAATATCATTATCACCTCTAAATTAATAAAAACTAATTTTCTTAATTGTTACTAATTATTATAAACATTATATATGTTTCACTTAAAATAATTTTTATAATTAATTTTTCACATTTTTAAACATTTTCTTATATTGGCTTTTTGAAAATACATAATTAGAATTATAATAAACAATACATATTTCTTTACTAAATATTTAACATAAGTATATTAGTATCAACTAATTACTTTTTTCTTTAATAAAAGAAAATATATTTATTGTATAAATTTTAACTAATAAAAATTAAATAAATTTTCAAATCGTAAAATAATATTAAAATAAATTTATAAATTTATTAAAAATCATAAAATATATTGCAAAAATATATTGTTTTAGTTGTGTTTCTAGGTTAAACCAATATAAATAAATTGATTTTGTAATTTATTCTCTTTTGAAAATAAGACTTGTTATAAATAAAATGCAATTAAATTTGGAATCAAGATTGATAAAGATTACACAATATATTAACAAACGATAATATATTGCATAAAGATCAAGAAAGGAGAGAAAAAATACTCTCTAGTTCGGATCAAACAAATCTTACATCTAGCGAGTATTAGTTGTTTAACCTTAAAACAACTCGAATTCTATCATTTTTATATAAGTTTTTATAAGCATATACACATGTAAATGACATACAATATAGACAAATAGCAAATCAACTATTGAACATAGTCAAGAGGATATGGTTCAACCATTGGATCCTACCAAGAGGATATACATCATACAACTTTTGAAATCCCTTCAAGAGGACAACAATTCAATCTTGAAAATCAAGATGATACAAATGGGATCAACCCAAAAGTTCATAAACTAAAAGAATGAAAAAATATTACCAGAGTTTACAACGAAGTATTCTCAAGTGATCACATAACCTTTAAAAAATCTTAAAAAGGCAAAACTGACGAATGAATTCTTGAAAAGATTCTTGTTTCACTCTTGAAACACTTTGAGAAACATAACACTGTGGGGAGGACTTTTGGCATAACATAAATAATAACATATAGGAATAATAAAATTAACATAAATAAACATTTACATAACATAACAAGTATTTTGATAACTTTCCTTGTGTCATTTTTAGTATTTTGATATTGTTTATTTGTCGATCTTATTGCACCACTGTAGGGCCTTAAAACACAAACACTCTTTTCTTTCTTTCCTTTTCTTAAACACTTTCATTCCACTACTAAGATTTGTTACAATAATTTATCTTTATTATGTAACTTAACTTGTCTAGATAGGTTAAGTAGTTTGTCCTACATTATTACCTAGATATAGCTTTTCTTTTTCTGCTTAGACTCTTGGTATTCCTGATGTAATATCTCTCCTGTTACACTCTTGGTATTCTTGATGTATTTTTCTTCTATAAATAAATAAGCCAATAGATGATCAATAGACCCGGACCCCGGACCCGGACCATGGAGCCATACCGGACCCCGGACCCCAGGCCCCGGACCCATACCCCAGAGCCCAGACCCTGACCCCAGACCCCAGACCCCAAACCCCAGACCTCGAACCCCAAGCCCTAAGCCCACAAACCCACGACCCCAGGACCATAGACCATACCGGACCCCACTGGCCCTGACCCCGACCCCAGACCCCGACCCCAAGCCCCGACCCCCAGAGCCCCGCCCCAAGGTAGCGGTGTAGCGGCGCGGGTAACATGTTGCAAATAGCATGTTGCAGGTTGCAGGTTGCAGGTTGCAGGTAGCAGGTTAAAGGTAGCAAGTTGTAGGTTGCGGTGCGCAGTAGCAGTGGCGAGTAGCTGGTGGCAGGTAGCGAGTGCGGGTTGCGAGGTTGCAAGTAGCAGTGCTTGGTATGTAGGTATCGGGTTGCGGGTAGCATGTAGCAGGTAGCATGTAGCGGATAGCATGTAGCGGTAGCGGGTAAAGGTAGCGGGTTGCGGGTAGCAGGTAGCAGGTTGCGGGTGGTAGGTTGCGGTAGCGAGGTTGCGGGTAGCGGGGTTGTAGGTGGAAGGTAGCGAGTAGAAGGTTCTTTGGTAGCGAGGTTTGCGGGTTGCGGATGCGGAGTGAGAAGGTAGCACGTGCGGTGGCGGGTAAAGGTAGCAAGTTGCGGGTTGCGGTGGCGGTGGCGAGGTTGCTTGTAGAAGGGTTGCGGGGTGCGAGGTTGCGGGTACCATGTACCGGGTTGAAGGTAGCGGGGTTGCGGAGTAACGAGGTTGCGAGTAGCGAGGTTGTGGGTAGCAGTGTGCGGCTAGCGGGTAGTCGGTAGCGAGTGGCGGTGGCGAGTAGCAGGTAACGAGGTTACGGTGGCGGTAGCGGGTTGCGGGTAGCATGTTGCCGGTAGCGGGTAGCAGTTGCGGGTATCGGGTTGCGCGGTATCATGTAGCAGATAGCATGTAGCAGATAGTAGGTAGCAGGTAGCAGGTTGCAGGTAGCAGGTTGAATGTTGCAGGTTGTAGGTTGCAGGTAGCAAGTTAAAGGTACCAGGTAAAAGGTAGCAGGTAAGAGGTAGCAAGTAGAAGGTAGCAGGTAGTAGGTAGCAGGTAAAAGGTAACATGTTGTAGGGTGCAGGTGGCGAGTGCGGTGCGTGCGGTGGAAGGTAGCGAGTGCGAGATAGCGGATAGCGGGTAAAGGTAGCGAGGTTGCGGTGCGCGGTAGAAAGTAGCGGTAGCGGGTAAAGGTAGCGGGTTGCGGGTGCGAGGTTGCGGTGCGGGTAGCGAGGTTGCGGGATAGCGGGTAGTAGGTTGCTAGTAGAGAAGGTTACTGGTGCGAGGTTGTAGGTTGCGGGTTGCGAGTACAGTACCGAGTGCAGGGTGCAGTACCGATTACGGAGTAGTAGCTTTGGGGAGCGGGTTGCGGAGTAGCGAGGTTACGAGTGGGGTTGCGGGTAGCAGTGGCAATGTAGCCGGTGGCGGTGGCAAGTAGCAGGTAGCGAGGTTGCGGGTTGCGGTAGCAAGTAGCGAGTGTCGGGTTGCGGGTGGCATGTAGCGGTAGCGGATAGCGAGATAGCGGATAGTAGTTAGCGGTGCAGGTGATAGGTGGCGAGTGGCAGGTAAGGTAGCGAGGTTGCGGGTGCGAGGTTGCGGGTTGCGGTGCTGCGAGTTAAAGGTGGCCGGTTGCGGGAAGCGGTGGCGAGTAGCAGGTAATGAGTAGCGGTAACAAGTAGCGGTAGTAGCAATGTGGCGGTAGCAGGTGGCCGGTTGCGGGGTTGCGGGTAGGCTGGTACGAGGTTGCGGTGGCAGGTAGCGAGGTTGCGAGGTTGCGGTGCGCAGGTTGCATGTAGCGAGGTTGCGGGTTCCGGGTTGCGGGTAGCGGGTTACGGTAGCAGTGGTAGAAGGTTGCGGGCGGCGACGGGTTAGCGGGTTGCGGTGGCGGTAGCGGGTAGCGGGTAGCGGCTAGAAGGTAGCAGTAGCGGTAGCGGTAGTTGCGAGGTTCTGCAGGTAACAAGTTCTTGGTAGAAGGTTGCGGTAGTAGCGGGTTGTAGGTTGCGGGTTGCGGTAGCGAGTAAATAGTAGCAGTGCAGGTTGCAGGTTGCGGTTCGCGGAGGTTTCGGTGGCTGGTGTAAATGCAGGTAGCAAGTATCATGTTGCGGTGGTAGGTAGCATGTAGCGAGATAGCGAGATAGCAGTGCGAGTTAGCGAGTAAAGGTAGTAGGTTGCGGGTTGCAGAAGCGGTGCGATTAGCGGTAGCAGTAGCAGTGGCGAGGTTGCGGGTAGCGAGGTTGCGAAGTGGCAGTAGCGAGGTTGCAAGTTGCAAGTTGCGGTGCGAGGTTACGGTGTGCGAGTAGCGGTAGCAAGTTGCGAGGTTGCGGGTGGCATGTAGCGAGTGGCGGTGGAGGATTACGGGTAGCACGTTGCGAGGATCGCGGTGGCGAGTGGCAGTAGCGGTTGCGGTTAACGAGGTTGCGGGTATCGAGGTTAAAGGTAGCGAGGTTGTAGGTTGCGGTGCAGTGGTAGAAGGTAGCGGTAGCGGGTAAGGTAGCGAGGTTGCGGGTTGCGGGTTGTAGGTAGCGGGTAGAAGGTAGCGAGTGCGGGTAAAAGGTAGCGAGGTTGCAAGTTGCGGGTAGCGAGTAGAAGGTAGAAGGTAGCGGGTGGCACGTGGCGGGTAAAGGGTAGCGAGGTTGCGGGTTGCGGTAGCGAGGTTGTAGGTTCCGGGTTGCGGGTTCAGTGCGCGAGTTGCGAGGTTCGGAGTAGCGAGTTGTAGGTTCGAGGTTGCGGGTAGAAGGTTGCGGGTTGCGGAGTAGAAGGTTGCGAGGTTGCGGGTTGCGGGTTGCGAGTACAGTAGGCTGGTACCATGTACAAGGTACCCGAGTAGGCTGGTTGCAGAGTAGCGAGGTTGCGGGTAACGAGGTTGCGGAGTAGCAGTGCGCAGTGGCAGAGTAGCAGTGCGAGGTTGCGGGTTGCAAGTAGCGAGGTTACTGGTGGCGAGTGGCAAGTAGCGAGTTAGCGGGTATCAAGTTGCGGGTGGCATGTGCGAGATGCGGTGGTAGGTCAAAGGTAGCAAGTTGCGGGTGCGGGTTGCGGGTTGTAGGTTGCGGGTTGCGAGTGCTTGGTAGAAGGTAGCGGTGCGGGTAACATGTAGCAGTGCGGTGGCGGGTTACTGGGTAGTAGGTAGCGAGTTGGAGGTTGCGAGGTTGCAAGTAGCAAGTTGCGGGTGCGGAGTCCGCAGGTAGCAGTGCGGTGGCAGGTGCGAGGTTGCGGGTTGCGGGTAGCTAGGTAGCATGTAGCGGGTAGCATGTTGCATGTTGAAGATTGCGGTAGCGAGGTTGCGGGATGCGGTAGCAGTACTAGGTACCAGGTGGTGCGGTAGCGAGGTTGCTGAGATGCGAGTAGCGAGTGCTAGGTACGAGTACCGAGGTAGGCCGGTAGCATCTTTGCGAGTAGCAGGTTGCAAGTGCCGAGGTTGCATGTTGCGAGGTTGCATGTTGCGGGTTGCGAGGTTGCATGTTGCGAGGTTGCATGTTGCGAGGTTGCGGGTTGCGAGGTTAAAGGTAGCGAGGTTGTAGGTTGCGGGTAGCGGTAGCTGGGTAACATGTAATAGGTGGCGAGTAGCAAGTTGCGGGTTGCGAGGTTGCAAGTAGCGAGTAGGAGGTTGTAGGTAGCGAGTATCGAGGTTGCGATTAGCATGTAGCATGTAGCAAATATCGGTGTCGAGGTTACGGGTTGCGGTGGCGAGTAGCAGTTAGCAGTGGCAGGTAGCAAGTAGCAGGTACAGTACCAGGTAGCGGAGTTACAAGTAGCGGTAGCGGTATCGGGTTGCGGTATCAGGTATCGGTGTCGGAGTAGCGGGTTGCGGGTTGCTGAGTAGCGGGTGGGAGGTTGTAGGTAGCAGTATCGAGGTTGCGGTTAGCATGTAGCATGTAGCAAATATCGGGTATCGGGTTGCGAGGTTGCGGGTAGCGGTGAGCAGTAGCAGTAGCGGTAGCAAGTAGCGCAGTACAGGTGCAGGTAGCGAGTTACAAGTAGCATGTAGCGGTAGCGGTAGCGGTATCGGTGTCGAGTATCGGGTTGCGGAGTTGTAGGTAGCAAGTAGCGAGGTTGCGAGAGAGCGAAGTAGCGAGGTTGCGGGTTGCGGGTTGCGGGTTGCGGTAGGCCCGGTTGCGAGGTTGCGATGCGAGGTTCCAGGTGGCGAGTGGCAGTGCGCGGTACCAAGTACCAAGTAGCGGAGTGCGGGTTGCGATTGCGGGTGCGGGTTGCGGGTTGCGGGTAGCACGTAGCGGTGCGAGTTGCGGTAGCGGGGTTGCGGTAGCGAGATAGAAGGTAGCGGGTTGCGAGGTTGTAGGATCGGTGCGGTAAAAGGTAGCGGGTAAAGGTAGCGAGGTTGCGGGTTGCGGTAGCAAGTAGCAAGTAGAAGGTAGCGGGAAGAAGGTAGCGGATATCAAGTAGCGGGTAAAGGTAGCGAGGTTGCGGTTGCGGTGCGGGTAGAAGTTAGCGGGTTGCGGGATCGGGTGGCAGTGGCAGTGGCGAGGTTGCGGTGGCGGTAGAAGGTGGCGGAGTAGCAGGTAAAGGTAGCGGGTTGCGGGGTTGCGGTAGCGAGTTGCGGTATCAGGTAGAAGTTAGCGAGGTTGCGGGTTGTAGGATCGGTAGCGAGTAGCATGGTAGCAAGTTGCGGGTAGCGAGGTTGCGGGTAGCGGAGTAGCATGTAGAAGGAAGCGAGGTAGTAGGTAGCAATTTGCGGTGCGAGTGCGAGGTTGCGAGTAGCAGTGTAGCAAGTTGCGAGGCGGCGAAGTAGCGGGTTGCGGTGCGAGGAAGCGGTAGCGGTGGTAGCAGGAAGCGGGTAGCAAGTAGCGGATTAGTAGGTAGCAATTTGCGGGTTGCGAGTACCGAGGTTGCATGTAGCGGTTTATAGGTAGCATGTAGCGGGTAGCGAGGTTGTAGGTTGAAAGATTGCGAGTAGCGAGGTTGTAGGATGCGGTACAGTACGCGAGTACCGGGTAGCGAGTGCTGAGTGTAGCAGTGGCAGTGCGAGATAACATGTTGCAAGTAGCCGGGTTGCGAGGTTGTGGGTTAAAGGTAGCGAGGTTAAGGTAGCGAGTTATAGGTTGCGGTGCGCGAGTGCGAGTAGCAGTGGCAGGTAGCAGGTAGCGAGGTTGCGGGTTGCGGGTTGCGGGAAGCGGAGTAGCGAGTAAAGGTAATGCAGTGTATCGGGTTCGCGGGTAGCATGTCGCCAGATAGAAGGTAGCGGTAGCGAGTCAAAGATAGCAAGTTGCGAGTTTGCGAGATAGCGAGGTTGCGGTGCGGGTAGCGAGTAGAAGGTTGCGGGTAGCGGGTAGAAGGTTGCGGTAGCGGGTAGAAGGTTGCATGTAGAAGGTTGCAGGTAAAAGGTAGCAGGTTGCTGGTAGAAGGTTACAGGTAGCAGGTTGTAGGTTGCAAGTTGCAGGTAGCAGGTAGTAGGTGGCAATTTGCAGGTTCCAGGTAGGAGGTTGCAGGTAGCAGGTTGCAGGAAGCAGGTTGCAGGTTATAGGTAGCAGGTTGTAAGTAGCATGTAGCATGTAGCAGGTAGCAGGTTGTAGGTTGAAGATTGCAGGTAACAGGTTGCAGGTTGCAGGATGCAGGTACCAGGTACCGGAGTAGCGAGTCGCGAGTAACATGTTGCGGTGCGGCTTGCGGGATGCGGTAGCGAGGTTAAAGGTAGCGGGTTGAAGGTTGCGGTGGTAGGTAGCGGTGCGCGAGTAGCCGGTGGCGGTGGCGGTGCGGGTAGCATGTAGCGGGTAGCATGTAGCGAGATAGCAGGTAGCAGGTAAAGGTAGCGAGGTTACGAGGTTGCAAGTAGCCGGGTTGCAAGTAGCGAGGTTGTAGGTTGCGGTGCGGTAGAAGGTAGCGGGTAGTAGGTTGCGGGTGCGAGGTTGCGGGTAGCGAGGTTGCGGTGGCAGGTAGCGAGTGGCGAGGTTCTTTGGTAAAGGTTACGGAGTAGCAGGTTGTAGGGTGCGGGTTCTACGGTTGTAGGTAGCGAGGTTGAAGGTAGCGAGGTTGCGGGTAGCGAGGTTGCGAGTAGCAGTTATGGGTAGCGAGGTTGTAGGTAGTAGGTTGCGAGTAGCAGGTGGCGGTAGCGATATGCAGTAAAGGTAGCGGGTTGCGGTGCGGTAGAAGGTAGCGGCTAGCGGTGCGGATCAGCGGAGTAAAGGTAGCGGGTTGCGGGTTGCGGTGGCGGGTTGCAAGTAGCGGGTTGCAGTAGAAGGTTGCGGGTAGCATGTAGCGGATAGCGGTGTAGCGAGGTTGCGGTAGTAGGTTGCGGGTAGCGAGGTTGAAGGTAGCGGTTTGTAGGTTGCGGAGTAGCAGTAGCGGGTAGAAGGTAGTAGGTAGCAAGTAGCGGGTAGCGGGTAAAAGGTAGCGAGGTTGCGGGTAGCGGAGTAGAAAGGTAGCAGGTAGCGAGGTTGCGGTTAGCGAGGTTGCATGTAGCAGGTTGTGCGTAGCAGTGTAGCGAGGTTGCGAGTAGCAGTGCGGGAAGCGGTGGCGGGTAGCATGTTAGAGTTAGCGGGTTGCGGGTAATAGGTTGTGCGTAGCAGGTGCGAGGTTGCGAGTAGCAGTAGCGAGTAGCGGAGTAGCGAGGTTGCGGATTACGAGGTTGCAAATAGCGAGGTTGCGAGTGCGGAGTAGCAGGTAGCAAGTATCGGGTAGCGAGGTAGCGGTGCGCGGGTAGTAGATAGCGGTGGCGAGTAGCGAGGTTGCATGTTGCGGGTTGTAGTTTGCGGGTGAGGGTTAAAGTTAACGAGGTTAAAGTTGGCGAGGTTAAAGGTAGCGAGGTTGTGGGTTGCGGGTAGCAAGTAGCGGAGTGCGGTAGAAGGTAGCGGTGGCGGTGGCGGGTAAAGGTAGCGGGGTTGCAGAGTTGCGGGTAGCGGGTTGCGGGTAGCGAGGTTGCGGTAGCGGGTAGAAGGTAGCGGGTTGCGGGTTGCGGGATCGGTGGCGAGTAGCGGGTAGCAAGTTGCGGTAGCGAGGTTCAGGTAGCAGGTAGCGGGAAGTAGGTAGTAAGTAACAGGTAGCAAGTTGCAGGTAGCAGGTAGCGGGAAGCAGGAAGCAGGTAGCAAGTAATAGGTAGTAGGTAGCAATTTGCGGAGTTGCGGGTGCGGGTAGCGGGTAGCAAGTTGCGGGTGCGAGTTACTGGTGGCGAGCGGTAGCGGGCGGCACGTAGTAGGTAGCAATTTCCAGGTTGCAGGTAGCAGGTTGCATGTAGCTGGTTTTAGGTAGCATGTAGCAGGTTGTAGGTTGAATGTTGCAGGTAGCAGGTTGCAGGTTGCAGGTAGCAGGTACCAGGTTGCAGGTAGCAGGTACCAGGTAGCAGGCCGCAGGTAACATGTTGCAAATTGCATGTTGCGAGGTTGCGGGTTGCGGTGCGAGAGTTAAAAGGTAGCGAGGTTGTAGGTTGCGGTAGCGGAGTAGCAGTGGCGGAGTAGCAGTTGCGAGTTGCGGGTTGCGGGTTGCAAGTAGCGAGTGCGAGTAGCGAGTATCGGGTTGCGGGTAGCATGTAGCGGGTAGCATGTAGCGAGATAGCGAGTAGCGAGGTAAAATGTAACGAGGTTGCGGAGTAGCAGTAGCGAGGTTGCGGGTAGAAGGTTGCGAGTAGCGGTAGCGAGGTTGTAGGTGGAAGGTAGCGGGTAGAAGGTTCTTTGGTAGCGAGGTTGCGGGTTACCAAGTAGCGAGTAGCAGGTAGATGGTAGCACGTAGCAAGTAGCAGGTAAAAGGTAGCAGGTTGCAGGTTGCAGGTAGCAGGTTGCTTGTAGAAGGTTGCGGGTAGCGAGGTTGCGGTACCGGGTTGAAGGTAGCGAGGTTGCGGGTACCGGGTTGCGAGTAGCGAGGTTGTGGGTAGCAGTGGCAGGTGGCAGGTAGCAGTTGCAGTGTCGGAGTGCGATTGCGGGTTGCGGGGTGGCAGTGCAGTAGCAGTTGGCGGGTATCGAGGTTGCGGGTAGCATGTAGCGAGATAGCATGTAGCAGATAGTAGGTAGCAGGTTGCATGTTGCAGGTTGCAGGTAGCAGGTTAAAGGTACCAGGTAAAAGGTAGTAGGTAAGAGGTAGCAGGTAGAAGGTAGCAGGTAGCAGGTAGCAGGTAAAAGATAACGAGGTTGTAAGGTGCGGTGCGGTGGCGGTGGCGGGTAGAAGGTAGCGGTGGCAGTGCGCGAGATAGTAGGTAAAAGGTAGCGGGTTGCGGTAGCGGGTAGAAATTAGCGGGTAGCGGGTAAAGGTAGCGGGTTGCGGGTAGCGGGTTGCGAGATAGCGGATGCGCGAGTGCGAGTTCTTTGGTAGAAGGTTACTGGTAGCGAGGTTGTAGGTTGCGGGTTGCGGGTGCAGGTACCGGTACAGGTACTAGTTACCGAGTTACCGGGTAGTAGGTTGAGGGAGCGAGGTTGCGGGTAAGGGTTGCGGAGTAGCAGTGCGTGGTAGCGAGTGGCAGTAGCCGTGTGGCAGTAGCAAGTAGCAGGTGCGCAGGTTGCGAGTAGGTGGTAGCAAGTAGCAAGTATCGGGTTGCGGGTATCATGTAGCGGTGCGAGATAGCGAGATAACATATAGCATATACCGAGATAGTAGTTAGCGGGTGGTAGGTGGCGAGTAGCGGGTAAAGGTAGCGGAGTTCTTTGGTAGCGAGGTTGCGGGTTGCGAGGTTGCGAGTAGCGAGGTTAAAGGTGGCCGGTTGCGGGGAGCGGTGGCGAGTAGCGAGTAAAGTAGCAGTGGCGGAGTAGCAGTGGCCGGTTGCGGGTTGCGGGTTGCGGTAGCGAGGTTGCATGTAGCGAGGTTGCGGGTTCCGGGTTCCGGGTTGCGAGATAGCGGGTTGCGGAGCTAGCGAGTAGAAGGTTGCGAGGCGGCGGGTTGCGGGTTGCGGTGCTGGTGGCGGGTAGCGGGTAGCGGCTAGAAGGTGGCGAGTAGCAGTGTGCGAGGTTGCGAGTAGCGAGGTTCTTTGGTAGAAGGTTGCGGAGTAGCGAGGTTGTAGGTTGCGGGTTGCGGTAGCGAGGAAAAAAGTGGCAGTGGCGAGTAGCAGTAGCGGTTCTTTGGTTGCGAGGTTGCGATTAGCGGTTAGCGAGGTTTCGAGTAGCGAGGTAACAAGTAGCAGTGCTTGGTATCATGTTGCGGGTAGTAGGTAGCGGGTAGCATGTAGCGAGATAGCGAGATAGCGGTGCGATTAGCGGGTAAAAGGTAGTAGGTTGCGAGGTTGCGGGAGCAGGTAGCGATTAGCGATTAGCAAGTAGCAGGTAGCAGGTAGCGAGGTTGCGGTGGCGAGTAGCGAGGTTGCAAGTTGCGGGTTGCGGGTAGCGAGGTTACAGGTGGCAGGTGGCGGGTAGCAAGTTGCGGGTTGCGGTGGCGAGGTAGCATGCGGCAGTAGCGGGTAGAGGATTGCGGGTAGCACGTTGCGGGATCGCGGTGGGCGGTAGCGAGCTGCGGATAACGAGGTTGCGGGTATCGAGGTTAAAGGTAGCGAGGTTGTAGGTTGCGGTGGCGGTAGAAGGTAGCGGTGCGCGGTAGCAAGTAAAGGTAGCGGGTTGCGGGTTACTGAGGTTGTAGGTAGCAGGTAGAAGGTGGCGGTGCGAGGTAAAGGTGGCGAGGTTGCGGGTTGCGGGTTGCGGTAGCGAGTAGAAGGTAGCGGTGCTTGGTAGCACGTAGCGGGTAAAGGGTAGCGGTAGCGGGTTGTAGGTTCCGGGTTGCGGGTTGCGGGTTGCGGAGTAGAAGGTTGCGGGTTGCGGGTGCAGGTAGGCGGTACAGGTACAGAGTGCAGTAGGCAGTACCAGGTACCGAGTAGGCTGGTTGCAAGTAGCGAGTTGCGAGTAACGAGGTTGCGGGTAAGAGGTGGCGAGTGGCGGTAGCAGGTGGCGGTGGCGAGTAGCAGTAGCGGGTTGCGGGTTGCAAGTAGCGAGGTTGCAGGTGCGGGTAGCAAGTAGCAAGTAGGAAGTAGCAGTAGCGGGTATCCAAGTTGCGGGTAGCATGTAGGCGATAGCGGGTAGTAGGTCAAAGGTAGCAAGTTGCGGTAGCGGGTTGCGGGTTGTAGGTTGCGGGTTGCGGTGGCGGTAGCGGGTAACATGTAATAGGTAGCGAGTAGCGAGGTTACGGTGCGTGGTAGCGGGTTGCGGAGTAGCGAGGTTGCGGGTTGCGGGTTGCGGGTAGCAAGTTGCGGGTTGCGGGTAGCAAGTTGCGAGTAGCGAGTCCACGAGTGGCAGTAGCGGGTTGCGGGTTGCGGGTAGCTGAGGCGGCATGTAGCGGGTAACATGTTGCATGTTGAAGATTGCGAGTAGCGGGTTGCGGGATGCGGTGCGTAGTACTTAGGTACCGGGGACCGGAGTAGGCTGGTAGCGAGGTTGCAAGATGCGGTGCGAGTACTAGGTACCGAGGTAGGCGGTAGCATCTTTGCGGAGTAACGAGGTTGCGGTAGCGAGGTTGCATGTTGCGGGTTGCATGTTGCGAGGTTGCAGGTGGCGGTGCGAGTTAAAGGTAGCGAGGTTGTAGGTTGCGGTGGCAGTGGCGGGTAACATGTAATAGGTAGCGAGTAGCAGTAGCGAGGTTGCGAGGTTTGCAAGTAGCGGAGTAGAAGGTTGTAGGTAGCAGGTATCGGGTTGCGGTAGCATGTAGCATGTAGCGGATGCTCAGGTATCGAGGTTGCGGGTTGCGGTGGCGGTGGCGAGTAGCAGGTAGCAAGTAGCAGTGGCGGTAGCAAGTAGCGAGTACAGGTGCCGGGTAGCGAGTTACAAGTAGCGAGTGCGAGTATCGGGTTGCGGTATCGGGTTGCGGGTAGCATGTAGCGAGTGGCAGTATCGAGTATCGGGTTGCGGGTTGCGGGTTGTAGGTAGCAAGTAGCGAGGTTGCGAGAAGCGAGTAGCGGGTTGCAAGTTGCGGGTTGCGGGTGCGGGTTGCGGGTTGCGATGCGAGGTTCAGTGGCGGTGGCGAGTACCAAGTACCAAGTACCGGAGTAGCAGGTTCACGGTTGCGGTAGCGAGGTTGCGGGTTGCGGGTAGCACGTAGCGGTAGCGAGGTTGCGGGTAGCGGTGCGGGTTGCGGGTTGCGGGTAGCGAGTTGCGAGGTTGCAAGTTGTAGGTAGCGGTGCGTGAGTAGCAGGTAGCAAGTTGCAGGTTGCAGGTAGCAGGTAATGTAAAATATAAATTAATATGAAAAAAATAACTTAAATAATATTTTTTAAAAAAATATAAAATTGGACATGTCTTATATTATTTCCACAACAACTAGACATATTTACTGTATGAGGTTTGAATTGGACTTTTGGAAATTCGAATCGCACTTGCAATACGTTTTCTTTCTGTATTTTCTCAGAAATTTGATCCCCGAAATATCAAATTCCGAGCATGATTTTAACTTTTTTTGAAGTTTGTTATTTATTACATCATATATCTTTTATTATATATTTATTTTAAAATTTATATATTATATATTTATTTTAAAATTTAAATGATATTTTTTATTATGAAAATTTTAAATTATTTTATTTAAAATAAAATTAATTACTTATATTATTTAAAAATATAAATTTGTTTATATTATTTATATTTTGAACAATTTAAAAATGTATAATAAATGAAAAATTAATAATTGAATAAATATATAAAAATTTAATAATAAATAAATTAAATTTAAATGATTCATATGCATTGAAAGATTTACAAAGATACATGAAATGATATATATATATATATATATATATATATATATTAAAATATACATTGAAATCAAATAATAATAAAATTATTTTAGTATATCGAATTGTGATGATTTTTGTTTTTTTCTATGATCGAAGTGGATAATTTTTTAAAAATCCTTAACTGTTGGCAACACATGTTTGTAATTTCCACAGATAATTTAAACTTTATTCATGTTTAGCTTCATTGGATACTTGAATGAATTTGAATTTTTTTTTATTGTCATATAATTTGTTTCACATAATCATTAATTTTAATTTCAATGGAGTCATGAACTAGTTGTTGACTAACCATTCATAATGGTAATTTATAATTTATTTTGTAATGTGTTTTTTGTCTCTATAATATAGTACTTTACTTCTTTTATGAAAGAGTTGATTGGAACTCCAGTTGTGTCAAATTGATGACTCACATTTTGTTCTTAATTCCATAATCTTATTATATTGTCCAAGCTATAACTTAAAATATTACAAATTCATACTAATTGCTAAGAGATTTACTCAAAAGGATGACATTGATTATAAGAAAACATTTTCATTAGTCTTTAAAAAGGACTATTTCATAATTATCATGGTATTGGTGACTTGTTATGATTTGGAGTTACATCCAATGTATGTGAAAATAGTTTTTCTAAATGGGGATTTGGAGGAAGATGTGTATATGGATCAACCAATGAGATTCATTAAGAAAGGAAAAGAACACATGGTGTGTAAACTTAAGAAATTAATATACAGACTTAAGCAAGCTTCGCGATAGTGGTATCTCAAGTTCAATGATATCATTGTGTCCTTTGGATTTAAGGAAAACATTGTTGATCGGTGTATATATATTTGAAGGTCACTGAGAGTAAGTTCATTTTTTTAGTTCAATATGTTAATGACATCTTGCTTGCAATCAATAATCTTGGTCTTTTAGCACGCAATAATCTTGGTCTTTTAGCACGGACTAAGCAAAGATACATGCGTAATGGTTCATTCGTACTTTCCCTCCAACCATTAGCACGGACTGGACAAGAAAAGCAAGAACAGTGGGAACCGTGGATCAGCGAACAGCAGACAGGGGAACAATGATGTTGTGTTCTCCTATCGAACCAACAAATCTCTTTTGCAAACTCCAAAGTTCAGCCCACTTTGCCATTTTTTATTCTTCTCGACAGTTTCTCATCTCCCTACTCCGGCTTCCTTTCTCTTGTCCAGTTTCAGAGATAAGGTCATCAACACAAACTAGAAGGTAGAGTCTTCAATCATACTAGGGTTTAACTCTTTATTTTTTACTCTTCTCTTGCGACATTGGACTCTTGGGTCTCCCTTTAAGTCTAACAATTTTTTTTGTATAAAACAGACCCAACAACTTCTTTTTCATGTAAGAAGCATATATATCATATACTCAACTAAAGTAATGATAAATGAAAAATAATATCAACAAATATTTTACAAAATAATAGGATAAACTAATAATAGTATCATACAATCACTCTTTTTAATTAAGTGATTGATATTAATTCATATATTCATATATTTTAATATATTTATATTTAAATATATGTTAATTCTAAATGTTCATGAATCTCACGATTCAAAATATAAGCTCTTTGATACAACTTATGTATCTCGATTCAACTACCATGATTGGCATCATCTCATATTTTGCCGACGTTATTATTATGCTAGAAAAAATCTAAAAATATAAATTTCATTTTTTGTTTGTCTTCTACTATTTTGTCTCAACTTCAGAAATTTACCTGACAATGATATTGTGGAGTACAAAAATATGTTTGATCACATTCATGTTAATAAACTAAATCTTCTTCATAAAATTATTGATTCATTTATTACTTCTTTTCTTTTTATTAATAATTTTAATAACAAAATTCATTCTTTTCGGTGGCAGTTTTTATGGGTCAATACCAGGACTTACAAAGATCAACCCTAGTCTAAGCATATTGAGATGCACAATTGTGGACTTCATGTACAACCATAATTTGGTTTGTAATTGTTAGAGTGAAGCTACAACTTAATTTATTCCAAGAAGTACTTTCTCCACCAACAACTTCAGCACGTGCATACATGAGTTCTCTTTACTAACAAAATTATGAAAATTGTTGGATTGTACTACCTTATTCCCCAATAAGTATTTGAGACTACCAACATATACTATTAGGTAGATACACCCAATAGTTGAATAACAATAAAACACATAATGGTCAACTTTACTTTTAGGCATACTGAATTGTTGGACTACTATACTAAATTTACCAAATCATGTCTTAGGAGTTTGCTTAAAATCATATAAAAATTTATGGAGATGATAAATTAAGCCAAGAGATTCCCTGTGACAACAAACTCAAATGGTTACTTCATATAATTTTCTTATAGCAAATCACCGTGTAATAAGAAGACTTTTTTAACATCCAAATGGTAAAGGGACCAATGTCTAGAAGGAATCAGTGTTATAGGTGTCATCAATTGTCCCGTGGCGTAGGTCAAATGAATTAAGTCACAATTGAATTTTGGTGCTTGGCTTCTTACATTCTTAAGAATAAATAACTACACCTTGACTACCAACTATAACTTTTAGTCTAATGTTAAACATTCAATCAAACAATTGGTATCAAAGTCAAGGTCATGACTTTGATTTCCAATAGTACAATTGCTAGGAGGAAGATTGTTATAGGTAATATCAATTGTTTTTAGTAAGATAATTGGTAACCTTTGACCACCAAATAAACTAAACCCTAAAAACACATGATTCATTGTGTTTAACATAGGGATAGAAAAAAAATCGTGCCTGGGAATATTTGCGGGAGTATCTTAAACAAATACTTAAGAGTAACAAATACATGTATTTTAATTATCCGTTTATTAATGGGGCGGATATGGGTATCATGGTACTCGCTAATTATTATTAACAAATTTTATTTAAATATTTGAAAGAAAATTAAGTTATCAAATTAATGATATTGGTAAGAAAAATATTAATATTTTAAGGATCATTTAGAGTTTAATTTTATCTATGTATATTTTTTATTTATTCTCACAAAATTGAAGTTATTTTTAAAAAATTAATTTATTAAAACTTATATTTTACACTCTAACTTATTTAAATTTGTTTTTTAAAAAATTAAATTTATTTACAATTTTTTTTATAAAATTTTGTTTAAATTATTTTTTATCTAAATTTTTATTTTAAATAATTATTTTTAAATAATATTATTTAAAAATAAAAAGTGTAAATAAAAGGAATATCCACAAATACCCGCAGGTAAGAAAATCCGCGAATATCTTTTTACAAATACCCAACAAGTAATGGGACAGATAAGGAACGTGTTTCTTTTTTTAGATGGACGGGTAGTGAGTAAACATTACTCGTATCCAATCTGACCCGTTAGTATCTTTAGTTTAACCAAAATAGATTAAAATACTACGTATGCTTGTAGAGATAGACATACTAATAATAAAAGAGAAAAAACAACTATGGTTTGGAATTAAATTATTTCATATATTAATAAGATTCTTGACAAAAAAAATATATTTTTTGACCTAAATTATAATAAATTATATTTTTTTAATAAAAAGGATATTTAACTTTTTAAAAGGTAAAAATATAAGATAATTTTGATTTATATTATAATTTTAATTTTGTTCTCTTATGAATATTTATGGATAAATTTTGTTTAAAATAAATTCTATATTTAAAATTCCAACATTGTCTCAAATGAAAAAAAGTCAGGCTCTTAAAGCGAAAAACAGTTTTTGTTTATTTATTTTGATTTCATCTTTATGCTATTTTGCTTTTATTTTATATAAAAAACAAGTAAAAATGAAAAAAAAATTTCACCTTATGTGAACAAGTCAGTATTAAGCACAGTGTGAGAAGGAGTTTGAAAAAGGATACACAAAACATAAGAAAAGATGTAAAAGGAATTTATATCACAAGTTTTATAACGTATAAAAATAATTATTTCAAAAAATAGTCCTTAAAATATAAACTATATTATAAAAATTACTTTATGTTAACCTATATTTTTATCTACTTTTATTTTTTTTTGCAATTCTAAACTAACTTTTTTATTTCGATATAATCTTCATTTTAACATACATTATTTTTAAAATTTGAATATATTTATCAAAAGTACTATCAACAAATAATTTAATTAATTAAAATAAAAAATAAATACATGTAAAATTAAGTATTAAAAAAAAGTCATTAATTTTGTAAAATATAGAATTGTGATAAACTTAAAAAAACTAAAATAATATATTAAAATTCAAAGAAAAGTAAAATTACAATTTAATGATAATTTTTTTAAACAATTTGGAAAAATAAATCAACAATGCAAAAGTAAAGAGAATAAAAAAATAATTCTTATAATAATTCCCCAATTTTTATGGGCCAGTCTAATGTGCGAGAGCGCATTGGACTTGTGGATTCAAGAGTCAAACGTGACTTTACTTGTCCAACAAAGACGCAGGGCGAGAGGAGAGAGGGGGGGGAGAGTGTGAGACTGAAGAAGAGGAGGGAGAAAAGGGAAAGGGTAGAATGTTCCGAAACCAGTACGACACGGACGTGACGACATGGAGCCCCGCGGGGCGGCTGTTCCAGGTGGAGTACGCGATGGAGGCAGTGAAGCAGGGCTATGCGGCGATCGGTCTCCGATCCAAGACGCACGTGGTTCTCGCATGCGTCAACAAGGCCAACTCCGAACTCTCCGCGCACCAGAAAAAGATCTTCAAGGTCGACAACCACATCGGCGTCGCCATCGCCGGCCTCACCGCCGACGGCCGCGTCCTCTCCCGCTACATGCGATCCGAGTGCATCAACTATAACTAAACCTACGAGTCCCCTCTCCCCGTCGGCAGACTTGTCGTTCAGCTTGCTGACAAGGCACAGGTCATCATTCCCCCCTTCTACCTAGGGTTTGTTTTTCTTCAGCTACAGAAATAATTACTATTACTCGTATTTTAGTTGTTGTAATTGGAATGGGTCGTCTAGCTGTTTAATTTCGATTTTAGGTCATCCGATTAAACTGCGAATTGCGTGTTGTATGTTTGTTAAAATTCGGAACTGTGAATGCATTTCATTTTTCCTTCTTATTTTTGTCATATAAGTGCTTATAATGAAGTTTCTCCAAACATATCTTATTTCTATTACATTCAGTTGTATATGTTTAAGTTGTGTTTTAGTGTTTTAGTCGTAGAAAGTTGAATAAGTAGGGTATTAGAGACAAAATTTAGCGCTTGTATCTGCAGAATTATATGGCAAAAGATGACTGGGAATTATCTACAAAATTTATCAGAACTGAAAGGATATCTTTCTTATCAATGTTTGTGATGCAATTTTGAGTTGCAGGTTTGCACCCAGCGGTCATGGAAACGTCCTTATGGGGTTGGTCTCCTGGTAGCCGGATTAGATGAATCAGGAGCTCACCTTTATTACAACTGTCCCAGTGGAAATTATTTTGAATATCAGGCTTTTGCTATTGGGTCTCGCTCTCAAGCTGCAAAGACATATTTGGAACGCAGGTTTGATAACTTAATGGGCTCTTCCCGAGAAGATCTGATCAAAGATGCACTTATAGCAACCCGGGAGTCCTTGCAAGGTGAAAAACTGAGGAGTTCTGTGTGCACCATTGCTGTGGTTGGAGTTGGTGAGCCATTCCACATTTTAGATCAGGAAATTGTTCAACAGTTGATTGATACTTTTGAGATTGTGAGGGAGGAAGAACCTCCAGCTGAAGAAGCTCAGCCAGCAGCCAAGCTGGATGCTCCCACAGACCAGGCTTCTGCTGCAGATCAAACCCCTTAACGCAGCCTCGAACGCTGCTCTCGCAGCCTCGAACGCTGCTCTCGCAGCCTCGAACGCTGCTCTGCTCTCGCAGCCTCGAACGCTGCTCTCCTCTCGCAGCCTCGAACGCTGCTCTCCTCTCGCAGCCTCGAACGCTGCTCTCCTCTCGCAGCCTCGAACGCTGCTCTCCTCTCGCAGCCTCGAACGCTGCTCTCCTCTCGCAGCCTCGAACGCTGCTCTCCTCTCGCAGCCTCGAACGCTGCTCTCCTCTCGCAGACCTCGAACGCTGCTCTCCTCTCGCGACCTCGAACAGCTGCTCTCCTCTCGCAGCCTCGAACGCCGCTTCTCCTCTCGCGACCTCGAACGTCTGCTCTCCTCTCGCGACCTCGAACGCTGCTCTCCTCTCGCAGCCTCGAGCAGCTGCTCTCCTCTCGCGACCTCGAGCAGCTGCTCTCCTCTCGCAGACCTCGAACGCCGCTCTCCTCTCGCAGCCTCGAACGCTGCTATCCTCTCGCAGCCTCGAACAGCTGCTCTCCTCTCGCAGCCTCGAACGCTGCTCTCCTCTCGCAGCCTCGAACGCTGCTCTCCTCTCGCAGTCTCGAACGCTGCTCTCCTCTCGCAGTCTCAAAGCTTTTGATGCTCGTGGTGCTTTTGTTGTCTTTAGGGTTGGGACCGATTTCATAACTTAGACAATGTTTTTAAGTTGTAAGTTCTTTATTTTTTTAAATTAATTTTTATATATTTTTTTATAAACTTTGATTTGCATTAATCTTTTTTAAAACTTTGAATGGATTTTTTTTTCATTTTTTTTACTAATTTTTGTGATACAATTTTTTAATTAAAATAATAATAATAATAATTTAATCAATTTAAGAAATTAAATGAAAAATTGAATAAATAATTTATATAAATAGTAATGTTAATTCTCTTAATATATTTTTTATTTTAACTAAAATAATCATTTAATTTAAAATAGAACATCAATATTTCTAAAAATATTGTTTATTTACATGTTTTATCTCTTTAATAATTTTTATTCAAACAAATTATATATATATATATATATATATATATATATCTTTAATAATTTTTATTCAAATTATATATATATATATATTTATACTTCAAAATTATATTGAACTGATATAATATTTTATTAATGAAAACCTTATGTATTAAAATAAATATAAATTTAAAAACTATATAAACATTTTACTTTTAAATTGTTTTTAGATAAAAAAAACAATTTATTAAAGAATTAATTAATTTTTTTCTAATAAAATCATTATTTTATGCATGATATTTTTACGAAGAATTGTTTCATTTTTCTTTTTATGGTATTTATTATTTTTTAATATAAAATATTAAATTTATAAATAATAATAATAATAATAATATTTTGATGTTATATATTTATAATTTACAAATTAATTTAATGATTAATTTTGTTCAATATATTTAACTATTAAATTGATTTTTACATAATATAATCAATAAATTAATCTATAATTGATTTGCCTTTTACAATAGATTAAATTTAGTTTATAATTATATAAAATGTACTTATGTACTTAATCACAAAAATCAGTATTTAAAGTTCAATAATAATAACTATAAAATTAAGTTTTTGTTGATGATTGTAAACAAAAGTTTTGTATTCTAATTTTATCAACTATTCTAGATTTATAGTGATTAAAAAATCGTATTATGGTTAGTATTAGTAATTAGTAATAAGTAATAATAAATTCAAAAAAATTAATATTAATTGTGATTTATTTTTTTATAGAATTTTTTTTAATATTATTAAAGTAATTAATATTATAAGATTTTAGTAATTGATAATTAGAATTGATTATTAGTAATTTTTAATTAATCTTTTAATTGTTAGTGGCAAAATTTACTACGCAGCACCAACAAGTAAAAAATTACTAAAAAAGCAAAAGCATAAACAACAAAATACAAAACAACAACAGCAAATATAAAAAATAGAAATAACTGAAACAGAAAACATCAAAATAACAAACAATTAGATAAGTCAATACTGGATACAGATACAGCTACAATCAATTAATTAAAATCAATGAAAAGAACAAAAAGTGCAGCAAAACAGAAACGTATATTAAGTCAGAAAATAAAAAGAGAACATATAAATTTCCACAATCATTCAATTCTCTTACAATTAAGGAGAAAAGTGAAATTCAATATAGACATACAAATCTTGATCAAGAAGTGCAATCTTTAACGTTCAAGATAAGAGAACAGAGAACAAACCTGGAAACAATCAATCAATCTCACAATCCATGCTGGATGTTTCGTAATCCAAGAATTCTTCTAATCTACATTGGAATCAAATCAAACTCATGAAAGAAGATTACAAAATATTGCATAATTGCAAAGGGCAAAAGAAAAGAGAAAAGAGAGAAGAGACAAATGCAAAGATAAATTAGTATCACGGAAAACAATTATAAAATCAAAGTAAGGAAACATACTTGGAATGTTAACCGAAAAAATCAATTCAAAGTGTTTGATCTTCATTATGTCTTTAAGAATCAATCCTCCATGGATGAAGAAACTGATGGGGGAAACAACAACTTCACAACTAATAATACCAAATTATGCAGCGGAAAAATTTCCCCAACTTGCAAGAATCTATGAAAAACAATAACAACAGAAAAACTGCAGAAATAATCACAAAAGACACCAAATATTTTAATGTGGGAAAACCCTCTCAAAGTGAGAAGTAAAAGCCCACAGGCACAAGCCATTCAATCAAGCTCCACTATGATCAAATAAGGATACAAGAGAGTCTAATCAATCGCATAAACAAATGCTTACAACCAGCCAATACCACAAAGCAATAAAGCTTCCAAATTGAAGAACAAAAGAAGAAGAAACCTCAAAACAGAACTACTGTGCGAAATTAATATCTTTAACTGCAGACCTCCAATTCATGATCCCAACGGTCAGAATGAAGAAGCACGTGTTACGGACCTGCTGTAAAATTTCTAGCCCGAGCCAACGGTGAACGAAGGGGAAATCGTGATTTTACGGGAACCAGTCTGTGTGTATGCGAACCAGTTTTTCTGCACTCTTTTTCTCTTCTTTCTCTTCCCAGTGGCTACGGAAAAGAAACACTCTCTTGACCTAGCTGACCCCTCTCCACTTGTCTTAAGTGAGACAAAATGAGCTTGACAAGTTTGGGCCTTTTAGACACATAGTTGGGAGCCCAACCCAACAGAAATAAGAATAATGAAAAGACAACTTCTAAAGTTGTAAAACTAAACAAAATGATTTCTTTCTCATTGACTACTTATATCCTAATTAATTTAAAGTAAACATGGACTTTAATTAAGTCTTCAAGCCCAATTACAAAAGTCCAAAACAATAAATTCGCATGGATTTTTATACAAAAATATCAGCAAATTTTTTTCAGTTTCTAAAAATAGTAAAAAATTCTAAATTTAGCAAATGATATGTCCATTTTGAAGCTCTGGAATCAACTAAAAGTTATGACAAAAACAAATAGCAAAGCTCAAATTAACTAAAAATCTAAAAAAAAATATGTATATTGAACTTAATTTTTTACAATTAATAGAAAATATTCTAAAAATTGAAAACAAAGCATTTAAGCTTGATTTAAATGTACAATAAGATTATAAAAGTGTACTCAAAACGCGTTATCAAACCCCTAATCTCACTTTTACTTTGGGTTATCTAATAATTTGATCAATCTCCATCATGTTCAACCCCTTATTTTGATATAAAAAATTATGAAATTACATTATTATTATGATTATTTATTCTAAATTATTTTCTTGAAACAAATACAACATAATCAAATACTTAATATTCCCTTTTATTCCATTTCTTCCTCCAATCTTTTTTCTATAGCGAAACTATATAATAAATTTACTAAACATATCACATATACTAATCTTACTAAAAAAATATTACATGGTTTCACACTTAATTAAATAAAATTATGATATACTCAACCATCTGACTTAGTATATCAAAATGTCAATATGTTTACTACATTCGTGGAATATCTACAACATAAAATTTCTAAACAACTTTCAAGGTATCATTATCAACCAATTATAAACATCGATAATCAAATATTTATTTTTATCAAAATTGTATTTCTTTTATCACTATAATTTATTCTTCGAATTTTGTCAACCATATCTTTCTTAGGATACTACGCAATCTTAATCCAAAAATTCATACAAAATATTTCTACATATTTCATTTCTTCCTCCAATCTTTCTATACCCAAACCATATAATAAATTTACTAAAAATATTACATATAAAAAATTTAACCTAAATCTTAATAGTCAACGATATAACCTAATATATGAAAATACCATTTTTATTAAATCAAAGGAATTATTTAACAGTAAAATTCCTAAAAATAATTTTAAATATGATTATCACCTACTATCAACAACATCAATACTATTATACAAATATGCAATTATCACCTAACTATATGTTTCAATAACATTAATGTAATTATCTAAATACCTTATCTCCATGTATAACCCTTTAAGAATATCATTATTACCTAACTATCATCCTCAATAACATCAATATAATGATCCAAATAACTTATCTCCATCTAAAAAAATTAAGAATATCATTATCACCTCTAAATTAATAAAAACTAATTTTATTAATTGTTACTAATTATTATAAACATTATATATGTTTCACTTAAAATAATTTTTATAATTAATTTTTCACATTTTTAAACATTTTCTTATATTGGCTTTTTGAAAATACATAATTAGAATTATAATAAACAATACCTATTTCTTTACTAAATATTTAACATAAGTATATTAGTATCAACTAATGACTTTTGTCTTTAATAAAAAGAAAATATATTTATTGCATAAATTTTAACTAATAAAAATTAAATAAATTTTCAATTCGTAAAATAATATTAAATTAAATTTATAAATTTATTAAAAATCATAAAATATATTGTTTTAGTTGTGTTTCTAGGTTAAACCAATATAAATAAATTGATTTTGTAATTTATTCTCTTTTGAAAACAAGACTTGTTATAAATAAAATGCAATTAAATTTGGAATCAAGATTGATAAAGATTACACAATATATTAACAAACGATAATATAATGCATAAAGATCAAGAAAGGAGAGAAAAAAATACTCTCTAATTCAGATTAAACAAATCTTACATCTAGCTAGTATTAGTTGTTTAACCTTAAAACAACTTAATTCTATCATTTTTATATAAGTTTTTATAAGCATATACACATGTAAATGACATACAATATAGACAAATAGCAAATCAACTATTGAACATAGTCAAGAGGATATGGTTCAACCATTGGATCATACCAAGAGGATATACATCATACAACTTTTGAAATCCCTTCAAGAGGACAACAATTCAATCTTGAAAAATCAAGATGATACAAAAGGGATCAACCCAAAAGTTCATAAACTAAAAGAATGAAAAATATTACCGAGTTTACAACGAAGTATTCTCAAGTGATCACATAACCTTTAAAAATCTTAAAAAAGCAAAACCGACGAATGAATTCTTGAAAAGATTTTTGTTGCACTCTTGAAACACTTTGAGAAACGTAACACTATGGAGAGGACTTTTGGCATAACATAAATAATAACATATAGGAATAATAAAATTAACATAAATAAACATTTACATAACATAACAGTATTTTGATAACTTTCCTTGTGTCTTTTTTAGTATTTTGATATTGTTTATTTGTCAGTCTTATTGCACCGTGTAGGGCCTTAAAACACAAATACTCTTTTTCTTTCTTTCCTTTTCTTAAACACTTTCATTCCACTACTAAGATTTGTTAGAATAATTTATCTTTATTATGTAACTTAACTTGTCTAGATAGGTTAAGTAGTTTGTCCTACATTATTACCTAGATATAGCTTTTCTTTTTCTGGTTAGACTCTTGGTATTCCTGATGTAATATCTCTCTTATTAAACTCTTGGTATTCTTGATGTATTTTTCTTCTATAAATAAATAAGCCAATAGATGATCAATCTCTGAAGTCATCTTTTATCATATTTTCAGTCTTAAGTAGATTCATTCTTATCAGTGTCTTATGTCCCATTTGGGCTTTAGCATATATGTTTACTTAGGGTCTTCCCATAAACAATTTCATGATCTCATATGCAAGTTGAGAATAATAGATATCTATTAACATTTTGTGGGGGAGTGCTGAATTAAGAGAAAATATTTTATTTAATTAGAAGGAGATATTGTAATCATTACGAGTTTGGTACTGTAGGATATTAGAAATCATTACTCTCGGGGGGTAGAGTTCTCTCTCTACATATATCTTCTAGTACTGATTTACAGTGAATCAATTCGACCAAGATCTTTTTCTCTCATATAGCTAACTCTTTCGAGTCTATGAATCATCATCTCATTTTGTAATCAAATAAAATTATCTATTTTAATTATATTAATCTCTCAAAATAAGGCAGTTGGGTCAGTCTTTGGTGCCAAATTTAGATGAAAGGAAGCGATCTGCAACAAAGGGTTCGGGGTTCTGGGGTTCCAAGTTCCAGGTTTGGGGTTCCAAGTTCGGGGTTCCAGGTTTGGGTTTTGGGTTTTGAGATTCGGGATTCCAGGTTTAGGGTTTGGGTTTTCAGATTCGGGATTCCAGGTTTGGGGTTCGGGGTTGGAGGTTGCAGGTTGCAGGTTGTACGTTGCAGGTTGCACGTTGCAGGTTGTAGGGGTCCAGGTTGCAGGTTCTAGGTTGCAAGTTCCAGGGTCCAGGTTGCAGGTACCAGGTACCAAGTAGCAAGTAGCAGGTAGCAGGTACCAGATACCAGTTAGCAGGTAGGAGGTAGCAGATAAAAGGTTGCAGGTTGCAGGTAGCAGGTTGCAGGTTACAGGTAGTAGGTAGCAGGTAACAGGTAACAGGTAGCAAGTAGCAGGTTGCAAGTTGTAGGTACCAGGTACCAGGTACCAGGTAGCAGATAGCACGTAGCGGTGGCAGGTAGCGAGGTTGCGGGTTGTAGGTAGCGGTGCGAGGTTGCGAGGTTGCGGGTTGCGGGTTGCGGTAGCGGAGTAGAGGGTAGCGAGGTTGCGAGGTTGCGGTTGCGGGTAGCGAGGTTGCGGGTGCGGGAACCAGGTAGGAGGTAACGAGGTTGCGGGTTGCGGGTAGCGGGGTGCGGGTAGCGGGTTGCGAGCGACAAGTAACATATAGCAGGTAGCATGTCGCAGGTTGCATAGCAGGTAGCAGGAAGCAGGTTGCAGGTTGCAGGTTGAGGTTGCAGGTTGCAGGTAACAGATAGCAGGTACCAGGTTGCAAGTTGTAGGTTCCAGGTTCCAGGTAGCAGGTACCAGGTACCAGGTAGAAGGTAGCAGGAAGCAGGTTGCAGGTTGAGGTTACAGATTGCAAGTAGCAGGTACCAGGTTGCAAGTTATAGGTTCCGGGTTGCGGGTAGCGGTATCAGTACCGGGTACCAGGTACCGGGTAGAAGGTAGCAGTGTAGAAGGTAGAAGGTTGCGGGTTGCGAGGTTGCGAGTGGCAGGTAGCGGGTTGCGAGGTTACGGCTAGCGGTAGCGGGTTGTAGGTTGCGGGTTACGGTAGCGGGTAGCGAGGTTGCGGGTTACGAGGTTGCGGCTAGCACGAAGCAGTACCGGGTAGGAGGTAGCGGATAGCGAGTACCAGGTACCGGGTTGCGGAGTTGCATGTTGCGAGGTTGTAAGTTACGGGTTACGGTAGCGAGTAGCGGGTAACAAGTAGCGAGTAGCAAGTAGCGAGGTTGCGGCTAGCACGAAGCAGTACCAGGTAGGAGGTAGCGGATAGCGAGTGCAGTACCGAGGTTGCGGGTTGCATGTTGCGAGGTTGTAAGTTACGAGGTTACGGTGCGCAGTAGCAGGTAACAAGTAGCGGGTAACAAGTTGCGGGTTGCGGTGCAGGTGCCAGGTACCGAGTACCAAGTACTTAGGTGGTTGCGGGTAGCGAGGTTGCGGGTAACGAGGTTCCGGGTTGCGGGTAGCGAGGTTGCGGTTTGCGGTGCGGGTTGCGGGTTGCGGGTAGCAGGTAGTAGGTAGCAGGTAGTAGGTAGCAGGTACCAGGTACCAAGTAGCAGGTAGCAGGTACCAGGTTGCAGGTAGTAGGTTGCAATTGCAATTTGCAGGTAGCAGGTTGTGGGTAGCAGGTTGCAGGTAGCAAGTAGCAGGTAGCGGGTTGCAGGTAGCAGGTAGCAGGTTGCACGTTACATGTAGCGGGTTGCGGTAGCGGGTAGCACGTGGCGGTAGCGAGTAGCGAGGTTACAAGTAGCGGAGTAGCAGGTAGTAGGTTGCGAGGTTGCATGTTGCGGGTTGCGGGTTGCATGTTGCGGGTTGCGAGGTTGCATGTTGCAAGTTGCGAGGTTCTGAGTAGCGAGTAGCATGTAACAGGTAACAAGTAGCAGTAGCAGTGGCGAGTGGCGAGGTTGCGGTGCCAGGTAGCGGGTTGCGGTATCAGTACCAGGTACCGAGGTTGCGAGTACCGGGTTGCGGTGCAGGTACCGAGTACCAGGTACCGGGTTGCGGGTTTCGGTGGCGAGGTTGCGGGTTGTAGGTTGCGGTGCGGGTATCGGTACCAAGTAGCGAGTAGCGAGGTTGTAGGTTGCGGGTTGCGGTTTGCGGGTTGCGGGTAGCGGGTTGCGGTTGCAAGTAGCAGGTAGCGGGTTGCGGTGGGAGGTAGCGGTTTGCAAGTACCAGGTAGCAGGTAGTAGGTACCAGGTAGCACGTTGCAGGTTGCAGGTTGTAGGTTGTAGGTAGCAGGTAGTAGGTAGCAGGTTGCAGGTTGCAGGTTGTAGGTAGTAAGTAGCAGGTAACAAGTAGCAAGTAGCAGGTAGCAGGTTGCAGGTACCAGGTACCAGGTTGCAGGTACCAGGTTGCAGGTTGCAGGTACCAGGTTGCAAGTAGCAGGTTGCAGGTACCAGGTTGCAAGTAGCAGGTTGCAGGTACCAGGTTGCAGGTTGTCGGTAGCAGGTAGTAAGTAACAGGTTGCATGTAGCAGGTAGCAAGTAGCAGGTAGCACGTACGAGGTAGCAGGTAGCAGGTTGCAGGTTGCAACCAAAGATATAATAGTAATAGAAAAATAATTACTATTTAAAGAATAAGAAATAACCCTAAAGTGAGAAAATTTAAAGGAGAATATTACTCTTCACCATTTGATCTAGTTTGAACTTTCCAGTCGTAATCTTCTTTCACAATATCATCTATGTATTCTTCTGTGTATGAGAGAAGAGGAGGATGGTGTGTTGTTTAGATGAGAAAATTTTTTTTTAACAAAAAATGTATAAAGTTAAAAACAATAATAGTAAACATTTAAAGAATAACAAATAATCCTAAAATGAGAAAATCTAGAGAAGAACATTACATTTTATCTTTTACCATTTGATTTCATAGTTTTTTTCCATACTGTCATCTACACATCTTTTGTATATGTATTATACTTCTAGTATTGTAGGGTAAAAAACGAGAGAAGAGGAAGATGATAATTTTTTGTAAATAAAAAAGTTTTTAAAAATATATGTGAAAAGTTCAAAAAAAAGTTAAAAAAATATAAAAATAGAGAAGTTAAATTTTTTATCTAATTAAATTTATTATTTATTATTATCTAAAAAAATTTTAAAAAGATAAAATAGAAATATTGAAATGTGTACAACGTAAAGGAGAATTCCCTTTATATATTGTTATAGATAAAATGATTTTTTTATATTTTTGTAATTCTATTTTATTCTTAATATATTTTAAAATAAAAAATAAAAATAAATTATTTAAGATTTAAAAATAATTATAAATACTTTAATATATAATTATATATTTTTTATATAATAATTATTATTAAATTATGTAAAATAAAATAAAATAAAAATAAATTATTTAAATTTTAAAAATAATAATAAACACATTAAAAGAAAATGTAATTACTTATTTTTATATAATTAATATTTAAAAATCTTAAAATATATATTTAATTAAAAAAATTTAGAATGGCCCGAACCCTTTTTACGTAATTGAACTTTTTATGGATTATACTTTTGTTAAATTCTTTTAACTTGATTTATTTTAAAAAATAAAAAATATAAAGACTGGTAATCCGAAAAGTCTAGTTTGTTACAATTGTTACACGAGAATAATTTTAAAGCATCATGGGACAAACAACGCGGGCTGTGAGGCGCTTTAGCTCTAGCCGGTGTTGCTTCTCTCGTCACCACTTGTCGTTACGTTCTTCTACCCAGGTCACTCTGCAAAACAGCACTAGAGAAGAGATAAGGCTAAAATCGCGGGGTACACGAGCTCTATCTATTTTTCCAGGTTTGTTCTTTTGTCCTGACCGCTAAAGATTGCATTTCTTGATATGTATGTTTATATTGAATTTCACTTTTCTTATTGTTAAATTCTTTTAACTTGGTTTATTTTAAAAAATAAAAAATATAAAGACTGGTGCATCCAAATCCGGAAAAGTTTGTTACGATTGTTACACGAGAATAATTTTAAAGTATCATGGGACAATCAGCGTGGGCTGTGAGGCAATTTAGCTCTAGCCGGAGTTGCTTCTCTCGTCACCACTTGTTGTTACGTTCTTCTACCTAGGACACTCTGCAAAACAACACTAGAGAAGAGATTAGGCTAAATTCACGGGGTACACGAGCTCTATCTATTTTTCCAGGTTTGTTCTTTTTTCTTGAACGCTAAAGATTGCATTTCTTGATAAGTATGTTTATATTGAATTTCACTTATTTTATTGTTAAATTTTTTTAACTTAATTTATTTTAAAAAATAAAAAATATAAAGACTGGTGCACCCAAATCCGGAAAAGTTTGTTACGATTGTTACACGAGAATAATTTTAAAGTATCATAGGACAAGCAGCGTGGGCAGTGAGGCGGTTTAGCTCTAGCCGGAGTTGCTTCTCTCGTCACCACTTGTCCTTACGTTCTTCTATCCAGGACACTCTGCAAAACAGCACTAGAGAAGAGATAAGGCTAAAATCATAAATCCTAAATGAGTAGAAGAACATCGCATTAATCTTAATTGCGGTTTTTGGTAGTACTGAGTTCACTATTATTATTATTATTCTCTCCTCTAAGTTCATTGGAACCATTATCTCTTTTCTAACATAACATTATGAACATTCCAATTTTATCAAGAAGGGTTGATGTATTATGGAGCAATAATGACCAAAACATTATTCTTAAAGATATTTTATGCCTAATCTGTTTTAGAAAGAGTGAACGTCTTCAGATTTTGAGTCAAAATTCAAGATGGGGCACCATGTTCCCCCTATCATTGTTTCTTACTACCAAATTGATAAATATATTCTTGTCTTCTAACCTACCTAATTCCCTTAATTGTCACTTTTCAACCTCTCTTAATTATATAATAGTAATAATTATTCTAAATTAATTATTGTAAAAACATCATTTTCTTTTGTTTCCAAAAGAACTAAGTACATGTTGTATATATCTTGCATGTGCCGTATTAAGCAGGGTTCTCCTATGTAATATTATTAAGTTAGGTATATTTCCCAAAATAGAATAGTTATTCAATTAGTGAGAGAAGAATAAAGACACATGTAATATTAGATATTCGGTAATTATTGCATACTAAAACTATAAAACCATTTTACTCATGGGACTCATGCAAGATGTTGCATGCTGCTGCTGTGCATTGAAGTTGAGAATCCATGACAGAGGAATGAATGCACAGCCAAAATAATTTCATTATTATAATAATGCTAATTTCAAAACACCTATAGTTTACTAATGCTAACTGATTATCAATTTGGAAACGATGGTAAAAGCAAGTTACTCACAATACACATGTATTTTCACTGGAATTAAGTTTTTTAACAAGTGTCTAGCACTTGGTAAATAGTTAATTAAAAATGCTTTTAAAATTATATTAACTCCTTCAATCATTTATAGTATTTATTTTTGTATTTTATTTTTAACCCTATCCATAAAAAAAGACTTGCCAGAAAAGGCGGTATATTAATTCTAAACCAAATCATTACGTCTTTCTAATAGTATTTATTGATACATTAATGATGAAAGTATTTTATTTATTAATCATTAACTGAATTGTTAAGAGCATATCTCAGAAAAATTTAGAAAACCTCAATTGTTAGATAATATTACTTGAATCTATCCTTAGAAATTAATCCCTTTTAACTAATTGAAATATATTAACATGACATATATTTTGTTCCATTAAATTATTATTTGAACTCTTATCAAATTAATAATCTTTTGCTTAATATGTCATTAAGCATTTTTTTGTGAATCATTTAAGTACTACAATGTTATTGGTAAAATGTATATTAACTAATAATTTTACAAAATATTTAATTAAAAAAATAGAATCAATTTAATTTCATTAAATGATATTAGAGTAAGAAAAAGTGAGAAAATTATTTAATTATAAATTAAAATATTTTTAAATTGTTAAAATATAAAGTGTATATAAAAAAAATTATAGAAATACAAGTACTTGTAAGAATTACTTCTAGAAGTGTTTTAGAGACATTTCCATTTTAAAGATTATAATATCAAATTTAAATTTACTTATCATAATATATTATTTTTAAGATTTCACATAATTTTTTTTTTGCAAAAATTTTAATTAATAATATATTTTTATACTTTAATTTATTAATTTTTATAATTATATTTAAAACAAACAAATAATATTTATTGTAAGTGATATTTAAGACTTTAGAAGTCAACATATTTTCAAACAACAATGTTATAAAACACGAATTTTAACTTAATAATCTATGTATGACTCAAGCAACGGAGAAGTTCTAAGTTAATTAAATAAAATATTAATAAATTTATTGAACTTACCAAATATACTAAAGATGTTGAATGTTTCTATATTAATTTTGGTCTTTAGTTCTTTTTAATTATTAGAAACTATCAACGTCTTTAACAATTAATAAATATTTATATTTTAAGAAATATGCTTTAATGTGTAACACATTTTATCTTTATTATTAATTAATAGAAAATAAAATATTGTTATTGAAATAATGTTTAAATAAATAGTTCATATGAAGTAAATATAATTAGCCGTTGAGTTTAATTTATAACTACAACAGTTTCATAAAAAAAATACAATTAAAAAATAACCATTTCTATTTTTCTTCTAGTGATCACTCCATTATATTATCCAATTATAATTTTTTATTAAAGATGATTAATTTATATATTAAGTCTACTTAATTTAAATAAAGAACTTGCTTTAATTAATAAAGATTTAAGATGATAATATTACTTGAATCTATCCTTAGAAATTAATCCCTTTTAACTAATTATCTTAGATTCAAAATTGCCTTCTCAATTGTATTTTTAAGTTGAGATTCATGCATGATGAGATCATAAAGATAATTAAATTGAAAAAATACATAGAAAACATAGATATATAAATTATTAATCAAAAGAAACATATAAAAATGATTATTTAAAACTAACTCTAAATATCCAATTACTTCCTTTCTACAAAAACATAAAAACCTATTTTTACAACAAAATCATAAATACGTATTTTAGCAACTACTTCATGTATAAATAACATAAAACTAAACTACATTTTTACATCACTACATAAACTTAGCACATATATGAAGGCAACATATTAATCTAATGGACATTTTTCAGATTTGGCAAGATAAGAAGTACTTGAGATAAAAAAAGATATTAGAAAATAATGATTTGAGAGCTTGTAATCCCTCTCTTGAGTTCTCTTATTTATATTGGAGAAATACACAGATTCAAAGATACATTTAAGAGAGGGGAATTAATAGACCTAGAGAAGATAAAGAAACTTATTCTAGGAAATAGGTTTATAGATAGATGCAACTAATCTAATAAATGCTCAACAATTCTCAACACTCCCCCTCAAGCTGGAGCATACAAATTGTATGTACCAAACTTGGAACAAATGAATTCCATTCGAGGTCCCCTTAAGGACTTTGTTAACGCATCTGCAAACTGATCATTAGATCTAACAAACTCAGTACAAATTTCTTTGGACAATAGTTTTTCATGAATAAAGTGACAATCGATCTCAATATGTTTAGTCCTCTCATGGAATCTTTGGATTGGAAGCAATGTGGAGAGCGACTTGGTTATCACAATATATCTTCATTGGTTGAATCTCACAGAAGTTTAGTTCTTGAAGAAACTGTTTTACCCATATAAGTTCACAAGTGAGAGACGCCATTGCCACTATATTCAGCTTACGCAGATGGCCAGGACAACTACATTTTGCTTTTTACTTTTCCAGGAGATAATATTGCCTCCAAGGAAAACACAGTATCCTGTAGTGGAGCGTCTGTCTATAGGAGATCCAGCCCAATCGGCATCACAATACCCAGAAATTTGGATATTTCTTTTATCTTCGTATAACAAGCCTTGCCCTAGAGCTCTTTTAATGTACCGAAGGATACGAATGATAACATTCCAACGATCAACACATGGGACCTGCATAAATTGGCTTACAACACTAACTGCAAAAGACAGATCAGGCCTAGTTATAGTCAGATAAATAAGTTTTCCCACCAATCTTCTATATCTTTCTGGGTTAGAGAAGGCTTCACCCTGTTCTGCCATTAATTTTAGATTTGGATCCATAGGGCTATCCACAGGTTTACAATCACTCATGCCTGTCTCTTTTAGAATATCTAGAGCATATTTCCTTTGAGAAATTACGACACCTTCTTTTGACTGAGCTACTTCAATGCCCAAGAAATATTTTAGACTTCTAAGATCTTTGGTGTGAAAATGACTACTTAAGTGTTCTTTTAATTGAGATATTCTAGCAGCACCATTCCCTGTAATAACAATATCATCAACATACACAATTAAGTAAATACATTTTCATTTTCCAGAGACGTTGTGACAATAGAAAACTGAATGATCTGCTTCACTTTGTTTTAACCCAAAGGTTTGAACAATAGAGCTAAATTTTCCAAACCAAGCACGTGGAGACTGTTTTAAACCATAAAGAGAACGACGTAATTTACAAACCAAACCAGACTCCCCCTGAGCAACAAATCCAGGGGGTTGCTCCATGTAGACCTCCTCTTCTAAATCACCATGTAAAAGGCATTTTTAATATCCAATTCATGGAGAGGCCGGTGACGAATGGCGACCATAGCAAAGAACGATCGACAGGTAGTCATTTTGGCCACAGGAGAGAAGGTATCACTATAATCAAGACCATAGATCTGAGTGTACCCTTTAGCCACTAGTCTAGCTTTGAGACGATCAACTTCACCATTAGGCCCAACTTTAATAGCATAGACCCAACGACAACCAACAGTTTTCTTTCCAGAAGGGAGAGGAACCAGCTCCCATGTATTGTTGTGATCAAGGGCCTGCATTTCAGAAATCATGGCTTGTCGCCATCCAGGATGATCAAGTGCTTCTGTCACATTTTTAGGAATGACAATAGAGGATACAGAAGAAACAAAAGAAAAATAGGAAGGAGATAATCTGTGAGCTAAGAAAATTGTAAATGGGATGGGGGTTACGAGTAGAGCGAGTACCTTTGCGAATGACAATGGGCCAACTTGAGTCATCATTAGCAGGAGACGTGGTATTAGATGATGATTGAGAAGGACCTTTAGAGGCTACTTTAGATCCGTTGGCTAAGGTTATAAGATGAGGGGATTTAGGGAATGATAGAGAGGAGAACAAAGAGGCATTACCAGACATGTGGTCAGAAGCACCTGAGTCAATAATCCATGGATTTTGACTTTCCACATATTGTGAAATGCAAGCTGTTGACGAATTTGGAGTTGCGGATGATTGTGCTAGACTGGCTGATTTCATCCTTAAATATTCTTGATACTCTTCATCAGAGAACTTAGGTCCAATAACTTTAGATTTTGAAATATTGGCCATCTTGTTAGGATAACCATGCAAAGCGAAACAATTTTCCTTGATATGACCTAATCTTTTGTAATGAGTGCATTGAGGACGTCCTCTTCCACCACGTCCTCCTCTAGTTCCATGATTACCTCTTCCACGAGTAGAAACCATAGCAGAAGATTCAGCAAGTTCTTGACTATTTTTACTTTTGAGAGATGGAACACGAAGCAGTCTTGTAGTCAAACTCTCCATAGAAGGAACTTCTTGTCCAGTTAAGATTTGATCTCTAACATGATTAAATTCTGGATTCATAGCCCTGAAAATCATGACCATATAAAATTTATCCAACTTCTGCTTCATTTCCTCTAATGAATCCACCTCTAGGAACATCTTTAATTCTTCAACTGCTGATTGAGCCTCCACAATAAAGGGCATCATATCATTATCCATTTGCTTGAGAGAGGCTAGTCTATTAGCAGAATCATAGAGACGTTGGATATCATTTGCAAAGATATTTTGGGCCGTTTTCCAAAAAGAATTGCAAGTCTTGAAAGATCTGAGATTGCTCAAAATATTTGGTTCTACCGACTGCCACAAAAAGCACAAAGTTGATAATCAAGTTTCTTCCATTGTGGGGCCTGATCTGATGGTATTTTACTTCCATCTTCTTCTAAATGATCATGAAACCCTTGTCCTAGGAACCAAAGTTCAACTGAAGAGGCCCAAGACAAGTAATTTTTTCTATTTAATTTCTCGGTTGTTATATTAGGAGTCCCCGAAAAAGAGGTTGTGGGCCCTGAAGACATGTTAAAAAAAAACTGGAAATGTAGAAGAGGCACCTGGAAATGTAGAAGAGGCACCTGGAGAGAGAGAAACCGTGTGTAATAGGAGGGAGAGACCTTGAACCTCCAACAAACAGTGTTGGAACAGTAAAATAAGGGCCTATTCAGCCTCGGGACGGTGAGGCGAGGCGGACGGCGGCCGAACGACAATTTTTCCGCCTGAGATGACAAAGACAGGCAGAGCGGGATGAACCCGCTCTGATACCAACTTGAGATAAAAAAAGATATTAGAAAATGATGATTTGAGAGCTTGTAATCCCTCTCTTGAGTTCTCTTATTTATATTGGAGAAATACACAGATTCAAAGATACATTTAAGATAGGGGAATTAATAGACCTATAGAAGATAAAGAAACTTATTCTAGGAAATAGGTTTATAGATAGATGCAACTAATCTAATAAATGTTCAACAATTCTCAACAGAAGTCTTACCTATCTTTTATGATGCAAAATTAATACCCATTTAAACATTTTTAAAAAAAATTCGAGAAAAATAATAAAATATTTTCTATATTAATTAAAATTATGCATGAGTTGAAAATAAGTTTCCAAGAAATTAATAAATATTATGGTATACTTTCTTTATATTTTTTATGGAAAATGATCAAATAAGTAAACATTATCACTTTTAATATTTTGAAATTAAACACCAATTTATCAATATAGATAGGTGGTAGTTTTTTTTTATTTAACTTTTTAGTAAGAAAAGTATGCATATAATTGTGACATCAAAAGTGAAACCATAATTGTGTCTGCAAAATCAATTCCATGATAAAAAATGAATATCATGGTGTAATGTTCTCAAATATACATAACAAAAAGTTCCTACATAGCCCAATACAATTAACTTCAACTATTATTTTATTATCATGTTCAAATTGTTGACCCTTTTCATTTTCAACATGTTGCATGTGTGTGTTCACCACAGCCTGAAAAAAAGAGACCAAAATCAATATTCAAAACTTAATGTGCAGAGCAAGAGATAAAGAGGGTTAAAAAAATATGCAAAATTGGTGCTTGAAAACAACAGTGAAAGAAAGATAACCATGTCCTGCAATCATCCAAGTAATAAATTGTGGAAAAGTGAACTTGAAAAGGGCTTGAGCCACATGAATGCCAGGGTGCTTGATCTGTATATTTGTTACATTCTTCTGAAGATCAAAAGGTCAACATTTTTGTTTTGGTGAGTACATGGAATTCAAGATTTCACACATAGCTTTAACAAAATACATAATCTCATGAATCTTAAATTTTGTCTGTGTTTCTTTTTTGAAATATTATGTTGTGTCAGTGTGTATAGTGTTAGAAAAAGGGTCAGTGTTAGAAGGTGAAATGATAAAACCATTTCCAAATTGTTCTCTATTATATCCTTTTACATTCATTTAAGAAAATTATCAAACAAGTTGGAGTAAAAAAAAATTGTCTTGTGAGAACAATTGGCTTCATAAGTCACTATCAGCTTTGATGTAAATGTTTTCCTATATGAACTATCAAAGGTGAAACTTTGATTCTACTTGGAGAACAACATTGAAAGAACATAATAAGAAATTGCATCTAAGTTTTGTCTCAGTTTAATTCTCTGCATGAATGAAGATGGAGGGAGCACATACTGATAGGGGCCAAAATTTCAACTCAATATAAGGTTCATAGTTGACTAGCATTTTTTATGTCATTCTGCTAGCTGTGTGTAACACCCTTACGCGTGGAATTCTTTTCTTTTCATATCTAACAAAAGATGAAGTCACTAAAGTTCAATGAAATTATCAGCATATCAGTTTCAGGGCCATGAATTAAGGTGACATACCTTAGAGAAATCAAAGAAAAGACAAAGATGATACCTTCTAAGGAATGAGATAACTTCAGACTCGTCAGGACCATGTTTAGCAATCTTGTAAAACTCGAGTATCAATTGGTAATAATCCTGAAAATGTATTGCAACAAAAGAAGGGAAATTAAGAACAGAAACCAATATACATTACATAACTTTGATTCCTTGCTTTATTCCTGAAGAGTTTAGCTACTTAGGTATGACTACAGTTTTATAGAGAAATGAAACTGAAAATAAGACACATTAATAAAAAAAATAAAAATTCTAGTCACAACTTAATGCTTATCCATGAACCACTATATATGTTAATGCTGTCAGAATTGTATATTCTCAAGGAAATACATTTAATTTTGGAAGATGAATATTACATATGACTAACCTCTATCGCCATACAACCCCCTTGACCAAGATTTGGTTTCATAGGATGAGCTGCATCACCTAACAAAGTCACTCTGCCGATTCCCCAAGTGTTGTTCATGTCTCTGTCATATATATCCCTCTGCAGAATCATATTTTCAGGTGTTTCTTATATGAGTGCAATCACTTCATCGCACCAATTACCAAAGACATCCAAAAGCCTCTTCTGCTTACCTGTTGAAACTTGGACAAATAAATTTGTTTCAAATTTTCAATTACCATAGCAGTTGGTACACACAACACAGAGTAAACACACCTTCTGGGAAAGGGTCATTTGAAGGGGGTTCCCCGTGGAAAGCATACCATTGCATCTTTCCGCGGCCAACATCTGAAGCAACAAAGTACTGGTTCATGCCCAAGAAAACCCGATACCTTCAAGTAATCACTAAATCAGAAACTTTAAACTGTAGAATAGCATATTAACATGGTGCGTTGGCTATAAATCATGATCATCTCATAAAGACAGATGAAGATAAAGCAACCTGCAACCTACAACCGGCAACCTGGAACCTGGAACCTAGAACCTGCAACCTGGAACCTGCAACCTGGAACTTGCAACCTGCAACCTGTACCTACAACCTGCAATCTGAACCTGCAACCTGGAACCTGGAACCTGGAACCTGGATCCTGCAGCCTGCAACCTGAAACCTGCAACTTGAAACCTGAAACATGAAACCTGAAACATGAAACCTGGAACCTGGAGCCTGGAACCTGGAGCCTGGAACCTGCAGCCTGGAGCCTGGAGCCTGGAACCTGGAACCTGGAGCCTGCAGCCTGGAGCTTGGAGCCTGCAGCCTGCAACTTGGAACCTGGAACCTGCAACCTGGAACCTGCAACCTGGAACTTGCAACCTACAACCTGGAACTTGGAACCTGCAACCTGGAACCTGGAACCTGGAACCTGCAACCTGCAACCTGCAACCTGCAACCTGGAACCTGCAACCTGCAACCTGGAACCTGCAACCTGCAACCTGCAACCTGCAACCTGGAACCTGCAACCTGGAACCTGCAACCTGGAACCTGCAACCTGGAACCTGCAACCTGGACCCTGGAACCTGGAACCTATAACCTGGAACCTGGAACCTGCAACCTGGAACCTGCAACCTGCAACCTGGAATCTTGAACGTGGAACGTGGAACCTGGAATCTGGAATCTGGAACGTGGAACCTGGAACCTAGAACCTGGAACGTGGAACGTGGAACATGCAACCTGGAACCTGGAACCTGCAACCTGCAACCTGGAACTTGGAACCTGGAACTTGGAACCTGCAACCTGCAACCTGCAACCTGCAACCTGCAACCTGGAACCTGGAACCTGGAACCTAGAACCTCGAACCTGGAACCTGGACCCTGGAACCTGGAACCTAGACCCTGCAACGTGGAACCTGGAACCTGGAACCTGGATCCTGCAGCCTGCAACCTGCAACCTGCAACCCGAAACCTGCAACTTGAAACCTGAAACATGAAACCTGGAACCTGGAACCTGCAGCCTGGAACCTGGAGCCTGGAACCTGGAGCCTGGAGCCTGGAACCTGGAACCTGGAGCCTGCAGCCTGCAGCCTGGAGCTTGGAGCCTGCAGCCTGCAACTTAGAACCTGGAACCTGGAACCTGGAACCTGGAACCTGCAACCTGGAACCTGGAACCTGGAACCTGCAACCTGGACCCTGGAACCTGCAACCTGCAACCTGCAACCTGGAACCTGCAACCTGCAACCTGGAACCTGCAACCTGCAACCTGGAACCTACAACCTGCAACCTGAAACCTGCAACCTGCAACCTGGACCCTGGAACCTACAACCTGCAACCTGGAACCTGCAACTTGCAACCTGGAACCTGCAACCTGGAACCTGCAACCTGGAACCTGCAACCTGGAATCTGGAACGTGGAATCTGGAACATGGAACCTGGAACGTGGAACCTGGAACCTGGAACGTGGAACCTGCAACCTAGAACCTGCAACCTGGAACCTGGAACCTGGAACCTGCAACCTGCAACCTGGAACCTGGAACCTGCAACCTGGAACCTGCAACCTGGAACCTGCAACCTGGAACCTGGAACCTGGAACCTGGAACCTGGAACCTAGAACCTAGAACCTGGAACCTGGACCCTGGACCCTGGAACCTGGAACCTGGAACCTGGAACCTGGACCCTGCAACGTGGAACCTGGAACTTACAACCTGGAACCTGGAACCTGCAACCTGCAACCGGGAGCCTGGAACCTGCAACCTGGAACGTGGAACGTGGAACCTGGAACGTGGAACCTGGAACCTGGAACCTGCAACCTGCAACCCGGGACCTTGAACCTGCAACCTGCAACCTGCAACCTGTAACCTGGAACATGGAACCTTGAACCTGCAACCTGCAACCTAGAACCTGCAACCTTGAACCTGCAACCTACAACCTTGAACCTGTAACCTGCAACCTGCAACCTTGAATCTACAACCTGCAACCTGCAACTTGCAACCCAAAATCCTAAACCCTAAAACCCCTAAAATCCCTACACCTACACCATATACCCCAAACCCCAAACCCTAAACCCTGACCCCTAACCCGTGACCCCTAACCCCTTAATGAACCCTGAACCCCGACCTCGGAACCCCAACCCCCGAACCCCGAACCCCGACCCTCAAACCCATATACCCTTATACCCCCAAGCCCCCAAACCCTATGCTCCAAACCCGAAATCCGAAACCCAAAACCTTGAACCCTGAATCCTAAATCCTAAATCTTAAGCCCTAAAAACCCCTAAAACCCCTAAAATCCCTACACCCTACACCCTAAACCCCAAATCCTACACTCCAAACCCCCAACCCTAAACCATGACCTGTGACCTGTGACCCCTAACCCATGACCTGTGACCCCTGAACGAACCCTGACCCCTAAACGAACCCTGACCCCTAAACGAACCCTGACCCCTGAATCAACCCCGAACCCCGACCTTGGAACCTCGACCCCTGAACCCCGACCCTCAAAACCCGAACCCTAACCTAGACCCTAAACCTAAATCCTAGACCCTAGACCATGGATCCTGAAACCTGAATGAGGATAAAGTGAGAAAGGAAATGAAAAATAAGATAATTTTATGTTTTATCATTCCCATAATTATGCATCTAAAAATGATAGGATATTAGGGTGGAGAAAGAAACTCCCTAGGTACAAAACATAAACATGTTTAAACTTTAGGTGAGTGTTTGATATTCATTACATGTATCCTTTCCTTTTATGAAAAGTTGGTCCATGATCCAATATATGAAAAGATGACACAAATATATATTTTTTGGGAAGTTTATGTTTTAAACTATAGATTCGATAAACATAAAATATTTATATTGTAAAATTGAAAAATAAAGTAATAATAATTTTAATATACTAATGCTATTGAAAAATAATTGAAGCAATTTAGATTTAAAATAACAGCATTATCGCAAATATGATATAAATATTTTAAAATGTTTTTTTAAAGAAATTCCTAATGTTTATGTCTTTAAAAAGATTAGAAATTAGAAATTAAAAAGATTACAGAATGTTGCAATATCACCACTCACAGCTTTGCAGGCACTTCTAAGTCCCAATTGACAGTAACTGCGTTTTTGTTTTGATCGTTCTATTTGAAATTTTAGAGAAATTCAACAAATCCAGTCCTCCTCCTTCTCGGAATCGGCAACGAAGTACATGTATCGGAGGGCGTTGAAAGCTTCAACGTGCTTGGGTTGTTCACGATGTCTTCAGCGCCTTTAAGGGTGAGGCACGTGGCGACGGGGACGACCTGCGTGGCCGAGAGGCGCGCATGGCAGAGTCCTTGAACCAGAAGAGTTTTCCCTTTAAGTTTTTTAACTTGATGCTTTAACAGATTTGGGTTTCGTATTTTGAATTTTGGGGGTGAATTATAATTTATGGGATCAAGAATAAAAAATGCAAGTCAAATTGAGCAAAGGAGGAAGGAATTTAGGGATTAGACAGCTTTGTCCCAATTTTGGGTATTATTGGTTGGTTTGATCTCATCAAATCACTAACTAGAGTGTAGAGAAGAGAATGGACTCCGTTGTCAATGCTGCGGTGGAAGAGATATGTGGTGGGATTGAAGACGGGCTCACTCTTGCAGCCTTATGGGTCAAACTTCAAGGCTCACCCACTCTTTCATCCACCAATCTCCATCTCAATCGCACCGTCAAAAGAGCCATATGGACGAACCTCCTTCGTATTCCGGGTATCCGTTTTGAACCACAGCCATCTTCTTCGGAATTGGAGGATGCTGAGAAGCTGAATTTAAATATTTTTCCTCAATCGAGCCTTATTGACAACTTTGTTGGTCTTTACGAATCGCAATCACTCCAACATGCTCAAACGCGTGTCCTTCACCTTCTTGCTAATGCTAGAGCCAATGGTATCACTCAAACTCAGCTTGCTAAACAGTTGCACATTGATGCCAACAACTTCCACTATGTGTTGAGGAGTCTTGAGTGTCAAGGTTTAATTGTCAAGCGCTCTGCGATCGAGAAGAAGAAACAAATCTCCAGTCTTGGTGAATCCAAAAGTTACCCTTGTGTAACTACCCATTTAGTATACTTACGTCGCTATGCGAAACAACTTGCCTCTCATCAAAGGTTTGAGTTTGAAATTACTAAATTCAACTCCCCAGATGATGACGAGGAGGATGCAGATGGAACCACGTTTCAAACAGACGTTCATCTAAAGGATTATTCACCGCAAATGAAAGCTATTTGTGACAAACTTGCAAAAGCCAATGGCAAGGTTCATTTGGTTCAATTCTCTTTAAAGTTACCAACTATCATCATTTATGCTCATGTTTTTATTGTAATCTATTTTCTTCAAGGTTCTTCTTGTGTCGGATATTAAGAAGGATCTTGGTTACTGTGGATCGCGTCCTAGACAGAGGGCTTGGAGACAAGTATGTTTTTTCTGACTTGGAACTTACTAAATTATAATTATGTCTTCTGCTATTTCCAGATTGCCTTATTGCTCTTGTGTGACCAGATTTCTCAAAGGTTGAAAGCAGATGGTATTGTGGAGCACTTTGATGCTAAGGTGAATGGCAAGGTTGGTTAATTTACACTGTATCATTACTTTCATGTCTCATTTTGATGAATTTTTAGTCTCTGCTTTAGATTACAATTGTCTCTGCAATATCTTTCTTGGCAAGCATTACAAAGCATCTTCTTCTTATGGGAAGGAAATTCAACTTAAAAAAAAATAAACAGTCACATTAAGGATATAAAACAGATTGTTTGGGTTTCAATGTATCAGTTTTGCCCTTTAATTTCTACGTATGACATTTTTACTGCTGCAAGACAGTAAATAAATAAACGGTCACATTTTTAGTCTCTGCTGTAGATTACAATTGTCTCTGCAATGTCTTTCTAGGCAAGCATTGCAAATCATCTTCTTATGGGAAGGAAATTCAACTTATCAGTCACATTATCATGTGAAAAATAAATAAATAAACAGTCACATTAAGGGTAAAAACAGCTTGTTAGTGTTTCAATGCATCATTTTTCCCTTTAATTTGTAAGTATGACATTTTTACTGCTGCAAGACGAGAATGCGCCTGATTGATTAATTGCCTGAAAACATAAAATGTGGTTAATTGGTGGTTCTGTGCTATAACACAATCCTTTCAAAAAACATGGCAGTGATGACAAATTCTCCCCTATTCATGTCATGAGATTAATATTACTGACTGTCTGAGGTACCAAATATCTTTTTTCAGCTCCTATTCTTCAGTTTTTAAGTTTAATATAGATTGATATATCTCATGTTTATACCTCATGGTTACACAGTCAAATGGTACTCTTCATATCAATTGAACATTTTGTACTTAATACCATCAGGACATCAGCCAATTCCCCCTTCCCCCCTCTTAGGCATAACTTTGTTCTTGTGGTAATATAGATGTAACTTAAGTCTTTATGTGTTTTCAGATTGAGGCTTGCCTGCGGCTTCTTGACCCAATAACTGTTGGATCTGGAAATGAAGATAAAAAGTTGAACTCTGGAAAAACATGTCAAGTTATTGATCAGCTTGTCGAGCTTCCTATTGAGCATCAAATTTTTGATATTATTGATGCTGCGGGATCTTGTGGCATTACTTTGAAGGAGGTACAAATTTTATTCTTATATTATTCTCTTTGGCAACACATGAACAAATGTCAATTGCAGGAAAAGAGAAAGAGTAAACAAAAGTTAGAGTTGATTTATACTGTTCATGACACTGATAAATTGAGATGAAGAAGAGGTGTGGGATTTAAATCGGCTATACCTCAAATACATAATATATATCGCTGGACCACCTTCCTCTTTTTGTTTGTCTCCTGTATTTGCTTGTGAACTCTTTTGACTAAAATGAGCTCCACTCCTTTTTAATTAATTATTGCTTCAAGTAAAGATTTGTTTATTAGTGCTGTTTCTCGATGATTCCTTAAATTTAAATATTGTAGCCTTTTCACTTTGAATTATTGGGTGTTTTTTCTAAACAGATATGTGAGAGGCTTGGGATTGAACTGAAAAAGAGCCACATTCGCCTTGTAAACTTGTGCTATAGATTTGGAATGAAAGTGAAGGAAGAACAATGCCTTAAATCTAAGACAATTCGGGTTTGGACTTCTAAAAATTTCAACCTTGAACCAGAAGTTGAACTTATTTGCAAACTTGATGAAAATAAGATTTTAGATCGTGTGCCTGACAGTTCAAAAATAATATCTGAATTTGTGGCTTCGACTGCCAGTGGGGAACTTGCTGACCATGCAAAATTGGAAGATATAGGAGCTGGTGCAGAACTATCGAGTGTATCTCCTAGAAATACTGAGTCAAACTTTGTGGAAACGTCAACAGACTTGCAAGATTCAGTCCTTGATCAACGAGGTACGATGTCTCACTGCAAATTGGTCCATTCATCAGTGAACGCAGACAATGCACCATCAAGAGCATTTCCATCGGATGTGTTAAAACCATTCTCTACTGTATCATATAAAAAATATGCAAGTTTATCTTTAAGTGTGGATAACACTAGAAGGGCAAATAGGATACTTGAAAGACTAAAGGTCTGTCTTTCTTCCCCTTCCTAATCCTATTGCAAATAAAGTAAATATTTTTGTCCTTAAAATTTATATTCTACATTCCCAAGTCATTTTTTGCATTTTTCCCCATGCAGGATGAAATGTTCATTTTGAAACCTGAACTAAATAGGTGGCTTAATAGTTTTGAGAAGGATACAAAAATGGATCGTAAGACTATGGACCGAATATTAAACAAACTTCAAGAACAAGAGCAGGTCAAATGCATAACAGTACATTCACCTGTTATTTCTGAATATTCCAAGACAAAAGATTGTGTGGTAGTTGTGCGTCCATCCATGAGTCTATCTCCAGAGTTATTTGATGAAATTCAAGATAGAGTACGATCATTTAATAATTATATTCGCAGGAAAAGTAGTTCGCATCAGAAAAAGGATGAATTGATACCTGTAATAGAGGATATTCAGAAAAATCAAAGTGTTATAGTTCCAGATGGGCAGGTTAGTAAAGCAGAAGCCATGCGTGTCAATGGATTTGTATTAGCAAAAATGATTCGTGCTAAGCTGCTGCATAGTTATATATGGGATTGTCTGCATGGATCAACAGGCCATGTTGATGCTTTATCATCTAAAATATGTGAAAATGAGCTAACTGATACTCCTCATAGTAGCAGCAAACTATTTTGTCTAGAAGAAGCTATTAAGGAAATGCCAGTTGAACTATTCTTACAAGTGGTTGGGTCCGCTAAAAAATATGAAGAAATGATAGAAATGTGCAACATGGGTTTACGTCTCTCAGATCTCCCTGTAGAGGAGTACAAGTGTTTAATGGATGGTCAAGCAACAGGAAGGCTGTCATTAGTTATTGACATTTTGCGGCGATTAAAGGTATGCCTGTTGAGTTAAATTGAAGGCTTTGTATATAATTGGAAAGTTTTGTCTTTAACAATTTTATTTTGCTGGTTCCATCTTATTACAGTCTCCAACTGGGGTTGGTGGAGTATTCAACCACTTAACATGATAGAGCCTAGAGTCATCATTGGTGGACAAAACTACTTTCTTTTATCTCTTTTAGGGAGATATTGTCACCAGAAACTTTTTTTCGGTCAAAGTTAAGGATTTTCTTTTTCGTATCTGTTTTCTGTTAGTCTCCCTGCCCAATCAATTCCATTCATCCCTACCCTATGTTGCTATGGTAGGGAGTTGGGAGGGCTACTCAACCAGTGACGGCAGTGTATAATTTGACACATTCTTTTTTGACAAATGTATAAATAATTTTTACTCATTTATGTTTTATGTTATGTCCTATGATTTGTGTTTTTATTAAGAATGAAAGGAAGGGGAAGAAACTAGATAGATTGGTGGGTAACCAGTGGTTAGTTAAGGTCTGATTTAAAATACTTGTGCATAATGTTGACAGTTGTATGTGGATATTAGGAATTAATTAGACAACTGGATTTTATTTTCTAGAAGATTGAATAATTAGTCAGATTATTCTGATTCGGGTGCTTTTTGGGTTAAAATAAAATCTCTGATTTGATTTGATTCCTTTTTTATTTACTTTCCTTTCTGCATTTATTATATAATTGGCAGCCTTGCCTATAGTTTATATATTTTATTCCTAAATAATATACAAAAGAATATTCTTTCTCTCCTATTGTCTTTTTCTCTCCAGCTGTCCCTAAAATCACACATAAGATGAAGAAGCCAATCAGATTATTATTTTATTCACTTGATTGACTGCACTACTATTGTTAAAAATATTAATGACTTATGTAAAAAGTCAGAAGGAAAACAAAATCATTTTACTTGACAAGCTGGTAAGGCATTGTAAGTTTGTCACAAACTGATTAACTCAAACATAGTAAAACTTTTATGTATTTAAGTTATTCTCAACATGGCTATTTTACCTGTTTTTCATCCCTGCTAAGGTATTTGTATTTTTCCTTTTTATTTGAGCGGTTGACTGATGACTCTGTGACTTAGTTTTGTTTGTCTTGTTTTTACGTCATAGTGTACTTACTGTATGTAGGGTGAGATTGTTCTTTTTTCCTTAAATTAAGTTTCTGAAGGATAAAGAGCTGCTAATTACCAATTAGGGGGGGGGAAAGGTTCATCAAGATGGAAAACAAGGATTTATTAGGAAAAAGAAGTTAACAGAAATAAGATGACCATTACATTTAAAATTTTAATGATGCATGCTTGATGTGGATTTGTTTGTGTAGTTGATTCGCATGGTAACTGATTCGCAATCTAGAGATGGAGTCAAAACCCCTCATACTCACACCATGGAGCTTAGGCCTTATATTGAGGAACCCATTTCAAATGATGCAGCATCTTTAAATTTTACATCTCTTGATCTTCGACCAAGAGTCAGGCATGATTTTACTCTATCTAATAGAGATGCAGTTGATGAATATTGGAAAACATTGGAGTATTACTATGCTACTGCTGATCGAAAAGCTGCTTCATATGCATTTCCAGGATCGGTGGTCCATGAGGTAACCTTCAAGTTTATCTTCAGTGCACAACTTCAATATTTCTCAGTTTTAATGCCTTATATCTAACCTAATATTATATTTTGATATCATGACATAAGTTCCTAATCTGAAGATAGTAATTATTTGTTTATATTGTTAGCTTTTCCGCTTCCGTTCATGGGCATCTACTCATGTTATGACAGCCGAACAACGTGCTGAGCTTTTAAAGCATGTAATGAAGGATGATCTCATTGAAAAAATTTCATACAGGGACTCTGAGAAGATTGCAAAAGATCTGAATCTTACCATGGAGCAGGTTAGTTTGTTTCAAGTTGTAGAATTGATTTTGTTGTTTATCCCTTTTGGAAATGAAAATGTAATATCAGTACTGCATCCCCCTGCTCCATTAAAAAAAATAAAATTCAGTATCTACAGGTGAGTATATCCGTGAGGATATAATATCACGAGCTCCTTTTTTTTCTCAGTTAAATAGACACGATTGCATATTATCTTGCTTAATACATTTTGTCACTTTAATATGTTTCTCCCAAAATAATACTATTTTGCATTTATCTAAGAAAACATGATTGTGTATTTGTAGTTGACAAGAAACCTTTTGTCGATTATGGAAGGAAATTAATGGCTTCGATATTGGATGAAATTTCTCACACACTTCGTTTCTTGAACTTTTTGCTGCTTATGGTTTGAGACACAGTCTGGTAGATTATACTGAATACTGTGAATGGAAATGAACTCACAATTTAAAACTTTTAAATGAGAAAAGTGTTTTCTTTTTCTTTTAGTTAGAGTAAAACTTTAACTTGTATTATTACCACTGTTTGAAGATGAGTGACTCTTACAATTCTTTCCCATTTAATGCTATTTATAGGTACTTAGCATGTATTCTTGTAAGCGTCGACGCCGCCATTTTGTTAATCAGTTCAAAGATGAAGAGAAAGAGGATAATTCACCTGAAGGCATTGGTGATTCATCTTGTCGTAGGAAAAACAAATTCACTGATCTCAGGCCCACAAAACGTGCTAGAGTTGATCCATTAACTGATGTTGTGGACATGCACATTGAAGAATCACATAATTTGGGTGTGCACTCCGGAGACTGTGCCACAGATATGCAAGAATTTGAGGAAAGTATGCCTGAAGACTGTATCCCCCTCATTAACCCATGTGTCTTAAACAAAATGAAGCCAACACGTCATAAAAGATTCATTTGGTCAGACAAAACTGATAGGTAAGAGAAGTTTTAGGAACCTGCTAAATCTTAAGTGACATAATTGTTTTAGTTTTAGATTAGGTCTGGATATACTGGCTCTCTGAAGTTGGACCATTTTATATTAAAGCCAAGTTGAATGAAATGATGCAGATGTTTTTCTTGCTTGTATTTTTAGTTTGTTCTGAATTGATAAATATAATGTCTGTATAGTCTTATTTTGTTAGCATTATGATAGATCTAGAAGAAGCGTTGATGGGCTGGGGTTTAAGTAATTGGGCTAAATAATTGCATAAGCCTATTTTTCTTCATTATTAATGTAATTTTCGTATTTCTTTTTATTTAAATACTTTAGATATCTCTTAAGTCGGTCTAGGTCAGTTTTTTAATGTTTTTAGGCTTCCTAAACCATAATGATAAGTAGTGGGACAGTAGGGAGTCAAGTTTAGAGAAAAATAAGTACTTCTGAGAATTTATTTCTAAGTGGTATCTTAATGGGCATTTATTACTTGTCATCTAAAATTATAAATATGAACCTTTTTGTATGAATGAGACTCATGAATTCCGAAGGAAAATTAAGTTTTTTTTTGTGAGAATTTTATAAAGTTTTGAGTTATAAGAATTCAAATATGATTTTAATGACTTGTCACTTATCTTCTCAACTTTGTTGATTGTGACGTCAACATTTTTACCCAAACTGAAAATCAAAATTACTTCCCCTTCTGTTTTCTCATCACATTATTAGTGGAACCTGTAATGCAAACTCAAATTGAAAGAGAGTTCTTTGTCATGTGTATTTTTTGACAAGGATTTGTATTTAATAAGATTACAATGCTTTTCCCCGTGTCTATTCTATTATTCTGTAAGTTGAAGGCATATTTGCTGTAATTCAGATTACCAGTTGTCTATCTCACCTGTAAGGCTATAAATACGTTGTTATTTTTTGTAATCTGAGTATTTATGATTTATATCATTTCAGGCAGTTGGTGATCCAATATGTTAAACACCGTGCTGCTCTTGGTGCCAAATATCATCGCGTAGATTGGATGTCAATTTCTGATCTACCAACTTCACCAAGTGCTTGTATGAGAAGAATGAATTTGTTGAATGTTAACTCGAGATTTAGGAAAGCAGTGAATAAACTCTGTAACATACTTGGTGAACGATATGCAAAACATCTGCAGAAGTCTCAGAAGATGTCATTAGATGCAGATGAATGCAAACAGTTTGTGCGTTCCCTGTCCTTTGAAGGTATCTACAATAATTCTAGTCCAGATGTTGAAATTCAAATGAGAAGTCTAGACAGAGAAGCTTGGGATGACTTTGAGAACAAAAATATCAAGACAGTCCTTGAGGAGATTCTTCGCTGCAAGATGATGGCTAAGCTGGATGCGTCCTCCCAAAAGAGACAATTGGAATATGAAGGGTGCTCAGATACAAGTGTGAATGCTGATGGCTATGTAATTCTCTAACAGTTTAACAACAGTTGTATCAAGTCATTGCTTCTACGTTTCTAAAAAAGACTTAACATATTTCTTGCTGGATCTTTTAAGTTTTAATTTCATAATTTTCCTTTTGCTCTCTTCTCTTTATCCTTCTTGGATGAATCTTTTTCCTCTTTTTATAATTTATGTTCTATAGTCTTCAGGTATTCTGAAATCTGTCTGACACTGACTAAAACAATCTTTTTTCACAGGAATCTCAAGAAAATGAAGAAATTACATCAGCTATTCCTTGTGAAATTGTTCAGAGTCATTGTGGGAAGGCCCGTTCATTTTCCTCCCAAAGATCACGTCGGAAGCGACTTGATAAGAAATTTACTAGGTTTCTGAATAATATGGCTAATGTTTATGGACAAGTAAATGAATCATTGGCTATTTCAAATGCTGTAGAGCTTTTTAAACTTGTTTTTTTAAGCACCTCGACTGGTCCTCAGCCACCAAATTTACTAGCGGACATTCTTCGGCGATATTCTGAACATGATCTATTTGCTGCTTTTAACTATCTTAGAGAGAAAAAAATTATGGTAAGGTGTTCTGAATCTCTCATTGGTTTTATTAAATGCATCATATATGAATTTGATTTGTTATGTGCTTAACTTGTCCCTGTGCTGTTACTTAATGTAGTCATCTTTATATAGATGTGTGTGTCCAACCGTGTTTTTCTACAAGTTTAATTACATTACATTTGACAGGTTGGGGGCACTGGTAGTGAACGCTTTGAACTTTCACAACAGTTCTTACAGAGTGTTTCGAAGTCACCATTTCCATTTAATACTGGAAAGCAAGCCGTTAAATTTTCTGCGTGGCTGGAGGAAAGAGGCAAAGACCTCACAGAAGTGGGTGCCAATATTTCTGAAGATTTACAATGTGGGGACATTTTTCATTTGTTTGCTTTAGTTTCATTGGGTGACATTTCAATTTCACCATGCCTACCAGACAATGGTGTTGGAGAGGCTGAAGATTTGAGAAGTGCAAAGCGTAAATCCGATCTTACAGAGTCTTCATACAGAGATAAAGCTAAAAAACCAAAATCCTTGTTTGGAGTAGAAGGTGAAATTATTTCTCGTCGGGAAAAAGGTTTTCCTGGTATCTCCATTTCTGCATACCGAACAACAATATCAAAAGCTGACATTTTAGATTTGTTCAAGGATAATGATAACAATGGCCGACCTTTTGGGGGTAATTTACAATTAAACATTGGCCAAAGCTGTGATTATTCTCTTTCTGACCATATGTTGGAAATAGTTAAATATTGTGACCTTATACCTCTGGAAGAAAATCATACCGAATCACCCTGGGAAGCTATGGCAGGCTATGCACAACGATTGTTGTCAGAGGATTCCATTCAAGAAAAGGCATATGGCATTTGTGCTGAGGTCTTCAGGGTTGTTTATGCTGCCATCCAAAAGGCTGGTGACCAAGGATTAAGCATGGGGGAAATTTCCAAGGTTATAAACCTTCCAGGTATAGATGCGAGATTTAGCAATATATAAAATTGACTTGAAATCGACTAATATATATAGTTTTTCAATTATTTAAACTTGAGATTGTTTATTTTTCTTTGGCTGTCTTTCAGAATCTGAGATAGATGGCGTCATTGTTGATGTTCTTCAAGCATTTGGGCGAATATTAAAGGTTCCTCCCCCTTTCCTTGTTTCAATAGTGTATAGCATGTCTGCTTTCAACTCATAGTTTGACCAAATGGAAAGCAACTATTTCCCCGTTGTTCTACTCAAACAATGTTTTGAGAGACCAAAAATCATGTTCACACACAACCCACTTACGAAGCCATTATTTTACGTAACTTGTGATTTGTGGATCAAAGTCAATTTAAACTGGGAACTAGGATTTCTGGTGTGTGATCTATGCCCAGAGTCAATTTAAACCCCTGAACTACAATATTTCTGAACATTAGAAACTGCAGCTATTACAAGGCTCTATTGGTGTGCTTCTTTGTGCATTGATAGATTGCTTATTTATATATTTCCCGAGTGGAAGCTATGATACTGTTACCCTGTGCCTTTACTGTTTTTTTTTTCTTTTTAGTTTTGTTGAATGCATTATATATGTTAGATGATTAACGAATATATTTTTAAAATCCTTAGTTTTATTTTTCTAGTTAGTTTCTTCCCACCTTTTCTATAATAATATTCTCTTTATTGTATAGGTCAATGCTTATGATACTGTCCGTGTTGTTGATGTCGTGTACCGCCACAAGTACTTTTTGACATCTGGGTCTGATTTTCATCGTGCTGTACAACCTTCCTCAACAAAAACTATTGAGAAAAGTGATCATACATGTGAGCGTTATGAATCAGATAAAACAGATGCTTCTGTTCATACTCCGAGTGAAAGAAAGACTACTATTGATACCGGGCACAGAGTGACAATACTCAATCTTCCACGTGAGGATGTGGATCCCGAAAATCAAGCTTGTGATAGGAATGAAAGCTGTAAGCAAGACAGACTTGGCTTACCCAGGGTCGATCATGAGAAAGAAACTCTCAAATTTTCTTTGGGTGAGTCATGTGTGCCAATATTGCCATGGATCAATGGAGATGGGACTATCAACAACATTGTTTACAGAGGACTTAGACGTCGTGTTCTTGGGATAGTGATGCAAAACCCAGGGATGTTGGAGGTATGCACACTCTACAATGTTTTTTTATTTAATATGTTTAAAATTTCATAGAACTTTGAAATGTGATAAACTCTGCTGAGTGTTCTTGCATATAAACATTGAGGCCCTAAAGGAATAATGAAAAATTATTTGTTTTTATCCTATCCTTGTTTTACAACCTTAGTTTATATCCTTTAGAAACGAATTAGGTTAACTTATTCAGCTAATATGGGACTTTATTTTATTAACATAGAACACTAGCAACATCTTAGGTCTTAACACTCTTCCCTGTATACTTTCTTTCTTATTAACTCACTTTTTAGGGATCCAGAGACTCATTCCATTTCTTTAGTTGCAATAATTTGGATGGTGTCATGTTAGCATTTTTATCATATTGATATGGGTCCTGTTTTAGTAAATATACTTTTTGTCTGTTTATTTAAAGCTTCAATTCCTTCCTCAACCTTGTGCCCTTAGTCGATTTGGTCCTCTAACTTATTTTTTTAGTTGCAACATATTGTAAATAATAAAATATTATGTGAAATATTTAGGAGATGCAAAGTGATATTTTACCTTGTTTTCTTATTTATCAAAATTTCCTTGTTTTCTATTTATGTTTTATGCTGTATGTTGTCTTGTGTTTGTGTAGCTGTGTTACAGTGTCTAATACTTTTAGACACTACTAGTGTCTGCGTGTTGTATCAAATGTTTGTGTCCGTGTCCTTTATAGAGTTATGCTCAATAGGAACTCCAATTGTTTCACATCCCAATATACGTGTTTCTTTAAAAAGGTTGAGTACGTAGTTCCTTTGGAGGGTTCAATCTATAATGTCCTTGGGATTCAAGCAGAGTCAAGGTGTCTTCGGCATACAAGCTTTAATCCTCTTTTATTGGCTAAACAGCTAAACCTATTAAAGGAAATAGGAAAACTTCACATAAAACGTGAAATAGGGGAAGTGTAAGAAAGAAAATAAATCTACCCTAATAATAACTATTCAGCGAGATTTTATTCTATTTATAGAAAGGTGTAAAAGATTCAAGTTTTGATAATTTGATGCATGCTTGTAATTGTTTTCTTTATTATTACTCCGAATCCTACTTCATTACCTGTTGCAAAATGGAAAATGGGAAGAGAACAGTAATGGAATAACAGAGCAAACCACCGGTTTGCGAGAATCGTTATATACATATTATAATGAAAAATATTGAAATAGAAATTGTGATGCAGATTGATGGCAGCACTTGCATTAAAAATAAGTGATTACTTAATAAATAATAACTTGAGATGCTGTAGAAATCAAGTTTTACAATTTGTAATCCTTCATTAGTAAGTGGAAAAATCTACTGACAATTTCATTTGTGTTAGGATAATATTCTACATCACATGCACGTGTTGAATCCACAGGTATTCTACTAAATTTTCAAAATTTCGTGCTTCTATTATGAAATTGCTAGTTACTATTCTATTCACGTGCTTAGTTCTATTCTGAAATATTTCTGGACCCTTACCTCCACTTTTTTCCTTATGGAATAATTTTAAGATAAGTTTGATTTAATAATCCTTTTCCAAGTTATTATTGAAATATGCTTCCACCCCTCTAGATTAAAATTATGCAATAAACTCCAATGGCTTGCAAAATCTATTTCTACATCGCACCCTGCGCATTTGTATTTTGCAATCACAGAATTTATCCTTCCATACTAGGTGAAAAGAAGCTGAGAAGGGATGATCTATGTAAAAAATTAATGTTCAAAAAATATCTACTAGTTTTGTCGTTATTTACTTTGTCTCAGCTTTGACTACCAATTGGTTGACATATTTACTAAGCCTCTCAAGAGGTCTTATATGTTTGTCTCACTTTCTAGCTTGAGGAAGACTGTTAGAAATTATGTTATGATTTGATTTGATTGGTAAATATGTTCAAGTATTTTCCATTAAGTTGAAAAGAGAGAAATCAAGGAATATAATAGATTCTGTGTCGAGGACACACATGAATATTCTTATTTAAAATGAAGAAGAGATACAATAATAATGAACAAAATTAATATCTAATGATGAAAAATATTTGATATGATGTTTCCCTATCAAATCATATCATATCTCCCTGTATAATTTAATCAATTCATATCTCTAACAATTACAATATCATTTATCAGATACAGCTACAGAAATATAACAGGAAAGATCATAGACATTATATAAGCCTTTATGGTATAATTTTTTAGTAAGTTACACTAACACCCCTTATGGTTTCCTCAAATTACCTTGGAACTCCTGGTTTTTTTTTTCGAAATTCTACAAACCTTCCTTTTTTATTTTAAAATATTACATTGTCGTCCATTTTCACGTTATGCATTTACCTCCTTAAATTTTAAAAATATTACGCTTACATTCGTGTTGGGCTTTGGTAAAGGAGTTCTGTGTTATGGTCAAAACAATATGTAAGTTTAATTTGAAAGAGTCTCAGTGTATTTGTACATGTGTTTGTATGTTAATTTTAAGTGTATATGCTGATTCGAGTTTCTGACAGAACTGTAGAACTCTCTTGGGAATGATGGTTCTCGATAAACATCTAATTGTGAGGAAGATGCATCAAAATATATTTGATGGGGGACCCACTGCACTTCAGGATCTTATTGGAAGCAAATCCAGCCAACCAAAGTTGATTTGCCGAGAGCATTTCTTCGCCAATCCCATGAGTACATCCTTGTTGTAGGGAATCTGCGGAGTTGACATGAGTACTTCTTTGTTATATTGATACACATAGAGATGGGGGTAAATTGTCTGTATAAAAAAAATTATATGAAATTTCGGATTCAAGCACTTCAATTTATATTCGGAAGAATTAAAACTTTGGCCATCCTAGTAAATATGTTTGAGGCTTGTCCCTTATTTTGTCTTTTGGTCTTTTTATATCAGCAAGTGAGTATAATATGATTTACACATTTTCTGGAACATGGAACATGGAACATGGAACATGGAACCTGCAACCTGCAACCTGGCACCTGCAACCTGCGACCTGGAACCTGCGACCTGCGACCTGCGACCTGCGACCTGGAACCTGGAACCTGGAACCTGGAACCTGCAACCTACAACCTGGAACCTGGAACCTGCAACCTGGAACCTGCAACCTCGAACCTGCGACCTGGAACCTGCAACCTGAAACCTGCAACCTGAAACCTGCAACCTGGAACCTGGAACCTTGAACCTGGAACCTTGAACCTTGAACCTGGAACCTGGAACCTGGAACCTGGAACCTGGAACCTGGAACCTGGAACCTGGAACCTTGAACCTTGAACCTTGAACCTGGAACCTGGAACCTACAACCTACAACTTGCAACCCAAAATCCTAAACCATAAAATTCCTACACCTACACCATATACCCCAAACCCTAAACCCTGACCCCTAACCTGTGACACCTAACCCATGAATGAACCCCGAACCCCGACCTCGGAACCCCAACCCTCGAACCCCGAACCCTATACCCCTATACCCCTATACCCCAAGCCCCAAACCCTAAATCCGAAACTTGAAACCCTGAACCTTGAACCCTAAATCTTAAACCCTAAAAACCTCTAAATCCCTACACCCCAAACCGCAAACCCTACACTCCAAACCCTAAATCATGACCCTTATGCTTCAATAACATTTTCCAACTTTATTTTATAGGACGTTAGTAAAATTTATTTAATCTTACATTACATGTTGGAAAAATAATTTAATTATAAAAAATTTACTCTATAAATTTGTTTTATAATAAAATATTTATTTCACAAAAGAGATAATATATATATATATATATATATATATATATAGAAAAGAGAGAATATGATTCATTTCCTCTAAGTCCACTTACTCTTAATCTTAAACCTTTAATTTATTTTAAATGTACGGTTTAGATTAATTAGATAATAAGTATATTTAATTCTTTCTTCATGAATCATTAACATCGTTTTTATAAATTCTTTTTCATCTCTCTCGTCATTAATATGTATTTAATATTTATTTTAATATGAAATTGTAACATTAAAATTTTCTTTATTGATAGATGAGACATTAAACAAGTTATTTTTATAAAAATATTACATTTTTTATAAAATATATGCTTTTTAATTAATTATTTTCAAATATTTTTTATAAATAATTATATAATAAATAATAAAACAGGATTATATAATTTTTTATTTAATTATTTTATAAGTATAATAACTATTTACAAAATCTATAAATAAAAAGATTATATTTATTAATTAATAAATATTAATAAAAATAAAAATATTTTATATTTTCAATTAGAATAAATAAATAAAATATTCTTATTCAATTAAAATAAATAAAAAAATTAAATATATTTCTATTATAATTTTGATCCTGTAAAAAAATATTAAACAAATCTATGTTTTTATTGAAAATATATTTTAAATAAATATTTAAACATAGCCGTTTTATTTTAAATAAATATTAAAATATATTTATATTTTAAAAAATTAATTATGTAAATATAAAAAAAAAATTATTTAGAGTGTCGTTTAAAGAAAATAAATGTTATTCTTTTCTATATCAAAATAAATATTAAATACATATTAACGAAAAAAAAATAAAAGAGAATTTATAAAAAAATATATTAATAATTCACTAAAAAGAATTAAAATATATTTATTATATAATTAATCTAAATCATTTATTTAAAATAAAATAAAAAATTAGATTATTTCATTTATTCTAGTGATAACTGAATCGGTAGCTTGATCTAAAGTGAAATAAAAGAAATCATCCAGCAAAAGTGAAAAACTAATTAATACATTAAATCAAACATAGAAGCTTTAATAGCCTTGTCTTGTATATAAATAAATCTTTCCTGTTAATTTATTTTCCCTAATTTTCACATCGGATTACTAAATTTTTCTAATAAGCACAGCCAACGCAGTTGCTAAACCGAGGATTTCAACTAATTAGCAATTGGAATACATCTGATATCTTTCTTGAATAAATTATTTTAAAATGTAAAACACCAATTTTTAGCATGAAACCAGCGAAAGATGAACGTAGTCGATTCCATTCCGAAACTTAAAAGGATAAAAAAAGGAAAAAAGATAGTTTTAGAACATAAACAAAGAAAGTTGACACTTACTAAAACCTTAAGGGAGTAATAAATATTTAACCTGGTAAAAATATTTTAAAAAACCTTTTATAATAATGTGCAATAATTAATATATAATTATTATTGAATTAATTTTGAATTGACAAAAAATTATTTCATTTGCTTGTAAGAAAAAATAAATGATTTTTTAAAAGTAAAGTAATTGGAAATATAAAGAACTTAAAATAGCAGTTTAATCCAGAAAAAAAGGGTAACAAACATAATGGATGGTGGAGCGAGTTGTATTGAGAAGAAGGGAACGGGACGACACCGTTTCTTTATCCCATTCATTTGCAGGAAGTAGGAGGAAGCGTGTGAAAGTGCAAATAGGTGAAGAGTGAAGAAGCAGTGCAGAGGAGATACCATAAAGATGCGGTATCAGGTGTTCTCGCTCTCAGCCAACACTACCTTTCTGCAACAAGCTCTTCCTCTTCTCGTCAAACCCTATAAATCCATTCTCTCTCCCACTGCTCTCAGTTCCGCATCTCATTCTCAAACCCTCCTTCGCAATACTCCACTTCTTGCGCCCCTCAACTTATTCCCCACCAATTCTCTTCGCAACTTCACTTCACGCGCCACCCATGTCAACGATGCTGGCTCCGTCGACTTGCCTCTCATTCAGTCCATGCACAACAAGGTATTCTTTCCCACGCAGAACTAGGTCTTCACTCCATACACAACAATATTTTCTTACCTACCTTTTAAATTTCAATGTTCCGAACAGATAAAGGAACAACTCAATGCAGAATCTGTCACCGTGAAGGATGCTTATGGTGATGGTCGGCATGTTAGGTAAGGTTTCCTTTCAACTGTTCAAATGAAATTTTGTGGCTTACTATTTACTTGATTCTTTTCATCAAAGATTTTTTGTTATTGAGAAAATACAAGCTCAGGGATTAGATATCCTCTAAAACATAGAAACTGAAAGGCAACAAAGTGCTTTAGAGCCTCAAAATGCAATAAACCAGTAAACCTCCCTAATCCCTATCAGAAATGCAAACTCTCTTAAAATAGATCATGAGCTGAACACTCGAGAAAATCCGCAGACTCGATAACATAACATATATTGTTGCAAACAGAAATCCCTTAAGAAGTATACACTTTGTTCCTCTCACTCGCAGCCCGCAATGGTCTTGACTATTGAGCTATATTCCCAGGCCTATTGGCCGATACCTCCAATTTCATGACTAAACTCCACAAATATTTCATCTTGGGTTGCATCAGGTACTTTAAGTTGGGTAAGGTTCATATTTAAATACAACTATACAAGCAACTGTATACCAACCAGCATCAAAGTAGCTAACCATTGAGTATTTCTTTTGTCTTCGTAAGTAAGGCCTTTGTCTAGAGCATATTCTTAATATATCTTAGGATCTACACATTTGCATCCCAATGGTCTTGACAAAAAGAGTTTAAAAGTTGATTTACTCCACTAACACTGAAGGCAATGTCAAGATGAGTCACAAAGAGATAATTTAGCCTACCAACTAACTTTCTGGATCTCACAAGGTTATAAATACGATTTTTTTTGGTCATTTACAAGTTTGATACTTGGATCCATTGGTGTGTCCATTATCTTAGTATTTAACATCATTGGTTGTTCTAAAATACCCCAAGTATATTTCCTCTGTGATATGACCAAAGCACCTTTGGACTAAACAACTTCAATACACCAAGGAAGTATCACAATGGACCAAGGTCTTTTGTCTGGAACTATTGAGCAAGATATTGTTTTATGTGGACAATATCCTTTTCATTACTACTTGTGATTACAATGTCATTCACGTATACATGTGGAATCAAATATGTAAGAGGAAGATTGTATAAAGGGGAACAAGGATGTATGTTTTTGTGATCAATGACTCTATCCTTTTGAGGAGTATGAAGACATCAAGTTTAATGAAGTATACAATTGGATATCATGAACTATTGGAATAGGTGAGACAAGTATTCACAAGAATTGTTACTAAAAAAGAATTTACGGATATATCAACTAATGTTTTTATTTCTGTTAGAAATAATGTTTTTATTTTTGTTAGAAATAATGTTTAAAATAATGTTTTTATTTCTGTTAGAAATAATGTTTAAAATAGGCTATGTAATTGAGCTAGTATGTACCTAGAGTCTAGTGCTACTAAATAGGTAGTTGTATCTATTTCCTTCTGCTTCTAGAATACATTTCTTGGCATTCCATCTTCTTATTTGTATCTGAACCTTTATTATAAATAAGAGAAGACAAGAGAAGTGGATTAATCTCTAAAAACATTATTTCCCTTTATTTTTTTCTCATGTTGGTATTAGAGTAGGTCGAGTTTGCTATGCTTATCCTTGTCTTGTCTGGCACGTTTGCAACCATTCGCCACACTATTGTCTGATGCGTGATGTCGTCATCTGTCGCTTTGTTTGTTTAGTTTTGACCAGCGTCCAAGTCCCATTGCCTGAATCCTCCACATGCGCCACTTCTCTGTCCTTGTATCTCAGGTAGGTGAAAGCCATGTGCCGCCTTTTCGTCACTGAAATGTCTCTGCACCTCCTCTGTTTGGTTCGTCGGAGCTCCCTGTTCTTGTTGGGACCCTCCGTGGTTGCTCTCTAGCCTCGGTTTAAGAGAAAGATCTCTTCCTCTCTCACAACCCCTTGATTTTTGGTGGAACAAGATGGCTTTTGGACCAACACTGTAACATTCCAAACTACATATAATGATATTTTTTAAGGTATTGAAGTGTGTTACAAATGATTCTAAATGTTATGATAAATAAACTATTTGATTAATAGAATAATTAAATAAATAGAGAGCTCAGTCACGGAGCTCAGCAACAGAGAGCTCAACCATAGAGCTCGGCCACCAAGAGCTCGGTCACAAAGCTTGACCACATAAAGCTTGGCCACGGAGAGCTCAGGGCTCAACCACAAAGAGCTTGTCCATGAAGAACTCAGTCATTGGGAGCTTGGTCAACAACAACTTGGTACTTGGCCTAGGATGAAGGAAAAATAGTTCGATTTAACAAAGTCTATTCACTGATGTCATGATTGAGATAAAATTAAATTTTACCACTGTTACAATTAATGACATTTAATAGATATGTACTATATAGTTGTGGATATCAACTACCCTAAAAGTATAGAAAAGGAATCTAAGCCATTATTATAGAACTAGTATAAACAGAAGAGTGAGGGAACTCAATTAACAATAGAAACTAAAGAAGTAAAAGAATTTCATGTGACTACCACAACCTTTCATTCACCAAGGTAATGGAAGGAGACCTTTACCTTTACAATTATTTTTCTAATTTATTTTACTGAGTGGGGTGTCACTAACCTCATCATCTCTTTTATTTAAGCTCCAATTACTTTATAACTCTCTATATATATTAATTTTATTTTTAAGAAGTAAGTTCAAACAATTATATTGTAAATGGAAGTTAGACCTTGGGGATTTAAATGAGTAGATGTAACTCAAGATAAATTAATCTTGTAATCTACCCACTAATCAACATATGTATATATTTATGTAATCATATGTGAATGTATAAATTAAATAAATAAAAATATGTAATTACTATAGAAATAAAGAAGGAACAACTTGAGATAATCAAAATCTTTTATTTCAACCTTTGCGATAAATAATATGACTTACATGAACTACATGAGAAAGCTCGGCACTCTACCTTGGCTATTACCTGGTCAGCCAACAACTCAACTAACTTGGCCAGTCCAGAACTCGACCAACTTGGCCAGTCCAAAACTCTGCCAACAACTTAGCCAACTCGACCAATTGCCGGTCCACTCCTCATCTCATAATCTTAGCCAATGGATCTAAAGTTGCTTCTTAGAGAATTGGTCAAATATCAATTTCTCCTTCTTTGAACCTAAAATTTGTTCTCCTTGTTCTTGATTGTCCTTTCAATCTCATTTCTTTAAGTCAATTAACCAAATCATTGAATTGTTTTGTAACCTTTGATGCCAATTCTTTTGTCATACAAGAATGTGGTATTGGTTGACTGATTGGCGAAGGACGTGAATCTAGAGGTTTATACTATTTTGAAATTAGTTCATTTGTCTCATGCCTTACATCTCCATGTCCTAAACTCTTAGATGAATGTTTAGGATATCCTCATCTGTCAAAATTAAAGAAATGATTCCCAAGCTTAGTAGTCTTCAAGTCTTAGAATGTGAATCATGTAAACTAGGAAAACATGTTAGGTCTTTTTTTCCTAAACATTTACAATCTAGATGTAATTCTTCTTTTTCTATAATCCATTTTGATATTTGGGGGCCAAGTGGTGTTTCCTCTTTTGGTTTTAGACATTTTGTTATTTTTATTAATGAATATTCCAAATTTACTTGGATTTATCAAATGAAAGATCAATTTGAATTTTTGTCCATTTTTATGTCTTTTCTTTATGAAATCAAAAATCAATTTGACAAAGTTTTCAAAATTTTATAAAGTGATGATGCCAAAAGATATTTTTCCTCTAATTTTTTTACTCTTTTAAATTCACATGGCATTCTACATCAGTTCACTTGTCCTCACACACCTCATCAAAATGGTATAACATAGAGAAAAAATAGATACATAGTTGAAACAACTTGTACCTTGTTACTTGGGGCAAATATACTTGCTCATGATTGGGGTGATGCTATCTAACTGCTTGTTTCCTTATTAATAAAATGACATCTTTTTTACTTAACAACCAAGTTCCTTACTCCATTTTATTCCTAGAGGAACCCCTCTTTCATATTTCTCCGTGTTTTTTGGTTGTGTGTTGTTCATGATATGTCTCTGGGAATTGATAAACTATCAACTAGAGCTATCAAATGTGTCTTCTTAGGATATTCTCACCTTCAAAAAGGTTATCATTGTTATTCTCCTGAAACCAAGAGGTGTTATATGTCTGCCAGCGTCACCTTTTTTTATTAGACTTTGTTCTTCCTTGCTTTTGTACAAGATCTTCATTCCATCTAGAATGTCCTCCTTGTACCATTAGTTGAGTCTATTGTTCCTCCCTTTCCTTCCAACCTACAAAATCCAACTAAACCATCATCATCTCCTCTTATTACCTATCAATGCAAGAACCAAATGACTAGTCCCTTGCTCCAAAGTGAGACCTTTTCATCAAGTCCTTCTCCATTGTCAATAGATACCACGACTCCTGATGATGATGACTCAAGTTGGTCCATTGTTATTCGCAAAGTTACTTGTTCCTCTCGCAATCCACATCTCCTTTATAATTTCCTTAACTATCACAAGTTGTCTCCTTCCAAATTTTCTTTTATTTCATTTGTTTCTTCTATTACTATCCCTAAACATGTGATTGAAACACTAGATCATCATGGATGGAAACAAGCCATGATTTCTGAAATGCAGGCTCTTGAACATAACAATACAAGAGAGTTAGTTTACCTTCCAGTTGGGAAGAAGACAATTGATTTTCGTTGGGTTTATACTGTCAAAGTTGGATCCAATGGTAAAGTTGATTGCCTCAAAGCTCGTTTGGTGGCCAAAGGATATACTCATATCTATGGCCTTGATTGTGGTGATACCTTCTCTCCAATAGTGAAAATGACTATTGTCGTCTTTTCTTTGCCATGGCTGCACTTCACCATTGGCCTCTCCATCAGTTGGATATTAAAAATGTCTTTCTCCATGGCGATCTAGAGAAGGAAGTATACATGGTGCAACTTTTGGGTTTTGTTGCTCAGGGGCAGTCTGACCTGGTTTGTAAATTGCATCACTCTCTCAATAGACTCAAGCAATCTCCTTGTGCTTGGTTTGGAAAATTCAATCATATTGTTCAAATCTTTGGACTAAAACACAGTGAGGCAGATCATTCAATTTTCTACAGTCATTCCTCATTTGGAAAATGTTTGTACTTAATAGTGTATGCAAGTAATGATAATGCTAGAATTTCTAAACTGAAAGAACACTTATGCAATCACTTTCAAACCAAAGACCTTGGAAGTCTAAAATACTTTGTGGGCATTGAGGTAGCCTAATCAAAGGTATTGTGATTTCTCATAGAAAGTATGCCTTAGATATCTTAAAGGAAACATGTATGACTAATTGTGGATTAGTGGACAGTCCTATGGACCCAAATAAAAAATTAATGTCAAATCAGGGTGAAGTCTTCTCTAACCTAGAAAGATATAGAAAGTTAGTTGGAAAACTCATTTATCTAAGTATTACCAGACTTGATCTATCTTTTGCAGTTAGTGTTGTGAGCCAATTCATTCATTCTCCTTGCATTGATCATTGAAATGTTGTCATTCACATCCTAGGATACCTCAAAAAGGCTCCTGGACAATGTCTACTGTATGAAGATAAAAGAAATACTGAAATTTGTGGGTATTATGATGTTAAGTGGGCAAGATCTCCTATGAACATATGTTCTACTACAGGATATTCTGTTGTCATTGCAGGAAACATTATCTCTTAGCAGAGCAAGAAACAAAATGTAGTTTCCCAATCAAGTGCTGAAGTTGAATATAGGACAATGGCATCTCTCACTTGTCAGCTCGTGTGGATAAAACAATTTCTCCAAGAATTAAACTTTTGTGAGGTTTCCCAGATGAAGATGTATTGTTATAATCAAGTAGCTTTTCACATTGCCTATAATCCTATGTTTCATAATAGGACCGAACACATTGAGATCGACTGTCATTTTATTTGAGAGAAGTTGTTGTCTAAGGAAATTGGTACCAAGTTTGTCGGATCAAATGATTAACTTGCAAATGTATTCACAAAGTTGTTGAGAGAGCCTTAGATTGATTTTATTTGTTCCAAGCTTGACACATACAATCTATATATAGGAGTGTTAGAAATCATGTTTAAAATAGGCTATGTAATTAAGCTAGTTTGTACCTAGAGTCTAGTGCTATTAAATCGACAGTTGTATCTATCTCCTTTCTAGTTTCTAGAATATGTCTCTTGGTTTTCCATCTTCTTTTTGTTATATATGAACCTTTATTATAAATAAGAGAAGACAAGAAAGATGAATTAAGTTCTCTAAAAACACTGTTTCCCTTTTTTTTTTCAAGTATTTCATTAGAAAATGTTTGCTAGATAAAAAACAACTCTAATCAATTTGTAACTAACCTAATCTAAGTACATATAGAATAATCATCAATAAAAAAAATATTACTTACATTAAATAGACATTATTACTTCATCTAATGGTGGGTTCATTGGTTTTTTCTTCAATACAAACAAGGAAATCTTTCTTGATTGAAAGGTAAGTAAGTGAATTGAAAGGCAAAGATGAATACATATATATGTATATATAATATATGAATATAATAATAATAATAATAATAATTACTATTATTATTATACATTGTGTGCATTCATTTGCTAGCAGTCAGTAGTGGTAGTGGGATGGGATTTGTTGCCAACCCACTTAACCATAATTGGATTTTGGAAGCCAAAGTGAAATAAACAATGGGAATTAGAAAATATGAGAGTATCTGTTCTGAATGCGGGTTGGTGTTGGAAGACATTTGTTTTTTCTAGTCTGAAAATATATATTAGAATAATTGAATGAGAGAGAAAAGAAGTTCAAACCGCCAAATCAACTCCGATGGAGCTGCAACTCCAGGGTTGTGGTTGCACGGAGGAGTTGTGCGAGATGTGAGTGGTCCTTAGGCGTTGCCACACATGCTGCCATGCGCCAACAATGAATTGGACCTGTGTGTATAAGACTCGCGCATGAGGGTGCATGGGTGGGTATTTTGGGTTGTGCTTTATACAGTTGTGTAGATTGGCATGACACGTTCCCGACCACATGGTCGTTGGAAAAGTCACCAAAGACGTCAAAAGCCATGGTAAGGATCAGGAAGCGATCCTAGAAAGTAGGAACATAAGGGTTTGGCAGAAAAAACTCTCCTTCAGATACAAGTGTTTACTAGGCAAACATGATTTTCAAGAGGTTTTAAATACCATGTTAAACTATAAGAAAAAGATAGGCATTGAGGTGAAACCACATGTTAATGTGACAACACCAGTAATTTATCTATATTGAAAAAATAAAATCAATACAATAAATAAAGAGTATTTTAAATGTTCTAATAATAAAGATATGATACTAGAAACGTCACTAAAAATATAAATATCATCTTGATATTTCTAGTTATAAAGATATGATCATGATATTGCAGTTATAAAGATATGACCTTTATTTATGTAATTATAACAAAAGCTAACATTAATATCTTTTGAAAGTATCTTCTCTCCTGAAATAATACTCTCTTTAATGTGTTTGTTCCATGCATAACAACTGGATTAGAGGCTAAGTATATTCCTCCCCAATCAGCTAAATATCTCATTCTTCAAAGTTCGAGGGTGTAATAGATGCCACAAAGAGAGAAAAAGGCTCTCAAATTGAAACATGTGTAGTCAATTTTTTAAACCCTCTTGTAGATATGTTTTCCTTGAAGCAAGGTGCCAATTTTTGTACTATTAGCTGCATTTGACACTTAGATTGATCAGTAGCTCTAATATGTGATGTGATGTTGCAGTATTGATGTGGTATCCACTGCCTTCGAGGGGCAATCAGCCGTTAATAGGCAAAGGATGGTCTATAAAGCTATATGGGAGGAGCTTCAGACTGTAGTCCATGCAGTTGATCAGATGACTACTAGCACTCCTACTGAAGCAGCTGCACGAAGTGATGAAGGATCATGAGAGCATACATTGACTGCTTATTTACTGGAGTAAATTCAAGGAGCGTTTGTGCTCTTTATAGATTTTTGCATTGCTGTTTTATAAGAATGAATTCCTAATTTTAAACTACCATTACAGTATGTTCACATGCTACTGAACATCAGTTTTTCAATGCAAAATCCTTGGAGTTTCTACATTCATTAATTTGGAAGTCAAACAACCAAGCCTTGTCTTACCAGGTGAGGTTGTCTACATGGATTAAATTAAATAACGCAATAATGAACTGTAAATCATTTACCGACAAAATTATTGGCATCTAGATCCTTAATTATTTTTATCGTCTTACTATTCCGCTACAGATTAGGCTAATCTTCATTCTGATACACTCGCCTTATTATTAGGACTTTTACTATTCTTCCACATGTTCCAACCACCAAAAGTGAATTTTCAGAATCTTCTCTTCCTAGCTGATTTCTAATCCTTTCCTGTATAGTTTTTCCTTATTTTACATTTACTTTATTCTTTATCATTGCCTAGCATTTTCATCAAAAGCTTTTTTAGCGGTGCATTAAATTTTCTTTTACTTGTACCATTATTTTCACAGACTACTCTTAAAATCATTTCTCCATTCCTCCTATCTTAGGTGTTCTTATGATTACATTGAGTTTAAAATCTATGTACATCGATGGTATAAGTTCTACGTTGTCAGTCAATTAAAAAAATTATTGATAATGTCTTTTAAAAAGGTTATTGTATAAGTCAATAAATTTACAATATATGAAAATTTTATTAAAGTCAATTAATGATATATGAAGATTTTAATGGAACCATAGCGTACAAATATTTTATGTACCGATCATTTATATTTACTTCCCTTGTTTGAATAACAGATCTAGAGATATCTAAATCTTCTAACTTGTGTTGTGATAAAGTATATTATCCAAGTTTTGACTTTATATTACGCTCGTTGCACTTTTATTAAACTTATATTCCGCGTGTATTATTTTTACTTAAAAGAACAATCCATTGCAAAAATATGAAAAATAATCTAACTATTTAAATTTATATTAATCCAAATCACTTTTAAGTATATTCTAATGGATCCATTTCAAAACAATTTTTTTTTGTAGATTTTAAATTCAACTCAATTAATTGTATTTAGATTGAATATGACTTGAGTGTTCTTTTGGATTTAAAAAAAATTAAAATCAGTGTTAACAAGAAATCCATGGTTCAAGATAATTTTGCACAGTAAGTCATTTTTAGTTAGTCTTGTTGAGACTTCTTTGGCTTGGATTTGAACAAGGTGTTCCAATTTGGTTTCACAGGAATTTTTTTTATGCAGAAAGTGATTTTAAAATGTTTTTCAAATTGTATAATTTTAAAATTATTCTTTAAAAAATTAGATTATATAATTTAAAGTATAATTTTAAATTTTAAATTACACAATTTAAAAATTAAAAGTGACTTTTAAATTAGTATTTTAGATTGTGTAATAAAGCTTCAAATCAATTAATTTAATCATTAAAAGCTAAATTTGGTAAAACGATATTTTTATAACTTAAAATTTTATTGCTAACTCACAATCCTACTATATTTTGTGAATATGATTAACATAAATACTAACGGATTATATACTTTTAAAAAATTATTTAAGATTTAAATTCCAATAATATTTATATTACGTGTGTTCAAAATTTTCAAAAGTATTTTAGTTATTGTTAATTATGATAATGAATAATCCGACTAATATCATAATTACAAAATCACATTAATGCAATTTAAAATAATATAAGCTAGTTACTATTTAAAAGACTATATGGAATGAATTATGATAATATTATATGATTTAACTATTATATTAATCAAATTTACTTGTAAGAGGGATTATTATTTTTATTAAGCTCAACATCTAGTGTCACTTCATGCGACACATTCAGTGATTTATTTAAGTTTTCGTTTTCTTTATTTAATATTTTAATTTGCAATTCATTGTTCAAACTGAATTCAGTTTATGTAGGTAATTGAGTGTAGACCATATCGATATAGAAAATATTTTCTCTTCTAATGCAATATATAATGAATTTATGCCATGGATTATAGTGATGCGTTCACAATAAATCATGTAAATTAATTTAACAATTGAATAGTTATTTTCAATATCGTAAAATTATCAATATTTATAGCAATGGTGTACTATGTTGTTATAGGTATTTGTTATCCAAGATAACTTGATGAAATAAGTAAAAATGATTGTTTTTAATCTAGGATATGTAATTGTGATATTAAGATTAGATATATTAAATGAGCAGCAAGAAACAAGATATATGTATCGTTAAATTATGAAAGAACTAGTAAATAGAGACGATACAATGGACTTAGAAGTAATTATACTGCTAAAAGTAGGAAATGCAAATGTCCTTTTAGACTAAGAAGGAATGGAGTGAAGGATGAATTGTAAAATTAGTTTATATATCTCATAATCACAACTTGATAAATACATTACTAGTCATCCATATATGTATAAATTATTTATTAAAACAGAATGACATATTTTACTAATCATTAAAATTATTAATCCTTTAAGTTATATCCAGATGTTTGAGTATGTTGGTTGAATATATCATAGTAGAGATCATAATATAAAATTTTAATTTATTTTTTTTAGTTTTATTATACTAATCATTTAATTTTTTTAATACAATAATTTTATAAAATATTATATAATAACATATAATTTATGCTTCAACATATTCTATAATATTATAACTGTATTTAGTGTGAATAATTATTTTTTATTTTATAATATAGAGGCTTTAAATAAATTTTTTTACTTTATTTTTTTGGTTATGTGAGCATTCTCTAATATAAAGATTTTATAAAATTTAATTTTTAAGTTTAAGACTTAATATTATTGTTAAAAGTGACAAAAAAAAATATGCACCTACCAACAGGTCGAAAAATTCTATACAAAATAATAAATGGATATCAGGATACCAGTATTTTAATTATCTTCTTTTTTATGAAATAAATATAAGTATTATAATATCCAACATGTGAGTACTCACTATATATTAATTATTATTAATAACTTTTATTTAAATATTTATAAAAATAAAATATCAAAATAAAATGATCAAAATAAAATTATTGATAAAAATATTAATATTTTAAAGATTATTTAAAATTTAATTTTATTTAGATATTTTCTTATATTTAAAAAATTAAAATTATTTTAAAAATATTAATTTTTTAAAACTTATATTTTATGGTTTAATTTATTTAAACTTATTTTTATAAACAGATTAAATTTATTTGAACAAATATTTTATTAAAAAATTTATTTCAAATATATTTTAAAAATAAATTTTTATTTAAATTTATGTTTTAAATATTTTTTGAGAATAATCTTATTTTAAAGTGAAAAATTTAAAAAGAATGAAAAATATTTATAAATATTTACAAATGTAAAAAAAATTATAAATATTTTTATTAGACAATTACTTTAGTACACCTCCACAAATAAGGTAATACTTTTATCTTGAACAGTTTATTTGATAACAATTGTATAATTAATAATAATAGTTAACTTGTCATTATGACGCTTGTAGTAAAATTACAAATTTAACTCCTCAAAATTACATAGTTATAAATTTAACTTTTTATGTTTAGTGAAATTTTCTTTTATCCCACTTTACAATAATTTATTTAAAATCTTGAAAATTATGTTTAACACTTTTTTACTTACTGTTATGAATTTTAAATATTAAAAATAAATCTATAATTAAAAAATATATGAAAATGCATTCAAAATTATTTATGTCAATTTTTTTCACATTTAAAAACTTTCTTCTTTTCATTTTCTTTATTTTAAAACATTTGCAAATGTTTTTATTTTTAATTAATTAACTAATCTTTAAAATAATTCATTTTCATTCCAATAAAAATAATGTATTTATTTTCATAATGAAGTGATTCTAGTAAAATTATTTAAATAATTAGTACATATTTGTAGTTTGAAAAAAAATCTTAAACTATCAATAAATATACTTATATTTTTTTTATATGCTAAACACTTTGACAAACATTAAAACTCTAACAATTATATATTAACTGAAAAATAATTATATATGATATTTAAAAATTTCAATATAAAATATATTTTTAAATAAATTATTATAGATTTTAAATCAAACTTTAAAAGGATGTATCAACTAACAATACAATTAATTTTAAATATTTTTCATTAATTGAATGACATAAAATTAATTAACAATATAATTATATATAACTAATTGATAATTTTTTATACTATAATTAAATATAAAAGATATTTTTTAATTATATTTTTATGTGAAAATAAATTTTTTAATTAATATATACAAATTTCATAACTTATTCATGTAAATTATTAAATTATATATATATATATACTAAAATTAATATAACTATTGTTAGTATTAAATATAAGAATATTGTGATAAATTATTTTTAAGAATTAATAAAAATTTTAAGAATATTACTTAAAAATTATTTAATATATTTTAAATTAGTATTAATACAATTAATGTTTTTTGGATAAATATTTTGTATTGGTTTTATAATTAATAAATTAAATTTTTTTATACGTATAAATATTTTCTAAAAAATAACAACGTACTTAAATCAAGTAAAACTTAAAATAACAAGAGTTATATTGAATTGAGTCTAATTTTAATTATAAAAATATGATATATATTTACCCTATTTTATTTCTATATTAAAAGCTTATTAATTAATTAAAAATAAATATTTGTAAATGTTTTAAGAGTAACTATTAAAGAAACAAAATAAAATAAAAATTCTAAAAATTTGGTATTAATAATTTTGGATACATTTTCATATTTTTTTAGTAAAAAGTTTTGTTTTTAATTTTTAAAATTTATAACAAAGTAAAATATTGTTGTTTTTTTTAAATAAAATAAGTTTCTTTTAATAATTAAGATGTAATAGGTAAATTGATATAATAATATCAATGAGAATGAAAAAGATATATAATTTTTGAGATTTTAATTGTAGGTGAAATTTTTTTTTAGAAAAAATAAGAAATCAAATTTATGATTAAGTAATTTTGAAGCATAATAACAAACTAAATATTATTTATTGTACAGGTGTGATGCAAATTTGTTTTAAAACACCTTGTTCTTGTTCTGTTCTGGAGGTGTATGAAAGTAAGTCTATATTTTTAAAAAATACGGAACAAGTAATAAAAGGAATTTTTTTTAAGTGGGACACATTTGGACACGAGCAGTAAGCATCCCTAATCATCCTTGCAATGGAGAAGATGCAGTAAAGCCGTCCTCAAAACTTACATTACTTTTTATATTTTGATAGATAGAATTGAAGGTGCAATGGATAGGTTGAAAAAGATGAAAAATTAACAGTGAAAGAGAGCATAGTGGTACTTAAAATTGGTAATGGTGTGGGAGAGGGAGGGGAAGAAGAAGGCAGAGTTTATTATTCCTAATTGACTACAAGGAAGAAAGAAGGAGCTTGGAGTTTGAAGAAGCAGTAGCAGTGGGAGGTTGGAGGCGGTTGTTAAGCACAGAGTGCAACTCCTTCTCAAACCTCTGCATGGCTTCAGAGGGTAAACAAACGGGCATCACCAACCCTTCTTCTCCCTCGTCATTTCTGATGGGTATGTAAAAGCTTGCCACACCAGGTATGGCTCCAACACCTCCCTTAGCGGGTCCTCCGTAAACAGCTTTACCCCACCCAAAGTCAATGTCTTCGAACCCCGCACGTCTCACATCCGACACCAGATACGACCTCACCACCGCGAAGTGAGGCCGTCCTTTCGTAACCATCAAATCTGCCAACGACTGCATGTACTCCTGGCTCACATACTCCTTCGCCTTCCTCACCAAATCCAAACCATATCCCAACGGATTCTCGCATAACTTCCCCGCAGTCGTAACCGCCGCCGAAAACGCAAAAACGTTGCCGTAGTAACCTTCTGGCAGAGGAGGGTTGAACTTGGAGCGTGCGTTCACGATGCAGAGAATGCGGACCTCCTCGTCTCTGTCGGGTTGCAGGGCCAGGGTGCGGCACCGCCAGAGGCATGCCGTCAGGATATCGAAGCTGGAGCACTGGTTCTGGTGAGGGGGGAGGAGGCGCCGGATGGCCGAGAGTTCCCTGGGGCCGAAGAAGAAGGAGCGGTGGGCCATGTCGTCCACGGGGATGATCGTGCCTTTCGTGTCGGGGACGACGTCGTACTCGCGGTGGATGCAGGTCACTCGTGGTGGGTCCCGCGCGTTCAGAAGCTCTCTGCGCCACACCGGTGGGACCGAGGGCTCTTGCCTCCCGCGCGCTATCTCTCCCACCGCGTTCATGAACTGGACCAGACCTGCTGCATCGCTCATCGTGTGGTTCAGACGGAGTGCAAATATGAAACCGCCGCACTTCAGGCGCGTTACCTGCACGCACCCATTCCACCTTGTCAACTCATGTGTTTTCACCGCGCAAAATTTTACATTTTCCCGTGTTTTTACACCCATCTTATCATTACATGCTTCAACTTTTTTACCTTTATCTGTTTTGTCTCTTGTCTCTTTATATCACCTCACCCATGATGAATCTCTTACTATCTGCTCAATTATTTTTAGTGCCTCCTGTGTTTTTTCCTTTACGCTATTCACACTATTTACGGTAATACCACTGAACTCTTCTAAACTCATGTTTGTACTAGTTTTTTCCTTTATGAAGATAGTTGAAGTGTGAAAGAATGAAAGAATGAAGATACCTGAATGAGGAGGAGGGGAGTGTGAAGAACTCCTTGAGAGGAAGGAACATCGTAGAGAAGATCGTCCCAGCAGGGGAAAGGAGGTTGAAGAGAGTTACCGAACTGATTGAGCGTGACATCTGCATCAGCTTCGGTGAACAAAACACCTTCCCCTGTGCAATCCACCATCAGTTTCCGACCAGGCCCTTCCCTCAGTCTACCTGCAAAGGGATAGTAAAACACAAGCGTTTTGGCCAAAGCCTCTCTAATAACCGCAACAGGGTCTCTCCCTGCTTGCGATGGATCATAGCGATAGAACTGGATCACTGGAATCTGAAACCTTAACCCATCTTGGTCATCTATGTCTGACAGTAGCTTCACTTCACGAGGAGTAGCCTTGGCCGGAGCTATCAGCTCTGCCTCACGCCTCTGCACTGTAAACACCAGTGATGTGTCCATTATTATCCTATAGAATTAAAGGGAAAGAGAATGAACTAGTTTGGCGGAGAGGCAACCAACCGCACTAGTATATATAATGGAATGAGTGCCCCCACATCTCTCATTCCTGCTCTGTCGCCACTCTTTTTCACAGCTTTACTGCTTTAATAATAATAAGAAAAATCATAAAGGTAGCAGGATAGATCACTTATTTCATTTCTATATTTAACGAGATATCCAACAAATTCATTTAATAAATTTATGTTACTTTATTAAATATATAATAAAATAATTATAAAATAATAATTAAATAGTTTTAATTTAATATATAAATACTTTTTTGTAATATATGTTTATTATTACTTCATATATATGGTAGACATGGGAAAATATCTAGTCTGAACCCAACCATTTTGGAACTACACTGTTTAAAACAAAAGTAAATCAATTTACCTTCATCTATTTTAGAACCCGTGCAGATAAAGACAAGATATGCAATGATATATAATGTTAGTTGTGTCAGCATGATTACTCTTCTTCCTAACAAGAATTCATGTTGTGAAGAATGCAAGGGGTTTATCTTTCTTCATACTTCCACTTTTGAAGATATACAAAATGGTGATGTTTGGATCTCTCAGTTTTTTTTACATAATACCTTGTGAAAAAATTTCTATTAATTCCAATGCTGATTTTGATTCCACCCAATTTAAAGTATGTTGCCTCCTTTCAAAAAGCGTCTTCCAGTAAAGTGTAAGCAAAAATACAAATGTAAATCCATAAAAATTGGAAAATGTAATACTGATTAATATAATTACTGTAACAATATAATGAGTCTTCATCTGATTAATTTTACATTTAATTGATATTTGATGTCATTAAAAATGCGGTATCATTTTTAAATAATTGAAACGAGCTTATATCGAATTATAAGGACTTTAATGATAAAGGTTCGATGTAAATTTTGAGTTTTATGTCAAAGTCCTCATGGTTTAACATAAAATTTTTTAAAATTTTGTCTAAATATAAAGGTTTCATGTAATTTTTTTATACCATACGAATATTAACAGGCATTTTAGTACGTAGAAATTATTAAAATATTTAGTCATTAGTTTGTCTAAAATTTTAAAGATTAATTTATAGACATTTTGTGTTTATGAAAATTGTATTGAAAAGTTTAGTTTAAATCGATCGAAGGATTAAAATATATTGTAATATGTTTGATTGATGTACTTGATTTTGTTATAGTAATTTAATTTATGTTTATTTTTATTTTTGATGCACACATTGAACAAGCTTTAGTTCTCATTTAAGATTTTATACAAATATTTAAATATTAATTATTTATATTATATCTTAAATTGTCTAATTGAATAATTTGGAAAAATTATTTTTCATAATTAGTTAATACATACAAATTATAGTCTAACTTTACATTTGGTATAATTCTGGTTTAGATCATTTTATGTTCTTCTCTGGATGCATATTTGATTGTAGTGTGTTCTTTGTCACCACTTTCATTTTGTGTACTTTGAAGAGAAATGTGGAATACTAACACGTAGACTTGGTTTGTACGAGTTAGTGAATTATGAGTGTTTTCCTGAATGGGTAAGGCCCCACCTTCTATTACAAAAGTGAGAATCACATTACATGGTTGATGATGATGGAGTTTGTAACATACATAATTATGAACCGAAGTTGGATGAATGCATGTTACATTAGTGGAAATAGAAAACCTATCAATGAGGCAATATTATTGTCCATGCGTTTGTTATGTGAATCAACTACGTCAGTAACTTGATGAGATACATGTTTGGCTATGGTATTCTGAAGGGTTATATTGTATGAACTTGGCATGGAGAATTATTAGAAATCTCGATTATGTTAACAATAAAAATTTTTTAAAGAAGGGATATACAATAATTTAGGGGAGATGATATGTCATGTTGGTGAAGAAAAATTTGGCAAAACACATGTGTATGATTCTTTAAAGTCTGATTTTGAGCAACAATTATATCTAGGATGCAGTAACTTTACAAGATTATCAGCGACATTAAGATTGTTCAGTTCAAAAGTAAGAAATTGATTTGGAATGATAAAAGTTTTATATAATTGTTGGAGTTGTTGAAAAAAATGCTTCCAGAAAATAACATGTTACCTAATCATACAATTGTGGGTCATGTAAGTCATACTTCTGACCATATTTTTATTTATGTGCTTAACATTACAATAATTATACTTAACTAATAATTCATTAACTCGGGTACATTGACAAATTAAGTATGGAGCAAAAAAAATAGGAAGTTTATGAATTTCTTGAATCTTAATCCATCCAAAAATTTAGGAATGCAAAGATCTAAATCTAATAGTACATGCAAACATGAATGAGTGACTCACACACACTCACCACACATATATATTTAGCTCCATATATTGAAGAGTTAGATTTTTAATTTGCTTTTTTAATCATATTAATTTTATAACTAATTTGTTCATCTTACAATATGTCTCATTACACCATGGTGTGACTTTGTTCGTTGCACCGAAAACCGAGCCATGAAATGAAAAGTCTCTTATAAGAGTAATTTTATTGTTTTTTTATTATGTTTTAAAAGTGTAGGTATATATTACCTAGTTTTCTAAGTTTTGTTAGTCTTTGTATTATGTTGTGTAGGTATTTAAGATGGTTAGATAATTTAATTAATTTTTGTGTTGTTTTAGTTAGTCATTGTATTATGTTATTTACATTTTTAAGATAGTTAGATAATTTAATTTATTTTTGTATTGTTTGATTGAATTTCATAATATAAATTTGTATTAAATGATACGAAAAAAAAATCTCTTACTCTATTCAATGCTCTCTTCTAAGTTAGTATTTAACTTAGAGATATATTGTATATCATTAAAAATAAACTAGATATTTTTTTACCAAAATTGATATATTGTATATCATTAAAAATAAATTAGATATTTGTTCTCAAAAATTGTATTTTTTAGTATGTAGTTGATGTTAGTGTATATGTGACTTGACGTAGCACAATATATACGTTTTAGTGTTCTAACATTTTCATTTTCATATTGTATATATTTTAGATAAAATATAAAATAATCAATTATATATTTATTATAATTATTTATATAAAAAAATTAATTATTTTGTTTACTAATAATTTTTTTAAAATTTAATCAATTAATCTTATCTAATAAAGAAAAAGTTTTATGTATATCTTTCAATATTTTTATACTTATAAAATACCTAATAATACTTTTTTAGTTTATTTATCTAAAATGATTTCATATTTAAAAAAAAATAGTCTAATTATGGGTGTTGCATAAGTATTTAATAGAAAATTAGATGTTTGTATATTATCAACTATTAATAATTGATTGTAAGATAATTTAGTCAATTAAATTTATTTGTATCAATTTTTATTGTTTCACGACATAATGGATTAAATTGATAAATAATCTATTATCAAATAATTTAATCGATCAAATCTATTCATGTTGATTATAAAGTTACCATACCCAAACATACTAATAAGATAATGTTATAAAGTATGGTTACTTTATTTATCATTACTTTTTTTTTTTGTTTTTAGAGAAATTTTTATGTCTAGCTAGTGAATGAAGTCATCCATTCTGAAGTTAAAGTATTTTTGCTTACACTTGAAAGTGACATACTTTGGTTAGCACTTATAGTATTTTCTTTTGTGTTGTAATGTTAGTGTACAGTAATACAATTCCAACAGTTTGTAATATTATATAAATCTAAAAACACACACTTTAATATATACTAGTCATATAAAATATTCACAAAAGTTGTGAAAATACTTATCAATTTATTTTCTATAATTTTTTGTGTGAGTAAAAATACAAAAAAAAACTAAGCTTTGTACTTTTTAGCAAGTAACTTTAAAAATATTTCCAATTTGAATGGATTAAAAAGATAAAAAAAAAAGTAAATAGTTTGTTAAACTTGTTATAAAATATTAAAAAGTAATAACTAAAGAAAGTAAAAAAATTAATATTAATAAAAAATTTAATAATAAAACATAAATTATATAAGTGCAATAAAAAAAGTACTCATAATTTAAATAAAATTAAAAAAGTAAAAACCAATAAAAAATTAGTAGAAATTTACATTTAGATCTTTTATGGAAAATAGACTGAAGAAACTCATTATTAATAAATTATGAGTGAATTTATAGAAGGAATCATTACATCTCTTTTAACTCAAAATTTTAAAATTGAGCTGGTCTATAAAAAATTATCAGTATTTGATATCATAGTTAAAAAATTTTGAGGAAAGATACATTAAAAAAATATAATATATATTAATGAATCATGGATTAACTTATATAAATTTTTTTGACATTATTCTAAAACTTTAAGGAAAAAGTTTACAAGTCTTCTTTATTTAGTAAAAAATTTAAAATTTTTCGAGAAAATTTTCTGAAAAAAATAAATCCATCACAAAACATGTTTTTACCAAATATAAATTATCAACCGATAAAACAAATTATTTTCAATAAATTTAACAATAATATTACTTAATTTTTTCATTGATACTTATGAGACTGAAGTTCATATTTGGACTACTGAAAACTTTTAAAAATTAATTTATATGAATCGTACATTTAAGTTTTACTAAATATCCACGTATCTATGTTTACAAAATTAATTCAACAATTACAACTTCTACATTTAATATAACTTTTGTTTTCAATATAACCATCTTTTTAAAACTTTCAAATAGTAACTATTTCTTTTCTTAATAAGTAGAAGCAGAAAGAGATTTTTTTTAAAATATTACCTTTTTAAAAAATATATATATATATATAAATATATCACTTTCCAAATTATTTATATAAATATCATAATTTATTATTCATATCAAAATTTAAGAAATGAAATTCTGATTTACGATGTAATTTTTTTGCTAGTTTTGTGATTGAAAATTTAGTTTTTAGAAAATCGATTTTTAAATGGTGAAAAAAAATATCTTTTTCAGAATTTAATTTTTTAAAAATCGAGATGATAGACCTTTTATAGATTTAAATTCAGTTCCAGAAACTGAATTCTAATATAAACATTAAATGATGATATTTTTGTAAATAAAATAATTTAAAAGTGGTATATCTATATATATATATATTTTAAAAGATAATATTTTGAAAGAAAAAAAATCGCAGAAAGATTTTTCTTTTTGTCCACATACAACATATACCTTATTTGAATTCTATAACATTATTAATTATATATTTTTAACTTAATATGTTTATAAAAAAAATAAAGAATAATATTAAAAATAATCACACTTTACGCTAGTGTATCGATATTTTATTTTATTGAAGTTTGATTACCAATAACTTTTACTGTGAGATTTCCGTGAAAAGGTAGTTTAGGTTTTAGTACTCTTTTTTTTTATCTTGATGGGTTAGATATAGTAAATAGGGCAGTGATGTTTTCATAACCTAATAAATTTATATAATTATTTAATATTTCTTATTTTACTTATTTTTTTCTTTTTTATAATTAAAAACAAATTATTTTTTCTAATAATAGCATTACATCTAAAAAATAGGTTATCAGCATGGTTGTATGATTGTGATATATTACACTTCTTTTTATATAATTATAGGCTTTTTCTATTTCTCTCTCTCTCCTACTTTTACGAGTGTTTCTCTTCTATTAATATGCGGAAATTTCGGTGTTTGATATTATTTGGGTTGCAATTCTCAAAGTTGGATTTCAATGTCTTAGATCAATTTTGATGAGAAATATTTATTTTTAACAGGTTTCATTTTTTAAAATCGTTTCCATATCAGTTCTATATATATATATATATTAAAAACTGGCTCTAAAACCACTTCGCTACATAATCTATTTATAACTGATTTTATCAAAATAGTTTAGATCACAACTAATTATATATTTTAATACAAACTCAAATTGAAACTTAATTAATTAGTTCAGTTTATGTTGTATTTGATCGGATGAAAATATTAAATCAATTTAATTATTCCAATTTCATTGGTTGAATCCATTGATTGATTCCATCAAACGGGCATCTAATCTTAAACACGTTATAATAGTTTTTATTTAATATTTTTATTATAAGTATAAGGAATATACTGTTGAAAAATATAACGTTATTATTTTAAAAATAAATGGAAAGAACTCTAAAAAATTATACTCAATAGTTAATAATAGCAATGTAGAGTAGACGTTATATTTCGTAAATGAGCCTTTAAAGTATTTGCTTTTCATACATTATTTTATCTGTAAGGATCTCAAAAAAATTATATTTCAATAGTTAAGTCTTACCGAAGGATTTAAAGAATTATTTATAAAATAAGTTATTAAAAAACTTAGTGTTCATATTATTCAAAGTAAAAAGTTAAATGAAAGATTAATTAACTTAAGGTGGGAAGTATTTGTCATTTATTTATTTCTCTCTCTGCTTTATTTTTCCTTCACCAAATAAAGTATAGATTTTAATACAAAAAAAATGTTTTCTTTTTTACGAGGATGAGATTTGCGCAGTCTGTTTGGACTGCAGAATATCTTAATTCCTACTTTTGACCATTATTTTGTTCTCAACTGAGAAAAACGGGTGGAATAAAATTGTTAAAGACTTAATTAACATTTTTATTTTTCATAATGTATTTTTTATTGTTTGATAAAAATATTAGTTTTAGCTTTTATTCTTTACTGTCATCTTTAATGTGATTTAACTCTTTCAAATTAAATTTTTATATATAAATTACTCCGACGTTACAAGATTTTTATCTTAATCTTATTATTTCCACTTCACGTAGTAATTTTTCCCTTATAAAGTCACCTCTTCTTGTTTTCACCTCTATAAAAACAGTGAGAATGTAAAATAAGAAATTGACTGGGCAGAACAAAAAAACCTGCGTAAGTACTTATTTTCTTCTTTAAATATGTAAATGGTAGTAATTTAAAAAAAAATCGATTTAATCCATGTCTAAAAAGTAGGGTAATAAGATTTGATATAAAATTACAGTGTTTCCTTAACAAAATACCAATTCAATGTTAAATTATATTTTTAAAATAAAAATTCGTGAACTAAATTTGCAATTAATACATAATTATTGTTATTATAACTTTTACTTATTGAAGAAATAAATAAGAATGATTTTATTTAGGAAAAGGGATTGAAGAAACAAAATAGTCCAGGTGATGGGTTTCCAAAGTGATCACTTGACTCAGCAATTGGTAGTTTGGCATAAAAGGGACAAATTGTTGGTTGTTAAAATGAGATAATTCATAATTTGTTTTAAAGGAATAGTGCAATGCAACTTTAAGATGACTTTTGAAATGACTTGACTTGGTAGCAAGTGAGTGAGTCACTCCACACGCGACAAAATAATAAACAGTAAGTGCATGCATTATTTATTAGATTAATGTAATTTATAGTATAAAAATAGAAAGCCTATAAATTAATATGAAGAAATTTTATCAGAACTTTTTTATTAGATAAATTAATATCATCATGGATTCCTACCGATCTCAACAGATTATAGCCATCACAATTTTTTTTGTTTTATAATACTACGTTTTAATAAAATAAACTAATAATATAATTTTTATTTTATATTAGTTCCTGAAATTTAGAACAAATATTAGCATATTAAAAAGGAGTTAAATCCACCAACCAAAAGCAGATTGTAAGTCTGAAGAGGAGAAAATAGGCAGTAGTGATTGTTGGTGTGGGAGAAAAAGAATAGAAGTGAAGTGAATTGATAAAACAGAAAACGACAAATTGATATTCGTTGTTACAAAAGCAGCTTCGTCAAATTTTCTTGTACTCCCATTTCCTGGAAATTCTCCAGAAGTCTCCTAGAGAAGGACTTGTAAATAGTTGGGGTTGTTGAAGAGGTTGAAGTCATTGGACCAAAGAGATATCTATATATAAATGTCACTTTCCATCAATAGTCAAACATTATTAAGTTTCCTCCAACCTTCACTTAATCCATCACTTTTCCTTTTTCATATCATTCATACTTAAAGAGAGACAAACTTCCTATCAGCTGTACAAGCAGAAGTAGGTGTGGTAAAAAACCTCTAACTCGGATACCTACTCAAATTCGCTTCCACTTTCACAGCAAATAACTACATCATCAAATATAACGTATAACTCATTTCGGAACATCACTCTTGGACTATTTTCTATAGGAAAACCAAATTCACTATATAACGATTTCGGAACTTTGCATCTGGAACTTGATCTTTAGTGTACATAATCTGTTAGAAATAATTTCATAGACATTGAACCTTAAGGTTTTATGTTGAAAGTGGTGTCATCTTTTCTCTTATACATCATCTCCCTTAAAAAAATTTCCAACACAATCCACATTGTTTAACACTTTTACATCATCTAACACTTGTAAGACTTTTCTAGTTGTGGACCATATTGTTTGGTAAAGTTCTTATATTTGTTTTTGTACTTCTAAGACTCGCTCAACCTTGATATCACTTGTATCTAACGCTTTGCTACATGCACCTACTCTCCTTTAGGCTTCGTACATATATGTCCGATGATAAGAGTTTCATTCAGAGTAATGAGTTTGCATTTAGTTTTATATATGTTGTGTCTTATATGACCTCGTCCGATCTTCCATCTTATAATTGAGGCACATCTTGCATGTTATGATATTTTTTTCCTTTGTATAAAAAATATATTTTATCACCTTCAAATGTTTCCCATTAGGTAGTTTTAGAGTGTTGATTGTGTGATTTGATTTGATTTTTTTTTAAATTATATCTTAATCAAATATAAAAAACTGATTTTTTTAAAATTAAAATATAATAATAAATATCAAACTCAAAAACGGATTATATTGAATAATAAACTATTAAAAATATAAAACTAAATATTTAAAATCATTAAAAACTAAAACTATATATTGCAAGAATTTAATATTAACTTAAAGAGTACAAAAATACAACAATAGGTTAATATGAAAAATATGACAACAGTAAAGTGAAGTAAGAGTAAAGTAGATGAAACCGCTCCCAAGAAAAATTGATAATGTTGATGATGAAGATTAGTAAAGAAATTCGCGAATTAGACATGTGAAGTAAAAACAAAGTAACTCTACAACAAGATTTAGGTTGACATGTATAATTATAAGAGTTAAATATGTTTTTAGTTCCTGAACTATTTGTCAAAATTGTGTTTCGTTTCTGGAGTAAACTTTAGACTTATTTCGTGCTTATATTTTATAAACAGGTATAAATGAATGACAAATAAAAACATCTTTAAAGAGAGAAAATGGAAGAAAAAATAGTGAAAGAAACTTAAAAGACAGATGATAGTGAAATTGGAGACTATAAAGAAAAAAAATAAAAAGATAAAAAGGAATTCTGACACATCATCAATGATCGTTTACATGAGTTTATAAAGTATAAGGATGAAATAAATCTAAAGTTTGCGTCAGGGACGAAACACAATTTTAACAAATAATTCAAAAACTAAAAATATATTTAACCCTAATTATAATAGTAATAACAACAACAATAACAAAAATAATATATTGAAGGTATATCGCAATTTGATTTGAGCTAGTTATAAAAATTCAAACCGCAATAGGGTTTCGTATGGAAAGATTCTCAACTTTTCTTACCTTACACTCCTTTCTTGATCATTTGTGAGAATGTTCATCTTCTCATGCATGCTAAACACATCAAAAGTTTCAAACATTTAAGGATTCTGATATGGAGGTTTCAAGTTATCTAAATAGTGATGGGCATATGTATTCATGTCATGTTCAATCTCTATCCCCAACGGCTCAAGATTAATGCCTATAGACATCATTTTTACATTTACATATGTAAAAGGATGTTGAACAATTATGAAGCCCCCTTTCCAGGATTTGTTGCCTTATTTCCAGTTTGAGACCTCTCATCAGTTTATTTAACAAAGTATAGTAGTTTCCTTCTTAGATGTCTTCCTCTAGACCTTTGATGTTTCTCAAGAAGTTAAGAAACAAAAAATGGGGAAGGATGAATAAAATCCCCTTTAGCATGTGGTAGATGAGTAATTTGGAAAGCTTATAACATGATTCTTTGATCCATACTTGTGCAATATGGTTTTGTTGCAAATTTGCTACCATATATTGGCTTCATTTGTCATGAGCTTGTAGATAATTGATTTTTCTAGAATTTCTTCTTTAAATTTTTCCTCATATAGTGTCTTCTCAATGAGGTCTTCAACCTGGTAACCTCTATCTCAACCTTCATATCAATTTGATACTCTTTTACATATAGTGTCTTTAATAATGGTCTCCTAGTTGATGACCATTATGCATTTAAAGAATTTGGATGGATATCCCTCTTCTTTACAACTTTAGCATGAAGCTAAAACATCCTTACTAGTTATATGTAGGTATTGACGTTTTTGTCAGAAAGTAGTTTTAAATTCCACAACAAGCTAGAGCCAATGTAATCCCTAAACCATAGGAATAAAGTTCTTCAACATTAATCCAATACTCAATGTGCAGGTATAGAATTAAATTCAATTATTTGATCGAATAAAGATAACACACTAGGAAAAACTAATGTTGTTATAAATTTTGGCTTGTTAATAAAACTTGGTTATATAAGATCAACTCTCTAAAAAAAATTAATCATAAAAAGAACAATCTAAATATTAAATACTTAGTAAAAAAATCTTGTTCATCTTGAGAAAAATAAAATGTGGATGTGTTGAATATATTATTGACTTCCAAGCTTGAAGGCTCCATTTTCAAACTATCCAACTATCTTGGATAGAAAAATCAAATTTAATATATAACAACTAAATTAACTAATTATTTTAATGGAATTCAAATAACAGAATTAATAAACAAAAACACTTTTTGTTGTTTAATCATATTAAAAAATACTCAAAAACCTATAAATATGAGAATCACACAATAAAAAATAATCTTTTTCTAATAAAAAAACAAATAAAAATATACAATCAAATTTAACATGATTTCACATCTAAAAAATTAGATCTAAAAACATTTAACAAAATATTTTATTACTCAACATATTTTTTATAAAGAAAAACTTGCAAACTAACTTAAGAAACACTGTTACTAAAGTTCTCTTATATAAAAAAAACTATTAAAATGAGGTAAAGGACTCAGATCAAATTCTATTTTTATAATAATTATCTATTTTTCTTCCTTTTATATTAAATTTTGATAAATACATCACTTAAGAACCACAATACATGGTTTTAACAAAGAAAAATCTTCTATCTTTTATAGTATATAAATAGGACTACTAATAGAATATATATATAAGAGGGAGGTATAATTAGATAATGGATACCTTTTTCATTTGTCATAATCAATTAGACAATATACACTTGTTTTTATGATATGTGTTAGTGGGATGGTTGTTGTATTTTGGTGGGGGCTGGAGTAAAATTTATGATTATAAAACAAAAGATAAGAGTTGGAGTTGGAAAGAGGAACATGAATGGATGAAAAGGCTTTTTGAGGTGAAGTCTTGTTATTTATAGAAGGGTCCAATTGTATTGAGATAAGCACATGACACGCTGCGGAGATTGTCCCAACTTTCTCACCTCAAAATAACAATTCAAAAGAAGATTTTAGATCTTTAGACATTTATCTAGCTATCTCTATTACAATATTTATATAGAACACAGAAAGGGATGAGTACATAATTAGATTTTTTACTACTGCAGAATTTTTTACTTTTTTTCCCCACCATAGGATACTGTACCCTGAATTGGATTTTTTTTATTGTTCAAAATAGGAGTTTAGTTTTTTAAAATAATAAAATATATAAAAATCAATACATTAAACATTATTTTTGTAAATCAGCATAATTTATTTTTTTGAAAATTTATTTTTATATTATAATTAATAAATGTAATATTGTAATAAAAAATATTATTTGAAATATTTGTAAATGTAGTAATTGGTATATCTTATGGTGTGGTAAGATATTAATTAATTTATTTTAGTTTTTATTGAAAAGTAAACTTTTTTCATTTAATAATTAATTTAAGGAAAGATTACTGAAAAAATATTATATAAATATAAACTAATTGATAATTCCGTTTTTAAAGAATATTGAAATAGTAAATAAAAATAATTTTAATAATTGAATTTAGAAATAGGTTTTTGGTTGTTCAATGCAGATAACATATATTTTGTTAATAGTATAATTAAATACATTGTATGTATAGGTGAAGAACCACAAAGTTGGATAATTCAAACTACCACAATATTAAATAATAAACTTAAAATTACACATAAACTAAAATATAATTTAATTTTTAGCTTTTTAAAAAATTCTTTGTTAAGTATTATTTTTATATATATTGTTCGAATTGAAATATACTTAAAAGTTTAGTACATAATTTATTAAAAAAATATATAAGTAAATTAAAATTATAAAACTGATTTTATCTTTTCCTTTTTCTTAATTTAATGTTATCTTTTATTTTCTATGTCTTGTTTAACCTTCTTTTATTTGGGTTTAGGTGTATTTTGGGTAACTTAATGATCCTTTATTTGAGATCTTAATGAATGTTTATTTTCTTACTTTTTTTCTATATATATTATTTTCTTAATAGTTTCTAAAACTTGATTAATATCTTAATTGACTGTGAATTGTAATATTTAGAAGTAGTTTTTGGATTTAACAATTTAAAAGTTATTCTTTCCATAAAAAATTTCTAATTGCACGACACAATATCATAGAGTTGTCACATCCTCTTCTTCTTTCTCAAATATCATTGTTGACACTTCTTTTTCTTTATCAACAAAGGATGTACCAAGGAATGACGAGAACAAGGTGACAAGTTTGTCTTTTATGGGAGCCGGAGAAAGAAAATTCTGAAAAAAGATGCTAATATAGTGGGAAATCTTTTTACTGCACTTTCTCCATTTCTTCATGCACTTAAAAAAAATTAAAATTACTAAACTAATCCTCAACACTTCTTCTTACACTATTTTCACACTCTCACTGCCTCTCCTTGGTTTTCAATTTCTCCATTTCTGTATGAAAATGTTTTCAAGAAACTTTTCATATTGTCTAATCAGATAATAACTTTACACTTAACAAGTTTGTTATAAAATGACTTTTAGTGCATAAAATCTCGAAACTATTTATATTATAAAAATCTTGTCCTTTATTTTGTAGAACTTGAAAATCTATTTTAAAAATTATTTTTAGAAATGTAGAATTCAAAAATCGAATTTATAATAGATTTTCAGATTTTATAATCCAAAAATTATTTATATAAAAAATTTTGAAAATTAAATTTTAAAAAAATAAATTTTAAATTATTTAATTACATAAAGATAATTTCTTTTATACACTTTTAAATTATAAATTTTTAATAGTATAGTTTTGATACTTTTAAAACTAGGTATAACAAGAAACACTCACCAATCATAATTAGAAATTTACACCAAAATCTTAAATTAATAAATTAATGATTTTTTTTATATACTCTTTAACACACTCTTTTAATTTAATTTAATTCCGAGAAATATACTCACATCCTCAGTAACTCCCACAACAACCCTTTACTGTGACAAAACCTAATTTCAATTTGGGGATTTCTATCGAGCATTTGTTCGCAATTCAATCTTCAAGTGATAAGCAGAATCTTTTATCCTCATTAACTCTCTATGAGTGGTGCTACTTGAAGCCTTTCTGCACTGTTGTCAAATTCGCCACTTGTCCCGTGTAACTGTTTTTTTCCGCCCGTTGTTCACTTCTTGCAATTCCTGCAACAATTTTGTCGCTGTACCTTTTTCTCTCCAATTTAAACTTGATTATTAATTTGTTATATGTGTTACAGTCGTTAGATGTTATTAATTGGGTCTATTGATATAACTTGGGAATCACCTTTCCACATAATCACTTTCATTAAAGTTATTAATTGTTGTTCTAGTGTATCTATCTTCAATGAACACCTTAAAATTGATAATGTGTTTGAGATTGTACTCAATACTTTATTTTAGCCAAATGCAGTGTATTTCAGTTAGCTGCTCACTGCACAACACATTACATGCCTTACTTCCATTTGAGCAATAGAAAGGATTGCAGAGAGATACCCTTGATGAGACAACAAACTAGTTTTATAGATTAGACAATGGTTGGGTCAATTTTAATTTATCTGAAAAGAATGGATGTTCTATAATTCGGAAAGTAACCAATTAGTTTATTGGATGGTTGACATTAAGTATAAAATGCATTAATACAAGGTATTTTATATATGCTATAATGAAACTTGAAATAAATTTAGACTTTGAGTTTTGGTGTTTTAAAACGCTGACATTTACATTTTATGATGTTGAAGGTGAAAAGGAGAGAGAAATGGCAAATGTAAAGGCTCAAAAAATGTGTTGCAAAAATTAAAATTTGATTGTGTAATTGTGTTCGAACATAACATGCTTATATTCATGCATGTCAATAACAGAATCTGGTGTTGTAAGAGTTATATCGGGAACACTTTAGACCTTGTTTTTGTGGCCGTATGTATGAACTTTTTTTGTGAGCTTGGAGGTGGTGTGTCCATGGTAAGTACTAGAGAGAGAAGTAAAAGGGAGAGAGTGAATGATCCCAAACATGTTTCTTTGAACTTAGTATTAGCACTGTCACCAGAGCCTGTGATACAGTGATACCTGTTTCTTTCATTAGATCACATAAGTGATTAAAATAATGAAAGCAAACTACACCCAAAAATGGGGTTCTTCTGAAATAGAGAATGATAAGAGAGAAGTTTCATAATTAAGATGACACTTGACCTGTTGGGTAATATAAGAATAGAATATATGAGCTACAATGGAACTAGCTGGAACAACAAATGATAATGGCTGTTGGAATATATAGGGTGATATGTGAGAGGGAAGAGCTGGATCAGCTGAGGAAATATAACAATAAGAGGGCAACAACTCTAAGAGGCTGTTCATGCCAGCGGCTTGTCTGTTTTGTTCTTAGAGAAGTTCTTTTTGAACCAAAGATTACTGCTCGTCTCTTTTCTGTGAAGAGAGGCCCTTAATAAAATCTCTCATGAGTAATATTTCGTAGCTTTCTCTCTAATTTAGTACATGTAACTAACATCACTAGTTTTAGTTAATTACAGTTAAGTGGTGGTCATTTTTGGCCTGCAGAGCATGACTCCATTATCTATTGAACAACAGATTGAGTAAAGTTGTACGTGTCCTTGAAAATTCTTGTTCAGTTATAGGTGAATGATGATTCATTAATGAACTCGTACTATTTTTTACCTTTTTTAAAAGAATTATAAACTATAAAGTCTTACTAGTACCTATGTATTCACATAATAGACCACACACTCACCTGGACATCTTAACTATTTTTTTTGGCTCCATAACTATTTAAAAGAAGAAAAAGAAGTAGAAGAGAGAAAGAGAAAGAACTTATTTCAATTCAATCTAGTATGCTTGATGTCTTTTTCTATATTTAAGTCATACAAGAAGGAACTATAATTGTGAATTTAATGGTCGGGAACAATCATTTACCCTTTTTTTCTTGTAGCTTAGTTGATAGAATTGTTATGTTTTCTAATCATAGGTATTTCCATATAAAGCTGAATAGTTATGTCTGTTAGATGACTAAAGGTGGATTTGGATAAATAACTTAATTAAGCCTTTATTAAATATGAATTAGGCATAATAAACACTTAGATTTAAGTTATTTTTATAATTGAAGAAATGAGTTTGAACTGTTTTCACATAAGATGTAAGTTGTTTCTATTACTTATCCTAGAAAGCTCATTAAAATAAATTGAGAACAGCTATTGTTGTTAGCTATTTTCATGATTTTCCAAACACTTAAAAAAGTGCAGATAAGTCCAAATAAACTTTAAATAGGCTCTTCCAAATATACCTTAATTTGACCATGGCTTAGGAATGTGAACTCACGGTTCCTGCTTGAAGTTATTTAAATGCTTAGAAATTTGATTATTTTAGTAGGGATTTGGTGTCAAACCCAATGTGTCCTATCTATTGGTTGTATACTAATGATGGTTGAACCCTTATCGGAGCTGATCAAAATTGCTTACAATGCCTAACATAGTTTCTGTATTGGAGGTGGGCTCCTACAGACTATGACTTGCCTCTGTTTAAAGGTTTTTTCTGCATGATGTGTACTGAAGTGTGTCCTCTATTAAATTCCATCCAGTTCTGTTATTTAGTTTCTTAAAGAGGAGGTGGAAACTGAGTTATATTTTGTGGATGAATCTGAGTTATTATATTTATGTTTGAATAGTACTTTCGTAAATTGTAAAAGAACTTCATAAATCAGAACATTTCCTCACATTTTCACATCTAAAAGGACTACGGCAAAAAGCCTTGAACTCAGACAGGGTTTGCTCTTCAAAATGCAATTGTAGAGGAAGACAAGTCTTTAGAGGGGTGCATCATAGATACAAACGGGAAAACAAAAATTACATGATAATGCTTTTATTTCCTCAGAATATCTAAAAGGTCTAATTCTTCCAACAAGAGGTTCTCCAGAAAAATGAAAGAAGCAGATGAAATTATTAGGGCCTGAAAGAAAACCATCTAATTATTTATTTAAGATTGCAAACAAAGAGAAAGCTTGACAACATTTGTCGCACTCTTATCCATCAAGGGGATTCGAAAGATATTTCACGATTATCTAACAAACAAGTGAGTGTTTTAACTATTTTCCTTTTCTAATTCGAAAGATATTTCCTTTCCTTTTTATCAAAGATATGTTCTAGACACGTCCAGAGGCCATTAGACTTCTGGGTGCTTTCAACACTGTTTTGATAATTGATAGTACTTATACAACAAATAGATATCTGTTGCCACTGCTTGAGATTGTTGGTGTTACTTCAACCGAATTAAAATTCTCTGTGGCATTTGCTTTTGTGGAATCTGAGCAAGCTGATAACTTCACTTGGGCACTACAGAAGTTAAGAGGATTGATTGTTAAAGATGATGACATTTCCCGAGTGATTGTGACTGACAGAAACATTTATCTGATGAATGCGTGCAGGTTGTCTTTCCAAGATCTTCTAATTTGTTTTGTCGTTTCCATATCAACAAGAATGTGAAGACCAAATGCATGTTGGTAGTTCATCCAAAGGAGAAAGAAGACTTGGTGATGGATGCATGGGATGTTGTTGTGAATTCTCCTAGTGAGGGTGAATATATGCAACGTCTGGCATTATTTAAAGAAGTTTGCTCAGGTTTTCCTAGTTTTGGTGATTATGTAAAAAGTACATGGTTGATTCCGTACAAGGAAAAGTTTGTCACTGCTTGGACAAATCAAGTGATGCATTTGGGTAACACAACAACCAATAGGTTTGCCTAAACTTATATTTTAATAATTTATCATGAAAAATTATTATAATTATACTAATTATTAATTTAATTATTGTTATTATTGTTGTATGTCAAGATTATTATTATAATTATTAATCTACTTATTATGTTAAATATTATTGTAATGTATTACTTGACAGGGTTGAGGCAACGGATTGGAAGTTAACGAATTTGCTTCAAGATAGCAAGGAAGATGTGTGCAGTTAATGGGATGCTATGACTAAGATGATTGCGTTGCAACATGCAGAGATTAAGGCGTCATTTGAGAAAGGCATAAATGTAGTAGATCATATGCATAATACTCCATTATACATCAAACTGCTAGGATTTGTATCAAGTAGCGCATTGAAATATATAGTTGACAAGTATGACTGAGTTAAGACTGATGGTATTGATACTTCTAAATGTTGCTGCATAGTTAGAGCTACACGTGGTCTTCTTTGTGCATGTGAACTTTCTAAGTACAGTGCAATGTGTCATTTTATTCCCTTGGAGGCTATTCATGTTCATTGGAGGAAGTTAAACTTTATTGACCATGGAATGATGACAAGGGGTCTGAATTATCACTGCAACCTGAATTGGATGTTATGCTCAAGCGATTTCAGGAACTTGATTATGCCGGGAAAATTATTCTAAAGGCTAAATTGCATGAACTGGCATTTCCTGATACAACTTCAATGTGTTCACCTCCCAAAGAGGTAATAATAAAGGGTGTTCCATGGTTAAAAAGAAAGAAATCAATTCATTGTGATCCTCCATATCGGGAGCATGTTGATGCAATGCATCCTATTCACAGTGGCACTTCATCTAGCCCTTCATCTCATAAACCAACCCATGAGTCTAAGCGCAGAAGAGTTCTGCCAATGATAGACCAATTTCCGATTCAGATCCATCCATTTATTGAGGACATTATTATTGTGAAAGCAGATTCAAATTGTAGTTATCATGTAGTTGCATCTCAACTTGGTATGGGTGAGGAATCATGGGCTCTAGTTCGTCAGGATTTGATCAGAGAGCTTCAACAGTGGCAAGATAGCTAAGCCAAACTAGCAATGCTCGAGTGGCTGAACTGAGGCAATCTTTGTTTGTTGACAAGCAGGCATCTATTAAAAAGTAGATGAACATACCGGATATGGGGTATGTAATTGCCTCAAGATATAACGTGGTTCTAATCTCACATTTTTCCTTCTTAGAGGACGACCACCATTAGCTCAGTCAAGTCATCACCTTATTACCATTGAGTTGGTGTATGATTGTCACTTTGTACAGGTTTGATGGCATTTTGTTTGAAATTAAGTCTTTAATATAATTTTAGCTTCTGACTTTGTTTTATTTTGACTAACATACAGATTGTTTTGAAGGCTGACTCAGCATTACCTCCCACTGCTTTGCAGTGCTGAATCTCGTTCTTGGGAAACTTCTTATGTTAATTGTATGCAGCATTTTAGGTCATTGTTTCCATAGTAAAAGCTAGATCATTTAGACATTATTGAGGATTAATTAATGATAAATTCCCTTGTAATCTCCAGGTTTCGTTTCCTTCTCATGTTATGAAATTTGGTCCATGTGAAGTGGAACCTTTTTCATTACTTACTCTATGTAATCCTTGCAACAAGAAATATGTCTTTTAGTTTATTTTCCTCCAAAACTTTTGATTAATTTGGTATCTGTGTTGATGATTCAATTATTTGTTTCATGCCTAAGACTAATAACACATGAAAGCATTTTTGTCCCTGATGTGCAGATTACGGGCTACTTAATTACAAGAAGGGTAGGTGCGATATCTTTAGAAATTGTACAAATGTTATTTGGACCAATATTTACATGAGTTTGTTCGCATTAGGGAAGAATTTTTCATTAGAGAAGAAAAGCCTTGTGCTGTTTTGGAGCAGGGGAGGGAGCAGAAAGGATAGAAAGAAAAGGAAAAAAAAAAGTGAAAGAAGAGATCATTTGAATTAAGAGAAAATGAATAAGTGGAAATAAAAGAGAAATGAGTAAAATTTTGCGCAGATTTGATTTATGTGATAGAAAAATAAAGTTAAGATTAATTGGATAATGGTATGATTTATCAAAATATCCTTAGTTTAATTTAAAAGTTAATAAATATGAATTAAAATTAAAAGATAATTAATTATAAAATAATTATTTTATAAAATTTAAAATATTTTTTTAAATTTATTTAAAATTTAATATATTTAAATAATTAATTGCAAGTTATGTAAAAAAAATACCATGTACCAACTGAGTAAAAAAATTAAATGAAAAATAAGAAGTGAAGATTAAGTTGAAAAAAAATTTAGTATGTATAATTATAACATACTTGAACTTTATCACATTATATTATTTTTTATTTATTATTTTGCTATTTTCTTTAAGTAGGAAAATTACTAAGGATAACTAAGACGTCAAGAAAATTACATTGTATATGCTTTGACTTATAATTGATTATAAGACAATAGTTTTCCAATGTGCTCATGTATGTATGCAGTGTCTTATGTTTTTCAATGGCATTACAATTTTTAAGCCTTCATGATTCTGAGTTAAGGATAGGGGCAAAGTTGTCATGTTTGCGTCATGGTATCTCTGCTTCAATTCAATGATGAACCGTACTTCAGAAGGCTGGCATAACATTGCATTCCTTACTGCCCTTAGAGCTATAGAAAGGATTTGCAGAGAGAAATAGTCTTGATGTATAAACTAGACAGACACCTATTAGTTCCAATTGATGCAAGGTCTTTTCTATGTGTTGAAAAGGTAAAGCCACAAAACTTCTTAAAACTTTTATCAGAGAAATTAATTAATTACAGGAGTACCTTAATTTTTTTTAGGATAAAGCTAAGTCAAATTATTCATTGAAGGTAAGCAGCTCTCATATATAGCAAAATCCTTACTAGTATACTCAAAATTTATATATATTATAACTATTATTAATAATTATATAATTTAATATAATTATAAATATAAAAATATTACACCTATTTGAAGGATTGCTTTTCATTCCTTGGTTCGTTCATCTGGCCGTGTGTGTGTCTTTTTTCCAACCTTCTAATGAACCTTCCCATCAACTTCATCCTTCTTTTCTTTTCCGACAACTCTCTATCTCTAACACTGCAAACAACTCCTGTGGGGAGAAACTTGATTTCATGCTTCTGCTGTCCATTCCTTTCTCTTTCAACCACTTCAGCCTCTCAACCATTGAATCAATTCCACACTTGGGATCTATAACTCTCAAATATGCAATCTTACTTCCTCCATCCTGCTTCCTCACAACATTTACTTCAGCCTCATAATTTTTCCTCTCCAGCTCTTCTCTGCATCCTTGTAGCCTTACAATCTCCTTTGCTGCTGTTTCAATTACAGATTTATTATCTGTCTGCCACAAAACATCAAATTCAAAGTGTTAGGGACATTCAAATCTCAAAAATATACACACTCTGTTTCCGTAACTTTCCATACTTTTTACGCAAAGAAAAGAAAAATTGGACTTTTCTTAAAATTAATTTATCTACAAGTTCAATTAAATTTATCTTTTTAATATATATATATATATATATAAACCAATGTCCGTATACTTTGGTTCCATGTGGTAAAATTGAATGCAGGGCCAAGCAACACTGTCTCTGCCTCTGTCTCCTCATTCTCTCATTGATCATGTGCCTGAAACTGCGATCTCTTTCATTCTCTTCTGCGATATTTCTCTCCACAGGGAAACTTTTTTTCAAGAACGCAATCATTCTCTTACTCATGCTCTCTGAATTTGACCCATCAAGAGGGTTATTTCTTCTTGGTAGGTCTCTATATTCAACAAAAGCACTTTGAGTTGCTGGAGGGAAAGCTTCACCCTTGATGATATGGGAATATTGAACTGCATCGCTTTGATCAGTGGCCAAAAGAGGTTGATCCCAGAAAATCTCACCCAGAAGTTTCTCAGGAAAAAATGAATCCATGCAGTACTATTGTGCTTAGTTAATTTAGTCAAGAGTATATAAGGGAGAAAGGGTATTTATATCGTATGTAGGGAAACAGGGGTGCGGTTAGATAGCATATTGAAAACATGGTCAATTAAATTGTGTTTGACAATTGGTGGGTCAAAGTTTATACACATAATCAAGCTCCAACCAATTACTATTTTGGAGGTAGCCCCCGATCAGGAACCCACCAAATGATGGACCCACTTCATCAACCACCTTTGTGAAACTATATAGTCAACTTTGTTTCCATTGGATTGGGGATGGTACAAGCAAGAAAGAAAAAAACATAAAATAACCAGCACTTGGCAATGACCCAAATGAATGATGTCAGCACCTGGCCTTAAGTTGTTTTTAGTTCAAGTTAGAGGTAAAAATAAAAGCGTCAAAATTAAAGTTATTTAATAATTTTTTGAAGTTAAAAATTATCAGGTAGTGTATTATTGGATCTTGAATTTACAATAAAGAGAAAGACGAAGAATAAGAAAGAAAAGTTTAAGATGTCATTTGCTGAAAACCTTTTTTATACACAGATTTGTTTTATTAAAAACCTGAAAAGATTGGAGAAGAAAGAGAAGATTAGAAGGGTTGAAACGAGGTTGCAGAAGGAATTATTTATTGAATAATCTAATTCAGAACATACAAAATATGGCATTATTTATGAAATATAGGTCGTAAGGGACCCCGTTGTTCAGACTCACAAGCATGCAAAGATAGAAATATAGTAAAAAACACACTTTGAATTGAGGTTGGTGTAGTTTGTCCAAAACAAACTGAGGTTGTAAGGAGGTTTAGGTTTGGGTTGTTGGGGATTTGAAGGCGTGGTCAGCAACATTACCACCATGGCAGCACTTGTAGTTAACGGAGGTGACCTCCATGACGCGTCCACAAGAGGCATTAGGGCATGTTATGGTTGCGAGCACATCCAGAGTGTTGAACTCGCAGGGTTGAGGAGCAGGAAGATGACGCTTGGTCTCATAGTACTCTTGGAAGGCAATGTCGAAGCCTTCTTTGACAAGGACTCTGTCTTTCCACCTTTCGAAGTCAGCCACAGTCTGATACATGGGTTGGGCGTGCCCTAAAATCTTCACGTTGGAACCTTTGCTGAGTATGGCCCATCCCTGCGTGTCCTGCTTCAGGCAAAGCAAAGACTTCACGATCTCTTGGATCTCGCAGTCCAACTTCTCCGAGTGCTTCTTCTGCCTCTTCCCTTCCACTCCGATCCAGAACCGAGGAACTATCTTTGGATCATCCTTCCCCAAATGGTAATGCTCTATTATTGCGTCTGCCCTCTTTATCGTTTCGTGCCTCTTTATTTTCTCCACTGCCACACTGAATTCTCGGCTCCACTTGTCGCTGCCTCCGTATATGAACACATACCTATCACCTTTCACCTGTATACCATGAAGATTTGTCTTCCTTACTTCATCCCAGAACCATTTCCATTTCTGTGCAAGTAGGTAAGCGTCGGATTTTCTGAAAGGGAATGCGTCGATCCCCCATTCGAAGATGATGTCCAAGGCGTCATCGTTCAGCAGCCCACCCTTGGGATTCACCACTGGAAGTATAGGTTTACCCTGGAACTTCAGATCCTCTTCAATCAGCCTTGTGCCTGGCAAGGGTTCAACGTACTCCACCACGTACCATTTTACGTAACTCTTCAGAGTATTGAACACTTCCCTTCGGGCATCACCCCACCCACTCTCCATCGGGATCCACAAAATCTTGAACTCCTCTTTCTTGAATCCGCTCTTGTCCTTCGGATCCTCCACTAGTCCCTCCTGAATTGAATTCAGAAGCCGAATCTCGTCTTCTATTCTGTCCAACCCCGAAATGAATAGCAACACGTGCCTCTCCTTGAAAACCTCCACATTCTGTTCACCAGCAAATGTTAATTATTGAAACTGTAAATTAAAGCTTGACACAACTAATATGATACGAACCACTATCCTTTTGGCGTTGCCATCGTATATTTGAGCGTTCTGGGAGCCATTTTGATTGATCAAAAGCTTCAAAAAGTCTACAATGTCTTTAGGCTTGTTAAAGTTCCTCTTACGCCTCCGGTAGTCTTCTACACTATCTGCGGAAGTAAAATGTTAGGGGGTTAATTTCTTTTCATCACTTAAGTAAAGTAAAAGCAAGATGAAAAGGATGATATTGAAGGAAGCATGCAGAACCACCGAGCACACATAACCTTTTTGCTGCTCGCATATCTCTAGTTGCCTGGCGAACTCATCCAGAGCGGGAGAGAGTTTGGCACGAAATTCCAGCAATGGATAGTTCCTGAAACACAAAAGGTTCATGAATCAAATTACTCGACAACATTTGACGTGAAGAACATATTTTGTTGAGATAAGACTCACGATACACCCTGGATGTTGCTATTGCAAGCGACAAGGGAAGCGACAACCCAGTAAACAACTAGAGGGATCAGCTCCAGTGCATCTGACAAAGCAGGAACATCCTCGGTGTCATAGCTTTCGTCAGCGGACAAGGTTCCCCAACGACTGATCTTCTCAACGGCCTCCAGCACCAGCTTGACTGTTGAGCTCAGATCAACCACTGGAAGCTGTCTGTGCTGAATCTGATTCAGCATTTTCAACGAGTTCCCTAGAGGGTCTGATGCCTGGTAAAGGTTCCAGAAGTTTCCATACTCCAAAGCGAAACCGGCTAGAGCTATCAACACTTTTGCATCCCAAGAGAAGGTTCTCAGTTGTTGAAGAATCCTTAGGGTTGTTTGGTGTGCGTTCTCCAGCCCCCAAGGGATTGTTATCATCTGTCACCACAATCAATTACTATAAGTTTATTAAAAATAAAAAACATAATTTGTATTTTTTAATAATTGTAACAAATAATAAAAATACGGTATATTATAGTTTTATCTTTATAACAATATTGCAATAACGTTAGTGAATTCTTTTATCACACAAAATTATCCATCTAAAATTTTAATTCTGACCGAAAATAGTTTTCAGAACCCTGGTAACACTATATATATTGAAGTTTTGCTTTAATAAAATGTGTATGAAGTGTATTCAAATGGGATGATTCCTCGCAACAAAATCATAGTAAAAGTGGAAGAATCGCAATATGATTTCTAATAATATGGAGTAAGCGACAAAATACCTGGCAGGACAGGAGCTTGAGTTTGGAGAATTCTGGTTTGAAACTGCTTATGGCAACAGAATTTCCAGTAAATCCATTTTGCTCATCGATCTGCATGGCACCCAAAATTATAGTCAGGTAGCTGCATACTTGAAGCTATAAAAAAGGGGAATCTATAAAACATGAAAAAGATTTGGTGAGTTATGAATTTGATTTATGCAAATTTACCTTAAGAATAGCCCCAACAACTCTACTTGATAGCTTGATAACGCTGGACACTACGTTGAAAAGTGGCTCACCATCAAACACTTCGTCATCGTAAGTGTGGGATGCATACACTTTCTCAATGATCTCAGTGTCGGTCAAATGAAATGGGTTTGGCAGCAGAGGTTTTACTTCAGGTTTTGAGATCGACATGTTGCTAGAGTTGGCGCGTTAATAATTAATTTGGATGGAAATTATGTGTTGTGGTAGGGTTAAGTTGCTCAACCTATTTTATAGGTTAAGATTCTTGGAGGCTTTACATTTGGAATAATTATTAAGTTTAGGGTAGAGGAGACAAAGTTTAGAGTAAAATTAAAAAAGCATATAAATACACAGCTTCTTTATTTGGTGTATAGAAAACGTGAAATGTGGCCTCTCATGCAAAGTTCAGGTTTGCCCTTATGGATTCTTACGTGACGTTGGGGATTGGGCATGTGAGATAAAGGGTATAATTGTCATTTTCTGGAATTTGCTGAAACTTTAACTTTCTCAAAAGATGGTTGGTCACTTGTCTAAAGGTTCAAGGCAAGAAGATTACGGTGGACAACGTTATTACCATGCAAACCTTGTATCACAACCATTTGTTTCCTTTGTTGGAATGGAATTTCCTTAAACTTTTGTTTTCTAGAAGGACGTACGATTGAAGCTCATTTGTCCATGGGTTCAAGCAAGAACATTTCCTAGGTCTTCACGCTGAATTTTGTTTTCATCTATTACGCTATTTTCATTTATACTTCAATAAAAATGTTTACATTTTTTTTTCAAATTATATAGCACAAAAATAATGACATTTTTGGCATCCTTTATTCTGGGAGATAAAATAATTTAATAAAAATATTAGCAGTCATTGAAATATCATCAATTAAGCTATCCGCAAATAAAATATAAATAAAAAATGTTCTTTAAATTGATTAAGCTTAAAATCTAGATAGATCATTCTAAATATTGCATTAGTAATTGAAGGCTCACTCACGAACAATTTAATTGTTTGATCTTGAAGCATTAAACAATTAAGATTGCGGTGAAATTAGGCATACTCATTCTTTTGTCCATCTTTAAAACTTTTTGTTCATTCAAAAAGAAAATAATTAAAATGTCGTGGTTCCTAAATTTTTTTGATTTTATAGTTTGTTTAGGTTAATCGTTTTTTCCATTTGAGTCATACGATTTCAAAGATTTTCCTTGAGAAAGACCGACCAAAGGTTAAGGCAAGAATATTATATTGGGCAGTGCTGTCGCAAAGTTATTCTATGAATGAGAGTCGTTCTGAATCAAATCGATGCCGACAAAGACGATGGTGTGACCAAGAAGCAAATCGAGATGCATGCATGGTAAAACTATATAATTTTATAATAACAGCATTTAGTGAGAAGCTATACTTTCTCTTTTCAAACATTGAAAAGTCTCTAAGTTTAAAATAATTCATAATTGAACAGTGTCAAGTTATAAATAGATTTTGATTGGAGTGAGTGAGCCTTTTTATAATACTAATTAAGCCATTAACATAATAGCATAGTGATCGGGAGACACACATAGTTTGAACACCTTGCTTTAGCTCAAACTTGGTGCCATCTATCGGCACACCAATCTTAAAGATTTAGGCTATGAGTACTATAATCAGTTAATCCCATTATTTTAATCTTCCTCCTCTCCTTTTCTTTATTATTATAAAATTTTATTTTTTCTAATTACCAAATTACTCTTATTATGTAGTTATTATATAATAATTTTTAAAATAAATTAGTGTTAATGATTATTTTCCTTAGATATATACATGGTCCACTTTCACAACAATTTCAATTCATCAAACTTCCATATTTTTACATTTCATATATATAATATGATGAAATAAAAAAATACACTAAATTCATTTACCAAGTCCTTCACATAAAGAAGTTTGACAAGAACAAACAAGAAATTAGGAAAAAAGTATAGGAGTTATTGATTTTAATGGTAAAAGATTATCCGACCTAACTATACATGCCTAATATCCCATCTATCATATAATTAATTATACATATGAATTTTTTTAGCTTTTATATTATTTTCTTGGTTTTATAAAGATCACAACATCCTCCTTTTACAAGAGAAAGATAAAAATGTTGAGTTGAAGCATCTATAGGAGATATTGATGAAAGAAGATTAATAATAAAATATCAAAATGGGAAAAGGATAAAATGATAGAATTGAATCAAGACAGACAATGTGAAATGCTTTGATAAAGTGAAGATCAAAGCTAGAAGTATTCAGTAAAAAAATTTAAAGAAAATGAGAGTCTAAAAGGATAAAATTGTTCAAGGGGGAGAATCAAGAAAGAGATTTGGAATATCATCAAGAAGAAGTTTCAATTTAAGCAAAATCAAGATAGTTTATGAGTAGTTCTAGTGATAGTCGATCGAAAAAAGATTATATCGATGAAAGTGCATAGACAGGAAGCTACAAATGAAGAAGATTAAAAAAATCAAAAGAAAGGTATTGATCAAAAGTGGTAATTGTAAAAGAACAATTTTCAGCAATTATATATATATATATATATATATATATATGTGTGTGTGTGTGTGTGTGTGTGTATTAACAATTCACAATGAAACATGGGAAGAAAATCATGAAACATGGTAACATCAATGGAAAGTGGATAGTTAATATGTAAATTGTTATTTTTATTATTTTTATTATTTTTATCCTAACCCATTTGACTTAATAGTCAAATAATAGAAAGTATAAATATGTTACTTGTATTGGAAATAAGAGTGACAAATTGTATTCATAACAAATATTCTAAGAACGTTGTGAACAAGAAAATGACAACAATTCTAGTGAAGTTTATGACAATTTTAGTCATCACTTTTATAGATTTTTTTTACCAATTTTTGTTTTACCTTTGGTAATTTATCTTCTAGTACTTTCCTCACAAATTTATATTTTCAGCAATTTAACATCTTTGCAAATCTACGTTTCAAGCAATCTACTCTTCAAATCATTTATCTTTTGGGTCATTTACATTTTTAAGTTGTTTACATTTTTAAAGAAATTGTCTTCCAAAGTAATATTATTTATTCACAACAGAAATTGTATAATATTGTTTATCAATTCTTAGTGAGTGTTTGTCTTTGTGAAATGTATTTGTCGGTATTGCAAATTCATGTCCAAAAGCAAATTGGTGAAGTAGATGCATTTGTCAAATATATTTGTTATTAATTTAGTGTACTATAGACTTTGTATTAATTAATGATTAATGATTCATAAAAAAAAATCATGTGTTGTTATAAAAATTTGTTATTGTCATTGTCGATATTCTTGTTTACACATTTTTTAGATTAAAAATTAATATTTGCTAGTCTAAATAAAGAAAAATCATAATCGTAACTTGATTTATCCTGATATAAGAGTTTTTTCATGAAATCAAATCAATGACAAACACCTTCCTTAGGAGTACACATTATATAATATTGTTAAATAATTGGGTTAATTTAATGTATAAGAGAAGTGTGTGGCGTTTTTCTAAATTAAAGGGGTTAGTGTATGGACAAAAAAAGGAGAGATATTGTGTGTTCTTTGTTTGAAATTTTTTTACCAAACAATTAATTTTATAAACACTTTCACTAAAATTGGAAATTCATATCATCATAAAAAGTTATGATCATAAGAAATAAATTTTTATAATTTTTAAATTTAAATTATTTTTCATCAAAGGATTTTTGTAAATACAATACAATATAATATGAATTTATTATTATATATGTGCTAATCTTTATATAAAAATAAATAGGTTTCATTTATTGAAAGAATTCGATAGAATGAGATGCGACTTATCAAAGTCAATTGATTCATCAAAGCATTGTTTGAAAATGTGCTGATATGGAAGTTCATGACAATCTTAAATCAAATACTAAGGAGAAATTAACAAAGTCAAACTCGAATAAAGGAAAAGGCTTAGGGTCTAATAAGAAGTTTTGGAACTATATTAATGTTAGACAAAGAGGAGAGGAGAGGACTATAAGAGAGAACTCAAATTCACTAGCTTGAAAAATGTCAAATACAATGAGGTATTCATAGGTGCATAGGAGAGATTTAGACTCTCTTTTAGGAGTTTCTCTAATTAAAACTCACTATAGAATTTTTCAACACACTTCTCTAATTAAATACTTTTAGATTTTTCTTAAGGAACTCAAGAGTCATTTTAAATTATAATAACATTTCTCCCCTTTAATTTAAAAGTTTCTTCTTCACACCAATTTTTCCTCTTAACCTTTGAAACTCTTCAAATTTTAGTGACTTCGTGAAGATATATGCAACGTGATCTTGAGTCTTGAAAAACTTAAGTTCCACTTCCTTTCTAGTAATGGATTCTCTTATAAAATGATATATCGTGTCTATATTGCTTCGACCAAGAAATACCAAATTCTTTGCTAGTGCTTGTATAAACTTGTTATCTATGCGGGCGACAGGTGCATAAACTTTATCATAATCAACTCCATACTTTTGCTTGTAACCTTTTACAGCAAGTCATGCTTTGTATCTTTTCACCTTTCGACAAGCACCCTTTTTAGCCTTGTACACCCATTTTACTCCAATTGCTTCATGATCTTTTGGAAGAGTTGTTAATTCTCAACTATCATCTTCCATGGCAACTCACTGTCTATTTGAAGGCAATACAATTCTTCAAAATTATAAGTCACTTCATTAGATCTTTCATAGATTTCACGTATATCTCGTGTCTTGCCTGACCTTTCACTTGTACTTTCCTTTTAGGTATGAGATGTAGGTGATGGAGGGACTGGATGAGGCGAAATGACATCTTGAATTGTAGTTTCTTAATCTTCTCCTTCTTTTTCATGACATGAAGAAAATCATAGGTCTTTTCTTCTTAAGTCTCCCAGTTCCATGTAGCTTCTTCATCAAATTCAACATCACGACTTACCACCATTTTGTCATTTCTTCGATTGTATAATTTGTAGTCTTTAGAATAAGTGTCATAGCCAACAAACACATGTTTGACACTTTGATCATCGATCTTGGATCTTTCTTGTTGTGGTATATAAGTGTACCCTATACTCCCGAAAAATACGCAAATGATTAACACTAGACTTCCATCCACTCTATACTTCTTGAGGAGTTTGATTTTTAGATTAGACATTAGAGAGTGATTAGACAAATAGACTACACAAGCAACAACTTCAACCCAAAACACCCCATATTTTTAGATTTTAACATGAACCTCGTCATGTTGAGAATGATTCTATTTTTCCTTTCCGCTACTCCAATGGACGACAAGTTCCATGATTCGTACAAAATTCATTAAATTCCCTTGAAGTGAATTATCCTCCTTGATCAGCTCTCAAGGATTTGATTTTAAAACTGCTCTCTTTTTCAACTAAGCCTTGAAATTCTTAAAGGCAACAAAAGCTTCTGACTTTTGTTTGAGAAAGTATACTCGTATTTTTCTATTCAAATCATCAATAGAGATTAAAAAATATTTATTTTTACTGAATGAAGATAAATTGATTGGACCACACACATCGGTATGTACAAGTTGAAGTGGTTTACTTACTCTTTATGCAGCTACCTTCAAAAAAAAATTCTCACATACTTTTTAAGAAGACGTGTTTCACACAATTGGTTAGGATGGTTAATTGCAGGCATCCCTTTCACCATATCTTTTTCTCCCAAACTTTTAAGGACTCCAAAGTTTAAATGTTTAAATCTCATGTGCCAACACCATGCTTTATCTTGGACACTCATCTTCAAACACTTTGCTTAAATATTTTTTAGATTCAATATAAACATTTATCTCTTGACATAAGTACATGAGCAATCAAATTATCATTTTGATCTTTAATATTTTTACTAAACACTTAATTTTATAGACACTTTCATTAAATTGGAAATTCATATTATCATAAAAAGTTATGATCATAAGAAATGATTTTTTATAATTTTTAAATTATTTTTTGTCTTAGGATTTTTGAAAATATGATAATCTGAATTTATCACTATACATGTAATAATCTCTATATGAAAATGAATAGATTTCATTTATTGAAAGAATTTGATAGAATGGGATGCACCTTATCAAAGTCAACTGATTCATCAAACCTCTGCGTTGCTTGAAAATGTGTTGATAGGGAAGTTCATGACAACCTTAAGTATCAAACAGAAATTAACAAAGTCGAACTCGAATAAAGCAAAAGGCTTAGGGTCTGAGTAGAAGTTTTGGAGCCATGTCAGAAGAATTGACATGAAGCAGGTGTTTTACCATATCAGACTTCAAGGTGGTGATAAAAGTTGTAGCTGTGCAACGGTGTGGTTATCTTGTTGGCCAACACAAGTGCAAGTGAGTGTGGAACAAAGTGGATGTTGGAGGCAATATATGCCTAAAGGATTAGACTAGTCTAATCATATTTCATAATGTTGGTCATGATTAACACAGCATTAGACTAGTCTTTAGACCACTGTTATGTATGCAAGGTTGAGCATTTCAGTACTATTACAGTTTTTTCTTGGATAGGTAAGTGTTGGTTTTTATTTGTTTTATTATAGTTAAGAACTTTTTTGGTTTCTGAAAGATGGAAAAGAGAATTGTGGTGGACAAGGTAGTTCTGCGTAGTAAAGAGGAAAAAAAGAAAAAAGAAAGGAGAATGTAGAATAGTTTGATTTTGTGCAAGCCCGAGGTATCTCTTTGATTGAATCAAAAATCAATTCAGATAAACAAACAGACGCTGTTTGAAGCCATTATTTTCAACCCACAGAAGGGCACAGAAGAGGCTTCATGGCAACAGCTGACACGTATAAAAATGATAACACACAAATGAATTCCAAACTTGGTCAAGCTCCTCCACAAAACTCATGATGATGAATCAATCAAGAAGCGTACTTCTTCTCAATCATGACATCGCCACTCTCTGGAACTTCTGCCTGGTTGTGAGTGTGACCGTGGCAGCACTTGTAACTCACAGAAGCAATCTCCATGGATCTGCCACAACCCGCATCAGGGCAGTTAATTGGGTGGAGAATGTCAGCAGGGTAGTTAGCCAACTGCATGTGGGAACATTCCTGAGGGTAATTGCGGCGCTTCTGCTCATAGAATTCCTTGAAAGCCACGTCAAACCCTGCTTTCTCAAGCACCTTCTCTTTCCATATTTCAAAATCTGCTGCAGTGGCCAGCATTGGTTCCCCACTCCCAAGAAGCTTCACGTTCGACCCTTTGCTCAGCAGAACCCACCCCGGTTGCTGCTGTTTCAGGCACAGCAAGCTCTTTATCTCGTCAATGGTGGGGTCCTTGTGTGTCTTCTGAATCATGTTCGCGAACAAGCTCTCTATGCCAATCCAGAAGCGAGGAACGATCCTCGGATCTTCCCTTCCAAATGGGTAGTGCTCTATCACTGCGTCTGCCCTCTTGATGATCTCATGCCTTTTGATTTTCTCGACCGCCTGAGTGAACTCTTGCATCCACTTCCTGTCACTGCCTCCGTAGATGAAGATGAAACTGTCCGCTTTGATCTGATTCACAAGTTTAGTTTCGTTGTCAACAGTTAAAAAAGAGCCACAGTGCTAACAGTTAAGGCTCAAATTTTGTTTAGTTTTGGATGCACTTACAAGGTCTTGAAGTCTGGGATTGACTTTCTTCATTTCGGCCCAGAACCAGTTCCATTTCTGGGTAAGGACGTCATCATCAGAAGGTCTGAAGGGGAAGGCATCGATGCCCCACACGAAAATCATGTGCATGGCATTGTAGTTCACCACTCTTCCCTGAGGGTTCAGCACAGGGATGATGGGTTTGTTCTTGTAGTTCAAGTCCTCTCTTATGAGTCTGATTCCTGCTAAGGGGTAGAAGTATTCCACCACGTACCATGGCATTTCTAGCTTCAGATTATCGTACTCTGCCCTGTGCAGAAGATTCCAGTCTTCCACCACGGGCACCCACAAGATCCTGAAGTCCTCTTTCCTGTATCCCTTCACTTCCTTGGGATCTTCTTGCAATCCATCGTAGATTGATTGCAGCAGCCGAATCTCATCTCTGATGCTGTCCAAGCCAGAAATAAACAACAACACGTGTTTCTTCCTAAACACTTCGACGCTAACCTGTTTGTTTTGGTTCAAAAACAAAATAATCAGCTCATGTTTCAAAGGGACATTTTTCCTATCTTGAAATAGTTACTTACCATTTGTCTGGAGGAGCCATCGTACACATGTGGGTCGTGAACTTCGTTGTGGTAGATAAGAACCTTGATAACCTCTACAATTTCTGTGGGGGTTTGGAGCAACTTCTTACGCCTCCAGTAGTCTTCTAGATCACCTGAAATAATTACACGTATAATCCTTATCAGCATTGAATTTATTTATATATATATATATATATGTATATCCTTCCTCGTCGTTGTTACTGTAAGTAAAAGGTAAACATTGAGATGACAGTTAATTAATATCAAAAGTGGTTACACATGAAATTGATTTTGAAGTTATTTTAAATTTTTAATTAATAATTTCTCAAAAAAATTAATTAAAAAGTGTAACTGTATATTAATTTATAGAATACACCTCCACCCTTCATAACTGGTGGATCCATGTGCATATTTTACTGAGTACATAACTGTTGTAAACATTTTTTTATCATGTCATTTTTTCTGTCACATTCCTTAACCGTTAGCGTATCTATTACTTTCTCTTCTTAATGTTTTTCTTTTCTTTTCTTTCTTATCTCTTTTCTCCACTCTAGTGCTGCCTAAAATGAGGTTGATCATAGTTTTTTCCCTAACCTATTTTCTTTCTGCTCCTGGTCAGATTCGCCTTCAATTTGCTGATGACGGCGGAAAGCTTGTCGTCAAAATTCGCTATTTCATATCTGTCATCCCTGCACCAAAGTGATGGAACATTTGTACAATTTTATATTAAGGGAAACCGATTAAGATGGCAAGCTTAATATAAGCAAGACAAAGACAAAACTTAATAGTATGTATAATAATACAAGGTACAATGGGACAGCCACCAACAAAAGCTGACAGAAAATCCTATTGTCGTTGTCACACAGATATTTACAAAAAAGGAAATTATAATAATTAGAGAAAAGTTGTTTTTATCAACATATACATTGATTTAAGAGAAATTATTATTATGATGTGAAAAAATGAATTACATATCATATAATTGTAGGTTGAGGTCAGGTCATCATAGATACAACTGATGAAGTATATGTAATTAATATTAATTTATTGTAATTTAAAGAAGTTTGAGAATGAACTTACGATTCACCAAGGAAGAAATCAAAATGATTAGCACAAACAACAGTGGTGACGATTGCCCAGTAGACAGCAACAGGGATCTCTTGCATGGCTTCAGCCAAAGCTGGGACATCCTTCAAGTCATAACCTTTGGTGGAGAGCCTCTCCAACTCACTGATGCACTCAACCGCGATCAGCAAGTTCTTAACCAAACTATTGTAGTCAGCAACGGCTTGCCTATTCCTCTCCACGATGTGAACTCGATTCATCTGTGCCAACGATCTTCCAAGATGGTCTCCTGTTGGAACCTGGACAAGATGCCAAAAATTTCCATATTCCAAAGCCAAAGCAGCTAGAACCAGTATTGCTTTTCCATCCCACGAGTAGCTCCTCAGCTGGTCAAGTATCGACATTGCTGTCTGGTGCGCGTGATGCTCACCGTGAGGTGTGTTCATCATCTACACTCTCAAAAATTAATTACTAAGAATGCATGCATACATATTCTTCAGAGAAAAGTTTGGTAAGCTCAACAATCAAAGTGAAGGTTTGTCATCTCATATTCATATAAATTTGCATGCATAGTGGGAGTGGTAAATTAAATAATAATCCAATACGAAGGAGTGCTAATGAATAAAATGCTGCAGAACTATTGACCTGAGAAGCAATATGCTTGAGTTTAAGGAACGGTGGATCGAAAGTGGACAACGCAACCTTGTCTTCGATAAGACCAACGGGTGTGCCAGTCTGCAAAACAATTGGAAAATGATTAAACACACACATTTGTGGAAGCGATCCACGCATAACTTCAGTAATTGAAGCTTAATTACCTTAACAGCAACACTGTCAGCAACTGCAGTAGCACGCTTGATGATGTTGGAAGTAACATTGAAAAGCGATTCCACATCGTGCCTTTCAGCTGTGTGGACGTGAGTAATGTAGACTTTCTCAAGGATCTGATCATCAGTCCAACCCAAAGGGTTCAAACTGTTGGTTTGAACCAGAGGGGTTGCTTGGGAAAGCGAAGCTGCCAATGCCATGGTTGATGCTGTCTTAGTATATCTGAGGTTGTGATGGAAGTTGTGCCTTCAGTTCTGGCTGCTTGGCCTATTTATAACACTTAGAGTGAGTAAGAGATTACACTTGCAGCAACTACTTTAGCAGAGAGAATCTAAGAGGCAGCTCTTTTGTGAAATGGATGATGGATTTTACCGTTTAGCCTTGTGAGTAGGTGGTTGATATGATGTGGAGGAGGATAGTATGGAGATTATTGTGGTGATGATTTGGTTCAGCTTTTGCTTTAGAAAAAGATGGGGTTATGTTTGTTCTCAAAATGTTGAAGGAAGGAATAATTGTATATTACTAAAGGTTAAAGGAAGGGAATGAGTAAGTGAGGCATGAGAAGAGTGAGACAAGGTAGCAACGGATTCCATGTTCTTTTGTCTCCCTGGGCTCATCCCATATGCAGTGCATGCACAGGATCACATAACTTCGATAATATTAATGAATGATGATCATGTGATGTGATGTCATCTTATGTTTAATTCACAATTCTTAGTTAACTTAAAAATTAGATAATTATCAACTACTGTTTAGAGGCCACTATAATATTAAACATTAAACTATGTGGCATTTAGAGAAGGAAAAATTTGAAAGAGGGTCTCAAAGTTAGTTATATTATACGTATGTAAATGCTTGAAGAGAATATACATTATTGAAATTTTTCATTTTAGTTGCTTAATTTAAATCTTATCATGTTATTACCAAAAGCGGAAAAGCATTCCAAATCTTACTTTATTCTTGTCTTTGAATGAAGTTTTGTACCCAAATAAGACAGAACTAAAACTTATATTTTATCGAATAATATATCATTTTTAAAATTTTATTAATTCAAGACTGTATTTAAGATATTAGGATAAAATTCAATACAAAAGGTAATAATTAATTATAATCATTTCTTTTCCACTGAACACAATTATATGGTATCAACTAATGAATCAGCTAATATGGATTAGGAAAATTTTTTCAGCAACAACTTGTGTCACTTAGACATGGGATTGTTAGATCTAAGATGCTTCAATCCTCCCTTTTTATTGATAATAAACAAAGAATATATATATATATATATATATAAGAGCCTGTGGGTGTGTGCATGTTTATTTTCCTTTAAAGTAGAATAGAAATAGTTCCAATCTAATGCATTTTAAAAAACTTTAATAAATAATATACTTGGAAAAAATGATAATAAAATATTTATAACACAATAAATCTGAAATATTAATTTTATTTTAATTAACTAATAATTCTTTGAATTATACAATTTTCACTCTAATCTTAATATACCTATATATTTATCAAAGAAGGGTTTTTGGAGATCTTTTTGTCCAAAAAATATTTATCGTGTTCAATAAATATATTAATACTATTTTGATATGTTTTTTAATTTCTTTAATTCAAGTAACAACCAATTTAGTATTTATTTTTCTCTCGAAAAAAGTGTTCTTAGGCTCTTTCCTTATTCATCTTTTGAACTTTTGTTTCCCTGTTTCTTTGGTATGGATGCTTTTCTAACTTCCACCAAATTCAAGACTTATGGGCTCCTCATCACTAAATTTAGCTCAAAAACTCAAGCAAATTAGTTCTTTAAGTTAGAAAATTTAACAATTGGATTTGTTTAAAAAAACATTAAATATATTCTTCAGTTAATATTTTGGCAAAAAATATTATAAGACTATTTTCATTTATTATACAGAAATTTTACTTAGAATTATAAATTTAAAACTTAAATAATTATAACACAAAACTAAGATTCCAAAAAATAAAACATGAATTAAAGTCTGAGTTTTAGAATAATTTTTATTATAATAAGCAAAAAAATTAAGAATTACGGAGTAAAATCTACAAAAATTAAATTAAGCTTTTTATTGTATATATAATTTTAAGGTAATTTATTATTTAACTACAAAAAAAAATTGTTTAAACTGATTTATAATGTTGTTATTGTATTCTATTCTCCAATTATGATTGGAAATATTATTTTCATGAACTTATTTAGTTGAAATGTGGTCATTTTAGGAAATTAAAATTGATTTAATTAAAAAGGTAGCACATAAGAAATATAAAAAGTAAGAATACATAGTCGATTTAGAAGTATCTTTCTCCATAGAAATAGGAAGCAACAAAGAATAATGCGAAAATTTTACATTCATGAAAATAAAAATTTCTGAAAATATTCATTCAAAACTTCTAAATCGACTTTCCTTGAAAAAAAAATCTTGAAAAATGAGTTTTAATTGATGCAAGGAAACACGTCTAAATTAACAACATAAAAGAGTTTACAGAGACTAATTGTTGTGTGTACGTGAAGAAGTGAGAGAGTTGGTTTACGGAAAATGGATAAAAAGTTCTCAAATACAAAGCAATTAAGATCTAAATTCCTTTATCATTTCTGCTTTTCTGTTAATATCTTATCAATATTTGTTCTTAGCCTTCCACTCTCTTTCACTGCTACAAAATGTTTGAATTTTAAATTCAAAAGAAAAAGCACACAGAACAAATTCTTAAAAATATTTGCTTTTATAAACTAGGATTTATAAACATTTTTACTATATACAAATCAGCAAGGCCTAAGACATTTGCTTTCACATATCAACGCAATGGAGCAACGAAACTTGACTTGTACATTGCAAGGATATAATTTTGAAATTTCACTACAAACCTTACATTTTACATTTTTTTAAATATTATAATTCAATAATAATAATAATAATAACAATAATAACAAGTTAACATTTTATAATGTAATCAAAATAAATTTATAAAAATATAATTTTGCATGTATCTTGTAACATTCTAAAATTTATAAATATTTACATTAAATTATGTTATTTTTAGATAATTTTAATATTTTATTAATTTTTTAAATATTATAATTACTTAATCAATAATAATAATAACAGAATATATTTTTTATGTATTAAAATATATAAATTATATCTGTCATATTAGAAAAATGTATGTAGTCTAATGATTTACAAGGAACAGCCTATAATATAATTTTTAAATTTCTGATCGATCATCATTTAATTTTCTATTTTTAGTAGATCACTGCAATCATTAAGATAAGGAACAAATAAGATTAATTCTTTTTACATTAATCTTAATAAACTTATTGATTTTAGTAACCTTTTATTTATTTTGAATCACATATTATTTTATTTTATTATTTTTATATTTTTATTTTATTATTTAATTTATCTTCAACTTTAGTTATTTTATTAATTTATATTTATATATACATATATATATTCATCTCTAATTTTACACTTGTCCTTTATTTAGTTTATAATTATTTATTTATCTCTAATTTAATGCTATTTTTTATTTATTTATAATTTTTATTAATTTATCATTATGTTGATCTTTTTATTTTATAGTTATCTAATTAATTATTTAAAGTTTTTGCTTTAATTTTTATTTTATTTTTTTTATTTTACATTATTTTGAAATCATCCTTTTATAATTCAATATATATATATATATATATATTAAAAGAAGTTACTTATATGCTTTATCATCATTCTATTTTTTTAAGTATTTTGTTGATAATTGTTTAATTATCTGTACATGAATTGTTCATAATTGTTGATAATTATGTACATGAATTATTTGTTGATAGTTATCAAGTTTTTTAATTTTTTAAAATGTCAAAGTTGTTAGTTGCATTGAGAAAAGTCTTAGATTCTCTTAAGATGAGATAGGATTATGTTGATACATGAATGTCTATGGTTAGGAAATCATGGGATCTAAGAAAATATTACCAAATAGGTGGATATCTAGATAGTTAAGATAGTGCCCTAGACTAGGATATTCCACAAGTCAAACTTGGGACTATCCAATACCTGCTCAGCATCTCCAAGGTTAGGTAGGGAGTATATATCTCTTTTATAGACTGAAAAATAGCCAAAATTCTCAAGAAAAATATTTATGATTATGCCAATGAGAAATACTTAGCTACTTAATCACTTCTCAACGAACTTATGATAATCAGAGTGGATAATCATAAGTGGAAATATGTCGGTAAATGTCTCATATGTTGAAAGAGTCAATTTGAGTCTCATGTAATTGGTAAGATGTGAGTCTTTCAGTTATAGGTCAACTATAGACCCCCACTGTCTGCTATTGTTTGTTAAGTTTATTAAGATTGATATTTGAGGCTTACAAAAATCTCACTCCCTTCAATATTTTATTTTGTATATGTATGTGGTACGGGTAGAAGATGAACCTACTTAGTAGAAGTTGTTCGAGAAAGTTGCGAAAAAAATTTCTTTGAATTGTTGACGCTGGATTATTTAGTTTTAATATCATTAGGGGCATTAAATACTAAATAGTCTTCTATTTTGATGTAAAGCTCTTAATATATTTTTATTATGTACTTTGAATAATTTCAAAGATGTAAAATTTTGACAAATTTATATACATATACATATATATATATATATATATACTATTATGTATTTATAAAATTATGTTTTATATTATCAATAATGAATCCTTTATGAAAAAAACTCATAATTTTTAAACAGATAATAAATATCTTTATAGAAATTGAGGTGTCGCAACACACCACCACTTGTTAAATGATAGTCTAGTCCAACTTTCAACTCTGTTAGTTTATTTATTGGTGGCATCCAAATCTGTTAGCTCATTTATTGGTGGCATCCACCAAATGATTTGGCCCTTTTTTATGTTTGTAAGTGCATAGTTATTATATTTTTTGCTTTTGATGTGATTTAGAGTACATGTCTGTATTTTCTTTTATTTTCTAGTCCCAAGAGAAAAAGATTTTAGCGCGAGTCAAAAGTCAATACTAAGTTAATTAGTTAACAGTTAGATTTACATTTAAAGTATAATGGACTTTAAAAATTATGGATCTTAATTTATTAGTATTGATTTTTAAAAACTAATTTTAAGTAGTGTCGGTTAAATCGATGTTAATTAATTATTAATTTTAAATTGAATTTTAATTAAAACTGTTTAATGTCAGTTAGGCTGACACTAAAACATTTTTATTTTAAAATTTATTTAATTTGATATTGACTTAGTTGATACCAAATGAAATTTATTTTTAATATTAATTTAATTTGTGTTAGTGTGGTCTATGCTAATGACACTAATTTAAAATAAAAAAATGTTTCTCGTAAAATGTCTCAATTCTCATTTTTAACAAAAAAAAAGAAGCTAATGTATTGAATTGAAAGAAGATGATTGTGTGAAGAATATGAGTATAGATGAATGATACTAGTGTGAGGATATGAGTGTAGTGCTAACAATAATGACAATGCAAAATTCAAGAGGGGGTGAATTGAGTTTTCAAAAACTTTTTCTAGTTTAAAATAATTTTTCAGATTTTAAAAACAATTTCAAATTCAGATTTTCCTTAATCTTTGATAAAAGTAATCGAGATAGCAATTGTTAATATCACCCGAATATAATAAAATAAAAAGAGAATGAACGCAGTATACTGGTTTAGATTTGGTCAATCCTACATCCAGTGTCCAATCACCACAACACGTGATGATATACCCTACTATCTTTAAAAGCAATTATAAACACCAATTCAGTGACAACATGTAAAAACAAATAAAGATAAATGGAAACACCTCCTTAGACACACTAAGGATGAACACACCTCCTTAGACACACTAAAGGATAATCACACCTCTCTTGACAAACAAGAGATAAACAAACACCTCCCTTTAGAACCGATCTAATGAATGAATTTACAGTAATCAATAACCAAGAAAGAATTCACCTGATATGTGATGGATATGAAAGTTTAAGCACAATACAATCACCACTTCCAAGAACTAAGATCAACCTTGAGAGAGCAAAAAAGCGACTTTGAAAATATTTTGAGCACAACAACATTGTATTTTCGTGTTTGATCAGATGTTTACAACCTAAGACCTTGTCTTTCAATTTATAATTCAAAATCAACTTAAAATTTCCATTCGTAGGTTGATTCAGCTTTTAATTCACAAAAATGTTATATTTAATCGATTATTCCAAAGAAAATTTGGAAAACATATTTTTCCTGAAATAATCGATTAAATTAGGATATAATCGATTATATATAAACACAGAAAAGATATAATCGATTATCAAAACACATAATCGATTATGTTATTCGTTAAACTAGATTAATTCAAATTTTAAGTTATACAATCGATTCTATTCAATTTCTAATCGATTAAAAGCGTAGAAAATGCTTTTTACGAAAATATGACTTGTCTCAAGATTGAAATGGTCTTAGGGTGAAAGTATGACTTACTCTTTTTATCCAACACCCAAAATCGAAACTTCTAAACATCATCCTTCAGTGGTTGAGCAAATCTTCAAGATTTCCATCCTTGATTACTTTATATCTCCAATGATTGAATATTTGATTTTGCTTTTAATCTTTATTATGGAACCTTCCCTTTTTAGATAAAATCAAGTCTTTAATGTTGCAATATTCTCTATATCTTTATCATCAAAATACCAATCTTCAAGATTCATTTTGGATTTAATTCTTCAACAAATCTTCTAAGTAAATATGCACTCTTCCTTGAATTAAATCAACATGTAGATGAAGAAGATATGAATGTGAGGAGATGAATGCAGATGAAGGGGATGAGTGAGAGGAGATTTATACAAAAAAGTGATTGTAGATTATTTTATGCTCTTTTATTGGTTAAATATGGATTTTTGGATTAAGAATAATCTATAACTCATTCTATCTCACGAAAATACACAAATTCTAGCATATAAATAACGTTATAATCAACTTAGTCATATATTATATTGATGTGTTCCTAATCAACATTAACTTAAATAAATAATAAAATAAATAAAATTAGTATTTTTCTAGTCGATATTAACTTAAATAAATATAAACACTAAAAATAATATTAATGTTAACTAGGTCAACGTTAAGCTTATTTACTTTTAATTTTTATTTCAATGAGTGTTGGTCTAAAACTAACATAATTATTAAAAAATTAAAAATAGTTAGAGTCGACTTAGAGTTGACTAAGTTGATTCTATTAGTTTCCAACATTAAACATACTCTATTAGTGTTGGCTAAATAGACTTTATTAGTATAGACTAAACATACTCTATTAGTGTCGGCTACACAAATATAAATATTTATTTATTAAAAATAGTTAGCATAATCTTAGAGTTAGTTAAGTAGACTCTATCAAAGTCTAACACTAACTCGACGCTACTACTTGGTAACTAAATCATTTAAAAATATTTTACGCTTTTTAATCTTTTAAAAGAAATAACATTTTGTGTTTGTTAGAGGCAATTATGTGAACTCTAATAGCATCACAATTTTACTGATGCTATTGTTTGGAAGATAATTTGATATTTTCTTGTAATGTAGATGATGGAAAACGATTCATGGAGAAGATGGTAGCACCGAATTGGATTGAAGAATGGAGTGTAAGCTTTGGAGTTTGGAAGTGGAAGAAGTGTTAGGAAGGATTGTGGCTTGTAGGAGAAGCAAGGAGGATTCCTTATCTCAGAAGGAAGGTGCCTTGTGGAGGGAGCTAAAATGGCTTTCGGCCAAGATGACTAAGAGAGAAAAGTTGAGGAACAATTTGGACACTATAACTCTACTAATCTCAAAAGTGATTTTTACATGGAGAGTGGAAAGTGACACAAATGTTAACATGTTCATCTCACTTGTCGGTATACTTGCTTATGGGTAGGCAATTCCAATTTTGTCAAGGGAGAGTTTCTATAATTCCATCCATAAAGGGATGTCGTTTAAAGATTGACTTTTCCAAATTAGTTATAATCACAAAACAAATTGAGTGTCAATTTGTCTATTGATATATGCTTTTTGTTTCATTGTATTGTGTAAGGGTTGAGTTTGGTGAGAACAACTCGACTCTAACTTTATTATTTTATCAACTATTTCATGAATTAGATAATACTATATGTCTTAACTATCTTTTAATATTTTTTATTGACTACAACTATAAATATTTTTCTTATACATAACTTATTTTTTTAGTATCTTGTCATTTTAGACTTTTAAAATCATTTCTTGATTCAAGTAGAAGTGTTGTTAAACTATTTAGATTATTTTCTTATGTATTTGTTAAGATTTTTATAATCCTTATTTATAATGTCACTTTTAATGTATTTAATAAAAATAAAATGAATACTAAATATATTTTTATGCGTTAAATAGTATTTTTGAAGTTAAGAAATCTTTTGTTTTTTTAATTAAAACAACTTTTTTTTAGAATTTTTTAAAACTTAGGAATTATGGCTATTTGACTGAGATTATCTTTTTTTATTTTTTACCATTCACTTATAAATAATTGATTGTTTTACCACGAGTAAAGGTGATTTATTTGAAAAATGCATTTTTTTTTCTATAAATCACTATCTATAAAGCACTGTTCCAAGTATTTTTATTCCTACGTAAAAAAACATTAGATTATTTATAGGATTAAAAATGATGTATTTTAGGAGGAAGAGATAAGAAATAGATAGAATAGTAAGAATTAAGATTTGTTGGTTTGATTGTAACACGTGAGGGGTTTTTATGTAAAAGAAAAAGGGTGCGGAGGGTTTAGGGAGGGTTGCGCAGGTGATATAAGAGAGGGTTTGTGGCTAGGGTTTAAGCATTCCATTTCTCACACTGTCTCTCCCTCTCTGTTCTCATCATGTGGACACTTCGTCGAGCTTCTATTCGTCTCAGGTAACTCACCGACTCACTCTCTTTCATTCAGACGCAGATTCTCAAAATTACCATCAACACCATATTATGATTAATGTTTAATCGTACTGCACCCTGCCTGATTTATCAATTTTCTGAACTAGGGCTGCCACCGCGATTAGGCTAATGATTCTCAGAAACTGAAAAGGGGTTTTATTTTTGTTTTTGCATCTGTTTCTGATTACTTTATGCTTGCTGTTTAATGTTGTAGGAGCCTAGGGCTTAATGCGGGAGCCACTCGTGCTTCTTGTATCAATTTAGTGCCAACCACATGTGTGGAAAATGAGGGTGATATGCACCAGTCTCGTAAAGTCACCTACGCTAGATTTCTGTCTGCTGATGTGCTTTGCGGCACGGGACATGCTTCCCTAAATTTTGCTGTGGGCAGGCGCGAGCTTTCCTCGCAAGCCGATGCTAGCAGCACGAAAGAGGATGATGGTGATTTGGAGGATGGGGTTAATGATGAATCTGACGCGGGCTTGTCTGATGAAGATGAGGATGGTGAAAAACTACATGATGAGCTGGAGTTATCTGATGCTGAGAATGATCCAACCAAGGAAAAATCACCAGTTAGACAGACTCAATCGGATTTATTCAAGGAAATTGTAAATGCTCCTGGTTTGTCGATTAATTCTGCTCTCAATAAGTGGGTCGAACAAGGGAAAGAACTGGATCGGAAGGAGATCATGCTGGCTGTGCGCAATCTTCGGAAGCGTAAAATGTATGGGAGGGCTTTCCAGGTAAATTAATGAAACTTTTATCTGCCACCAATTTATGTTTCAAACCCAGTCTGCTGCTCATTCCCTGTTTACACCCTTGTGACAGTTCGCAGATCTTTTTTCTTTACATCACTCTTTATTCTGCTACCAACCCTTTTCTGATGTTTCCAGACTGACATTATAAATATTTTTAGCTTTGAATAGTTCTTTCAAGCACGTACACGGTTGTGAACACAGTAGCTACCAAGCTCGATGTGAACTTTTAGTGTATTATGGTAGTCAGTGCTGGAGGAGAAGTTGTAGTATAAATGAGTATGCTAAGATGGTTGTATAGTCACGCAAGAAAGCGTAAGATACGGTCAGTTAGGACACAAGTAGATATTGCTGTGGCACTCATCAATGAAAGATTGACAGAATTGGGAAAGGTGATTTGGATGTGTAAAGGTCAGAGAATGAACCAATCAGGAGAGTAATCACATTGTTTTTGTTCCTACGAAAAGGGGTACAGGGAAATTAAGAAAAATGTTAGAAGAAATTATTAAAAGGAATCTCGTAGTGGAAGTATTACCGGGAATTTAATTTTAATCGAAAGTGGTGTCATGTGATCTTGCAGTCAATCTCATCTAATGGGATTGATTTTTATACACACATGTGCACACCTATTGTAGACTATAATCTCATTATAGCAATCATCGCCACAATCTGCCATCCTGCTACTACATTTTTTTGTCAGTCGATATTAACTACTATTTGTATCCCCTTCCTCCTACTTACCCATATTATCTGCTGCATACAGCATTGAAACCAGGAAAACTTCATAAACGTAGGCCACAAATCTTTTACTTTGTTAATCCAGACAACTTCTATCTTAAGCATGATGGTGACTAGGGAGGTAATCTTTCTCTGAAATATTATAAAGCTAAGAGTGAGTGTATGGAATGCAAGCATACCCCTTTAGTTTTGAAGTTCTGTACAATAATGTTTAAACTATGAGAATAGTTATTTGGAAAATTACCCAAGGATTGCTTCTAGTATTTAAAATGAGTTTGAGATCTTAAGAGAAACCAAATAATCGTATGGCTTTTGTGGAAAGGTAATACTCAATACTTTGTGAATCATAACCAAATAATGATTCCTAGTAGTTTCTATAAGTTTGAGGAAATCGTGCTCAAAATTGTAAATCAGATTAGGGGCATTTACCCTCAGTAGAAATAAATATCAGGCAAAAACTAAAGCAGTAAAGTCTCCATTTATTCTAAAACGGATCTCATAGATACAGCAATAACATTTAGAGCAAATAACTATACCCTCGTACAGAAATGCCAAAATTTCCAGCAAGTGATATCGAAAGGTGCGCTCAGAATAACCAAAGTGGAACTCATGGACAGTGCTAAAACAGGTTGCAAATGGGGTGCTTACCGATAGGTTTAGTTAATATTGTGAATGGGAAAAGAGTGTTCTTTGCAACTGTAGGATTCAAACTTTTCTGAAACACATCCAGACCTCAATAACTACTACATATGGATTCTTAAATCTGAAAAACAAACCATTTCCAGCAGAATAACGTTAGAAAGGGAATATAAGTCTATAAGGTCCAATATTTCCATATAATCAGCGGGAAGATTCCTTTTCTCAAAATTCAGATTAGTGGATAATTTGTAAAACTCATTTCATCTTATGTAGTTTAGATATTAATGAAACTATTCAGAGAAAATTATTATTGGCATGTATTCTATTTTGTAGTAATAACTACGATATCTGTTTAATTTATTGATTGACATTGATAATGTATATTTACCTTTTTTGAGTTTCTAGTTTTCCAATATGATGCTTTATACTGTAATGCTTTTTTTTCTTGTTGGAACTGTAGCTCTTCCAATGGTTAGAGTCGAACAAGAAGCTTGAATTTGTGGAGAGAGATTATGCTTCTAAACTTGATTTGATTGCCAAGTTACGTGGCTTCCAAAAGGCAGAGAAATACATTGAGAGTGTTCCAGAATCTTTTAGAGGTGAGCTATTGTACCGAACGCTACTGGCTAACTGTGCTGGTCAGAACAATTTGGCTGCAACAGAGAGAATATTCAACAAAATGAAGGACTTGGATTTACCACTGACATCATTTACTTGTAACCAGTTGCTGCTTTTGTACAAGAAGTTGGACAAGAAGAAAATAGCTGATGTGTTACTACTGATGGAAAAAGAGAATGTCAAACCTTGTCTCTTTACTTACAGGATCTTAGTAGACTCGAAGGGCCAGTCCAATGATATTGCTGGAATGGAGCAAGTATTGGAGACAATGAAGGCAGAAGGCATTGAACCTGACATCCAACTTCAGGCAATCTTGGTTAAGCATTACACCTCAGCTGGGCTTAACGAAAAAGCTGAAGCTATACTGAAGGAGATTGAAGGTGAAAACTTGAAAGAAAATCAGTGGGCATGTGCAACTTTAATTCGTCTTTATGCAGACCTGGGAAAGGCCGATGAAGTGGAGAGAATTTGGAAGGTCTGTGAATCAAAGCCTCGGGTTGATGACTGCCTAGCTGCAGTAGAAGCTTGGGGAAAGTTAAAGAAAATTGAAGAAGCTGAAGCAGTTTTTGAGATGGCGTCAAAGAAATGGAAACTTAACGCCAAGAACTGCTCAGTTCTTCTGATTATTTATGCAAATAATAAGATGCTAAAGAAGGGTAAGGATCTTATTAAGCGAATGGCAGATAGTGGTTTGAGAATAGGCCCACTGAGCTGGAATGCACTTGTGAAACTGTATATCCAAGCAGGTGAAGTCGAAAAGGCGGACTCTATTTTGCAGAAAGCAATCCAACGGTTTCAGTTGCAGCCAATGTTTAGCACGTATATGGCTGTTTTAGAGCAGTATGCAAAGAGGGGTGACGTCCATAACTCGGAGAAGATTTTTGATCGAATGAGAAAAGCTGGTTATACGTCTCGAATAAGTCAGTTCCAAGTTCTATTACAGGCATATATAAACGCCAAGGTTCCCGCCTATGGCATTAGGGAGAGAATGAAAGCTGATAACATATTTCCCAACAAATCAGTGGCTAACCAGTTGCTTCTAGTTGACGCATTTAAGAAAAATGCAGTTTCCGATTTACTTGATTGAGAAAATTGGTATATTCGGTATTCTGTGACAGTTGGTTCTACTCTTTCCATGCAACTATTTTATTATTTGTTAGTTGAATTGCAGATTTCACAATCGAAGTTTGAATGTTTTGTCTTGTACTGCTATTAACAAGTTAGATGCACTTTTTCCTTTAAGCATATATTAATACTGAAGTCCTGGTTTTATGATTTTATAACGGCCGTTGGTTGTGAAGCTATCCTTTTAATAAGAGGCTGCAATCTTTTTTTCCCATAGGATAACAAGATAGTAGATAAATGTTGTTACCCCCTTCCCTACTATCTAGTCAAACATCATAATTTTTATGAAGTTTTCAATAGCACATGTGAAAAGACTCTGTTAGCCAAGAAATTTTAGTTCAGTTTTTATAAGCTTTCTGCTATCAAATACTATTCATTTTCCTAATTGAAGAGAAAAAAAAGGGTAGCATTTTAGTTTCAGGATGTTTAGACGAGCCCAGTTGATGGGTTGCCTTGGCTTATGATGTGGGGTGGGTTCAAAATGCAGGTTGGATCCTAAATTATTTGAACTGTCTGTGTGAGTGGTTTTTGAATTGGTTAATTTATTGCCTTGACTTTTATTTATACTTTTAAATACTTATTCATCTCAACAAAGTTTATTATTAGGTTAAAATCCTTATGATAAAAACAATAAACAAGTAGAACTGAGATTCTGATGAATTCCATTAATTTATAAATATATTAATTCATGTTATATTAATATAGAAAAAATAATATCACTATCAGATATATTAATGCATTAAATATATTTTGATCTCTGAAAATTTGGTAATTTGATATAGTTTTTGTATACTAATTTGGTTATTTATTAACAAAATTACCAAAACCATATATTTTAAATCCTTATCAAAGAACCATTCAGAGATTAAAAAAAATTAAATATGTACTGAAACCAAAAGAATAATATACTTTTGTGGATTTAAAGCATTTAAATCTAAATAAAATCTCATTTCAAAATAATCATATAATTACTAGGCTTCAATAACCTTATTAACATCTGATATACTTCATTAATTGGGTTAGGTTTTGAGATACATATAAATTGCTGCCCACAACAATTTTACATTTGTATTCAAGTTAGTATGATATCTAATGTAATTTCAAACTATCCACAAATATAAGTACATCATTAACTGGGAAAAAGTACACTATTAATACAATATTCTATCCTTATATTATGATTAAAACATAAATATTGACTAAAGATATTTTTCACAACTTAAATATCCAGAATATCATTTTGTGGATACATATAATTTAATCCTAAAACAAGAAAAAATAACTCTAGAAAGGAAAAAACGAAAATAAAATACTTTTAAGTAATTATATTTTATAAAGAAGTGAGTTTAAAAACATTGATTAAGAATTATTTTGATTTAATTTTATATTTTAATATAATTAAATCATTAAAATATTGAATAGGGATTATTTTAATTTGTTTATTTGATCTTAGTATAATTAAATCATGAAATGGCAACCACATATGTTTGTTTAGGAAATTGAAGAAAAAGAATTGTTATCTAATAAGTTGAGTTTGGGAGAATAGAATAATTTATAAGCAACCAAATATCCATCCTTGAATGCTAGGTAGCCACATCACGACATGTGGTTCCAACATCATGATAACGACCATCATCCCATTCGCATCACATGCCAACTATCATTGTCATTATCATTCCCAAATGTTGTATTATGTTACATTTCTTCGCAAACCAATCACAATTACACTTCCAAATTCTTAGTTTAAAATATGAGAGAATACGTAACCAAATGAAAATCGAGTGAAGGGAAAATATAACACATAAATCAAATAATTTACCATGAAACTCTCATTGATAATTGAAGGAAAAATATATATTAAATCCATAATCACGATTAAAAGGTCTCACACTTAAAATACCTACAACAACATAAATTAGAAAACAATATTTTCACTAGTAATAATCACATAACATGTCAAATTCAGTTATATAAAAACATTGAATTAAATTGTTGTATTAGTTTGGTTTTTAAGAATCAAATTGTTTCTAAATACAATTATTTGACCTAACTGAATAATACATCATGAGTTGAAAAGATATCTTGTAAAGTAGGATGTTCATCCACAATATTTTAAACAAGTTACATCGTTTAAATAATTTTAAAACAGTTTAGAGAATTACGTTTTGTTTAGCTTACTCAAACTATAATAAAATTTAATTTATTTAAACATTATACAATTTAGTTTAATATTATTAAACGACATTTAAAATTAATTAATATATTTTATACTATAATAAAAAAATAATACATTTTATACTATAATGAAGAGGGACTTTCCATTCACATGGTATGCTTCCTTAAAATAAATATTCTTAAGTTGCGTTCCAATTATGAGATCTTATTTATAGAACTTATACCTTTAACGGTAAAATTAAATAATAATAATAAATATTTCAAATTGAATATTTTTTACATTTAACGAATAATTTGACGAAAAATTTAATGAAATATATTTTATGAATAGAAATAGATTATTTTAAAAGTAAGGTGCAACTATACTACTATCAATTACAACACGCAATAAAAAAATATAATTATAGACCCCTAATTAGAATTATTATTTCACCCTGATGTTTCTACATAAAAGTTTTTTATTTCATATTTATTCTCCTTAAATAAAATTTAAAAACTATAAATTTTAAAACAATAATATATAAATGATTTTATTTAAATGGGAACCTTGTTTAATTTATCAATAGTTTGTTTATATTATTGTATTATTATAATATAATTATTAGAGGACTATTTTGGTTGTTATTATTTTTCTAAATTTTAAGAAATCATTTGATGTTTCAATGGTCGGACATTACAACATCTTCTCTACCCATATAAATTTAAATAATCAAGAAGTTAATATTTTTAAAATGGTAAAAATAAGCGAGTTTTAATTTTGATTTTAACCGAGAAAAATCTTTTAAAATTTTCTAAGATGTCAAAATCATTATTTATCTTTAATATTATACAATAGTATGATGTGATATTCATTAAATATTTTAAATAAAAAGGTTAAGTAACTATTTTAACCAGTATCTATAAGTGTATAGTTTTTCTAAAGATGTATAGTAAATATTATTTATATATCTTAAATAATATTAGAGATAAAAACAACAAATGTAAATTTCAATAAAATAAAAATTAAACAATTATTTTTATAAAAATGGAAATCAAAGTTAACTCGTTTTATTAAGAGTAAGAATAACCATTTCAAACTTTTTGATATATAAAATAAAAATCAAAAATCAAAACTTAGATCAACCAATATAATTAAACTGCAAAATATAATTTGTAAATAATTAATCATCAAGCATCACACTAATGCAACACGCACTATCTTTAGTGCCTCAAATTAATATTTTAGCGAGAAATTATTCATCTTTCTCATTCAAAGCATATTTTTTCTTGAACAACCATGTTTAACATAAATAATTTCATGTAATTTATTTCGATGATCAATCTTGTTAAGCAAAATTGTTTAACTTTTATCAATATTTATAAACAATTACATCAGACATGACTTCACGCAGAATTCATTATTTATTTATTTATATTATATTATGGATTAAAATTTAATCAAAATTGAAGCAATTTATCAAATCAAATAAAATATTCATTACATTTATTCATGACTAATTTCTAAACAATTTAATTAATCACGTCTAATAAAGTCTCTTTACTAATCATATTTTTTTACACATAAAAAGAGTAACATTCATATTCTATCATTAAATTTTGTAAAACTATTTTATAATTAAGTTATAATACTTAAGAACCAATTGACTATAAATTGTATTTTTAGGATGAATTTGATATTATGTTATAAAATCCAAAAACCAAAATCCTAGCATCTTTTATATAGAATGTGAAACTAAATTAAATTTATTATTTTTAAAAATAAAATAGTGATTTATATTATTTTAGTGATGTGGCATGAGCGGTTCTTACCTCACGATGAGCAACCCTCACACACAACACAAGGGTCCCCGTTCACATGCTCTGCTTCATTCAAATCAACGCTCCTCTTTTTGATTCGCCCCCAAAACGCATCTCAACCATCCATCCCACTCCAAACCCGACCAAAGGGTGGGTGACTGTGTCCCACCTCTGTCCTCCAACCGGGGGAACATGTTCCTTTAAAGCCTCTGTGTCTGCTACCGACACGTTATCAATATAAAAATAACACATTTTCTAAATTGTAATTTTACCACTCTGATCATAATTTCTGATCTTTTATTTCTGTTTTTCTAATATTCATACTTTCGAAAATGTATTAGTTAAAAAAGATATATAAAAATTTGGTACAAGTCTTTTTCTTTGGGAAAAACAATGCACCCTCACAGCCACACAGAGATGCACCTCCTTTATTCCAACTTTGCTATAAAACAGGCTTCCAATTCCAACTTTCCCACATTTACATCTCAACAGGAATACTGTCTCTGCAACTCTCAAGGCTGCAACTTGCATAGAGTATTCAGATTTGGAGTATATTTTGGTCGTGGGAAATTGTGATCATAGAGAAAGATGGAAAAGGGTGTGGTGTTTGAGAGTGATCTGAACCTCAAGGCAACAGAACTTAGGTTGGGGCTGCCAGGGACAGAGGAAAAGGAAGACAAAACTCCTCATGCATATGCTGTTCTTAGAAACAACAAAAGGCAAGTGCGTGAAACTTCTCAAGACTCTGTTTCCATTTCCAAGGCCTCACATCACCAACAACATGTGGACACTGTTTCAGCCCCTCCACCCAAGTAAGTATACCAAATTAGTTTTCAAGAATCATGCTTCTTTTTTTTCCATAATTCTAAATCTTCCATTACTGCTAATCTTTCTTGATAAGTATGAAATTAGTATAGTTTTTGTCTTCAACAAAAAGAAGAAGAAGAATATGTTGGAAGATTAGAAATATTGCTGTAATTGGTTTGGTATCTGGGGGTTCTCTTCAAAATGGAAGATACTTGAATACTTATAAGAGGATCATTCTAATTTTTTTTAGTATGATAAGTATTAATATAAAGAAGTGAAAGGACTTATAAGAGAATAAGCAGAAAAGTTTGTGAGAGGATTAGTAGGAAGATGTAGCATTTTATTTTTTGTGAAGAACTTTTATTGTGTTGTTTGGATCTGAGTTTTGAGGTTAACAGAATGAATGTGTTTAATATTGGGATGGCAGGGCAAAGATAGTGGGGTGGCCACCAATCAGATCCTACAGGAAGAACAGTGTGCAGGAGGGTGAGGGGGATGGGATCTATGTGAAAGTGAGCATGGATGGAGCACCTTACCTCAGAAAGATTGACTTGAAAGTCTACAGTGGCTATCCAGAACTACTCAAAGCTTTAGAATCCATGTTCAAGTTGACCATAGGTGAGAGACCAATGTTCATTGCTCTTGTCAGCTCCCTTACTGTTCACTATTGTCTTTTTTTGTTGTGTTGTGGTGAATGAAAATAAACTGAACTGGATTTTGTTGGTTCAGGTGAGTACTCTGAAAGAGAGGGTTATAAGGGGTCTGAATATGCTCCTACATATGAAGACAAGGACGGTGACTGGATGTTAGTTGGAGATGTTCCATGGGAGTAAGTTCCCCCAGTCTCTCTTTTGTTTATGTGTCAGTATGTTTTCTCTTAGCTGTTTGTGTAAATGTTTCAGACGAAGAAAATAAGAACTATTTTTTCCAGAAATCAAAGTAATTTATTAAAACTTTCTTGTATTAGCTTTGTTAAAATCTCATTTATAAGTTTCAGCTTACGGAAACAAGATTTTTTTTTGTTTCTGTAAGTGTTTATAACATACTCGGAGTGAGAACTAAGCTTCTTCTTTTTCCTTTTTTTTCTGCAGCATGTTTGTGACTTCTTGCAAAAGGCTAAGAATCATGAAAGGCTCGGAAGCAAAAGGGCTGGGTTGTGGTGTATGAGGAAGAAACAGCTAAATTACTATGGCCATGATGAGGAAAATCATTCTTTCAGCTAGGGTTTTGGAACTAATGGATGTTGAATCAATGCTTTGCTATCACCATGCATGCCGATCTGGGGTTGGAATCTAAAGTAGGGAAGATGGAAGACTCTGTCTGTCTACAAGTTTTGTTGATATTTCTGGTTATTTTAGCACTACCTGTGATGAGGTGCCACATGCTGTTGCTTCTATTGAACCCTTTCAATGAGTAACCTCATAAAAATTTGCCTTAACCAAGTTGGTTGGTGAATAATAGAGATAAAAGGGATTGATGTTAATCAAAGTTTTCCTTTTTTTCTTTTTGTTGTAGCACACACACACACAAATACAGGGTAATACATAAAATATTATTCATGTAATACTTTGCTATTCAATGGACACAATTAACTAAGAATGTGCTTGTTTAAATTTGGTGGATGATCTAAAAGTTGTTAATGTGGTTTTAGCTTGGTAAATGTTTATGTTCAATTGGTTTTTGAGAAGTTGATTTTATTGTTCACATTTTATGCGCGTTTCTCTCTTCCATGCTGTAAACAACATTTTAATGCTCACAAATCATTATTCAAATCCTGAATTTTATTGTTAATTTGTTCTTCTAAAGAAAAACAAATAAAATATGAGCCGCTTTATTAAAATTGAATCCAACACAGATGATATGAGTTCTGTGCCACATACATAATCTCTTGCTCTTAATTTCTTATTTACTTTCAAATCTCTGTCATAATACATTTAGTAGAGATGAGTTGTCTCAGAAGAAAACACTGTTTTAAAAATCAAATGGAGAATGGTGATAGTAACATTAATTGGTCTTATCATCGCAACCAATAATCCCACATACATGTCATGGAATTGAGTTGCAAGTCAAATCAAACCTAATTTGTTATGCAGAAGGAATTGGGTTTGTCTATACATATAGTATAAATATAGATTAGGCATGCAAGTAGAGAGGTTAGTTGGTTGTTGGCAAAATAATTAATTCTCAAATCCTTTATATCTAACATTTTATCAACAAACAAGCTATGCAATCCACAGGATATACCATATCAGATTATGCCAACTTTGCTGCATGTTTTTAAAAAAAATGATGATTGGGTTAAGCAGTGGAATTAATACTTTTCCAATATTTTCTTTTATGATATTTTTTATTAGTTGAACTTTTTATTAAAGATGAGAAATATATTTAGGGGTCTTGTTGATTGAACATTGCAGCTGAATTGTTATGAATTCTGTAGCAGGAGAAGTTTGACCCTTTCCTTTTAAAGAAACTACCAAATGAGAAATGCAACTTACACATTCTCTTATTATTTTTTTGTAAAATTTATTATTGATGTTATTATTATAATTTTTGTTTTTAAGGAGACTTTTTAACTGGAGTTATCATAATCTCTAATAATGAATGCAGATAATGGTGATTTTATAAACTTCCATTGTGAATCAAATATTGAACTTGGTTTGAGTTGCAGTCAGAAAGATGAAGAGACAAGATTTATTTAAGATATTGTTTGTCTGGAAATAATGAATGAAAAGCAACCAATTCATTATTATTCATGTCAATCATCACATTCATATTTCTAAAACCTAAAGTGTCATCTATGTTTGTGTGCTAAAGCTCAAGCAGCATACTTTCTACTGTAAAGTGTCATCAGTCTGCATATTATAAAAGGAAAAAAAGTTAATGAAATATTTTATAAATTATATATGTTAATCACCACTTTTGTGTTTTGTTATAAAATAAATAAAACAAAATGAAATCATTGACCCTACTCATAATTTCGTTTACTTAAATTTATGACTTTCTTTTTTTAAATCCCCATCCACAGTTTCAACTAATCAAATTTTACACTAATTTAACATTTTTTTAAGTAAAACAATCTCACATAAATTATCTCACTACAAAAAAGTCATTTTTATAAGGCATAAATAGTTAACAAATATAAATATTACTACTACTTAATATTAAAAGTTAAGAAGAAAGGTTTTCCAGTTTAAAAGAGGCTAATAAAAACACTAATTTGGAAGAAACTAACAACATATTTAAACATGGATTTTCATTAAATTAAGGTTTTAATAAGTAAGTTTTGTTAGAGGAAAAAAATTATATCCTTTTTATGCTATGTATGACTTTAAGGTAGTTAATGCAAGAATGAATAAGTTTATCAGAAAAATTTATTGTTGTCTTAATTTATTTGAAAAAATTGAGGCTGACATATTCTACTTCAAATTTGTTTGAAATGTAAATAGACATTATTAATTATGTTTCATTTAAGAAATTTTATTATATATTATTATAGATATTATAATTCAAATAAAATATAAAAGAAAGAATTAAATGTATAGTTTTAATGCTTGTTATTTTATCATTTAACAGATACAAATTATAGTTAGTTTTTATGTTTGATAACCTTCTTTTATCATGAATTAGCTTGTTGTTTTACGACATATGTCCAATGTTTAACCAAGTTCAATTCCAAGCACTCTGCTAACAAACATGAGTACATACTTGTGAAAACAAAACTTTTTAGAACACTACGTGTGTATGGTGCATTTTCACTATATCACAAAATTACATTCACCAGTTTAATATATATGACTATACGACCTTATTACCATACAAAAACAAATAGTTGATTCTACAACATGTCTCCAAACCAACCTAACCCTGTGATATACAGTCCAAGATTATTCCCCTCTGCGTTATTATTTTTGGGTTCAGAAAGGCCCATTTCATGGAGTAGTTCCTGTTGTTGCCTTTTACACACCAGAGATATCAACCTCCCTCATTTTATTTCAGAATGAGTATTCTGAAATGTAAAAGTTACATTTGAGAATACCTATTTTGGAATAAAAAAAAGGAAGAAAAGGCCATGGTTATTGAGGGTCTTTTAAACCCTCTTTTGTGGTCAGCATATCCATAGAAAAAAAGAAGACCTAAAAGGGGACACTAGCCAGAAATCACCAAATGTATTTCTTTAGATAAAAATATCCAAATGGTATTCTGACCAAAAACCAAAAGACTCATCTACCTAGCCACCAGCTGTGGTGAGCCAATCCCATCATCTGAGATGTCAAAGCCCAAATCTTCACTCTTGCATAGTGCATATACAATGTCCAATATGCTGGCCCTTTTTGACTGGTCTGTATGCAAGCAAGCAATTGCAACTGTGATAACACCCATTAAACTTTCCATTGAGCATGTCTCCCTTAAAATATCCTTATCTAACCATTCCCTAAGTCTCCTACCCTTCTCTTGCTCACTGTCCACTTCAAAGGTTCTGATCGCACTTGCCCACAAGATATTTCCCTCCTTATCAATGGCTTCCTTCCCAGAAATTAGTTCAAGTAACACGACCCCAAAAGAGAAAACATCCATCTTTGTGGAGACCACACCATCAGCCAGGTATTCAGGGGCAATGTAGCCCTGTGTTCCCACAATGTGCATGGTGATGGCATTCATTCCAGACTTCGCAAGTCCAAAATTTGCAATTTTCGCTCTCATGTTGGAGTCCAAGAGAATGTTGCTGCTCTTGATGTCTTTGTGCACAACTCGTGGCCTTGTGTGCTCGTGGATGTATTGGAGGCCATTGGCAATGTCAATGGCTATTCGTAGCCTTGTTTTCCAGTTCAACTTTTCCTTTTTCTCCTCATGCAACCACGAGTATAGAGATCCATTCTCCACATATTCATAGACTAGATAGCAGTTTGCTTCTTCTGGGTCTATGCAGAATCCCTCCAACTTCACCAGATTCCCATGGTTTACCTTCAATACAGAAAATGTCACATTGTTAATCAACCACTCAAGCATAAATCATGGTGGACATATATAATCAACCAAGAGCTAAAACTCTTAGATAGATAGATAGATAGATAGTAGCCTATTATGTTTATTATTTTGATACTTGTTCATTAGAAATGTAACTACCCAAAGGCTCAAGTGGAAGAAGCTTGAGTGTTGCATTATAACTATGATTTTATTTTAGACAAATTCAAATGGGAATACATTTCAACAAGTTTGTCATCAAATGGAAAGTGACAAAAAGGTAAGCGGCGTCTTTGTCTCTCGTTGTGCTTTTAACTACAGCTGGCGTGCTGCTTTATAGTTAAATCTTTAGCACCATAATCTATAACAATATTAATTAACCCTGCTCTGAAAAATATGACAAAGTTGGAAACATCTTTTATTAAGCAACTATGCCATCAACCACTATTGTTTTATTCTTATTGATTGATACATTTCCGACACACAAGCATGAAAATAATGCTCAATGAATAATCACCAAAATAAATCAAGTCTGAGAAAGTTCTAGAAATCTAAAAATTATACTAATTTTTCTATAAAAATTTTCTATTTTAATAAACAAACTTTCTTAAAAAAATTTATTTGCATTTAAAAATTGATATTGTTTCCACTAATTTTTCATCTTAAAAATTCTTAAATATTTAAATATAAATATATATATAAAATAATAGTTTTAGATATATATAAATATATATAAAGTTATTATTTATAAATATAAATTATTTATCTTTAATAAATTTACTAAATTATTTACACTAGCTTATACATATAAGCAATAATTTATATATAAATATATAAATAGTAACATATATATATATATATAATGTTGTATTCTTTATATATATATATATATAAATAAAGGATAGAATACATTATATATATATATTAAAAACAAAATATATGTTTGTATTAAAAGAAAAAGACGAAATTAAAAAAAAATTTTAAAAAGTAAAATATTGATAGAAACGTTTGAAATATCATAGAAACTTTAAAGGTGAAATATGAAATATTGATGTATAATATCTGGTAAATTAAAGTTGTATTTAATATTCTAATGATTAAATAAAACTAATAATTATTTATTATAAAAATTCAATTTAAAACTATGTAGTTTACTCAAAATACCCGAAGACAAGTGAGAGTCGGGTTTATTCCCTTGATTTGATTATGCTAAATTCTAAATAATTTGTGGCAGGTTGACAACTCATCATCAGGCAAGTCACTTCATTTAATATCATCTGATTAATCATCAACAATAAGATATTAATTAGCTCCCACTATTTTATTCTAAGTAAAGCTCTTGACTCATACCTTATCATTCATTGTTTCAAATTTCAATCTGTTCTTACATGTTTGCTTCTGTTGTATCCAGAATAACACTGGGAACTATCACAAGTTATTGATCTTAAAAGACATTGATTGATTAATTTTTTAATATTATGTTGCATAGAAATTATATTCTTCAAAAAAAAGTAAATAATTTATACCCATAACAAATACCAGAATCACTTAATCCAAATTTATAAAGCTTATCAAAAGGTTCAAGTGATTAGATTGTATTTTTGACACCTTAATCCAAATTCCAATGATAAATGATGCTAGAACTCTTCACACACTGATGGCAGATGAAAATGAAACTCAAAGAAATGAAGAAACAAGGAGTGATGTTATGCAAGAATGTGAGAAAAGGAGTAAAGAAGAGAGAGTGTAGTGACCTTCTGCAAGATCTTGAGTTCCTCATAGGCATTCCACTTCATCTTCTTGATGGCAACGACCTCCCCATCAATCTCCCCTCTGTAGACGGACCCCTCAATCAAGGACCTCCCAGCAAAGCCATCGGTGGCCGCCACCAGTTCCTCAACCTCAAAAATCCTATACTTGTCCAAACAATCCGACACATTCGCCATCAGTTTCACATCTAAACCACCTTTCTGCCCCTCTTTCCCTCCAGAATACACCTTCTTCCTCCCTCCCTCCTCCTCCTCATCCTTCAATCCCAACCTCTTCTTCCTCACAAACTCTCTCCACACCCACACCCCACTCACCAACACCAACAACAACCCCACCACCCCCAACCCAATCCCCAACCCTCTAACCGTCCCCGTCCTATCCCTCCCACTCTCACTCCCATTCCCGCTTGGCGGTGCAGCAGGAGCCACCGCAGGCTGCGACAGAGACGGAAGCTGCGCCACCGGGATGAAAATGGTGTCGTAATCATAGAGTGTCTCGTTGTTGGCGTCAATTATAGCTTGTTCCTCAACCCCAAAAGCTGAGGCAATGGAGGAGATGTTGTCCTCGGGTTGCACAACGTATGAGATCATGTAATTGGTGTTGTTGGTGTCGGGGCATTTGCAGAAGACAGGGAAGATGGTGACCTGGCCGATGGAGAGGTTGGTGGCGACTAAGGTGGGGTTGACGGTTTCGACGGAAGGATAGGTGGTGAGGTTGTTGAACTTGAAGGTGGAGACGATGAAGAGGGTGTCGTTAGGTTGGATGGTGTAGGAGATGTTGGCGTAGGAGAGGGACCCGAAGGAGGCATTCACGGGGTTGCAGGAGCAGCTCAAGGGGACGAAGAGGGGCTGGTCTTGGACCAGGGCGGAGGACACGGCGGAGATGTTGCTCGGCGTGGCGATCATGAGGCGGCTCACCTCGAAGAGGTCGCCCACGGCGGCCAGGTCCAGGAAGTTGGGAGTGGAGGCGCGGTAGAAGGCGTAGGCGGCGCACGTGCGGGTGCCCGTGCACCTGAAGCCCGTGTTGTTCTGCTGACGCGACGTTTGGGCGTGGGAAGAAGGGAAGAAGAAGATGAATACGAGAAGGAGGAAGTGTTGCAGTTTGAAGGGTGTCATTTTGTTTGTGTTGGTGGCTGATTTTGTTTTGGGGGTTTATATTGGAATCAGCATCTTCTTCTTCTTCTTCTTCTTCTTGGTTTAGGTCAATGGTTATGTTGTGTTGTGTTGTGTCGTGCTGTGTGGAAAAGTATTTGTTTAAATGGGAGTCAAGATTGTTGAACAATGAATGTAGTGATTCCTTTTGATGACGGGAGTTCCATTTTCCACAGCTGCCTTCTGGCACACGATTCTGATAATAAACTTTTTGTTTTTAATAATTTAATATGACTTTATACTGTAGACTGAAATTGAAATAGCTGAAGATTAAGCTTCAAAATCTCGTAAATTAATCCGCACTTTCTTTGAGACAGTTACCTTATCTTGTAATAATGGTTTTCAATTTTATTACCCTCAACTCATACTTATCTTTGGTTTGGGAGTATGAACACTCGTTGGGAAGAAAATTCAGTGATGTAGAACTAGGTAGAGAACTAGAAGTGGAGTCTCTACTCTGCAGAAAATGGACCGAGAGTAGTTATAATTTCAGGTTTTTAATGATTAATAATGTATTCGTGCTCTGTGACAAAATGTCAAACTTGGTGTCATTTCTTACACTAATCTTGATGCCAAAAGTCTTAAAAATTGAAACTTAGCCATCTAGAATTTCATTATTGATGAGATGGCACCTGGAATTCCAATGGCTTGACTTGGTCATAACTCTATTCCAATCCAGCTTCTTTTCATATTATATGATATTCTGGCACAACTTTCGAACAGGTTTTGGCAGAAAATTCAATTTTGATTAGATGTATTTAATCATAGACTGGTATGTGGCCTCATGTACATTAGCGACCTTCACACGTTGATAATAAGAGATAAGGTTTGGAAATGGAGTTCAGTGTATTTTAACAGTAAAAAATATAATGCATAAAAGTGGTGATTAGAAAAATCAGCAGTTTAACAGTAGAACACTCTTTGCTATATAATATATTAATATGTTTTACCAAACTTTATCGATTCTCATTGATGACTGTCCACTGAACTTTTACTCCTTCCACTTCCGAGACTTCTCTAATACTTAAGTTACATGGTATTGTTTTCTATTAAAACTTAGAGTTTTATCTTATTAATCCAAGTTATTTAGATAATATGAAAAAAAAGAAACTTTTATGAGTGCTCCTGGGTCGTGAAAAAGGCGTTGGATTGGACGTTGTTGGTTTGTGCCCTGAGAGAGGGTAGTGGCTGAGATCATATTGTGATGATGGGATTTGTTGGAATTATTAAACCTAGGAATAGAATCAATGAAGGTTTTAAGTCCAAGTGAACTGCTTTATCAAATAGCACATCAAAGGTTTTAGAACTTGTTTTTCATTCTCTAGGTTAATCTCTTCTTCTTTTTCCACAGTAGGTGCCATGTCTTTTAGATGCAAGATGTGTACTTAGATGCTTTAAAATGGCATCCAATGTCACTATTTATAATGTCTCAAAACACTTGCTCTGATTAATCTCTGCAACCAGCGTTGTGCTCTCTGATTGGAGATTTTTCATTTGTAATGTAACAAATGTTGTAGATTATAGCATAAATATCTGATAAACTTTCATTTTCTTCAAAGATTACACAGTCAACCGATAATTATTAGACATTGTTGGCAAACAATAGTGGTCGCATGATGTTGAATCATCCAAACTTTCAAAGTATAAAGATTATGAGAAGGCAAATTTCTAGATTTCTTCAACAAAGGTCAAGACATCACTAGAAGATGCCATGACTTCATAGCATACTAGAAGTCTTCATAAAACTTTATACTAGGGTGTTGTTAGAGCATTTAATGGTCAATGTATGAGTAAAATAGAACTTAAGTATCTATTTATTAATAAAAAATAAGAAGGTAAAAAGAAAAAAAAGGGAATATACACCTCTTGATCCAACAAAAACATAAAAATGGTAAAAGTAAAAAGTGAAAACAAAATATCAAATTGAAATGACTATATTTGGAATCAAGTGTCATTATAAGTGAGGAAATATATACAATTATCTCTTGGTTATGTCATCCTTCTGGATAGTAGTATCCCAGAGGTCACCATATTTTTCATTGAATTCCCATATGTTCATGGTATTATAGTCATTTATCAACTTGTCTCGAGCTCCTCTTTCCATATTGTATATGTGGGGTTCAAAGTGGTGGGGTTTATCAGGTTTATCCATCTCAATAATGCAAAATACGATTATAAATATGCCTGCAGCAATGTATAAGTACTCCCCCTGAAAAATTGAAAATTGTTAATCAGAAATTTATACGAAGTTAGCAAACTAACAATGCAAATGCACTGTTTATATTCAAACATTTGATGATTGAGTCCTTCCTCATTAGTGCTAATAAACAAATAGATTTATGTTACCGGAACATTGAAGTACACCCCAAGAGCAATGGCTGGTGGGAAGAGCCATGACATAAGCCCTGTATAAAAATAAATGATATATAATAAGAAAAAAAGCTTTGTAATGAAAAATATTGTGAAATGAAAACACACCCTGGAATCCTGTGGGGGGTTCTGCTGCTGCTATCTCTTCCATAATTGAACCCCAAAATGTTCCTGAAATGAATATTCACCATCAACTTTGTCAACAAAACAGGATGCACTTAGACACACTTCACATCAAACTTTACAGGTAAAAAAAAATAAAGTATCAATCTACATGTTAAAATCATGGCTGAATTATACATTTAAGCACTTAACCGTTTTTATTGGTGTTTTTTATTCTATATCATATTTTAAACTTTCATGTATTTTATCGATTCATAAATGTATAAGGATGCTCTAATATTAATATGTCAAGGAGAAAAGGTTAGGAATCAACTGCATAATAAACGACATAATTCTTTTTAACCCTTTTTTTTTTCATGGTCCAGTTAGATAAAAAGAATAACAGTGATGATGAACAAAAGTGAAAAGAAAGTTAAAGCAAGAAAGTGAGCAAAGTGAAAAGCACAGACCTTTCTGTTCTCCTTCATTGTAAGTGTGGTGGCCATCATAAATTCCATACTCAAAATCATCCTGAAATTGGCATGAAAGAAGTGAGAATGACGATGGAGGCAAAAGGGTAGAAAAAGAGACGAGAAAGCAAAAGAATGGTTGAGAAGATATACAGCATCAATTCCATTGGTGGCATATACGTCTCTAGGATCTTCATTGAGATCAGGCTCTATCTCATTGAAACCAGCATTCAACAAGAACCTTGTTGGGGTGTTACTGTTGGTGAAGATGCCATGCCAGTTGTTGAGTGGTGTTTGAGAATACGAGAATGTTTTGGGTTGAGAAGGGATGGGAGGGAGAAGAGAGAGTGAGGAACACACTGCCATCTCTGCTTTTCTTGCTTCTCCTTCTATCTATCTATCTCATCCTATATAACATGCTCCACACAACATCACACTTCAATTTTATATTTAGTTATCTTATCTATTTCTTATTACTACCACTGTTTCGGAACAAGTAAAAAATAATCATTAACTATAATTTAAAATAACTATTATCAATATTTCTTTTATGTCATTCTTTTCAAAGAAACACCTTAAATTCTAGCCTACCCCACTCTACATGATAATTTATGTTTCTGTATTCTAATTTATCTCTTTTAGTTTGCATTGGTATTACTTTCCTATTTTCTTCTCTGTATGCAGCATTTTTTTTTTTGAATAAACCGAAAAAAAAAATGTTGTAGTGTACCCCTTCACATTTTTAATTATCAAACTAAGCCTTTTGTTCCTGTTCATGAAAAAAAACTGTTTTCAGGCACACAAATTTTAGAGGGCTGATTTAATAATTTTGCACGTAATGTAGGCTAGAAATTAGTTTTTTGTTAGTCGATTTTCTTTAAATACATGTAAAAAATAATTAATAAGTTGTGTAATAATTTTAAAAGATTTTCTTTTGAAAATTAAACTTATTTACTTAATTAATGCATTTTTTTAAGATTATTAAAAGACATATGTATAATTATTTAATAATAATTTCCCCTTCTCTAAAGAACAGAAAAAGATATTATTTAAATAATTAACAAACTTAAAATAATTAATAAAAGTATATTTTTAATTTAAAAATTAATTTTTTTAAACAATGAATAAAGTTAAAATATTTTAAATAATAAGATTAAAGTTAATGTATTATACGAATTTATGGAAGTAAAATAGATTAAAAAAATACATGTGAAGGGATCTACTAAGAAAATTATTTTTGTTTTTGGCTTATTCGAGAAAAAAAAAAATTCTGTACCAAGCTAAGAAAAATAAAATGTTTTATCCGCACTGATTCTAAGTATCTAAAAGTATCACTTTAAGAAAAAAAAGTATAATAGAATAAGTCTTTTTTGGATAAAATATTGGCCACCTTCAGAAAAAAATATTATCAGTATTCTTAGTTTCATCTTCATACAGCTCACCTTTCAATGTAATTTTTATTTATTTTATTTCATTTTCTGTATAAAAAAAAGAAACTTTTTCCCTTCCCTGTATTGGTTACCAATTGCCACCCTTTAACACTTCACTCACTACTAATACCACTGCGCTATTCATTCTTCTTCTTCACTATATTATTGCTCATCTTTTGTATACCAAGGTGTTGATTCCCCTTTAGACTAATCTGCATATATTTCACACTTTGTCATTAAAGAAACACAAGTGTATTTATCCTTTATAAAGCAACTAGCAAGCTAACTGTAATGATCTTTGATGTTTTTGTTTTAGGCTTGGAAATGCATAAGGAAACTGATGATGACTATGCTTACCTTTCTAACTTGCTTCAAGAGTTCACCACTATTCCCAACATTGACAAGGCGTGGCTTTTTAGCTGTAAGTCTCCTTTGTTGCCCTCTTTGGAAAAAAGAAAAGTAATCTTTTCAATAAGCACACGAAGGAGAAAAATAGAAATAATCCACATAAGTTAAATTTAGATGAAGAAACTAAATGAGAGAGCTTTTGTTAAGTAGTTCATGCATAATTTTAACTCTCCGGAGAAGAACTTCTTTCGGTTTACATTCTTACTCTTTTCTTCTCCATCAAGTATTGTTGAGAAGTTTATCAAACATAGTTCAATTATTTTATTGATCTGTTATAGTTCTATTGTATTGCTAACCAAATTGATATTTTACGCTTTTTCTCTGTAGCTCCAGGCTTGCAGTTGCAAGGAATGTTTGCTGTTTCCCAACCAGATCTTTTAACAAACACGAGGAGGACATCCATCATATCCTGTAACATTCTAAAAGAAAGTGACAGTTCTGTGAAGTTTCTGTGGGCTCCGTTTCCAATAGAGATGTCTGGCGTGTCTATGATTGTTCCATCACCTTCTGGCTCAAAGCTCTTAGTGATTCGAAATCCAGAGAATGAAACTCCTTGTTGCTTTCAGATTTGGAGCTCTTCTCGAATGGAGAAGGAGTTCCATATTCCCCAATCACTGCATGGCTCAGTATACAATGATGGATGGTAAGTAAGTGAAGTGTTATTCATGCCTTTTGTGCCTCTGATACTTGGTTACTTCAAAATTAGTTATGTATCCATATGCACTGGATATTAATACACGTATTGCATAATGTGACTGTCTTTGCATCAGAACATGAATCTTTACATTCTAACTTCCTATATATATATATATATGTGTATATATATATATATACATACATACATACATATATATATATATGTATATATATATATATATGTACGTCTGTACGTATACATATACATTAACGCACTCTTGGGATTGAACCAAACTTACTACCTGAATTATAACTCTTGTTTAAATTTGTAGAGATGCTACTTTTTTGAAAAATTTCTCTAGAGGTTAATAATCAATTATGTTACAATAATGTTACTTCCAGATAATAATCTTTGGCCACGTAATCTATTGTGAATGATCCATGTTTGGGCTTTGACAAATTATCAAGGGTCTAACATGATCTTCCACTTTTACCTGATTTTGGGACTGATTGTTATGTGACCATAGGCAGAGTTGAAAAATCAATGCTAATATTAACTATATTAAGAGAAAAAATAAAATATAAGAAATATATAATATAATTATATTTAAAATAACATATATTGCCATTTCTGTATCCTAATTTATTTTTTAAATATCATATAACATTGTATTCAATACTTGTACCTGTATCTGCACAGCATAGTTTTGCATTATTCAATGTTAAACTGTTACTGTTTTTAGCTCATTAGCTGTTTAATTTCACATGTACTCATATTTTTAACTTAGTAGGGCAAGCCACTTCTGAACTATTACTACAGTAATGTAGACCCCTCGTGCCATGCATTATGAAGACATTCATTTTTCCTATTTTATATGGTTTAGGTTCGAGGGTGTCTCGTGGAACATGAATGAAACGTGTGTAGCATATGTAGCAGAAGAACCCTCTCCTGCAAAGCCCACATTTAATGGTTTGGGGGGATTCAAGATAGGTGGTTGTGCAGATAAGGATTCAGGTTATTGGAAAGGGCAAGGGGACTGGGAGGAGGACTGGGGAGAAACTTATGCTGGAAAGAGACAGCCTGCACTATTTGTTATCAACATCAACAGGTTTTTCATCATTCATTTCGATGTTGGATAATATTTCGATATGTTTCTTAGATAGGAATCTTAGTTTTGTTTGTATTTTACAGCGGAGAGGTGCAAGAAGTCAAAGGAATTGACAAATCTTTGAGTATTGGCCAAGTTGTCTGGACTCCATTTACTGAAGGCTCAGAACAATACCTTGTTTTTGTTGGGTGGTCATCTAAGCCAAGAAAGCTTGGCATTAAGTACTGCTCTAACAGACCTTGTGCATTATATGCTGTTAGATTAAGAACACTGCATCATGAGTCAAAATCTAATGAACCAGTGCTCCAGTAAGTCACATTAGTAAGATCTTATCAACTCTTATTCTTGTCACGCCTATTTGAATGTATTTACTTATTGCGAAGTTGGTTATTTCTGAACTAAATTATGAAGGCAATGTTTTACATGTAGGTCAACTGAAGAATTTCATGCACTGAACCTTACTCAAACATTAAGCAGTGCATTCTTTCCACGGTTCAGGTATGCTGGTCACTGCAGAATCGGATACATATGTTTTAAGACTTCTTGTCCAATTGTTATTTTTGGTTTTGGTTGTGCACGTACTGATTGATCTCCATTTGTTTCAAAAGCCTGAGTATGGCAAACATTTTTATTGGTAATATTTGTTTAATATCTTTTTTATTTAAATTAATTTCTAGGAAATCTTTTAGATTTTATTTTAAAATATCTTTTTCATAAAAATGAAAAATATATTCATTTATTATTTAGATTTAGGAAGTTAAGATTGAGATATTGTTAATATTTGATATTTTGTTACACTTTTACTTTATATATATATATATATAGAGTACATGAATAAGATAAATGACATCTCCTCCATACAATATATCTCATATCTCCATAACATATTTTCAAAAACCTTAAAAAATCCATCAATTTTTCCATAATTCTTTAGTTTTTGGTGTGTACACCTGCAATTTAAGTTGTTGACAAGAAAATGGAAACATTTAGAAGGACGAAAATGACTAGCAGCAGGATTAAGGGTATTGTTATCTCGAAACATGTCAAGTCAACAGATAGTGGCAGTAAGGCTTGAAATTCTTGGATCTGGTGAATGGTGGTTGAAGCAAAAGAATAGGTTTCTTTCAAAGTTCCTTTTTCTTTTCCTGAAGTTTTATTTTATGTTTTTAATTTTCAAGTTTTTGAGATCTCATAGCTTATTTTTAAGAGCATTGGAAGAAATGAAAAACGTTACTTGAAAGTTACTTGCCTTTATAGTTGAAACAAAGGTATTACTGTTTTGTCAGTAAGGGATGTAAAATTGTTCTTCTGCAGAAAACTATTTATTGTTATTTCTTTTATCTAAGTCAGGTAAGTTGCCAAAGTGGTAAACCATCTTCTACTCATGAGTCATGAGTTAATTTAATCACATAACACTTATTTTCGTTTTGAAAAGTCAAATGATTTGTTTATTAAGCAGCAACTTGTAGTTAGTCACGATTCATGATTGTCTCTTCCTTTCTCCTGTCTCAATAGTCAAAGCTGAAGTAGATAAATACCTGGAGTTGGTTGGCATAATTTGACTGGTCAGAAAATCAGTCAGTTTGTGCTGCCTTCAATATTGTTAATCACATATGGACCTATTTGAGCTTCTTTAGCACAATAATTTTAGATATTTTGCCACGTTTTTCAGTCACACATCATATTTTTGCAATTAGAAATTTTATATTATAGCATGTTGTAGAAATAATCCAAGTTTTTGTACTATGCATTAAATTTAGTTTTTGTGCGACTTTATTATAACACTGTGTCTTCTTACTTTCCAGTGGTCATTATTTTCTAATGTTCTATATGAACAAAGTGACTTGTCTCAAGTTAATCAAATATTGGCTCATGAAACTAGATTAGTTGTTGAGAAATATTGGTGCATTTGTTGTGTCCTTAAAATTCTGATCATTATTCATGAGTTTTCCACCAGTCCAGATGGAAAATTTCTTGTGTTTTTATCTGCAAGAAGTGCTGTGGACTCTGGAGTGCACAATGCTACTAATTCACTTCACAGAATTGATTGGCCAACTGATGGAAAACTGTTCCAATCTTCCAAAATTTATGACATTGTAAGCTCTTCGGTATATGCCTAGTTTAACTTTAATGTATTTGATTATAACTGCATTCTTTAATAGCTAGAGTGAACCTCTGTTTGCTTTCTCATCTAGTTTATTTATTAAATACACTGTATTCAAGTCCTAGTTGTTGGATACAGCTAGCCCACATGGTTTTTCATTTGTCATTTTGAGGTTGTTTATGCTAGCATTGAGGGTCCTTGCTATTTTACAAAACGGAACATGATACGATACTTGGTGCTATAAATAAGATTCTTTTCTCTTCTTCTTCACTCTACCTCCTCTTAGTGGAATCTAAACATATGTCAATTAGTACATATTGTTGTTAGTTAATACCTCTGGTCTTTTCAATCAATTTTGGAGATTCCTGTTGTGATGTGTGCTGAAGATGGTTGCTTCCCTGGGCTTTATTGTACCACTATCCATAGTAATCCTTGGTTATCTGACAACTGCACAATGATTATATCATCCATCTGGCACAGCAGTGAAGTTCTGCTCTCTGTGAATGTGTTGAGGTAAGTAAATAACACCAGGAATGCTTTTTGTTCCATTTATCAAAGGTTGTATATTCTTTATGATCAACTCATTTTTTTCATCACATTATAGCGGGGAAATATTGCATATCAGCCCAGCAGATTCAAATTTCTCGTGGAATCTTCTTACAACGGATGGGAACAATATTGTTGCCAGTAAAAAAAACTGCTCAATTTATCAATACCGGGGACTTATGAAGTGGATGAATATGTTTTATTCTTTTTCTTTGTCAATCCTTATGCAGTTTCCAGCAGTCCAATTGATGTTCCTCAAATCAAATATGGAATGGCCATCGAGAAGGTGACAAATAATACTACTTGGAATTGGTCAGATGTATCCAGTCCCATATTCAGATGCTCTGACAAGGTTTGCTCTGTTTTCTTGTCAGATATTATTAGAAATCACTGTCGCAAAAAATGTAATTCTATTTAGAAGTGAATCATTGTATTTTGGCTGCAGGTTAGATCTTTGCTGTCGTCTCTCCAGTGTAGTGTACTGAGTATCTCAGTCAAGGATGCTCATGATGGTCAAACAAAAGGTTTTCAAATTGCTCTTGATTCTTCCCTCCACCCTCCCCAACATGCACTGCCCTCACCATGTCCTCTCCCGAAAAAGAAAATGAAGAAAATATAGCTTTTGATTGGTGCATGATGACGATACTATGTATTATATCTTGCATAAAATTTTGATTTTATTGATAAAGAAAAGAGAAGAAAAATGAAATTAGAGAACTGAAGCTTTTTATTTTTAATGTTCACTGTACGGGGCTATGTATAAGCATTTAACAAAAAGCATAAAAGAACTTTGTGGGTCTTATGTGACTATTGAAAACATTTGTCTTGATAAATTGATCAAGATTATCTTCTCATACAATGCAACCATTTATTTGGTGACACAGTACTTTAGGAACAAATCTTACACTTATTAGTTAAGCCCTATTCCATAAATCTTACTCAAATTTATCGACCAGTGAGTGAATTGACTCTAATATCTGTCTATTTTTATTTTAATTTCAGGTGCTACAAAACCTTTTGAAGCTATATTTGTGTCTTCTAAAACCAATGACAAGAATGAATTTGATCCATTAATTGTAATCCTTCATGGAGGGCCGCAAGACGTCTCTTTGTCATACTTTTCTAAGTATTTGGCTTTTCTATCTTCAGTTGGATACAGCTTGCTGATTGTAAATTACAGGTAGCTAACATAATCTTCAACTTCCATTATTTTGCAATTGGTATAATGAAGAGTTTAATTTTGCAATTTCAACTTTAATGAATCTTTGAATTGTTATGATTAGAAATTAATTACATTAAATAAAAAAATTAGTATTGTAATTAAAGTTGCATAATCGATTATGCCTAGCTAGGTTAATGCAAAACAAATAAACCTTCCTTCTCAACGTCATTACTTTGTTAATGTTGACCTCGTTCACAAATATTGACCAATAGAAACATGCCACACATAATATGGTGAAATGAAAGTGTTGTGCAGGGAGAGAGAGAGAGAGACTGGTATGCATGGGCAACATATTAGACAAAGAAAAGGTTAAGGAGTAGCAAATAGGGTGAGTGGGGCAGTTCGGATTGAGAATTGGAGGTCAAATGCATCAAATACTTTTTGACCGTTGGCTTTCTCAACATTTCATCACAAATTAGAGGGGGCAACACTCTTCTCCCCCCTCTCTCTTTCTGTCCGTGCATTTCGTTTCAATTCATTCGATCCAAATGTGAACCATGTTCCCTCATTCTCTGCCTTCAATTTTACGTGAACAGTACATTACCCCATCCAAACATACTGTAAAGGAGAATGCCAGCATATATGAAGTTTAAATAGCATCTCTTGAAGTAAGACATGCTCAGTCTGGTAGCGAAATGGGAAATAAATGTGGATACCTGTCTATAAGAGCTACATAAGGAATTTATATATTGAAATGAATGATGACCTGGGAATTGTGAACAAAAGGATGTTTAGGGTCTAGTTTGACTTCATAACGACAGCGAGGTTGAAGAGTTCAAAGTGAAAGGCTGGTCATTTTCTTGTTATGCTATAAGGACTCTGAAAAAAAACATATTTCAATTAAATTTCCTGGACAAAAGTCTTTAAAGCTCCATCTGCATCCCAATAATATTGTTTAAAAGTTTGTACTACTCGGATAGCTTTTCTTTTAGAAATAAATGTCGTTGTCAACACCCATAAGGAAACCCATAAAGAACCTTTAGATGTCAAAACATGGATGATGAAATGTTTTAGTTGTTGTCCATTTTGAGGTTTTATATGTATTATTTCTCAGAGGTTCATTAGGATTTGGTGAAGAAGCATTGCAATCTCTTCCAGGGAATGTTGGGTCTCAGGTATTTATTATTTTCTACTTCTAATTCTAAGTACTTTGATTAGGTTATGCTATCGAAGCGAAGCTTTAATTTATAAGCTAGTTTAGCTGTAGATTTTCTGGGTCGGACCTTAATTTTAGTTTTCCATATATAGGATGTCAATGATGTTCTCTCTGCCATAGATCATGTCATCAACTTGGGTCTTGCCAGTCCATCTAAGATTACAGTAATGGGCATTTCACATGGTGGTTTTCTGACAACCCAGTTGATTGGTCAGGTGCTAATAAGTCCACTTAATAGTCCTATCCAGATATCTCTATACATGTTTTTTTGTTTCACATCTTGCGATGTCAATTTGCTGTAATGTAACATATGAACTCTGGATTTGCTGCAGGCACCAGACAAGTTTGTAGCTGCAGCTGCAATCAATCCTGTTTGTAACCTTGCACTGATGATTGGAACAACAGATATCCCTGATTGGTGCTATGTAGAAGCTTGTGGAACCTCTGCCAGAAATTGCTTTACTGAACCACCTTGCGCAGATGATTTGACTCTCTTTTATAGCAAGTCTCCTATTTCACACGTCTCAAAGGTATGTACATTGAGCTAAATAAACACTTGTAGATTGAATTTTGATGGTATTTATAGGAGTTCTTAACAAAACCATATTGAAAAAAGAAATCTACCCTGATCAGTAAAAAGAAAACCATAAAAAACCCTTTGCTTATTGCAATGTAAGAAGGTCTCAAGAATGTAGAGGCATAGGCATCTGATTACTTCTGTAACCGATGATAATCCCTGCAACCCTTATTAATCTTTTTGAGCAAACTGAGTGAACCATATTGTTTTTCACTTGCAATGAAGCTTAAATTTCATCTCCTTTTTTCCTTTTTGCTTTTTATATTGATTCTATATATTAAGTAATTGATATAGTATTCGTATGGACAAATAGACCTTTTAAAGGGATTTTTATACGTGCTGAGATTGTCACCTTGAAACTCCTACTTGATACAGTTGAATTCTGGAATTATAGTTTGTATTTCGATGAATTCTGTAGGTAAAAGCACCAACACTGTTCCTATTAGGTGCCCAAGATGTTCGCGTTCCAATTTTTGATGGGTTGCAAGTAAGTACCTAGGAGCTTTTGTAATAGTCAGTCTGGAGTTACCATCTTTATTGGTACGGTATTGACAGTAAAACTTCAAATGTATGTTTAAATGTGTAGTATGCTCGGGCTTTGAAGGAGAAAGGAGTAGATGTCAAAATCATTATGTTTCAAAATGATGTTCATGCACTCAAAAGGTAAAAAAATCCCTACATAGAATGAGAGAATCAGTCCTGATTTGAACTTATTTTATATTTTTTCAGGCCACAATCTGACTTGGAATCTTTCCTTAACATTGGGGTGTGGTTCAACAAGTACTGTAAATACGGGGCAAGTGAATCACAAGATTTCCTGAAGACCTAAACGCTCAAGTAATGGATAGAGCCATGAAGGTAAGAAGAGCCACCAGCTATTTGTCATAGTCAAAATGAGGACCAGTCTATTTATTACCCTCTACTTGAAACTTGTTGGAAATAATGGTGTCAACATACTTTATTTTTCTTACTAATTTTTCTTTTCTCCTTAATTCTCACTAGCATACTTGGGAACTATATAATTACCGTATTCTATGTTATAGACATAGACAAACACAATGTATGAAGCAATCTTGTTTGCGTGAACTTTAATAAGGAAGAAATTTATGACGTGTAAATAAGTCTTTACCGACTTTTATCCAGATGATGTTTGTCTAAAAATAATTTGGGTGTGATTATACCAGTATAGTTCTACGAGGCACACTTGTATAAAAATTGCATGAGAGGTTTGCTCATAGAGATGTGGTTTCATTGACAAGGATATAAAAGATATATTAAAAGAGAAAATTGCATGAAAGGTTCAACCAAGATGTGTGATTGTTTTCGCATGAGTGTGAGAGACACGCTAATAGATAAAATTGAATTAGAAGTTTGATCGAATATGTGTTACTACATTCGCATGATTGTGAGAAATGTATTCGTATAGAAAATTGTATAAGAAGTTCATTTATATGATTGTGATTGCGTCCACATGTGTGTTAGAGGCAAACCCAAATTGATATCGAGGACATGTTAATATAAAAAATTGTATAAAAGGTTCAGGTTCTGATAAGTGGTTGTGCTTACATGAACGTGGAAGCCATATTAGAAGAGAAAATTGCATCAGTGGTTCAACACTCACAAGGTTAGGGTCTTACTCACATGAGTGAGAAACCTTCTCTTATAGAAAATTGCATAAAAAAGTTACTCACAGAAATGTAGTTGTGCCTGTATGGGTGTAAACATTTGTTACTTGATAATAATTTAGTAGAGTGGAAACTCTATGATTGTGTGACCAAACAAGTTTTTATTAAGATTCCACAATGGGTAATAAATGTTGTTATTTGAGGATGAATATCTTTGATTGAAAGTTAAGAAGGTTGAATCTAAAATTTGTATGAGTTGAACTGTGGACAATGATGAAAAATGACAAATATATAAGAAATAAGTAAGAAGATGTCCACATAAAAATGACACTTTGATGTTTACTTAGAGAATAATACAATAAGAGCCTAATATAAATGATGAGAACAGAGTATAAGTTGAAATGTCTTTCTTTTATTAAATGAAGTTAATTTATACGCTCTAGGTAGATACTTTATATAGTTAAAGATAATTTAGGAAATAATAGTAACTATCTTATGATTGAATATATATTATAACTAAATAATATTAAAGGTAACTAAGTTTGTTAAGTCTTATATGTATTTTACCTATTTATTTTTGTTAATAGGGCTATAAGGTAAATACCATAATATCTAATATAAATAGATATACTTGTAGCAATCACCACTACACTTTTATTATTATTAAAACTTTTTCTACTACTTGCATTAAAGTTACCGTATGCACTTGGTAAACTTTCATCAATAAAAACAAATATAATTTCATGAGCATTTGAGAAAGATAACAAGTACTACCTTCTTAGATATTTCACCCTCAATAGAAGATTTTTCGTTGTGGATTTATGTTAATTTTTCTTATAAATATAACGTTTACAAACATCTTTAGAAATTTTTTTGAAACAAGTGAATTATTGAAACAAATAAATTACATAAAAGTAAAAAAATATTGAATGTAAATGATTCCCATGATTGAAAACTTCTAATAATTCATCTATAAAGTTACTACCTTTACATAATACAAGTATAATATTTATAAATAAAAATCCTAATTACTCATACCTTTATAATAACTTTCATTAATTTTCATTACTAATAGATTTGATATTTGATTAAGAAAAGTCTAATTTTCATATTTTAAAAAGAATTAACGTTTAATATTTGAGGTACGATAATAAAAATAATACGGATGTTAACATCATCACTGGTATCTTTGTTTTTTTTTTTTCTATCATCATGTCATATACATAATAAGAACTACCATTCGAGAAACACCAATGACATGAGTGTCACTAATTATGACATGATCATTATTATCTTGTAAAGTAAGACTATCATTCAGTATTATTTATATCATTCTTATTATTATACACTATCATTGAGCACCATTTTTATTAGGACTCCTATGCATGAATAATGAATATTCAAGGGCATCTTACCCTCATTCCACCAAAACTCAACTCTTCTCACATGAAAAAAGAAAAGCTGAAGTGGAGATGTGGGTGAAAGGTACTCTAATGATGTCCCTTTCTATTATGATTATTTATTACTAACATCACATTATGGAATGTATAAAATAAGAATAATGCTTATGTTGGCATTAGTATATTCTTGTAGGGAGAGAGATAGGTATGTGAATGGCAGAGCGGATAAATAGATAAATAAATGGGTAGTGTGGAGGGCAGCATGTTTGGCATGAGTAGCAGCGTGGGTAATTGGTGTGTAAGAGTGGCACCATTTTGTTTTCCCCCAATTTATCATCCTAATCTTAATCCTAAGCCTCTTTATTTATTGTCCACGCTGGTCACGCCACCAACTCCATCAACGCCTCTTCCCCTCACTGCGTAACCTTCTCCTCCCTAATCATCCATTTCGCTATCATTTATCATTTATCATTTATCATTTATCATTCATTCTGCTCGCTTCAATCTGCAGCAGAAGAAGCTTTTCGTCGACATCAGTTTCACCAATGGACAACCAACACCAAGCCACGGACCAGGAATACGCCTTTCACTCCGACCTACTCCACCAATTCACCGCCATCCCCACCGTCGACAAGGCGTGGCTCTTCAACTCCCACTCCGGTCAGTTACATACCACCATTCATATATCACACGCACGCTTCCCTTCATCTTTCCCTTCACTTCCCAATGCTCTCCTTTTTTCTTTCCTTTTGCACTGCAGCCTCGGCCTCGCAGGCAATGTTCTGCGTTAGTCAACCCAACCTTTTGACCAACAACAGGAAGAAGTCCATCGTCTCCGCTTCCGTTCTCAGACAAACTGATGGCACCGTTGCGTTTCACTGGGCTCCCTTTCCGATCGAATTCAGCGGTGTCTCCGCAATGGTCCCGTCGCCTTCTGCATCCAAGCTGCTGATTGTTCGGAATCCCGAGAGTGAAGGTCCTTGCCGCTTTGAAATTTGGAGCTCCTCTCAACTGGAAAAGGAGTTCCATGTCCCTCAATCCAAGCACGGTTCTGTATACACTGATGGATGGTAAACTCATTATCGTTCTTTTGCATGTTTGAATAAACTTTTCTTGAAGCATTACAGAAAGTAAGAAGATAAAATTAAATAAGTTATTGCATAACTTAAAAATCATCTTTTACTTATGAAGTTTCTACAAATTAACTTACAAGCTAATTTTAATTTGTGTAGAACCTAATTTAACTTTTCTAAAACATGAATTTTAACTTATAAATAGGCTAATTTTAACTTTCGAACAAGTTTATTTATTTATTTTTTATTATTTTCTTTTCCTATAACTGTAAGTGCTTCTGAAGTAGTGTATTCAAATAGGTTCTTGTACTGCTTCAGCTATGTTTGGGATGCACTTTTTTCAAAGATGACACTTGTACGAGATTAGAAGATGAGAAAGTAAAGGAACTGAGCTTCTAAATTTAACTTATTATGCACTTCAACTGTTTTAAAAATTAACTGATAGAGCTTCTATAAGGGTCTGCTTGGTAGAGAGGAGAGATTCGTAGTGGATGAAATAAAAATCAAAATGAAAATAAAGTAGAAAATGAAAGTGTTTATATGAAGAGAAATGGAAAAAAAAAGGAGAGAAATAGAGAGATGAATGTGAATAGGCGAGAAGTAGAGTGAAAAACTAGTGGTAAAATCCACTCATTTTTAAATTCTTTCCTTCCTATCTTTATCATACCGAACAAATCCAATTAAATTCATCTCATCTATTTTCATTTCATCTCCTCCAAACAAACATATCATAAAAGTTAGGTGTATAAGTTGATTTTAGATTATGGCAGAAAAGATTAATTCATTTTATCATAATGTCCGTCTGTTAAGTTTTGTAACGGTCAGCAGGATGTAATAGTAATACTAAACTGAAAACTTGTTTGGAATTGTTTATTTAGGGAGAAATAATAGCTTAGTTTTTGAAATGAAGATGTGTAAAATGAGTAATTATCTATTCAAAATACGCTAATCAAACTTTTGCACAAAACTGTTACCAGCTAAAATTTATGAGCTGCGTTATTGTTTTGTGTTATTGTAGGTTTGAGGGCATCTCTTGGAATTTGAATGAAACTTGTATAGCGTATGTAGCTGAAGAGCCAGCTCCTGCAAAGCCCACATTCAATGATCTGGGTGGCTACCAGAAAGGTGGTTCTTCAGACAAGGATTGTGGTACCTGGAAAGGTCAAGGGGACTGGGAGGAGGAGTGGGGAGAGACATATGCAGGGAAGAGGCAGCCTGCCCTTTTTGTCATCAACATCACTAGGTTTTGTACAATATATGGTTTTATGTTAAATTGATAATGAGTGATGTAACTTTTTAGACAGGAAATGCTACTAACTATAGCAGTTATTTTACAGTGGAGTGGTACAGACCGTCAAAGGAATTGACAAGTCTTTGAGTGTTGGACAAGTTGTGTGGGCTCCAGCTATTGAAGGCTCTGTGCAATATTTGATCTTTGTTGGATGGTCATTTCAGACAAGAAAACTTGGTATTAAGTACTGCTATAACAGGCCATGTGCATTATATGCTGTTAAAGCACCACACCATGAGTCAAAAGCAAATGAAACTGAGACTCAGTTAGTCACTTCTCCATTACTTTTCTTTTTGAAAGTGAATATCTTTTTGATAATTCTGGTTGTGCTGAACTAAATTTGAAAGTTTATTGGTTGATGTAGCTCAACTGAAGATGTTCATGCGGTTAACCTAACTCAAACCATAAGTAGTGCTTTCTTTCCACGATTCAGGTAATAGCTAGGCTCATTTTGCATTTATTCTATTTATTTCATATACTGAAGCAACAAAGTCCCACACCCCAGCCCCGTAGAAAGGTAGTTTTTTTAAGTTTTCCAGTTTTTTGTGTGCTAATAACATGTTGGTTAGAGTAAATTACGCTTGCCCCCTTGTTTTTTCTCAGATTTTGTCTAATACCCCACGTTATGGGGTCCTACAGGAAACCTCTTGATTGTTTTAAAAATTACATTATCACTGATACATTACACCAATCTCCCTTAATTGTTCAAAAAATATTACATGAGTGTGGTTGTTGTAAACGTTTAAAAAATAGGGGTATCATATGCAATATAAAAAAATCTTAGGAGGATGTCAGTATAATTTACTTCTAGGTTACTGACAGATAATAAGAAAGTTAGCTAATGATGAAAGTAAGGGGTTACTGCTTGAGGTGATTACATTTTCATGGCTATCAATCTGCAGATTCTGAGAGCAATAATTGCCACTGTGAATGGTGGCTAAAGCATAACAAGTAAATTTTTCCACAAAATGATTTTCATTTTAACAAAGTTATATTTTTTAATTTTATACTTTTGAAAAGGCTGTATAATTCTGTGCCAACTGCCTATATTTGTAGAATATGAAAGTAATCTTTGACTCATATTCCCTATTCTCGATTATCAGCTTTTCCTAGTAAGATGTGTGAGAAACTATCTTGATTAAAAGCTGATCAAAATCATTCTAAACATGCTCCTGAAAGTAAGTTACACTCTAAAATGGAACACATTAGCACTTATCCATTGTACTCATATGGAATTAGTTTATATTTTTCTTTTATTTTGAAATTTAAGAAATGATTTATTAGTAATAAGTATGTGAATTTAATGTTTGTGCCAACTGCCAGTATTTGAAGAATATGAAGTAATCATTGAGGCATGTATTCCTTGAAACATACATTAGATTCTCCATTTTTATCTGTTTTTCCTAGTAAGATTACTTTTATAAAAGTAATCTTTTGCTCATTTTCCCCCCTAGACTTCTGTGCCAACTGCCAATATTTGGAGAATATGAAAGTAATCTTTGAGGTATATATTCCTTGAAAAATACATTACATTCTCTATTATCATTGTTTCCTTGTAAGACGTGTGACAAATTCTGCTGATTAAAAGCTGTCCAAAATCATTTCGAACTTCCTCCTGAAAGTTTAGTTACCTCCTAAAATCGTGCACATTATCACTTGTCTGCTTTAGTGACATGCATTTGTTTTTCCAATTTAAGCAAAACGTATCAGTAATAAGTGTGTGAATTTGATTTCTATGATCTTGATTCCTATGGATAAATTTTCTACCAGCCCAGATGGAAAGTTTCTTGTATTTGTATCTGCAAGAAGTTCAGTTGATTCTGGCGCCCATTCTGCTACAGATTCACTTCATAGAATTGATTGGCCTAAGGATACAAAGCTTTATCAATCATCTAAAATTCATGAAGTGGTAATTTTTTTTTTCTTGTTGTATAGTTTAACTTTAATCTGAACAGATGCCATTGACATTTATTTCCATTGTTTCTCGTTTATTTATTCATTTTATCAAAGAGTATGGACTTCTCAACTATCCTATATGAACTTCTCAACTATCCTATGTGAACTTCTCAACTATCCTATGTGAACTTCTCAACTATCCTATGTGAACTTCTCAACTATCCTATGTGAACTTCTCAACTATCCTATGTGAACTTCTCAACTATCCTATGTGAACTTCTCAACTATCCTATGCTTAAGAACTTGCCTTGGAAAATAAAAAATTTTAACTATGACTTTTTTATGTTTATGGTTTTACATGAAATAATTTTGTTTTAATACATGCCTTGATTAGTATGTTAGAGCTTTTTATATAGTGTTTGAATTGGGGGGGGGGGGGGTTCTAGTTGAAAATCTATGCCCAGCCATTGTACTTTCTTCTTCTTGTGGTTACATCTTGTACAATTTGTTTCAGTATCTTTACTGAAAAAACAGGAATTTTCCATTTGGTTCTGTGGTTAGCATGTCCAGCACAGTAACTTAGTTTTCTTTCTTGTTATTGTTTCTGAATCTGGCTTCAATTTCCCTAGAGGATATTGAATGGATGGGTATCTTCTTAGTTTTCTTTCTTGTTATTGTTTCTGAATCCTGGCTTCAATTTCAATAGAAGATATTGAATGGATGGGTATCTTACACAGACTCATGTCTATTATCAATTTCATGAATCATGAGGGTGTTTGTACTTAGGAATTCTTGCTGTTAGCAATGTTTTAAAAACCAAATGCTAGTTGTCTGAGGCAACATCCAGACGTAACCTGGGATTCCATTTCTATATTTTCCAAAATATTTTCAAAATAATTGTGGAAATATTCATTTTGTTTTTTATTGCTTCTTGATAATGTTGGTTTTTGTCTCCCAAACTTATACTAAATCTTTTTTGTTTTTTATTTCAAATTTTCAAGATTCCAGTTGTGTTGTTTGCGGAGGATGGTAGTTTCCCAGGGCTTTACTGTTCAAATATCCTCAGAGATCCATGGCTTTCTGATGGCTACAGTTTGGTTATAGCTTCTGTATGGCACACCAATCAAGTTTTACTTTCGGTCAATGTGTTGAGGTAGCTATGACAGTGGGAATGCATTTTTGTCATGTTTGTGTAAATATTATGAAAATGATACAATCAACTTTCTACATTTTCTTTAAATGTAGTGGAGAAATATTGCGGATCACCCCTGCTGACTCAAATTTCTCTTGGAGTCTCCTTACACTGGATGGGAACAATATTCTTGCTGGTAATAACCATTAGATGCTTAATTTATCTTTGACCCTAGAATATAGGAGTGATGACATGTGTTAGTTTATTCTAACTTATTCAACTTTATACAGTTTCTAGCAGTCCAGTAGATGTTCCTCAAATCAAGTATGGAGCTATTGTTAAAAATGCAACTAATAATAAAGAATGGAGTTGGTCAGATGTCTCAAATCCCATATTTAAGTGCTCTGACAAGGTTTTGTTAATTTTCCTTTTCGGATATTTGTACAAATTAATTAAAAGAAAATGGACATACTCAAATTGTATCATTGGATATTGGCTGCAGGTTAGATCCTCAATCTCCTCTCTTACATCCAGTATAATGAAGATCTCAGTCAAGGATGTTTCTGAAAGCTTAACAAAAGGTATCTGCCTTATTTGGCGTCTTTTGGCTGATTAAATGCACAGACTTGCCTTAATATAGCTCTTATGTTCTGCTTACCACAAATTGCTAAAGAAAACATCTCGTGGTCTTAGGTGGGTTATGGTATCTGCAATAGTTCTGCAACAGAACCAATTGAACACACAAGGAAAAGAAACCCTGCAAAATAATTTTATTGGACATCTAATGTTTTGTTTGCTGGTATATGAGAAATGTTATTCATTCTTCTCTGCCTTCTTACTTCCCTTCATCAAAAGTAAAGAAAAAGAGTTTCTGATTGGTTCATGATGATAATGAAGATAATGTTAAGCTATAAATAATATAACCTGTATAGGTGCTGAAATGGAAATATAGAAAAGCTAAATTATAAAGTGGGGAACAATAGAAAATGAAGATGGAGAAACTTGAGTAGAACTTACAGTCTTTTTCCTTTATGGACAGTACTAGTAGGATTAAGTGCGGCTGAACTTGCATGGATAAACAATAGCAACATATAATTGATAGTTCTTTTCTATGTCATTTGATGGTTTAGTTTATCTTGATCATTCCTAAGGCTATAAAACTGATAGCAAAGTTGAGTAAAAAAAATCTGAAAAGTCAAAGACATTTTATTTGCTTGATCTTTGATTGCACAGTATAAAGTTATACTCAACTTTTTGTTGAGAAATTTATTTTATTCTTTCTTTTTCGTTATGTCAACTTCAATTTCAGGTGCTAGTCAACCTTATGAAGCTATATTTGTGTCATCAAAAACTAGGAAAAGTGATGCATGTGATCCACTAATTGTGGTCCTTCATGGGGGACCGCACTCTGTCTTATTGTCAAGCTTTTCAAGGCCATTGGCTTATCTTTCTTCGGTTGGATATAGCTTGTTAATTGTGAATTACAGGTAAACAACGTCCTCCTTGGTTCCCAAGCACTTGATCAAGGCCATACAATTTAAATTCACAAGTTTGATGTGTTCAACCATGTTTCTTTTGATTCTTTAGGTAGTGTTCGATAAGGAGATGAATTCTTATTCTCACACTGATGCTCTGATAAGTGCTAGGAGACTTGGTGTTTTTTTGAGCTTAAACCACACATAAAAGAAATAGTCCTACTAGGTCTACAAAGATGCATTATGTCATTAGTTATAAGTGTTAATTCTATTATGAACTATAGTTCACATGATAGACCTGAATTTAGAGGGAGCTTTAGACTGTTAAAGTGCTTTATCAAGATAAAAGTAGCTCTATTCATTAAGTTTGGAATTTGAAAAAATATTTGCATGATAAGCCACAAAAGGATCAAGAAATCAAATCCTTTTGGTTGGGCCAAGGGATAGAAGAATAGAGTCATGGAGACCAGTGAAACTAAATTTCCTATCATTTGAGTTAGTGAGGTTTCAAAGGAAATATCTGTTGCCATTTTTCTTCCAGAGCAATGTTCTTATAGACAACATCAAATTACCATGAGCCAAACCTCCATGTTTCTCAGGATTTGTTGGAATTATTTAAAACATAGTAATCATTTGGAATAACACGAATACAAATAATGAGAGGAAATAAATGAAGAATGAAATTGACAAAAAGAGACAAGAGAGAGCTAGGATTTTTGACAAGATACTTCTGCCAAGGAGGCTTCCACTTCCACGTGTCTGAAAAATCCTAAATTATTTTATCTTATTCTCTCCTTTTTTTCCTTTGGAAAAAATCTAACCGTAATATTGAACAAGTACAGAAATTCATATCTGGATGATTCTTGTAGGACTTTAGAGACGCAATGCTGTCAAATTTCTGCTTTGTTGGGTGGAAAAGCCATCTGTCTAGAAGATTATAAATAAAATTACTCCAGTTTCCTCCTTTCAAATAACTCCAGTTTCAAGTCAAATGTTAGTTTATAGTATAAACTTCTAATCTCTATTAAAAATCTCATTTCCAGGCACGAAGCTCTTTGGTTTGTGTTTTTGACTTACAGAATGCACATAAGAATTCAAGCCTTTATTACATTCATGGCTGATTCTCAAAAATTCACCTTTGGGGAGATCTTTTCACTATGTAACTTCGAGTGGTATGGTAGCTCAAGAGTACTATGTGATCGTTGAAGATGTGTTAAACTGATATATTCTGTCCATAATGAATTGTACAACAAATGTGTTTGTATCAAAAGCCAATTTTTTTCCAAATGATGTTCAATTATTCCCCAAGTTTGTAATATATTCAACATTTCATTTTTTTTGCAATAGATGATTTATTTTAAGCATAAACCTATAAGCATCATATCCTCCTCAATAATATGTTTGTAAGTGTTAATATTATAGGTTTGAGTGGATAAAATGGATAGTAGATGGAAATAATAAACAATAGATGATTGTATTTAATATCCTATCATCTTTCTCTATTTATATTAATTTTGTGGTTTGGTACTAGTGTAAGCCCAAGGTTTCTAAGAACAAGACTAGCAACATAAACCCCAATATTTTAACAATAAGTTTGTTATATCATATATGCCAAATGTTTTAATGTAAAACGGAATAATATTGGTGGAGTGGAAGTTCTATGTGATAGCCTGTATGATCTCACAGCTCATAAAGCCTCTTTAGATATCCAATTATAGTTGAAGATACGTCTAAAATATAGTCTGTTCTAAGCTTCTTACATGATAATATTTCTCAGAGGCTCAACAGGATTTGGCGAGGAAGCCTTGCAATCTCTTCCAGGAAAAGTCGGCTCTCAGGTATGTAGTGATTTTTTCTTTTAATTTCTAATTCTTCACTTCATAGTGTTATCTATCCAACAACAGCTCACCTTCAAAAGCAAGTTCCAACATCCAAAACTATTATCAGGCCAACTTTTTGTTGCATGAAGTTGGATCTGATCTTGATTTGTTACATGCAGGATGTCAACGATGTGCTCACTGCTATTGATCATGTCATTGACTTGGGACTCGCCACTCCTTCTAAGATTGCAGTTCTTGGTGGCTCACATGGTGGCTTTCTGACAACCCACTTGATTGGCCAGGTGCAATTAGTACTGTTACTTTTAAATTCTGATTGTAACAGTTATTGTGATCATTGAACCATGGATTTATATTAACTTTGAAAAGGTCTATGGCACATAATTATTTTTTCTGAAGATGGATCAGTCACAAAATTAGTTTTTGGTACCGAGATCTGCTTATCTATTTTTCATGTTGATTGACATTATTACAATCCTCTGGTACCATATTGAGAGGAGAGAAACCAAAAAGGGATACAATGAATTCTGTGGGTTGCATACAAACTAGTATTCTTATTTATTATGAAGAAGAAATACAATAATAAGGAACAATATCAATATGTAATAATAAGAAATATTTGATAAGATAATTTGTATCAAATAATATTATATCTAATTATTTATTGTTATCAAGCCATATCTTTAACACGTCTTTCAAGCTGGAGCATATATATATATAATAAGGCAAATGTCATTAACACAAGACTCCTCAAGAGAATCATGCTAACCGGTTGGTTGACAAATGATATATTTAACACTTCTCCTCAAGTTGGTACATATGTATCATGAGTCAGCTTATTACAAATGTTGGAGGACATGGCTGCTGCTGTTGAACAAAAACTGCTTAGAGAGTGTAGTGGCTGCTGGAGAGAACAACTGGTCAGGTGGTTGTTGGAAAGCAAAATATGTTCAAAGGACATGGCAGTTGTCGGAAGGCAAAAATAGTCATACCACAGCAAATTGACGCCAATGGTTGCCATCGCATACCATAAAATGCTTGTTGGAAAAATGTTGGCAATGAACAACATCAGTTGGAAATATTTGGTGACATATTTTTCTATCAAATCATATCGTATCTCTCTATTTAATGTTATCAAATCATATCTAACAGTTGTGATTTCATAGATGCACCTAGGAAATAAGGGGGTTTGAACCCTGACATCTATTGATTTCCAGAATTTCTTGAACATTTTCAACAAACACGGGTTATGTTTTTTGAAATGTTTGCTTAACAATAAATCAACTATACTATATTAACAGTATGGAACAATAAATTCAACTTTAGAATTTAATTGGCATCAGACGTAACTTATCAATGGTAGCAAAGAACTTAAGCAATTAATTTTTATAATGTACTCATTATTGAATAATATATAAAAAGCTTAATGAATGTTATATACAAATGTGACAGGTGTATATTATGGGCAATTAACTAAGTTTGCAAAATTAGTATTCACTTTTATAGTAGTGTGTCTTTGTCTTTCAAGTTTGGCTTTTACTGTTCCGTTGTGGTATTGTTTTCTCATGTCTTTCTGATTGCGGTAGGCACCTGAGAAATTTGTTGCAGCCGCTGCTAGAAATCCTGTGTGTAACCTTGCACTGATGGTTGGTACAACTGATATCCCTGATTGGTGCTATGTGGAGACATATGGAACCACGGGTAGAGATAAGTTTACTGAAGCACCTTCAGCAGAGGATCTAACTCTATTTTATAGCAAATCTCCTATTTCACATCTCTCAAAGGTCTGTACACCTAGATATGGTTTTGAAATATTAAACTATAGTTATATTATTACTCAGCATTTTAAGCATGCTTCGAACTAAAGGATTAGAAAATAGCAATTGCATGAGCACTTGTATTGTATCAATAACATGCCTGCAGTTTTAGCATCAAGGAATATTTGAGGCTTAATATTTTGAACCAATACATTAACTATTTCAATTATTCATAATTACTGAAACTTTTCTTGACTAGAATTTTGATTTTATTTCATGTTTTCCTCTTATTATTCCTTTGAATTGCATGATGAGGTTGTACTATCTAGTGAACTGGTCTCAATGTGCTCCACTACACAACTAAAATTGAAGGCTTGCTATTAAAATCTTGCATTGATGATTTATATTTTGATGATACGTGCAGGCAAAAACACCAACTCTTTTTCTACTTGGTGCTCAAGATCTCCGAGTTCCAATTTCGACTGGACTACAAGTAAGTATAATCGAGAGCTTCAACAAATAACTGAAAACTCTGATTTTTTTATAGACTATAACAGTGTGACAGATAAAGAAAACCATATTGTTTAAATTTGTAGTATGCTCGGGCTTTAAGGGAGAAAGGAGTACCAACTAAAGTCATCGTGTTTCCAAATGACGTTCATGGAATTGAAAGGTAAACAAATCTTAACATTAACATCTCTGTTTCGTCTATAATAAGGGCCTATTCAGGTAATTTTTTTCACGACAAAAAAATATTTAAAAAAATACTAAACTAAATTTCTCCATAAATTAATACTAGCTTATGCGTTAAAAATCTAATTTTGGAGAAGTTAGTATGAGAGAGGTTTTACAAATTACTAAATTTAGTTTAGTTTAAATCCAATTTTGGTCCGTATGAAATTTTAATTACAGATTTGCACTTCTAGTTTTCTAAAATTAAACAAGTTTGGTTCACTGTTATGTATCATTAAGTTGTCAATAGAAAATGTCAATATCTTTGTTAGAATAACATGTATTAAAGTTTGTTGTCAAATCTTACTTACATAAATGAGTAATTGGCATTATTATTACCTACATATAAATATAATAGTATTTCTGGTAAATAATTAGATTACACATTAACATTGGTTCAAAATTGCTTGATTTTGAAAAATCGAATGATCAAAACTGCAATCAAAATTTTATGGGACCAAAATTGCATATTTGTGAAACTATAAGAATGTAAAAGTGGATTTAAGGCTTTTCGTTTACACAAAGTTTGTCATTTTTCTTGTTTACTTCTCTTAAAATAATTGCAATTGGTAATATTGTTTGGTTTAACTTTTGCCCAGACCACAATCCGACTTTGAAAGCTACCTTAACATTGCGATCTGGTTCAACACGTACTGCAAATGAGCTGTATTTTCAGATTAGTGACTTGAATCATCTGACTCCCTTAATATTGATGTGCGATTGGGGCAGAGTATTTTATTTCTGAAAATGAGAGTGGAGTATAGTGTATTTGTAATTGTAATTTCTATCTTTATTTTTTTAATAAAAAGAATAATTCGGCGAAGGTAGTGTTGCAGCTTCGGGTTATAGAAAGCACAAGACACTTTCAATACATGAATACAATCAAAGTTCCCAATGTTTATTTATTTGCGGATAATTTTGTTTATGAGATTTTGTACGAACCAGGGAGGTTTGTTTTATGTCGATTTTCCAGTTAGGAATGACAACGTTACACATTTTATCCGCGCGGTTACATATTTTTATGACATCCCTATTTTCATCATTGTTAAGCGCAACATATTTTGCGTTTTGGTTTAGATTAAGCCCCAGAACAAAAATAGCTCGATAAGGGGAACCATATTTTTTCATCTGTCATTAAGTTGCTTGATGATTGAGGTAATACACAACAGCCAAGTTCATGTGAAGGAAAAACATATTATATAAGATGATTCTCTTTTATATAAACTATATGCAACTTTTAAATTCTTTCATACTGAGTTCCGCATACAATGCCTTTTTGGATTTTTCTTCCATCACTTTAATACTTTCTTCTCTCACCTTCATAAAATGACCTACGTGTCATTCTCATAATATATTTATAATATATTAAGCTGAAATATTCTAATTACGTATAAGTTATGAAATTTGGATTTTTTTTTTCTGATAATTTTGCTTTGATAATTTTATATATTATAAGGATGCGAGAAGAAATTATATGGGTGAAAAACCTATCTTGTTTAATGTTTAGGCAAAGAAGCCCAACTCTTCCCGTAACAGAGCCAACATCCAATTCGGAAGCGCAGAGCCAACTCCTTTTCGAAAGCGCAGAGCCAACTCCAATTCGAAAGCGCAGAGCCAACTCCTTTTCGAAAGCGCAGAGCCAACTCCAATTCGAAAGCGCAGAGCCAACTCCTTTTCGAAAGCGCAGAGCCAACTCCAATTCGAAAGCGCAGAGCCAACTCCTTTCGTCCTGCTTTGCATCACTGAGGTTTGACATCAATGCTGGCCAACTTTCATCTTTTAGATACCAATCTTTTGGGTTTCACCAGCGTACGTCCTTCTCCACCTGATGCCTCTGCTTTCATTCCCGCTAAACCTACTCATTCTCCCAATAAATATCGTTTCAAGAAACTGAATTTGGATAAAAATGCTGATTCCAGCCCCCTGAAGAAGAGGGTTAATAAGAAGGTTCACTCCACGTGTTCGACGAGATGGGTCTCTCACGGTGGACGCATTCCTTCACTTCTCCACGCTCTCAACACCGTTCACGATTTGGATAACGCTCTCAAAGAGTGGGAGGAGACTCTCTCCGACAGGGAAATCAGTGCCATACTGAAGGCCCAGGTCTCTTGGCAGAGGGCTCTGCAAATTTTTGAGTGGTTCAAGAAAAAGGGTTGCTATGATTTAAACGTCATTCACTACAATATAATGCTCTGGACGCTTGGTAGAGCGCGCAGGTGGGGGCTTATGGAGAGTTTATGGGGCGAAATGAATGCAAAAGGGGTCGCACCTGTGAATTCCACGTATGGGACCTTGATTGATGCCTATAGCAAAGGTGGACTCAAAGAAGAAGCACTTGCTTGGCTTCAGAGAATGCAGAGTCAAGGAATGGAGCCTGATGAGGTCACCATGGGGATTGTTGTTCTGTTGTACAAGAGGGCGGGAGAGTTCCGAAAAGCTGAAGAGTTTTTCAGAAGATGGATGAGAACTGCACCTTTTAGATTAGGGGTTAATCATAATTTTGCAGTGGATGATAAAGTATCAAATGTCAATGTTTGTTTAAGCTCGAATACATATACTACCTTGATTAATACATATGTGAAGGGTGGTCAGTTTCGTGCAGCATGTGAAACTTTTGCTAGGATGATCAGACAAGGCATGGCCTTGAATACAGTGACACTCAATTCCATGATTCACTTGTATGGAAACTGGGGACGGCTACAGCAAGCTTGTTTCGTGTTCCAGAAAATGGGAGAGTTTCGGTGCCAGCCCGACACTTGGACTTATAACATCCTTATTTCCGCTCAAATTAAAAATAATAATGTCAACATGGCAGCTACATGTCTTGCAATGATGAAACAGGCCTGCCTTAAGCCAGATGTTGTGAGTTATCGTATCCTCTTGTATGCATACTCGACAAGGAAAATGGTCCAAGAAGCTGAAGAGCTAGTACGGGAGATGGATGAAAGGAATCTTGCAATTGATGAATTCACCCAATCTGCTTTGACTAGAATGTATGTAGAATCAGGTATGCTTGAGCAGTCATGGTTGTGGTTCAGGAGGTTTCACCTAGCTGGGAGTATTAGCTCTGGTTGTTATTCTGCCAATATTGATGCTTATGGAGAGCGAGGCTACACTTTAGAAGCCGAGAAAGTATTTATGTGCTGCAAAGAAAAGAAGAAGCTCACTGTCCTCGAGTTTAATGTGATGATTAAAGCTTATGGTATAGGAAAATGCTATGATAAAGCATGTCAATTGTTTGATAGTATGAAGAAATTTGGTGTCGTTGCAGACAAATGCAGCTACAGTTCTCTCATACATATTTTGGTCAGTGCTGACAAGCCGCACGTTGCAAAATCTTATCTTGAAAGAATGCAGGATGCAGGACTTGTGAGTGACTGTGTTCCATATTGTGTTGTGATATCAAGCTTTGCAAAGTTAGGTCAACTGAAAATGGCTGAAGAATTATACAAGGAGATGCTTGGATATGCCGTGCAGCCTGATGTCATTATTTATGGTGTTTTTATCAATGCTTTTGCTGAAGCGGGAAGTGTTAAAGAAGCCATCAATTATGTTAACGCAATGCGAGAGGCAGGGTTGCCAGGGAATCCAGCTATATATAACTCTTTAATTAAGTTGTATACTAAAGTAGGCTACCTGAAAGAAGCACAAGAAACATACAAGTTGCTTCAATCTTCAAATGAAGGTCCTTCTATATTTTCCTCTAATTGTATGATTGATCTTTATACTGAACGACTTATGGTTGAACAAGCAAAAGAGATATTTGAGAGCTTGAAGAAGAATGAAATTGCAAATGAGTTTTCATATGCAATGATGCTATGCATGTATAAAAAAATTGGAAGATTGGATGAAGCCATTCAAATTGCAACACAGATGAGAAGACTCGGTCTTTTGACTGATGTATTGAGTTATAATAACGTGCTTGGTTTGTATGCTATGGATAGGAGGCTAAAGGAAGCTACAGAGACTTTCAAGGAAATGTTAAAATCTGGAATTCAACCAGACGATTTCACATTTAGAGCTCTTGCGAACATTTTGCTGAATTGTGGAGTTTCAAAGCGGGCTGTTGGCAGGCTAGAAGTAATGGTGAAAAGGGATGCTCCTCATTGTTTGCAAGGATGGATGCTGGCACTCTCATGTGTGTTTGAAGGAGATAATTTTACAAATGAATAGATGTAAACTTTTGACCCTACAAGTATCCTTGAAGGTCAGTAATGGGAATTGGAGTGTTGAATTGAAACCTCTTTGGTTGGAACTAAATAAACTACCTTTTCCCCTTTTTCCTCATTTCAAGGACATAAGTCATTTAGTATACACGAGGAATGGGGATAGAATGAGTAAGAAAAAAAAAATGAAATCTAGAAATATCATAACAATATTTAAATGTATAATGTAGAAATTAATCAAAAGAGATTTTCAAACTAAATTCATCTCATAGGTTATTGTGCCAATGAATTAATTCTGTATCTACTTATCAGTGATTAGTGTTTGGAATGCATTTTCCCCCCTATTCTTTTAATTTAATATGTGTGACTAGCCCGGGATGATATCTGTTATGAAAATGTTCAAATAAATTGTGAGCAATTTTGAGACGTTGTTTTTCTTGAGACATCAGTCCTGTCTGCTACCTGTAGTTCTTGGTCTTCATTGCCCAGAATTTTAGGGTGAAATTTCAGTTGCACAACCACTGCTATGTTTGAAATTTTGCATCTCGGACCTTGGATGTGTACATACAGTCACTCCTGTTCATGCTACTTGTCTGTTTCACAAATTTTATGTTTCTTTTTATTTTAAAAATTCTTCAGTGCCTTGTTGATGTTGATTCTCATCTTTTGCAGTCATTGGATAAATCCAAATACAGGTGTGTTTTCCGTGCTGTGAGAAGACATATTCCAAGACTAGAACAAGAGCTTCAAATTCTTCAAGCGCAATTTAAAAGTGCAGCCAGGAGTAATACAGATGCTTCTGACGCAATCCAGAACATTGACAGAGAGAATTTCAAATTTTCGGTGTAAGATTTCAGATAAACACCAAGAGTTGATGAATGATAAAATTGGGTGCACAGAGACTGAGACATTTATGTATGAACTCTGAATTGGATTCTGACTCTGATAAGTTACCGGATATATTTGAGACAGATTCAGATATAGAGAATTTCACCAAAGAGGAAAAACCTCTTTATTTGGACGAGTTTGATAAGTTTCCAGAGCAAAGCAATGGAGAAACGAATGATTTTGAGGACCATCTACGACAAATGTCTCTGAACTCAAAAAACATGAAAAACGACCAAGACTTAGCTAAGCTGGATGAAGTTGACAGGATTTTTCTGCGTGCTACATCCTTTTTAAAGAAAAAAAGGAAACGGGAAATATGCAAAACGCAAGTGTAATCATCATATTTATGTTAAGAGTAGCCCTAGAGAAATTACATTGTACAACAATGGCTGAGCAAAAAAAACAATGTACAGCAATGAAGTGGCTTTGCGATTGATTCATTTTTTAAACTACAAAAATTTAGATTTAGCACTTTATTTGTTTGTTTGAAATGCTTAGTATTTATTAGTCATTAGATCAGAACTCATCCTTGTTATGTTATGTCATTTCGGATTAAGGATAAAGTTCTCCCAATACCCTTTTTTACTAGCATTAAATTTGAAATTGCACCAAGGGAAGTCAAGTTTTTTGCTACTTATTTCAGGAATGGTTCATTGTTACTATTCTAGTTTATAACGTGGAAGTTAGAATTTAGGAAAATGTTAAAAATTGTGTGCTGCTATTTGCTGCATCTACTTTATGTAACGTATAGGCAGAGTGACTAGTTTACTTGAGTGTTGAACTGTAAAAAGAAAAAACAGAAAGGGAAATGTCAATAGCATACCAACAGTAAGTTATCAAAATATCATCAACTAAGTAAATTCTCAGTAGTCTTTTGAGTTGCCACTGTTGTCTAGTTTGTCAAACTAAACCTGATTAAGATTGATGAGTTGTTTGGTAAGCAAGAACACCCAAGGATGAAGGAAGGAGGAGAGACACCCAATAAATGAATTGATAGTGCAGTTCTATCCATGAACGAATCAGGGCCATAAATGAATTGATAGTGCAGTTCTATCCATGCATTATTGCGTTTGTTTTCTTCAAACGTGGTCTCTTTAGGGAGGCATGTCAACTTAAAAGACCCGTCCGTTACTAATAGAATTGACATCAGACAAATAGACATAGAAATGAAGTGGCTAAATATGTCAATAACAGTGGTTGAAAAAGGGCATATATATGTTAAATTCAGAATAAAAAATGTTCACAAAAATTTCAAAACAAACTCAGAACAAAATAATAATTACTGCTGCAGTTAAATAAAAGTTTATACCTTTCTATACATATATAAAAATTATTCATTGTTGCACCTATCTATTTTAATTGATAATAAATACCAAGTTAGAGTTCTATTGAGCACTTTATTGGTAGTCATGGTCGTATGCTGCAATGATGTATCTAAACTCGTTTGTTGGTAGGGGAGGAGTAAGAAGATCCACGTCTGGCATGCGTATTTGTACTCAAAACAATAAAATCTAAGTAGCACTTCCGGATTTCAAGCAAATTAAATAAGAAAATATAAATACAAAACTAAGAACGGGAAACCAAAACTAGTAAAAATTTCCAGCAACAATAAAGTAAAAATTTAATTTGCAGACTCAACGATGCCACTACACATAAGCTATTCATCAAGGATGTTCCGGTGTTCCGACCAAAAGGTTGGTCCAATAATGTCGACATGTTCTACAATGACCTTTCCTTTACTAGCAAAAGAGTTTCCATTCTCCTCGTGAAGTAGAACAGTGTCTACCTTGTTCCTATAAACTGAGGATCCTTGTCGGAACATGACTGGTAATTTATTGTAGTCAATAGCCAACTCTTCAATTTTCTTTTGCAACTGACCACCCTTTAAACTATTCTGGGCCTCTCTTTTGCTTTTTCCAGATGCAACTAGCTTCCAGAAACAAGAGTTATATTGATTATTGATGTGGCAATCCACCTGTCTCCATGAAAGGTAGTCCCTTAGAATCTCAGTAGATGGATAGCACACTGCACGTCCATCAAAGGAAGGAGGGTACTTTAACTCACTTTGTGGGAAGAACGCATTCCATCTCATCACATAAGTGGATGTGAAGAAAGACACAATTGCTGAAACCATTTTATTAGCTCTCCTTTCGTAAAGATTACTGGTTTTCTTAACAATAAAACTGTACTCATCACTAACCCCATAGGCAAAGACTATATCCTCACAAAACTTTTCTAAGACACCAACTGCACACAAATTCATCAAGTTAAGGGCTCTATCATCATTTGGCTTCACAAATTCATGTACCTCAGAAAATCTGTGGAAATGGCATCCATCTATCCGAACTACAATCCATGTAGACGGCATCAATTTGGTATCAAACTCAAAGGATCTCACATACTCTGGAGTCACATTGTTAATCTCTTCAATTAAACCACCAAGCTCCTTCAAAAGGACAGTATGTTCATTCCAAAATCTCTTACCAGCTATTTTCTTGGAATGCACAGTGATTATCTTCCGTCTGTGCCTTTTAATTGGAGCACCATTATCTGTGTATTTCACAACATCCTCTACTGCTGTTTTCAGAACACAAGACCCTTGTCGAAATATTGGCTCCAGTGTATTGTAATTGACATTGAACTCATCAAATAAAAGATTGTTTAGGTCACTTTTGTCAAAACCCTTGATGAAATCCCATGCTTCCTTCTCATTCATTCCACGTTCAACAAGACGCCAAAGGCATTGCTCATGCTGATTACTCAAATGACAAATATTCTGCCGCCACAAAAGATACGCTTGAAGGGCTTCTGTGGATGCACAAGCTATGACTCGCCCGTGGAAGGAAGGAGGACTTTGCAGTTCCTTGTGCGGAAAGAATTCACCCCATTTTCTCAGAAAGACAGACGAGAAAAAAGAAGTAATGATGGATAACACTTTGCTAGCACGCCTTTCGTAAAACTTGGAGGTCTTCTTCAAAACAAAAGTATACTCATCACTGAATCCATATGCAAGGACTACATCTGCATACTCTTCAAGAATTTCAACAGCACAAGAGTTCATCAGCTTCAAAGCATTTAAATCACAAGGCTTATGAAGGCTACAGGCATTGATACAAACAAGGATGATATTGGGAAACAGGACCTCATCTTCAACTTCAAAACACTTGACATACTCATATTTGCTGTTTGCCATACTGCATACAAAAGTTTACACATATATGCTCTTTCTTCTCACATAAAACAACAACAACTGCCACACGCTTGCCGGCTTTGCCCCTGCTCACAGAACTGACAACCAACCGCCTATTCACTATTATTCACAACTCGCGAGCTTCCAATCGAGTTGGCGAGTCGCCATTGTTGTCAGTTCGTGGGCGAAAATAACCAAAAACTTACCGCTATTAGGGTTCGTTCTTCTCCTCCACCACTGCTCGCGGATTAGGGTTGCTTCTTCTTGTCTACTGCTCGCTGTCGTTCTCTGTGTTAGCCGCGCCGTCGTTATCTCCGTTCGCCGCGCCGTCGTTTCGCTAAGGGGTGGTGCTCGCGCTCTGCTCTCTCTTTTCATCAACCCTTTTTCTCTTTATTAGAATATGAAAATCAAAGTCCTGACATTTTGTTTTAAATATTACTAATTACATTTATGAAAACTTTTCTTATATATTATATAACTTTAAATAAAAATTATATTTAAAACTAAGTATTACGTAAATTCAATAAAAAAAATATAAATGCAAAGGGTAAGTGTAAAAATCATTCGAACAAATTATAATATCTCAAAAAAATTGACAAATTTAAAAAGGATTTAAATAATATTAATATTTTTAAATATATATGACATTCTGATGGAAGCTAACATTTAAATAAGTTGTGAAAATTGGTATAATATTAGTTTAAACTTTCGAATCAAAACAAATATCAAAAGCAATTGATGTATAATAATTTCTTTTAATGAAGCTTAAATTTTTTAATTAATTGCGAAATTCTTTATTAATATCTAAGTCTTAAAGAAAACATTTATCTCAAAAAAACACTCATTTGTAATTATCCAAAAAGCACTTTATTAATATTTTTTATAAAATTACTAAAATTAGTACTTCTATAAAAAAAATACACATTTTAATAATTTTCCACTTCCTCACTTCATCATAGAAAGTTATAATACAATTGAGATTTTGATTTTTTTCTAATAGTGAACTGTCTTTATTTCAATAACTGGAATTTTGATTTTGTTTTATTTTTATATATTTTACTACTATTATTATTTTATATATGTTTATTTTAATTATAAAAGCATAATTAATATTTTAAAATATAAATTAATGTATATAATAACTATTAATATATTAATTTAAATTATTAGTGTAATTATTAAAAGAATTATTTATATTTTTAATTATAATAATGTTATTTTTAAAAATAACGTTTAGGTAGTTAAGTTTTTAAAGAAAAAGGTACTTATTTTAAAATGATAAATTTTTAATAATTTTTTTAAAAAAATTATGCTTATATTAATTATGTATTAAAGCGAATTTTTGTCTACAAAATACAAATTGAAATAAAGTTAATGGTACATTTTTCGCGAAGGAATTTACATATTTCTACTTAATTTCAATTTCGTTTCATTCTCACTCTGCTGCTTTCTTCTTTCTTCTCCATCCCTCTCTGCTGCGTTTTCCGGCGATCCACCTTCGCTTCCCCTGTTCCCAGTGAGTGGCTTTTTAGGTGAACTTCAATTCATGATTATCCACTTAACTGCTTTGCGATAACAATAATTTCAATTTAATTTAGGCGAAAATCGTTTGAACCCTGATACCAGTTACTAAACCAATGTCTCAGGAGAAGATGAGTGACAAACCTTCCACTGAACCTCAACAGGTACTACCTATACCACTTTCATGGATGCATTCAACTTAACTTCTTGCATTTTCCGCTGTTTCTCTGTTCTCTGAATATTTAAATTGTAAACGGTGTTCATGAATGAAGGGAACCCAGAGCCCCAATCTGGAGGACTGCTTGAAACTGCTGAAAGGAGAGAGAGACGAACAGCGTCTTGCTGGGCTTCTTCTGGTAACCAAGTTCTGCAAAGCTGAGGATCACTTCTCTCTTCGGAGGGTGTATGATGCGGTTGGCCCTCGCTTTCTGTATCGCCTTCTCAGAACTGGTACTTGCTTCTTTCGTCCTCCTTCTCTATTCATTTCTAACGTATTTTTCACACTATCCTTTTTTAATTAGGTATGGGAAGTGGTGTCAATGAGAATCGTGACGCATATTTAAGCCTGTCCATCACGGTTCTTGCTGCATTTTGTCGCGTTCCAGATATAGCTTCCTCGGAGGACATTGTTTTGAATATCCCGCTTGTGTTAGAAGTAATATCCACCCAGTAAGGATCTGCACTTGGTTTCGTACACTTTATTTTGTCTTGAGCTAGACCTTTTTTTGTTTATATTTTAATCTCTTGTTTAGGTCTGGCTCATCTGTTCTTCATGAATGCTATGAGTTTCTGTACTTGGTGTCAGCTGCTTCTCGAAATGGAATCACGAAATTTTGTGAATCTGGAGGCATCAAGGTACTAGCTTCCCAAATGAGTGCTCTTCAAGATGGTAAGATTTCATCGTCTGCTGGTAATGCTTGCTTTCACCATTCTGGAAAATAAGGGACTGAGTGAAACTATTGTCTGTTGGTGTATTTTAATTTTTTTATACTGGGGTAATACACTAATACAGTGTGTACAAAAGTTAGGAATGGTAACGTATTGGTAAACAGGGCTGTATTATTTATGTATAACTATCTGTGTTTGTGCTCTGGAACTGATATCAACAGGATATTGGTCCACAATGCTGCATATCCTCAACATGAATATTCGTTATCTTTTTTGTGTATCAACTTTCAAGGCTTGATCCCTTGCTCATCACTAAAAAAAGTTTACTGTTATATCTTTGGTGTCTCTGAGAATTTTTCTCTAGAGATTTCGTTTTATATCTTTCAGTAATTCTTATTTATAGTAACTACATTTTTAGTGCATATGTATACACATCTACTAACATGAGAATTATAAATATCTGCTCCTAATTGTTGTTTATGCATCATTATTCTCAAACACTGCAGGTTCATTTCTGATGGAATTATCTTTTAAACTTCTGCAATTGATTCTGGATAGGATGTCCTTGGACATAATCCAGAATAGTGACTTATCTGACATCTCAGTTATTGTAAGTGTACTTCTTTAATATTTCTATGTTGTACTTAATTTCTTTTTATTTTGATTAGCTAATCTTGCATCATGCTAAATAAACATCTATAATGTCTTTGGTGAAGCAATACTTTTTACATGTCTCTCTACAGGTGGCAGCAATAGCAAGGCAGTTTGCTGTCTTGCACAATTCCTTGAAATTTGAAGCTCTTCACTTACTAAATGCCATTCTTACCTCCAAAGACTCAGTATGTGATCTTGTCTTACTCTGTTTCCTCCAGTCATGGTTTTATGTTGTAAAGATATTCTAGTATGCTTGAAGATAAAATCTACTTTAAATTGATATGGCACTGGAATTTGGTATATTTAGGGTTCTTGTCTCTTTCGTGATATTTTATCAAATTACTTCTAGATAGGAAATTAGATGCCGTTCTCCATATTTGGGTCATCCCTCTGCAGTGTAAATCAAGTGCATTTGCTTCTTAAATATTTGACTCATAATATACAACATTTTCATATAAAGCGTCTGTTTTTTACTTGATGGTTTATATTCCTTACGAGACCAATATGTCCAGCCTGCCTTGTGGATGACAACAGGTTTAAAAATTGAACTGATTTATTGGATTTTTTTCATGACCTTATTGGGTTCAAATCTATATACCTTAAGTATAATACGATATCTATGTTTATAATTTATGTATGTGCAAATTGATTCATTTACCTTGCAATTGACTGCAAGTACTTCACATTTTCAGTCACAAGTTCGTGATGCCTTACGATTTCTTCCTCAAGATAGCTGGTCACCCAATATCCGCACTGGTATAATGGCTATTTTGCAGAACCGAGTTGGTATGTTGAGACAATTGGCTTAATTATGTGCAGTGGTATTTTACCTGTTATTTCAATTTCTCTTTCTGTGGTCCTTCATTAGGTTCTTTAAAGTTGTAATTTTAGCAATTTCTCCTCAGCTGATAAAATTATGAGATGGAACTTATCCAGGGAGAATGAACTGAGAGTATACAAAACACAATGGACGGGAATTAAAATTTTAGGAATAATTCCCGGTGTTCAAGGATAAGTAACAGAGATGAGAGACTGTGTGAGAGAGAAATATTTTGATGGTAATCTGTCTTCTGCAAAACGCAACTAGCACATATATGCATTGGGTGGTTACAATTCACACAAAAGAAAAAGCTGTAACCAACCTCCCCAGTTCCCTATTTTAATGATTGTTCATTGCCACATCAGCAAATCATATTAAAAGGAAATAAACCCAAAGAAAGGTGCTAAGATACGAAGCTATAAAGTATGAAATTAACAAATAAAGTGCAAGTTACAGCATTTGTAAATGACACCATATAAAAGCTGTAACAAATTATATACTTGTTTGATCTTGCTTACTGAAAGGTTTTAAGTCAGCAGGCTTTGTTATAGCGAGAAACTGCACACTTTATGGACTAACTCCTGTTTTCTAGTCTGGAAAGTTTGTTTTAATTAGGTGGTTTTTTTGAAGAAAAGGTTGTGGATGAAAGGACACTTCCTCTTTGCACTTTCACATAGATAATCTGAAGTTTTATAGAACTATCAGATGTCCTTATCTTACCGTACTGCTTTATGTGCTTTTTTAAAACAATAAAACACTAAGCTTTATGAATTGCTTGATTTATTATTCATGTACAGCTCCTGCTGAAAGGTTGCAGGCTCTCATTTTAGCTGAGTCTATGGTTTCCATGCATGGAGAAGATTGGTTGGTTAGCCCGGTAAACACAAATGATGCACAAGATCCAGCTTCAGCTGACATGTAAGCTGTGTTTTCTAATGTTAATTTTTTAATTCATCTGCATTGTGCGCGTTGCTTCATTACCCCTCCCTGTTTTAGGTGCCTGTTGCTTGTCTTGGAGCAATCAAGGGTTGAAATTGCTGTTCTTCTGAATGAGTTGGCATATTTAAAATATGAAGCCCCTCACAATACTTCGGCTACTGCTCCAGCAATTTTTTCGAAGCAACATAATGTGGCTGTTGCTTACTCTTTGGTTGAGAAGATAATAAAATTAATATCAAATGTTGAGGAAAATGATGGTATATTCAAAAGAAACTCAATTCCCTCAGCCTTTAAATTCTGTGTTTTTATTTTAATGAAAAATGTAACAAATTTGAAAATTGTTCCTCTGCTCTAATTCAGTCCACTTGGTCTATAATTGTGATCCTACTGTTAAAATTATAGGGTCTTAGGCAAAGGAAAAAAATAAAAGAAATTACATTGATGTGATATGAATTATGAAATAGTTAAGGATATTTTAACACAGATGACGAATGTTGTTTCACATTTTGGATTACAAACTGAGAACCAATACCAATAATAGGAAACCAAACCGGGAGTCTGAAAATTGCTGGAGATAAAGATGTGTATTATTTAGATGAAGAAGGTAATTCAAAGGAATTAAAGTTCCGTTGCCCAGAGCCAAAGCTCCTACTGAGGAAAAATTCTCTGCCCAATAAATAACCAATGATCAAAAGATACCCCATTCTCTGCTCTCCATGCTCATTATAATTGAATTCACACATCACAAACTCTGCATTTCTCTCTCTCTGCTACCTCATCATTCATTCCCTGCCCCTTACCCCGAGTGTAGACTCTCCAAATTGTGGCCTTGGTCAGCTGTTGTGTTGCTGGACTACTTGGGTCTAAGTTAACATTCATGGTTCTATCACAAACAGTCATTTGTCTAAAAGATAAATTTGAGCAGGAGGGGTTCTTATCAATTCTTTTATCTGTTAATTGTGTTGATGATTATATCATTTGCTTTAGGTTCTCTAGTATTTTCAATAGCAGTTTTAGAACATATATGGGTGAGAATACGAATACATGGCTTTTAATTACATTTCAAATGATATTAAAAGATTTCCACAATAATTTAATTTTTAAATATGCTGTTTTAGTTCTGTACTCCCATATAGTAAACTACTATTGTAAATAGTAAACTGTATGAATACTATTTGGAATTTCAGATTTTATTTCTATTGTGATTTTGATTACTTGGAAATGTGATAGTCTCACATTTTGTAACCGGTGTTGACACTGTTGGAAACTTGCCTCTGTGGGTTTGTTCTTGTTAATTGTGTATAATGCATCTTCATCTTACTCTTTCTATTACAGGAAACCTCCTTGATGAAGGCACATTGACAAAGCTGATTCTCCAGCTTAACGAGACAATTGCTGTTGTACTAGAATATTTGGAAGATGCAAAGGTAACACTGATGATTAATTGCTTAATTTAATGTTAACTATTAGTGTTGTAAAGAGTCGTTGTTGGTGTCAAATGTGGCTGGCTCATATGTACTTTTTTAGTGTATAACTCCTTTGTACTAAATAATTCCCTAGTAGTAACTAATGTAGAATATCTATAGTTGACTGTAACTGGCTTGGTTAGACAGCCAAAACTAACTCTCCTTGAGTCTGTTGTAACTGCCGTGTTTAAATTATTCTAACTAACTCCTCTTGAGTCTGCTGTAGTATAAATACTTGTGTAAAGAGACTCATCTTTTGTACAATTCAATTTTATTGTACAAGTTGTTTTTCTCTCTAATATACTTTGTGCTGCACTCTTAAATATATGCAGTTCATCCTATTATAGTATGATCTTCTCCTATTCTCTTTACCCTATTTACAAACATACAGTAGCAAATTATAATGGTGAAATCATACAGGAACATGAGCAAAGGAAAGGGGATGATTTACTTGCCTCAGTGCGAATTATTGGGAGGTATGATGTTTTATTGTTTCTTCCTATGAATTATTTTTACTTATATTTGACACTTGATGGATTATCAATGATTTGTTTCAAATCATATCTAGAAAATATCTTTCATATATTGGTGTGGCATTTGTTGTATAAAAGTTTTAACAATGATAGGCCTTCTTTACTTGTATATTATTCATTCTTTCACTGTTATACCATGGCCTTGTGTCGCTGACGGTTTTTCAGCACCTGGGACTCCCATGTGGAAATTAGAGTTTCAAGAGTCACTATCAATATTTTGCTCAAAACATTTGAAAAAAGAAAAGATTTTTAAAACAAAATAATTTAGGTCATCGGAACCAAAAATCGGGTTCGGGGATTGGTTACGTGTGGGGAAGATGTAAAGCACCCCCACAATGCTCATTATTCCTATGATGAATTTGCAATCGAAACCAAATTTCAAATTGTTGTTTCTGCCTTATTGTTAAAATAAAGAAAAAAAATAGTTATTTACATTATTCCTTCTTTTATTAGCCTAAATCTCCTATCTGCTCTAACCCTGAGGGGAGGATAATCATAAGAGCCTGCATCAATAGGAATATTCTCTATTTAATCTTTATTTGCCCTAGTCCCCAAAAAGGAGTAGGGGATTACACAAAAGCAGCTTTAATTGATTATCTACATTATTGTTGCTTTACCCCTACTCTAATCCCCCTTAGGGAGGGGATAAAAGATTGTATCCAATAGTTTGAAAGGGTACCAAACAACAAACAATAAAAGCAATGAATGAAACTTATAAAAAGTAAGAAAATGAAAGAAATAGAAACCTTCAAAACAAGCCTTTTATTACTCAGAGAAGAGAAGAAGAACCAGAATTACAATTCCCAATTTCTACAACACTGGTCTGTATTTTCAGTGTCGTGTGTGTGTGTGTGTGAAAGGCTAAACTATTTATACATGGAGGCGCATAACGGCCATTCTCTAGCTGTTCTCAAGTAGCTGAGAATGGTCCGTTCTCTCACACAGAACGGGTCTTTGTCGTGTGGTTGAGAACAAGTTGTTCTACCTTAAGATTGGGTCGTTCTCCTCCTAAACCCTGGAAATTATATTTTTGCACTCTGTTCTCTAAATGCTATCCAAGTCTCTTTAGTGAATCCTTGAGATTCTTCATAGATAAGACTTTGTTTTGTGATCTGCTTTTCTTGAGTCTTCATTGGACTTTGCTTCTTCAACCCGGGCAAAAACAGGTGTTTACACCTTGTAGTATCAGGAAAGCAAATGGCAAATTTTGTAGATCATCTGAAGCTAATTTAAATAGTTGATTCATCAATTTTCATCTTGTTCCTTCATCTTAAGCTAATTTGGATAGTTTTTGTTTTAGCTATCTTGCTGAAGCACCTCTAGCATGTGCGGAGAAGGTTCAAGATCTTTTAGGGTATATGCTTTCCATTGAAGGTGAAGATGAACAAAGGTATCTTCAAAGATAATTGTGGGAAAAAAAAAATCATTTATAGTGGAGCATTTGCATAATTTAATTCTATGTTCCAGGCCCTTCTACAGTGTTTGCTTTCTGCTACCTATGTTGTCTCAAATTACTACGAAGATTGAAGGATGCAAAGCTTTGGCTTCATGCAAAGGACTTGAGGCTGTAAGTTTTTTTTTGGTATTTTTAAAATTTCTATTTGTCCTTCCTTCTTTTTGATATTGGTTTATTATTGCATTCACTTAAAGATGAATCTTTACGAGTAAATCAAGATTCTAACAATTGCTTCATTTTGATATTCTAGCATGTTTTCCACTTTTGTTGTTGTTAAAGATATGGTCTAATTATCTTAAATAGGAAAATATGGTATGGTTTGATTACACCAAACGGGAATATCGAAAATGTTTCTCACTATTATTAGTTATTGATTTTGTTCCTTATTATTGTATTTCTCCTTTATTATAAATAAAAGTACTCATGTGAGTATAAGATGCACAATACAAATAATTCTTTTAATATGATATGAGAGTGCTCCCATCCTCTATGACATGCTTTGTCACTATTCCACTGTTAAGTTTCCCTAAACAAAAACAATGAAACTTAATTAGTCACCTATTCTGTTGTGTCTAATTATATTTGTCACTCCAATTTGGAGTTGTCATTCATTGACTGTCACTTTGATTTGTAGTTCTCGTTCACCGATTGTCACTCTGACTTCTTTCTTTTCATCTTGGCTAAACAATAACCGCTACAACCTTTTTGCTCTCCGATAGTCACTGCTTTCTTTGAGCGTTTTTGCTCTGACAATCATCATACCCTGTGAGCATTTCTTCTTGGTGGCAGTTTCCACGCTCTCGAGCATGTTTTCTCTTTGGCTGCTGTCATGTCTTCTGATCATTTTTGCTCCTCAGTAGCTGTCTGTCTTACTCTTCAAGCACTTTTGCTCCCCAATGGCCTCTGAGCCATCCAAGCATTTTTTCCTCTCTGGCAGCCATTGAATCCTTTGACCTCTAATGCGACCCTGCAATCAAATCCGCCCTTCTCCTGGACAATTATGTTGCCCAACTCAATGGCAACCACTGCCATGGGCCACAAGTTCCTCAACATGTGATTTTTACACATGCACCAAATGAATGTGTGAAGCTTTGTCATTATAGATTTTATTAGCTCTAGCAACCGATTGACTGACTTGTTCATTAAGTCTATCAACAAGTCTCACTTTGATGACATTTGTAACAAACTTGACTTATGATACATGTGCTCCTGCTTGAAGGAAAGTGTTAAAGATATGGTTTAGTCATATTAAATAGGGAAATATGATATAGATTGATTAGATCAAATAAAGAAATATCTCATTGTTAAAGTTTCACAGTTATGTCAAACTTGGTTTTTTAGAAAAAATAAAAAATAAAGAAATATCTTAGAAAATATTTCTCATTATTAGTTATTTCTTCATCACAAATAAGAGCACTCACTTGTGTACAAGGTACATATTTACTAGTAATCCTTTCAATAATTTCAATGACATCATTCAATAACAGTTGTAACAAAACATTTTTTTATTGTCTGGCTGCTAAATATATTGTATCTATTTGTAGGTTTTAGATTGCTTCAATAAATTAGTTTGCTCAAGTGCTTTTCTTGAGGACAATGGTTGCATCTTTTTGGCATGTGATACAATAGTGAACCTACTATTGAAGGTGATTTTCTTATCATAAAGACCAGCCTTATAATAATATATTGATTGTGCAAAATTTTGACACAAGTACCACCTTTTTTACTGTAGAAAGACAATGTGCAGATGATGTTGGATGAGTCAGCTATTGTTTGTCTTCTTAAAACATTAGCTTATTGGTCAGGTACCATACTTGTCAGCAACCATTAAAATAAGTGTTTTCTTATGCATATTTAAATTGTGACAGATGCTCTAATGCAAATTTTGTAGCATGTATGTATCTATAAAAACAAGTGATTTCTGTTTTTTGGTGTAAATGTGCAAGAAATAGATTAGGGTTAGAATCATGTGCAAAGTGATTATAAACATCATTCATGAGAATTTAAACTTTAGTTGTGAGAGGATGTGAAGTTTTGTCAGAAATGTTGTAAAATGAATATTTTCTCATTGTACTTTCTTGACAAGGTAAAGTGAAGCCAAGTTTTTTCTTTTCGGATGAGACAAGCTATGCATGTAATCTTGTTATGATCCAATTGCAAGGCGTGGGACTTGCGTTCCACACAGGAAGTATTTGATTATACCTTTGAACCCTCCAAATACAATGGGTAGCTTTTGTGTAATGTGGTTCTCTCAAGGTTCTTATCAATTAGCATGATAGTCTTCTACCATATGTCTCAGCTGCAAACAAGTAGTTCAAGTGGTGATGCCAATATTGCAGTGCTCGCTTGTAACTAGTCAAAAGGCAAATGCACAACTTGTCCACATGAGTGTGGGAGCTGCAGAGCATGGTGGGATGCTATGATATATGGGACTTAAGTTACATGTTGGAAGTATGAGATTTTAGTCTCCAACTACACTGTTTAACTTTTGTCTGCTGGTAACTGAGTTTATCTTGTATTGTTTAATATTATATCTTTTTGGGTGATATGGAATGGAATGAACAATGAGTGAAACTCTTGATGTAGTATTGTAACATCAATGAGTGTGAGAGAAGATAATTTTTGACAATTAAATCTCACAACGAAGGAAAAACACATAAAATTCTTGAAAAGTGAAAACATACCAAGGGAATTGTTCAGTCATGCTTATCAAATCTCCAAGGGAAAGAGGGAGATAAGCTTGAACAAGATCTTGAAGATTGGGATTCCTAAAATCCTTCATATCTTCTAGATATTTCATATTGCCATGCTTGGCCCAGTGTTTATTATGTGCGATCAGGCCCCTGGAGAGAACTGAGGCTTTCAAAATTAGAAAATCCTAGTAAATGAGATGGAATGCTTAGAAACATTTAACCATGGAAATTTTATGGATGTTGTTGACTGATCCTTATACTGTTGATCGTATCTCTGACAAATACCATTATTTGTTTACTTTACTCGTTGAATTGCATGAAGTAAAGCCTGTATCTTATCTTAACTTAGTTGCTGAAACATGGTTTGTAGATAATACTGATGAAATGTCAAGTATGATGATGGCATCAAGCATTTGTGCACTGATATTTGAATATACATCAGAAGAGGCTCTTTTGAATCAACTTGATTTCAACTATAGCACTCTTCACAGTCTTTATCTGCTGATTGCAAGATGTTTGACTTCATCAGAACAGGTGCATTGTGAATTCCCTTTCATTACTAATTGTAAATTTGTCTTAAGTTTCTTTGTTTATTCAGAAAATACTGTTGCAGTTTAACAACTTTGTAAGAATTAGCAAAAAATTATTTATTTGTGCCCTGTTTATATGTATATTTAATGATTTGAATAATTTGTCTTTCCACACCAAATAGAACAACAGGTTGTGTAGCAATCTTTGTTGGATATGATCCTTTAACTTTGGGAAACCCTTTGGTCTCTCTTGCTGTCTGTATTGTTTTTGTTAGAGATATCATTTGATAATGTTAGATATATGATATGATTTGATAGAGACATATCTTATCAAATAGTTCTCATTAGATATTGATTTTGGTCCTTATTATTGTATTTCTTATTTATTATAAATAAGAATTTGTTTACACGGCTCATGGAATTCATTATATTTCTTTGCGGTTTCTCTCTTCTGGTACCATCCTTTCAACAGTTTCATCACATTCCATGCACTTTGTGTTCGCTAATGTTTTCACTAGAATTGTACAAACTGCTGTCTGCACGAGTTAAAGGGTCAATACTAAAACCTTTTTCCTGTCAATTTTTCCTATCAAAAATGGATGCAGCTACGCCATTACTTTGTGCCTTGAAATGCAGAAATATTTTATGTACTTTTTTCATCGTTCTGAAGTGTTTCTCACCTATTAATTGGATGCACCTAGATAGTAAAAATAAACATGCATTGATCTCTGATTCGAGATATCAAATTGCTCATTATTGGTCTTGAATTTCTTTTGACTGTTAATTTTAACTTAACTGTTATTATTCCTCTGTTTTTTTGGACTTGATCTCTAGGTCTTGCTTCGCATTTTGCTACAACTATATTATTTGTAAAAAATGTATAAAAATATGTATACACCTCATGCATTGATTTTGATACTATTTTGTTCAGTGTTGTCAAACCTACTGGGTGGATTCCGTGCTAACACCTGATTGCTTGTTATAATCTGTTGCAGGATACTAAGGAGGATATGGATCTTTTGGAGATTGTCTCTTCTGGTGATTATGTTTACTGTAATGCTAGTTATTAGAGCACTAAAGGCATTTTGAGGTAGTTGCATTTTCTAAACTCTCATTCTGCAGGCTTCTCTCGATGGGCTCATCGGTACCCGCGTATCAGAGAGGCTGTAAAGAACTGATTTTGATCCTCCTAAACTGGATTTTCAACTTCCAAGGTAGCATTACTAAATTCAGTGTGTCAAATATAGATGTGTTCATTGGTTGGGTTTGGCTAAGCATATGACCGAACCCAATCAAAATTGTGCGGTCAGGCTGGATTGAGTTTCTGCAATATTTCCTCTTAACCAATCCGATATTCACAATCGGATTGGGTTGGGTTAGATTAATCATGTCAGAACATTTGAATTTATTTTACATTTTATGAAAAGTAAATAATTATTAACAAACTAGGAATTTAGGATGTTAAGATAAATTAGATTTCATATCCAATGTCTAGTGATAGAGTTCTAACAAGATTATCCAACTTTAGGATAGAAACAGTAAAAATTTCCAATGAATCAAAAGATGTAACAAACATCCCTCGTGGTTGGTCACCCAATCAATTCCGAAGCCTAGATATTATTAGGCTTTCTCATTTCTATTCCATAGTTTCAAACAAATCTTTTTGTCTGAATTTAATGTAAGACAGTAAAATCTGTTGATACAGACAAAACATAGATAGATATAAGAGTGCTCATACAACTCTGGGCGACTAAACAAGTGTGTTTATACGAAGAAATCAAATTTTGAATGACTGAGAGTGTAAGTGAACAAAACTGTTACGCTTTTTCAATGACAATCCAGTATCAGTGAACAAAATTAAAAGTCATGGCTATATATATAAACGGGTTTTAGTCAGTTGGAATGGATTCAACTCAAACAGTAAAAAAAAAAAACTCAATCCAAACTGATTGAATTAGTTTGAGTCCTATCATGTTCGTTGAGGACTGTCCCGCGAATACTTGAAAAGTTTGTTTGGTTTGGTTTATTGAGCTTAATTTTAATTCATAAACATCTTTTACATTATTATCTGACTACTCTTGTTACAACATTAAATTACCAGGTATTCATTGTTAAAGTCAGGTGATGATGTGCCTATACACGCTATTGGAAAAAGGTTTACCAGTGAGATGAGATAGGGTCTTCACATCACAGGGAGAAATCAGTGTTTAAGTTCATGAAAGTCCATTGTCAAATTGATTTGTCATAAATGTTAACAGTTTTGTTTATTAGAGATAAGAGGTGATATGTTAGGCTTTGTCTAATTTATTTGTCATGAATATTAATAGATAGTATCATGTATGAAAGTAGGTACAACTGTAGTGTTAAGTTCATGAAAATCCGAAGCTCTACTTTGTTTACAGATGTTTTTCTTTCTTAAAGCCTTATGTCTTCTACTGTTAAACCATAATGATCGGGTGAGTTTGTTTGAGTTTTTTTCTAGAAAAAAAAACAATTTTTAAATAGAAAGAAAAATACTTGTTATATTTTTTAGATTTTTATTTTAAATTAAAAATAAAGGGGAAGTAAAAAGTTAAACTTGAACAAAAGTTGTTTTCAAAATAAAAAAATAAGATGACAAGAGGACTGGGTGGATGTAGGTTTAATTATAAATGTTTTCATCCTCGAAATAAATATTTTAACATATCGTAGTTTTCATATTTGATTAATATAAAAATTGTCTTACTTTTATCTTGGTTAAGTAATAGTGTACTTGGATTCGTTCTCTTTCCACTTTTATACTGTTTTAAATATTAATTAAATATTTCTTTGTTAAAATCTAAGTAAAATAAATAAATAATTTTAAATGTTAATTATTAAAGAAACACAAATTATATAAAATTTAAAATACGTATCAAATGCCAATTATATCTTCAAAATAATTTAATGTGATAAAATTAGAGTTTGTGTTTATTAAAATATAATATACCATTTAAATAAAATTATGAAAAGGAAATTTATATAATCAAATTGTGATGAGAAGAAAAAAATTAGAGAGCATGTCAAACAGAAAAAACTAAAAGTTGAATGATAAAAAAAAGATTTCAAACAAAACAACCTAAAAATCAATGAAATAATAGAGATAGAGTTTTGGATTTCGTAATAAATTGAAGATTGAAGATATTTTGAGAACAGGATTATGACTTTACCAAGAGAAGAGTGATTTATTTATAAAATAACTTAACAGAAAGTTAATGATATGCACACAGGAAGAAGTTAGTGATTGAAAAGGAAACAATGACATAAACAGTAGATTTTGATTTTGATTTTGATGGATTCTGTACACAGGACTGCATCATTCGAAAGTCTAACAATCTGAAGAACATTAATGAGTGTGATGCCAAGAGAGAACAACATCTTGAAGGCCAAGTCTCCAATCATCCCAGTGAAGGTGGTCAAACTCGAGAGCGCCATCCACCACTTTAACAGCGACAAGAAGCAAGTGAGACGTAATCTCAAACACCTCAACCACCAAACCCACCCTCCCCTTTCCCAACCCAATAGCACCGTTCTTCCCAACCTCAACCCTAAACCCCAACCTCTCCCCAACCTCCTTCACCTTCGCCTCCACCACCCCCACGCTCTTCTCCGAACTGAACCTCTTCTCCCTTCGCCTCTCCTTCTCCGACGTCGACTCGAACAGCCCTCGCAAGTCCAACCCCGACGACATCGATATTATGTCAAAGGCGTTCATCCCCAATTTGTATCCGTCGCAGCACTTGCCATACAAATCAGACTCCAGAACACTCTCCTCCAACACGTTACACCATTCCGCTTTCTTATTCCTCAACCATCTGCTATCGAAAACTCTTTCCAGCGAAATTCGCGATTTTGGGTTAGGGTCCAGCAATTGCTGGATCAGGCTGCGCGCGGATTTCGATACCCACGCCGGGAACTGGTAGTCGCGGCGGGAGATTCGGCGGCACATGGCCGGAATGTTCGAGTCGTCAAAGGGGAGGTGGCCTGCGAGGAGGTTGTAGAGAATGACACCGCAGGACCAAGCGTCGGCCTTCGAGCCGTCGTAGCCCACGCGTCGTAGGATCTCCGGCGCAGTGAAGGCCGGCGTGCCGCAGGCTGTGTGGAGCAGGTCATCGCGGAGGTGTTCCGGTAGTGCGGAGAGGCCGAAGTCGGAGACCTTGAGGTCGCCAGCGGCGTCGAGGAGGAGGTTCTGCGGCTTAAGGTCGCGGTGCGCGATGCCGTGGCGGTGGCAGAAGAGAAGCGCAGAGACGAGCTGGGAGAAGTAGCGCCGCGCCAGGGGCTCCGGGAGGCGGCCGCGCCGTGAGAGCTTGGAGAAGAGCTCTCCGCCGCCGGCGAAGTCGATGATGAGGTAGATTTTGGTCTTCGTGGCGAGAACCTCGTGGATTTTGAGGATGTTCGGGTGGTTCTGGAGGCGGCGCATGGCGTCGATCTCCCGCACGATGCGGGGCTCCATGGCGGCGTCCACAGTCTTGGACTTGTCGATGGCCTTCACGGCCACCGTTGCACCGTCGACGAGGGAGCGCGCCTGGTACACCTTGGCGAAGTTGCCACGGCCAAGGAGGCGCGTGAGCTGGTACCTGCCGAGGATGGTGCGTGGTGGCGGCGACGCTTCCATTGTTGTGGAAATGAATCACCACGCCAACCATCGGTCACAGAGTGTGTTTCTCTTTATATACAATTTTTGCTTTTTTTCTAATTCCCAATCTGCCCTTCCTTTTGATAGAAAAATATAATAAAATACTAATTAAAATTTACATCAATTCTACCAAACTTTTGAAAATATAAAAGATGAGTTCTTATGTATATTTTTATGTTGTCTTTTAGATTTATATTTAAAAGTAATAATATAAATTTTATTAAAGAAGTGTAATTAAAGTTTCCCTTTTTTATCTCATATTAAAAGATACATATATTAAATAAAAATAAAAAATAATTAATATTACTTTAAACTTTAAAAATTTATATAAAAAAATGTTTAGACAAGTAGAATATATTGAATTATGTGAATTCTGTTCCTAAACAAATTTTAAACATCTGTGAAAGGGTACGTTACTTTTATAATAATAGTACTGTATTATTATTTGTTCACTTTTGTCATAAATGTATTTTGACTTTAACAAAAGGTAAATTTATTTTAATTTTCTTATAATATGTTAATTATGTTTAATAATTAAAATCAATGAATTCGTACATATGACTATTTTAGAAGAATATCATTGGGAAGATCTTTTAAGGAAAAGCACAGCATTTGTTTATCTGTGAAAACAGGTTATTTATGGGAAAAGTGTGATCTGTGAATAAAACATATAATAGTGAATCATATTACTAGAAGAAAATTATAAAAATATATTTTAAATATTAAATGGAACAAGTTCAAATTTTATTATTATATTTTTATTTTTAAGATGAAAATTTATTATTATCCTTATCCTTATATTAATGGTAAAAATATTTGTCTTATTTTTATTCTCATCGGATAATATATTTATACTTATATTTATATTTTTATTATTTTAAATATTAATTTAATATTTTTAAAAAATCATAAATAAATATTTATAATATTATTAAAAATTTAGCATTAAATATAAAGACAAAAATTATAATTTTATAAATCTTAAATTAAAATACTAAATATATAACAATTAGATAAAAGTCAAATAATTATAACAAAGATTTAAAAATTACATGTAAATAAATTTTTTTTGTAACCCAAACATCTATTAATTTTGTATCAAAACAAAAACCAAACATAAAAATAAAAAAATAATTTTTTTATGATAAATAAGGGTTTAGGTGATTAAAGGGTTAAACATTTTTATGTTAAAACATAAATAAAAAATAAAAAATTATAAAGGAGTAAAAATAATTAAATCTGTAATCTAGGAAATATTTGATACAATGAAATTGAGGTTTGTGTTTCTTGAAATGCAATACAACTGTACAAAGAAGAAAAATGTATAATCAAGGTTGTAATAAGAGGAAAAATATCTTAATTTTGCGGATTTTGAAAAAATTGAATAGTCAAGAGAGAATAAAAGAATTGTGTAATGAAAGAGAAAAAGAAAAGTTAAAAAACTAAGGATTAAAGAGAACAATATATATAAATTTTTTGGAATATCTAATAAATTATAGGTATTTTAGTAATTTCAAATGAGGACCGGTATGAGGATGGTGACGAGTATTCGGACAGAGATGGGGTGAATATGTACATACTCATCTCCATCATCATCATACTCAGTTTAAAAAATTAGATATTAGTCGTAAACATACGTATATTCAGTCACTACGGGAATACGGGAATTTTCCATCAAACTCGAAATGAATTCAATTAATACTCATGGAAACAGATTCATCTGTCATCCCTAACAAAAATAAAAAAAAATATTATTTATAATTGTGTTTTTATAAAGTCATATAAATGAATGTATAAAATCATGAACATTAATAAAAATTTATGACATGAAGTGAGGATCATGAATCGGATACTCACTAAGATGTATAAGAAATTATCATATTTTAAAAGATTAATGAAATATATAGAAATGGTAGATTTTTAGACAAACCAAATATTATATGTTAATTAGTCTCTTAGCATTTGAGTATAAACTTAATTAATCATTATAAATTCTCCTTGATTAATAATTTGAATAACTTTTAATAAACTCAAGGTGAGTTTATTTATGAACTAGTGATATTTAGCTCATGCTTATCTTTTATATTTTATAATTTTACTATAATCGTATTTTGCACGTAAAAAGATAAAGAAAACAGAGAAATTTTTTAATATGTTATAGTATTTTGATTTTGTGGTTTAGTTATATAATGGGTAGATACATTGAATATGAATGTGATACAACTTATATTATTTTCTGCATTCATTCATCCATCACAGCAATTTCCAAAAAACTATTTTCTATTATTTTCTGCATAATATTTATCAATGATTTTAAGATTGGTTTTTTTTATATAACGAAGTCTTATAGTGTACAACTTCATGACGTACCTAGACACAAAACAAGTTATTAATGGCAACATCACTGTTATTGTAGCTGAAGAATAAGGAAAAATAATGTAGCAACCCTTTTTATTGGTTAGAAATTTTAATTTCAGTTCATCTAAAATTTCCACCAACATTCACAGATTCATTGTGAATGATGCCTTCAATTTTAAATCTTTCTCTTCATACTTTGAATACTGGTTGGGTAGTCAAACTCAACACTGTTATAGTTTCTATCATTTTCAATAAAAAAACAAATACTTGTAGTTTTTTTGTTCTCCCTTTGACTAATATATTACACTCCAACTCTCTTTTATTTTTTCATAGACAATCATTCTCCCACCATTTAATTCTTTATCATCTAATTTACATCATTATTATTCTCTTAACTAGTCTCATCCAAACATAATATTATTTTATTAACAACAATAAAAATTAAAAATAAAATAAAATTACGAAGACAAAGTTTTAAAATATAAAAATTGAAGAATTTAGTTATTATGTACTAATAATAAAACAAATATTTATCATTCAATTATAAAGTGTTGTGCAATAATAAAAAATGTATATGTATTTTTTATGAAAGCTTTGCTTTAATATAAAAATAAAAAACAACATGGATAAACTTATTAACATTCTTATATTTACATATTTTAGTACAAGTTTAAATTTAAATAAAATAAAATAAGTTTGAGTATTATTTTATCAAAACCATAAAAAATAGTGTTTGTCAAAAAAAAAAGAAAATAGTGAGTGTCATTTAAAAATATTACAATTTAATTGATATATGGGATAAAATTGACTAAAATTTATAGTTAATATACACAATCATCCCTATATATACAGTTTTTAGAAAAATATAAAGGTTTAAACGAATATAACTGAAATTACATGAATAGGTTGAAAGATTCAGACAGATGTCAAAATCAAGAAGGAATGTGTAGGGCAAGAGTGTAGGGTATGCATGAGCAGTTTGAGAATCACAATAACCTTTACAACAGTTGATGCATGATGGGACCAACATGAATGAATAGCATGCATGGCATGGAGACAAGTAAGCAATAAGAGTTGCAAGACTCCACAAACATGAGTGTGGCAAGGAATCTCTCTGGCAATGGTAGATGTGTTGAGGTGTCATGAATTTGTAGGTCATCGTGGAACATCCTCAAAGGGTACATGACCCCACCACCACCACTGCATGTTAACACCAACCATTATTCACTACGTTAACACCTTCATTCAGAGTGGTCGCTGTATGTGTTCCAAAAACGAATAATTTGTCTGCTTGAATTTGGTTTTTCTGCATTCCATGGTCCCAGAAACGCCACGTTCAGAGAATGTAGGTGACCTACTTTTCTGTGTTCTGCGTTTAATAACACTATGAATTAAGAGCAACACAATATACTATGAATCTTCAACCCTCACACAGCATGCCACCATGCACACATCTGACGCCATACTTTAAACCTTCGTTCTTCCTTTCTCATCATTGTTTCCTCATGATGTCTCTGTTTTTTAAGAACGATCTTATATATCAGTAATATTCGTCAACAAAACCAGATCATCATATCATTTTACGTCTTTCAAAAGAATATTATTTGACTTTTAATATTCTAATCGTGATAAATTGTTTACCCTCACATTAATTAATATATGTTTTCAGTTGTGTATTCATATCTCTTCTGCGTTTTTCGTCTTCTTCTCACTGTCATCTGTAATTGATATTGTATATTATATGGATAAACTGTCTTGTTCCTTTCTTTTTGTCAATCATTTTTTAAATTTTGAGTAGATATGCATTATATATTAATTTGTTGATGTTTGTAATAATTTTTAGTTTAAAGAGGAAGAAATGCTAAAATATGTTGGACATACGTTTGAATTGGTAAAATTGTGGAGAGATGCACAGATTACAATAATTGAGAGTTTCTAATGTACTGTGTCATATTCAAACTCAACATCACTCTCTTTATATAATTCAATTATTGGGGAGAAGTGATTATTAATCTCATGACTGATTAAAGACTAAAATTTATAGGAATACCTCAAAGTTCAACTGTAAAATTTAGAATTGCTCGTTTGAAGTGTAATTTAAAAACAAGTAGTTTTTGTTGTGCTTGAATTTAGGCATGGGAAACTAACTAATTTTGTATGTGTACTTAATAGTTATCTATACTTCTAAGAATTGGTGATTTTAATTGGAGTAGATAAGCATGTGAAATCAATTATTGAAATTGCATGTTGATTACTATATTGTTTATGAGTTTGAGATTGTATAAAACTATTGTATGGGGCTAGATGTATGGAAAAACATGTTGTGGGTTGTTTAAGGTGATTCTCAACCTATTTTTGTTCAAGTGAAATCTAGCTAATGTGTAATCATTACATCCACTATCTTAAGTTGCTCAAGCAATATCCTATATCGCTTAAGTGATGTTTGATAACTCAAGTAAGAGAAACATCGTGTTAAATCTCCTTTTTCTTCAAGAATTATGCTCAAATGTTGGTTTGGACGATCAAATGACATGTTTGATCACTCAAGTGAAGTTTTAGTCATTTGAGTGAGGTTGGGAGTAGTGTACACATGTTCTAGATATGCTTTAGAGCATTAAATGTAGATTTCGAACACTTAAGTGGTAACATCGCCCAAGTCGTGAGATGAACGTTATATTATTTTATTGGTAGAATGGTTTATATATATTCTTTTTGTGATGACATGAGACTCTTTAAAACTTACATGTATGGAAAAGATGATGATATGAAATATATAAAGTAAAAACTAAATATACATATGCCTTGGATAAAAATATAATTAATTTATAGAGATTTATGATATGATTTGTCGTATGAACACTTGAAAAACATTGTGTTATATAAAATAAGAATAATGTAATTGATATTTTATTAATTGATATTTTATTAATTGATATAAGATATGTAAATGCCTATTTCTAAACTACAAAAAAAGTATGAATGTTATTTAAAAAATCTAGGAAAATTGAATATAATTTTCTATAATTGAGTCATTCAATTTATAAAAAATATATTTTTAATTTTAATTTTTAATTTTCATATATTTTAATTAAGCTTAAGCTAATATGTTATTTTAAATAAAATAAAAAATAAGTCAAACTTTATTAAAAATATAAGAGAAATTATTGTTATTTAATAATATAAAAAATATGTGTGTCGTTTTATTAATTTCTTATTAATATTTTTCTAGAAGTTAGAAAATTATAATTTTTATTTTATTAAAATCTTAAAAAATATAAATGTTTATTTTAAAATTAGATGTGATTATTATTTAACAAAATCCGAGGAAATATAACTAAATACAAAAGATAAGTTCATTGTTGTTATCTTAAATTTTTCTACAATGAAAATCGTTGATTACTCTTAATTATTAGAACTAATAATCATTACATATTTTATAGTCCGAATTAGTTTAGACATTGAAAAACAATTTGCCTATATTAAATTATAATTTAACCTTTAATACTATCGTTAAAGTACAGTTTAATCCACATATATATATATATAACATACAAAAATCTATTTAAAACAAAAGCTAAATACAGAAAATACAAATTATTTTTCAAATTCGAATTTAGTTTATTTATATTTAGAAACAAACTTAAAGTTATTATATATGGTTTGAAGAAGTAGGTGGAGCATTCTTTAAGAAAATAAAAAGAGAAAAAATGAAATTTTGTTTTGCCATCTGGCAACAACTTATATTGATTTAAGGAAAGTGACATACAAATATAAAGCTATTAACTCAATTATTTGTTAGCAGTATTTTTGTTGGATTCTTAATCATCATTTCATGCAATTATTTATTTAGCAGCTTCCTCCTCACTCTGCTTTTTTTCTTCTTTCGGCCTTTTCCTTAATTAATTATTATTCCACTTGTCTGCCATTCATTTTAGGAATACTCAGTAGCCTTTCAAAATACTTTTTTCTGATAAATGATTTTAAAATAGTACATAGGAAGAGAGAAAAGTATTGAACAGAATTGAAATTTTAATAACTAAATACCAATACTCTTAATTATTTATAAAGTAATTTAGTTTTGTAATATTGAAGTAAAATCATGATAATGTGTTGATGAATATAACCAAATGTATAATTTCTGCAAAGACCAAAAAGCTGGGTAAGCTTCATTAAACTGATTAATGTGATGATGTAAGGAGAAGATATTTTTACTAATTTAACCAATATATGTTTCTTAATTGTATTGGAAGGATGGATTAGTGGTTGGTTAACAATGATTAACTTTAATTAAACTTATTCAACATCAAAGTAAAAATATCTGCAATAGAAAACTGAATAAACTGCAGCAACAGTGGTTGAAAGGTATATTTAATTTAAGAAAAGAAGGTGAAGGTTAAAGGAGTTTTGTGAGAAGAGAGGATTAGATATTATGAGATGGCTTCAATTCAACCATTGAGAAGAGAGGATTAGATATTATGTCCATATCATCTCACATTACTTTATTCTATTATCAAAAAGCTTCTTCTTCATCATAAAGCTTCTTCTTCATCATAAAGCTTCTTCTTCATCATGAAAATATAAAAGAAGAAAACCCATTTGATGTAGACAAACATAACACATTTCAATTTGGTTTATTCCCAAATGCCAAACACACACTTACCAAAATAAGACACAAGGGTTAAGTGCCCTTTTGCTTCACCCAGAGACCACATAACAATCAATTACCATGCTTTAGGAAACTAATCATGTTTTGTGGATCTTTTTTATTTTTTAACAATAATTCTCTCTGTCCTTATTAAGGGCAACTACATGTTCACCTATATTTTAAATTCTACCATTTCTTAACATTTAAATATAAGAAAAAAATATGAAAACAACGTCAAGAAATATTCTGAATAATTATGAAAAAGTAGATTATAAAAATATATTATGAGAAGAAGTGAGAGCTTGCATCCCTAAACATAGAATAAGAAAAGGAAAAGCGAGAGATAGAAAGAAAAAGAGACATTCTAGCATTATGGGCCTTTAGGTCTCCCCATTACCAAAAACAAAAAAGAATGGTATTAAAATGTTGTTCTTAAATTATTTATTTGGGCTTATCAGGCTTTGAAGGCCCATGATTAATTGGAATGCTCTTGAACCCACCTAGGCTAACTCAAGGTGCATGTCCATGGACTCTTTAAGAGTTACATATATGCAGAGCCTTGTTTCTTTTCTTGCTCCATGTACAACAACGAAGCTCTTTCAGAGTGTTCAATAGAAGGAATATTTTTTATTTAAAAGTTAAGAGTGTTTATTTTCCATATTTATCTATTATTTTAAAAAGGACATCTTTTAGTCCTTCCATGTTCTCTGTATATCAACATTTAGTTGTTGTTTTAATGTTTAGTAAATAAGCATGGCATACATATAGAAAAATTGATAAAACTCTAGATAAATATAAAGAGTTAAATATATTTTTAAAAAATGTCTTTTACTTTTGAGATTAAAAATTTTTATATTTTATAAACGAGTGTAATTGATAATCGGTAATGTGTCATTTTTTTTTATATTTTTTATTTTACTATTATTTTTCTTAAGTTTTTTTTAATTTTTTTTTATTTAATTTAAAAGATGTTTTTATTTGTTATTGATAATTATTTATATAATTTTATAAAATATAAAGATAAAATAAATAAAAAATTTGTTGAACAATAAAATAAATTTTAATACGTGATATTTGAAATTTGTGAAATAAAGAAGGATTAGAATGAAAAGTGGGAGCATATTTAGAAGCAAATGAGAGTTGAGAAATGTGGATGAGGAGTGCATAACACAGCTAGCATGTAGTAGACATGCTGGAAAATGTCTGGAAAGAAAGAGTGTTTGATTCAAATTCATTTGGAGTGGGGTTATGCAAACGTGTTGTGTTCTTCTCTTCTGTAATTAATTTTGGACCCATTTTCTCCATTTTTCTTTACAACACTCTTTCAACTACTCTCTATCTTTATCTTCACAACACTCTTTCTCAATTCATTCATATCTTTCTAACTTACTTATTACATTAACTTCCTAAATCATTTCTAAACTTCTTTTCAATTTACTTTTAATGTTTCTAACCACTCTTACTTTCACTCATTACACAGAGGTTGAGTTTGACTTAGCTTCTCACTAAATTTTTTAAATTATTATCCATATTTATTTTTTTATGTTACATACATTAGTATATTCGTTTTCATATTCTTTTCAAAATATTTTTAATCATTTCAATATTAAAACGTGAGATCAATAGTAAAATGCTTAAAGATTTTAACTTCTCACTTCAATTATCTTAACATAGAATAAACTTTATATAAAATATTTAAATTTGTACAATATGTATTATAAAATTCACTCAATAAAGATAAATAATTATAGATGATAAATTATAAAAAGATCACGTGAATCAAAATTTAGACCTGATTTTGAGTAATGAAAACCCACTAGAAACATTGATTTAATACAGTTGAAGAAATTAAAAATGTTGACTTCCTCACAACAATATAGTGATATTTTCTCCGTCAAATCACCGATAAAGAACCGCCATTAATAGTTATTTCTTCTAAATTCTCACTATGCATGTTATTATTATGTGGCTTGTATCTTTATAAATGATTTTATTTATTATTAATATTACTTTTTAATTATTTATTGCTATTATAACAAAAATATCCATAATTAATTATTCCATTAATACCATTCCAAATCAACGGGAACATCGATTTCTCTATTCATTTGTTCTTCTTTCACATTTTTCTCATCCAAATCATTACTATCCTCCTATTTCTCATCCTTTTTTTGGCACATATCCAAATCAATTATAGGGATTGTATTGATTATGTTGAGCATATGTGTCAAGAAGATAGGGAAAACGTGCCAAGTATGATTATATATTACTCATTTCAGATTAAATATGTGTTCTTTAATATTTGTAGTATAATATTAAAAATACTAATAAGAATAGTAATAAGTAAATTATCTATCTTTTGATTCATCTCTATCTCAATTGGTTTATCTTTCCATAACTGCTCTAAGGGTTTGTGGTTCGAGGGCAATTACTTATGAGGATGATCCAAGTCATTTAACCCATAAAGAGACGTTAATTTAATTAGTGTGAGTGGATTTGGTGGAGGCAGAAAGCGAATAAAATATAGTATGTCTTGAAATGCATAAAGAAGGAGAAAGTGATATATTGATGGTTGTTTGGTGTGAAGGATGAGAATAATAGAATCATCTTATGCCCAAAACCTCTCTTTATTTGAAGGATTGGTATTGGTAGGTGTTTGGTGGGAAGGTTTAGCATTTAAGAGTTTGTTGTTGGATGCATAAATGAATTCAATTCTTCTTTCTGAGCTTTCTAAGACAGTTTTCTCATTCAATCATAATCATTACTTTTTAACCCTTCATTTCATAATACTGATATTTATAATACACTCGTAATTAGTCAATAATGGGGAAAGCATGGGCACAGAATAAAGTAATGTTGAGAAATTCATGAAAAAGTAATTTTGAGAAAAGCACTTGTTTATACTATTTGTTTTTAATATGCTATTATACATGTATAAATAAGACTTGTTTTCTGGTTTTTTCCTTAAAAAGATAGAACAACTTTTAATGGTATAAATAACAATAAAAACAGTGAAACCTTTTATAGTTATGTATAAAACAAACATAGAAGTTGATGAGTTAAGTTATTTACTAAATAAATATGTAAAGTTTTGGGCGACGCAGATGAATAAATTGAGATAGAAAACAAAAGGATAGATACAAATTTGTGGCTAGGAGAGAGTTAAACTTGCATAGAAAAGTGTAAAGGATGAGAAGAACACAATGATATAAAAGGAAAGAAAGAAAGCAGAAGAGCTTAATACATACATTATGTTTATAGCTCACCAGTTACCAACATACACTTTTGACCCGCCACTCTCACATGCATGCATTTGCTTTGCTTCCCTACTTTTTCTAACTCTTCTTTTTCTTGTTCTTATTTAACAATTCTTAACAAATTGTAAAAATAATAGTCAAATGAGAATACTAATACTAGCTTATTACAAAGTATCGAATAACTTTGTCAGGGTTGAATTAATATTAGCGTGTATATCACTCTTAACAAAGTAGTAGTTGTGTATTTTATCAAATTGTGATTTTTGAAGATAGAAAATGCAGAATTTCCGGGGTTGGCAAATTGAATGCCTGCATGTTCACAATTAAAAGTTCGTTGGGGTAGTTGTATCCACTACCCATCTCTCCTTTCCCTCTCTTACAATCTTTAAAACCTTCCCATCTTCCACATTTTTTTTGCACCACACCATTAACTTCTCCCATTGTTTGCCCTTTGTCTTTGTGTTATCAACGCAGATTATTATCTCACCCAACCTAGTTCACTATCAAAACCGTACACCATTGCAAAAGTTCAAGCAATCACTGTGTGTTTGTTTTATTACATTCAACTCGACTCAATTCAATCCAGCCTTCTCTTTTCTTCCACATCTTTGTCCTAGAAAGTGTAAAGAAAAACTCTATCCAACAAACACTTTTGGTCATCAAATTTAGCGACGGAATTGCTCTATTAAAAGTCACAAAAGTTTATTGGTGAACTTTTTATAAACTGTTCTGTCGCTAGTTTTGATTTTTCCTCTAGTGTGTGTGTGTTTGTTTCCTTGATGGCAGATCAGAAGAATGAGGACCCAAATTCGGGAACTGTAAGTGTTGAACCAGCACAAGGAAGGAATAAACTTCCCAACTTTCTGCTATCTGTGAGGCTCAAGTACGTGAAGCTTGGGTACCATTATGTGATCTCCAATGCCATGTTCCTTATGCTCATACCCCTTCTTGGCATAGCCTCAGCTCATCTATCAACCCTTTCCATCAAGGACTTCGTCCAACTGTGGGAGAATCTTAAGTTCAACCTTGTCTCAGTGACTGTGTGTTCCAGCCTCATGGTGTTCCTTGCTACCCTTTACTTCATGACCCGTCCAAGGGCTGTGTATTTGGTGGATTTTGCATGCTACAAGCCTCACCTGGATTGCACGTGCACAAGGGAGACTTTTGTGGAGAGGTCTGGTCTCATAGGGTCATTCTCTGAGGAGAACTTGTCCTTTCAGAAGAAGATTCTAGAGAGGTCTGGTTTGGGACAGAAGACGTATCTGCCCCCTGCAATCTTGAGTTTGCCACCGAAGCCTTGCATGGCCGAGGCTAGGAAGGAGGCTGAGGAAGTGATGTTTGGAGCCATTGACCAGCTGCTGGCAAAGACTGGGGTGAAGGCTAAGGATATTGGGATTCTGGTGGTGAATTGCAGCCTGTTCAATCCCACACCATCCCTCTCTGCCATGATTGTCAATCACTACAAGCTCAGAGGGAATATCCTCAGTTATAATCTTGGTGGCATGGGTTGCAGTGCTGGCCTTATCTCTATTGACCTTGCCAAACAGCTCCTCCAGGTTTGTCATCAGAGTCACAAAGTTCAAAACTATTAAAAGAAAAAACATATTAGATAGTTTGGTCCGTAAAAAAATTGATAAAGTTCAACTATACATATTCTAGCATGTAAAAATCTCTCATCATGAACGGTTGTGCCTGTACACAAAGCATTTAATGTAAAAATTGTCATATATAGTTTTATCTCACACAATCACATGAAATAATGGACACTTTTTGAGTTAAAATTTCACATGACATGATCACGGTTAAATGTGTGGATCCCTTTAAGAATTCTGACACTTACATTCTGCATAAGTTTTAATATTAACAATTGAAAATTTGCCTTTTTATAATGTCCATGTACGGTAGTAAGAATAATGTGCATGGCATTAGCACCCACGGGGGAACGGAGCCAATTCACTTTATAGCATGTCTTTAATTACAGTGAGACACTACTTTATGAATAACAGCAGCTCCGTATTGTTGGCTGTTTTGTTAGGTTAGCCAACCCATCAATACCCTCAAAAAGATATGGACCCTTTGCTTTTATTTCTCCTATCTTTAAATGAATCACTCATCATCACCTTAATATTTATGCCATCACAAATATTCCATTAGTTACATAATAATTATCTAGCCTCGCCCATAATCTCTAAAAACAATGACCAAACTCAGGTTTTCCATGAATAGTTTCGTGCAGCTCATTTGACTCTTATGTTAAGAGCTAAGGTAATAACTGAGTATATACTCTTAAATAGTCTATCCATGATGATAATGTAAAAAATATTGGATCATTATTATCTAATCATAAATGTCATGAGTCATAGTTAAACTCTTAAAGTCATTCAGTCTTGACGTATATTTGTAGGTTCATCCCAACTCCTATGCCTTGGTAGTGAGCATGGAGAACATCACTCTGAACTGGTATTTTGGGAACAACCGATCAATGCTGGTCTCAAACTGTCTCTTCAGAATGGGAGGAGCGGCGATCCTCCTCTCGAACCGCTCTAGCGACCGGCGGCGGGCGAAATACCAACTAGTCCACACAGTGCGGACTCACAAGGGAGCAGATGACAAGTCCTATGGCTGTGTGTTCCAAGAAGAGGATGAGACAAAGAGAATTGGTGTGGCACTGTCAAAGGACCTGATGGCAGTGGCAGGAGAAGCCCTAAAGACCAACATCACAACACTAGGACCCCTGGTGCTTCCCATGTCAGAACAGCTCCTTTTCTTTGCCACCTTGGTGGCTAGGAAAGTGCTGAAGATGAAGATAAAGCCATACATCCCTGATTTCAAGCTGGCATTTGAGCACTTTTGCATCCACGCTGGAGGTAGGGCAGTGTTGGATGAGCTGGAGAAGAACCTTGAGCTAAGTGATTGGCACATGGAGCCCTCAAGGATGACCCTACACAGGTTTGGAAACACTTCTAGCAGTTCCTTGTGGTATGAGTTGGCCTACACTGAAGGCAAGGGGAGGATCAAAAAGGGTGACAGGACTTGGCAGATAGCATTTGGATCAGGGTTTAAGTGCAACAGTGCTGTTTGGAGGGCTTTGAGGACCATCAATCCAGCAAAGGAGAAGAATCCTTGGATGGATGAGATTCATGAGTTTCCTGTTCATGTGCCTAAGGTGGCACCAATTGCTTCCTAAACCAAAACACCCCTTTCTTTCTCTTTTTTCACTTTTTATTCTTAGGGAAGCTAAGGCTCTGAATTAAACAAACTTGTTCACTGTGAATCTTATAAGTGATCTTAGCGGATATGCCAAAACAGAAGAGAAGATTATTATTGTTATTACTCCCTGTATCTTTGCCAATGTCTTTGCTCATGTAACAGTGTGTTGAAGTTTAAGAATGTGCATGCAGCAATTCTCTTATTCAACATTTATTTCACTATTTAACTTCAAGTGTTAGCTTAAATCACCTATATTAGTCCCATTTCTAATGTAATTTTCAAAATTAATTATTAAAATACTTTCTAGAAGAAAAGATAAAATACGACTGCTATGTTTCATTTATTATAAACATACACCGTAAAAAAATAGACCATAATTTTATTAAAAGTTATATTTTCTTATAGCAAGTGAATAACAGTTTCAAGAAAATATAACATCCATTATTCTTGCATGTTTTAATTGGAAATAACAAGTCTCTAGTTTTAATTTTTTCTTGTTTTTTTTTTCACTATTATTTTATTTTTTTTTATTTTTTTTTAATTCTTATCGATCACTCTCTACTTACATACTCTAATATATATATATATATATATATTAATGTACATATAGTTCCTTATTGTGTCATCCCATCGGTAAATTTAATTCTCCTAAATTTAAATAAAAACTTTTAATTATTATGACAGTATTTTCATCTTATGGTGGGTGTTTTTTTTTCAAATATGGTATGTTTTTCAAGTGGACATTATGGAGATACATATATAAAACAGTTACAAACTAAAATATTTATAAAAATGAATAATTATCCAAAAGAAAATCATGTTATTTTAAAATCACGATGATCACAAATAAATTTTATAACTGTACATCCAAACACAGTAATAAAGAGAAGTTTTTTGGTGAGTTGATAAATCCATGACGAGTTTTATTTCAAACTCACTTTGAATATAAATAATTTTAAAATAACATTTTCAGTAAAATCAAGTTTTAGTTAATCTAGAATTAATTTTTTAAACTCTATTATTCCTGCATATAACATAAAAATGTGAACTATAGTGTTTGTATTCATCAATTATAATAATCTGGAGTTGGATTTAATCTGTATGTCCTGCAATCTCACCCTTTATTTTTTTTAAGACTGCTATTTTATAATCAAACATATCATATTAATAAAAATTAATAAAAATGTATTTTGAAACTAATAAAAATCCTCTATTTCGTGCTGTTATCACTTCTTCAATGGTATTTCGTTTATTGATTTCAATTTTAAAAAAATCTAACTGTCATTAATAATTATTATATTATTAGTATTAGATAAATTCATGACCCATCACATAGTAGGCTTTAAGTTTTAGCCATCTAATATACAATACAACCATATAAACCAACTGAACTTGTGCCATAAAATAGAGAATAAAACACTTATTTGGTGACCAAAATAACCTCAAATAAATACATTCTTAAGTATTTTTCATAAGAACATTCTGTACCATGTTATACCGACATTGATTGAATAACATTTAATACATTTGATCAAATACTTTTAATTACTTAAAAAGGCAAAACAGATACCAAATAACTGTTATATCTTTTATTATTATAAATATTTTATTTTTGTTAACTCATGTCTGTATCATTCTATAATAACCCCTCAACTTAGTTTTAAGCCTTTTTATGCCCGAAAAGGTAAAAAATTGCTTTCCTGTTTATAATGAAAATCAAGCATTTCTTTTTTGCATCCTTTAGAAATCTTCGATCATCTCTCATTTCAAAACGAGTATTCAAGTATGTAAATTTTACATTTCAGAATTTCTGAAATGAATGGGGATAAGTAAACATTTTTGTTGGATACAGTAGGTTAGCCTTGTATAGTTAAGCATGTAGCAGTTGAGAAAACTTCATAATGTTTGCAGGGAAATCCTCATCTTTGATTTTTGCTACATGAGACAAGGGAAACACTGACGATTTAGGCCAAGAAATGAAAAATTTTGAAGTGATGAGAAGAATATGGTGTCACGTGGAAACTTGTTAGTGTGGATACAAGTTTTAGATCTGTCAAACTCCAACATTGTTAGTCAATTAATGAGAAGAAAGCAAGTAGAATAAGGTTTTTTCTTAAGATCGTGGTTGGGAAAAGATTCTTAGAATTGGAGATATGAATATGAAGCAACCTTTGTCACTTGGTTGGTGTTTAATACTTACTGCTGATTGGGATTTTAGCTGTGTTGATGTTACGTACAATGTGGTTAATGTGATAGATTCAGACAAGGTTAATGAAATTATGGGTACATTTACAAGCATATAATTGTTTATTTGGCAAATTAGCATGACAGAAAATATCAATGACATGTTTGTTAGATACTACAGATTGGGCATTTTCCAGCCAATACGTCTAAAATGAAATTATAATCTACACAAGGGTCTTAAACTGAAGAAAAATTGGAAACGAAAAAGATTCGTCATCATACTACTGGTTGAATACACACGAGGTATTGAACAATCGCTAGACAGAAGACATGTACATATATTTTGAATCTTCAAACGAACCAGTCATCCAAAAAGCCGTCCAAGTAGCAATATTCATGTAACAAGGTTTGGCGTTTACATACCCCATATGCCACGAGCTGTAGCCACTTTGTTATTTGGTCTAGATGTTAGTTCATACAATATCCTCGCAAATGTATCAGAATATCTTCCATCGGTGAAAAGTATCTCAGCAAACGCATTCTCATAGGCTAGCAGCAAACTTCTGTTTTGTGGCTCTGAAACGAGGCTCTCCAATATCATGGCAGCTTTCCGGCAAACTTCTGGAACCGGATGCGGTGTCTTTATCACTTTAAGCAATCGATCAATAGCCCTGTGTTTGAGGGACTTTTATGAGTGTTATTTAAAGAAAATTACTGTCACAATTTACCATTTCACAGATCAAAATATGCTATAGTGTATTGAAGAAATGGAATATGGGGTTCACCATCTCTCGTTAGCAATCTTCAACCTGCAGTCCATATTAACTTCAGCAAGGTTATAGAGTGCACCTATAGCAGCTGCCTGTGCATCTAATGCTGGCATGCTGATGAGATCAATTAAGCGCTTATGTATCTGCAGAAATAAACCAGTGTTGATTATATTTTTTTCAGAACATGCAATAAATTAACAGGCAAGATTAGACGCATAAAATAAAGTTTAACCTGTGGAAAAAATGGAAGCAAGAAAGGTTCATTGTCAGGATTAATGATCAAACGCCCAAGTAATTCAGCTGCAGCACAATGCCAGGCTTTGACTGCAGATTCTAACATCCCCATGATAGCCTGAACTGCCCGTTTTTCTCTGTGAGTAATACAACAATTTATCAATCGTCAACAGAGAATTATAATAGTCTGAAAAAGGTACATTCACGATAGATAGATCTATCACTTACGTTATTTTAATAAATGATGGCTTGGATGAGCTAAATATTCGAAGATCCAGCAGTGGAGCTAAGTTTACAATTGTCTCCAGAGCATTTGTGACAAGTTCTTCATCCTCTATCAACATTATGAACATTTTAGAGACATTTATAACGAAACAATGAACAAACTCTTCTAGTGACAGGGCAACACATAATTGAATGGTAAATAATGAAAAAAAAGACTTTCATCACAGATTTTGGGAGTTTCTGGAAACCAACAAAAACCAGATTTTTTTTTTAAATAGGTCTCCTTTAAAGGAAATCCTGTTGGAGGCACAGTTGGACACTAAATGTGGATACCTCTCTTAACAGGGATAAAAAAATCAACATAAGATGGAAGCTGTTTCGAATACACTTAAACTTTAAAGGGCTAGGTTTAATCTAAAGAGAATTTGACATAAAACTGAATTTTAAAAAAGTCTAATTCAAAGGTTGGTTTTGTTATGAGGACATGGAATGATAGGATATGTTAAACAGTGATACCTTAAACCCCCAAACACGAAACCAGTCAATGTTTTGGCTCATTTTTCAAGCAAATGGATTACTCCGTGTTTCAAAAAGGTTCCAAAAGTTAGGGGAGGGAGATGGTAGTACTAGTGCTTTTATTAACCAATACATCTATAAATTATACAAAATCATTATTTCCCAAATTTAAAAGCATAAGAAAACATAAGATAGTACACTAATCACTCTGGATATATCATAAATGACTACTTAACCATATCCCACCTAAAACTATTAATTACACATTCTCTACAAATTATAACCTCCAAGGATTTGAACTTCTAGCATTGAATAATTAAACAGGAAGACAAAAATGGCTGCACTAATACTAAATAGGTCCATCAGCGTTTAAGTATTGCAGAGAAGAGATGCATATTATCTCCTAGAATATATTTACAAAGATTATGTCAACTTGTTAGCTGTCTCAAAAGAAAGACTAATCAACTAGACAAGATCCCATTTAAATCAATCAAACATGACATTAAAATTCCACACATACACAATGTACCATGACATATATGAAACAACTGAATGAATTTGTTCACTTAACCATCAATATCCTAATCACATCCATATTCACCCAAGTCCACATCATCAGGGTATAAGATTTTTCTAAATAATACTGCTAATCAACGGAAAAAAAAAAAGATGGCTCAAGATAAATTTTGGCCCTTAAAATTTTTTCTTTGGCCTTTGTTGTTTCTCACTAGTTACTAGTAAGGGTTTAGTACCTAAAGGACTAATATCTTAATAATAAACTATAGGGACTTGTCCAACATGAAATATAAGGACCATTTACGTTTGATGAATAAGAATTAAGGAAATCAAAACCAAAATTACTGAAAAAATATAAGAACTGATACACAATGATAGGGGCCAAAAACCAAATAAGCAAAAATATATAGAAACTAGAACCAAATGAGATAATGATTAGGAAAGGAAACCAAAAACGTGGAAACTAGAGGACTAAAGTATTCTTTAAACCAAAAAAGATTATAGCTTATAACAAGCAGGTATCCTCACCTACAAGATGATCTTCTATGCATTGGAAGGCTGTTTCCAAACAATGACGATGTTGGGCCATTATAACTTCATTATCTGGCATGAAAGAAAAGTTCCTGATCACATTTGAAGCAGCAACAGCACATTGCTGTTTTTCTGCTCGCCCTTCATCATCTAAATTAAACAGACCATCTTCATCAAGCCATAACTCTGTAAAACGAGATTTTGTCACACCATTGTGCTGTGTTGATTCTATACCAGCAGAGCCAGATCCTACACTGCACAAAGAGCACCATCCTACAATGAAATTCATTCTCCCTTACCATCCCCATCTCCAAAAGGAAAACATAAAATCAATTGAAAAATTGAAAAGTCAAAATCAAAGATGATATTCAAGAAGAACAAATTTACCCAGGGCGATGGAGAGCACCAGTCGAGCCCAACGCCTGATATTCATTCCCAAATCCAGTCACAACAGAATTAGCACCTAATGTTCTGACTCTTGTCGACTTGGCTAATTCCTTTGGGAGTGCTATGTCCCGCCAATCATCTATCTGTTTCAAGTACAATAGGACCGTATGAAATATTAAAAAGGGTGATAATTTCAACAACAAAATGCAGGGAGAGCAACAAATCTTCTTTGAACATTTTCATAAAAGTTCAAAACAAGATTGGTGGCACATACAACTTGAAGGAGTGCATCAAGCAAGCCAGGAATTTTCGCAAGGGGAGTTGCGTCCTTTCTCATGTCATCCTTTTCTTTAAATGAGAGCAGAGTAAGAGTATTCAGAGCCCAAGTCAGCTCACTCTTCAGACCACTTTGAAGAGCCAAAACAATTCTTTTATTGTTCTGATCTGCAAGAGAAATAAAAACAAAAAAAAAAACAAGATGTTCAAAAGGGACAAGATAAAAAACATTGCAATTTGCGAAAAAAAATGCTATCAGATACTTAAGAAATCAATGTTATCCATACACAGCATACCCTAGCCACAAAGAAGACTTGCGTTATTCTACGCCTATTACGCATGAATAATGATTCCTCGAATCTCTTGAAACATCAAATTAAATGGTCCTTCATGTAATTAACGATAAATAGATTGCTTAATAAAATTCACAAGATGACTATCAGTGCAAGAGTGTGCGTGTTGTTTAAATTCAGGTACATTCAAACAAAATACAATTTTTAAAGAGACATTAGAGACCCAACGATGAGAATAAAGAATTTCAAGAGTCATTGAATGGGAAGAAGCTGTGAACTAACCGGCAAAGGAGTTGTGAACGTGAAGGGAAGGACCAAGAAGGGTTGACGGAGCCGCCGAATCGGCGGCGGAAGACGCGGCGGAGGCACTGCTGCTTCCGCTTCCGAACGGGCGGCCCCTCTTGGCCGGCGGCCCTGCCCCGCCTCCGGCGGATCCACCGGACTTGCCCTGTTCCCTCTTCTGCATCTTTTTCACCCTAGGGGTTTTCGAGTTTGTGATGCGATTTCGAATTGTTTTGCTTGGTATCTTAGTTGGGCTTCTTCTTGGATCCATGATGCTAGAAAAGGCCCAAAAAAAATTTCTACACAATTATAATATACACCTCCCATGTTTATAAATATACCTCCGTCTACATTTTCAATCCTATAATACCGTCTTAACTTCTTTTCGTGGAGTTTTTTTGTAAAGAATTGGTTCTGTGTGGTTTTGAAATTACTATAAAATAAAATATTCTAGAAACGTTTCATAAATTAAAAAAAAAAAAGAATAAAATATTTATTGGACTGATTTTTAATCCATAAGTACAAACCTCAACCTTAAGATTCGCACATCCAAACAGAAAACAATAGTTCGGCTTCTTATTTGGGCCCTTCTGATCCACATGTTCGTTATTGTAATACCCAAATAGGTTTTGGTGCTCATGTGTGAAAAATATTTTTCAAATTGTGGGCTTCGTGAAAATTCTTTCTCTACCTCATAAAAAAAACTTCGATGCAAAAAATACGTATATAATTTGAAAGTGTCTTTTAAATTACATGCTCAAAGAAAATGTAAAATAAATAATTTTTAAATTAAATAATTTGAAAGTTTTTATTAAAAAAGTAATTTTAAATTGTATAAAAGATAAAGTTATCTCTGAATTACAAAGTTCAAAAATGAATATTTTTATAAAAAATGTTTTAGATTTTGTAATTTAAAAAATAATTCTAACTTCTAAATTATATAATTCATAAGTTAAAATAAATTTTTAAATTTAATTTCCAAACTATACAATCCAATAAATTTCCGACGCATTGAACATCGCGCATAGATAACCATAAAATGTATAAAGCTTATATAAATAAAGTCCGAAAAAATAAAATTTCTTATAAATTAAACATTTACATGAGTGAATGGGACCTACCTGTAGGACATTAATCCCACCAAGCTAATAATGGATGGTTCAATAATTTTTCTACTGCAGATACAATAATAATAGCGTGTATATAATAACTTTTTCTGAAGTTTCTGGGGACTCTTACAATAAAAAGAGGACAAAATATTTTATCATAACTTTTATATTTTTGTCTTTTTTATCATTAATTATTATCTGCTACACGTTACTTACTACTTCTCTTTTAAAATAACTGCATTTAAAATAAAGTAAAATTATTGCCACAACAAAAACAGAATGAGAGTTTTAAATTATAAAGTCTGAACGTATAAGATAAAATAATTACTATTAATGTGATTTATAAGATAATAATTATCATAAAACTTAACAAACAAAGTTGTCATATGATGAATTATAATTAAATTACCATGTAAAATTTTACACATTATTTTAGTCTTAATTGAAAGCTTGGACATAATGTCATGAAGGGGAATGTCAAAATTAATATGTAAATAATGTTCTACTTGGCTTCAGCTCTACTAAGGGGTTTGGTTTGAGTTAGATGAGTGAAGGTTTGAAGGACCACGAAAGTGGTTCAACCAATCATGGACTCCTCATCAAGACATTCTAAGGTTTTTCTATGGTCTTTCATCATACAGGACCTACTTTTGTTTTGTTTTTTGCTTCATTTTGGGTACTTAAAGTTGCAACTAATTGCTGTTTCGGTTAGGAGTTACGTACAAACATTGAGCTAAACCAATAATCTAAGCTAGGAGGTTTTGGCAGGTTCTTTGGTATGAACATGATGCTTGAGATGTGTATTATATATTTTGGTAAACTTTGTTTAATGTTGTTCTCCTCAAGAGTTGGTGCTAATTTAACATCAGTTGGTTTTGGTGAGGATTACGCATCTGCAATATTCTTTTATATGATTGAGGCCAAAGCAGACATTGATAGCTGGTTGTGCGCATGCTTCTTTGGTTACACAGAAATGTCAAAATGAATACACAGCCTTAATGGTCAGGAGTAAGCTATAGTTCTATGAGTCCAAAAGAACAAACACATAGTTTATTAACATCTGCACTCTGGCTCCATGTGTAGGGTTTCTACTTATGGCTATATAATTATAAACTCCATATAATCATTCCTCCAAATCATAGACCTTGTTAATGTTTGTTTCAATGTTGCCATGATTTGCTGGTAACTCCAGGAGTAGATGAGGAAATTAAAGATGACAGATGAGATTTTTTTGCAATTATGAGGACCTCTTGTGTGTGGTGTTGATCACAAAATAGCAAAATACAATGTAATTGATGCATTATTGCTATGCTGTGTTTAATCATGAAACCGCCAAATTATGCTGAACGTAGTTATCTCTACCAGCTAGTGGATGGTCCAGTTGATATACATGTATAACTTATGCTTTTCGTAGCATCTAATGTTGATTACTAATTTTGCAAAAGCTACTTTCCTTGACCCTCCATGTCTTGTAGCATTAGTTCTTCCAATAATAATGTTACTTCATACATATCCCTATACTTTAAAACCATTTCAATTAATATTATAAGGGTAGTTCACATCTGTGTTGTTCTTATCTATATCTGCTTTAGGCCTTTTAGTATGATTTGAGGGGTGTCCTGGTAATGAATAATTTCATGGTGACTTTTTTTTCTCATCTACATCCTGAGATTTTAACCATCACTTTTGGTCGTGTATTTCATTTTTCCACTCTTAATTTTTAAGCATAAATATATGGAAGTATGAAACAGTTGGTGAATGGGTTTTCTTTTTTGTGTAAAACTAAAGAAAAAAGAACAAAAAAAGCTGAAAGAAAACACCTTAAAGCTCAACAACGTAGAGAACATGGCATCTAAGGTAGATTCCACGTTTGTTACATCGCTTTCGGTCCCAGAAATAATAATAAATGTTGATTTTAAAGTTTGAAATTTAATCTCTCTCTCTCAACTACTGGTCTTTCCAAGGAAATTCAACCCATCTAGAACTTTTCTTCAATGTCAGTTTAATGTTGAATAATTGGCTCAACCAACACACACAACATAGCGTTATCTGATAGAGAAAAGTGAACCAATACTAATTCAACATAGCACAACTTCAAAGAGTCAAATTGAACATTTCGATTTTCATGTAACAATATGTTTGTATTTCTTTATATTTCAAGGGTGGCATAATGTTAGAAGAAAAATATAGAATCTCACTATAATATGATGTCCAACTATAGTGACAAATAAGAACATAGGTAGCCAATTGTTGATTAGTAACGGTTATAATGGTGTGAAAGGTGGGGCACTCAACCTTTGTAATCTTATAAAAAAACTCAGTAGCACTGAACTGTGGCAGTGTCTGAAAAGGTAACCATAAAACCTAACATAATAGAAGTTGCAGACTAATTCTAGTCCATCTCAATGTCGTACTTTGGCATATTCGCAGTAGCACAAATTAGACTTTCCATCAACCAAATGAAACCAGTAAAAGCGTAATGAATAGGCCTAAGCCATGAAAGTTAAAATTTTAGTTGATGTAGATTCTCAGCATATATTTTCTCATGTCGAAGGTTAGATACTTCAAATATGAAGTATAAATGATTAGACATGTATGAACCACAATTAAGTATATACAAGTATAAATGATTGGTTCTTGTTTCGTAAGGCAATTTTATAGGAGTAGTTGAATAGGCATATATAAGATTATTTAATGTAAGAGGTATTTTATAATCTGAGAAGAAAAGAAAAGATAATGGTCATTTCATTGTGGCAAACATGGTAAAGGGTAAAGGCAGTGCAAAGAGAGAACCAAAACAGATGCACTAGCACTATGTCACACAAACACACCACACTGGTTCTTGTACAAATATGTATAAAGTAATAAATTAAAAGGAGCGAAAGGCTTCTAATTTTCTAACACCCTTTATTTGTTTTTTCTCTCTGCTCATCTCAAAATGTCATTTACTGTATTGGGATTATGCCACAGGCTTCTAGGATTCCTCCACTGGAGCAGCAGACCATAAAATGGAAAAGCATTATATGCAGAATCTCAAGATCCAAGTGATCCTAATTTCGGAGGCAAATTTCATTTTTTTATTATAATTTTATTTTTTTCCCTGGATGCTTCTCTGATTCCTGTGATACATAATATATATACTTTCCTAAAGCAATGATGCAAGCTGTTCTCTGGTGAATAAGTTAATGAATGTTATGCCATTTTCTTCATGATGTTGATTGTACTGCTTCACCACACTAACTACGCACAAAAGAATATCCAATGAACCAATGGTAGCAGAGAGATAAACATGCCTCATATGGTAACAATAAGTAAAATTTAGAGGACCCCATTTCGTCTAATTAATAATTAAACTGAAAGCAACACCTTACTTTTCTTTTTCACCCTTTTCTGTTTTTTTCTTGTTCACTGCATGAATTTTGAAAGCAACATTTGAATCACCGGATGCTGCTCATTGGTTTAGAGCTTATACATCAGTGGTGGTTTTCCTCATAAAACTGCTTCTCCTCTTGCCCTTTGGAATTGTGATTTGGCCTCAAAATCAATGGAAGAACAAACACCTATCCAGAAAAGAGAACAAGTTTCTGTACAAAAGAAACGAGAGGTTGCATTAATTATGGAAACAAGTCCAACTCAACATTAAAATTTTGGCTTCTGGAAAAAATTTTACTCAACTCACTCGTTTTCTTGATTAAGTTACATGCCAAACTTTTTTTGGATTAGATAAAAGTTTGAAGCTTAAATTTGACTACTTACCTAACAGTTTTACAGAATCTGAATACTAACTCGGTTTCTTATTTAGAATATAAAAGTGAAACCATTGATTAAACTGAAACCATTTCATGTCAATTAACATCAGTCTGATAAATGTGATTCTATTTCTTAATTCAGTGCTGAACAGATATATCAGTGCTAGAAAAACTAAAATCATGGTAAGAAACATTAAAATTCGAAAACTTAAACTTAACTCATTTGTATGATAAAATTTAGCTATGAATTTGAACCTTTGATTAATTTGATGTCCTTGGAGGTTGATAATTGATATTGAAATGGAGGAAGTTGTCTCTTTCTCCCATATGGCATGGATTTTGTCGCATATGGGTCAGTCGTGGCTCCCCAGTAACATTTATTGGTAAAATGGGTTGCAACTTGTGGTCTAAATACCAAGATATGACCAATCATAAATCACTCAATATTCAACCCCACAAAAATCTAAACCAATGATAATAAACAAATCGTAACATCATCCAAATTTTGTTAAGTTAACCACATTCATTCACACTCATGCACTGACTTCTACCTGTTAATCAACTGCTTCACTCTTCTAATATTCAAGATATGTATATATATATTTCACACTTTTGTCTTGAATGATAAATCAATTCTTTCACGAGGAAGGTGAAATAAATCAAATCATGAATCATAATATTTAAATAATTTAAGAGTAGAAAAAACTGTGTCCTACCTGTTAAATATAACTTTCTTGATTTTTGTAAGCTCTTTATACTGGAATCTACTAAATTTTTTCCTGATAAACAAATAAAAAGAAAAGTAATAGGTTATACAGTACATTAGACATTGATTAGAAGATTTTGTGCGTGTGGGGTCATGAAAGGTTGAATTTTGAAGTTGATTGAGAGCGTTGTATTTTGTTTGGATAATGAGAAGTTGGCTCCTATGCTTGTGTTTGAGTTATTTTGGGGACATTTATGTTCCGAAGATTATGTATGCTTCATAGACATTACCGTGACATCCCCAAAACAAGATAATACGATGTGTTGGATAGTGTTCATTTTGTTTCCCTTTTATGTGCTGTTTAATACACAACGCTCCTACAACTCCAATCACAAAATGTTAAATTCATTTTATCATATAACACTTTTTAATGTAAACCCTTTTGAGCTGTGTTGAAATACAAGTGTTTTTTTCTTGTACATAAAAAATTATACAAAAAACAATTAAAATATTTTCTTAAAAGGTAATGGGAAAGTCTTATTTTTAAGGTGGAAGGTGTAAAACATAGCTGGAAGAGAACATTTCTACAGAAAAAAAGAAGTGGAAGAGAAAAAAAATGACATAAATGAATTTTTTTAGTAGTATAAAGATTAAACTTCTCACACATAATTCCTTTTACGAATAAATGTAATAAGGCATAAAAGATAAACGATTCTGTAATTTTATTGAGGGTTTTTAACATAAGATTAAAGCAAAAACTAAATCCTTAAATTCATTACAAGTTCATAATATTATTAACTAAGTCAACGAACACTTTCATCCCTCCAATAATTTAGACATGATTTTGATTCGATTGGTGCATACTTTATTCGATCAATTAATTACGTCAATGAAGTCATGGGACAAAATATCTCAGACTAAATATAATAAAATCAGTATAGTATATTATAATTTTTTTATTTTTAAAATACACCACATATTATTTAATAAATTCAATATGTGATATTTGAGTAAATTGGGAATATCATTTTGTTACATCTGATTTAACTTTATGATTAAATTGAAGGATCGATAGTGACAGAAACTGAACCACGTAGAAAAGTTTGTACCACAGAAAGTAGATTTCAAATATATAAATGAGTATTTAGATTTGTTGGTTTATTCTTATGTTTTAATCATTTATAGCTCTATCCCATGGGGGAAAACTATTTGGTAAGTGTATATTTTATTATGAAAAGGAAATCGTTTTATATTAAGATGAGTGATGATGAAGTTTGGAAGGTAGATGATAAGAAGAAGAAGAAGAAGAAGAAGAAGAAGAATATATGTATAAAAGAGTACGTAAGCAGCAATTAAGCTGTAGCATTATGGATGTAAGGAAGATATTATTGACAAATTAATGATGTTAATTTTATAAGATAGGTTTGATATAAAAATGTGTTTGCTTGACGCAATAAATGAATGTAGAAGAATTGTGTGATTAGAAGTAGTTTTTGGAGCATGTCTTGTGGTTTAAATTTGTACAAAGCCTTGATTGCAAGTTTGGTTTATGCCAAGGATAAAGTGTGAAAAGGCTTGATAATAGGAAATTAAGTTGTTACTTTTAGATTAAAAGTGATTTTGGAGTTTTCCAATTTCAGTGCAAGCCTTCATACTTCTCTTGTGTACACGTATTTAAGCCAAGAACATAAGATTACTTGCCCTATCAATCTGTGTAGCAATGGAGTTTTGGATAAAAATGAAAAGTGAGAAGAAGGAGAAGTTGGTGGTAGAGATATGATATGATATGATATGATATGATATGATATGATATGATATGATGAAAGGAGTGGCAATAAAGAAAGAAAATAGGTTAGAGATGCGAGAAAGGGTGTTCACTTTGTTTTCTTTTAGCTGAAACCCGCAGTGCTTCTCCAGGTTTGGTTTTTGATGTATAAAACTAAGAAAAAAGTTATTTTGATATGAAAAAGTGGAAGTAGATTTTTGGTAAAGAGGAAAGGGCAGTGGCATGGGGATGTGGTTTTCGTGTGGGTTGGGCAAAGCCCCGTAAAAAATCAAATTTCCACTTCCTAAGTAACCTCTCCCCATCAAACTTCAAATTAAAAACCATTCTTATGTTAGAGGTTAGGTGTGGGGTTGCTTTCATCACCCCCATTTTTCATTTTATGTCTATTTATTATTCCCAACTTTAAAAAATACACTTCTTATTTTTCACTACTCATTTTATTATTTTTTAACTTTTGAAAGGACCCCTATTTTTTGTTCTGACAGGAGAGCTTTGTGATGGGCCCCACTCACTTTATAAAACATAATTAAATAAATGCCTATTTTCCTCAAATATTATACACACTGTACGTTGGCCAATGCAATGGATTACTGGGGGCCCACTGCAATGATTGTGAATTATTTATGTTTTCTCACTCCACTTTCGTAAATTCCCAACCCTATCATCAAACAAACACAGACACCACCAATTTATCTCAAGCTGTGGGAATGGGATATTAGGATTTATGTAATATTAATCTATTCAATTTTTTAATATTTATCATTAAAATTTTAAAAATTAATGTTCAAATTTAATAATAGTGCATAAACCAACTTCATGAGTAGATAGAAGGAGCCAAGGAAGTGACAAAAGTATAATATACTGCAACAACCATTTCTGATTATTGTGTGGCCTCCATGGCACCTTCCCACTGTCAAGTCCCAGTGACCCCAATCAATTTTTCCATTAGTCAAAGTAACTGCTCACCTAATCTCAGTTTATTTTTTCTCTTTTTTTACAGAAACTGTGGATTCCACTGTGTACTTTACCATCAGAATTGGCAAATAATTGTAAAATATAGTTTTCCTATCTGTTAAGCGCAGAAAATATAGAGCCATTTTCATGTTTTAAGCTATTAAACACAGTATTTGTTTTTCATTAATACTGGCTTATAGTATGACTTAACAGTATCATAAATGGCCTTGCTTGGTGAGAGAAAGGAGCAGAGAGATTTTAAGTTTTTCACTTATCCTCCTTTGCTTTTGCGGTACTCCAAAAGGATTTAAGATAAAATAAGAAAAAAAAGAAATTTATCTTTGATATAACAAATTCAATAATAATTTCCCCTGTCTGTATCTTCCCCTTCAAGTGATTTCTCCAATCCTCACGAAATTCGAGAATCTTCCTTCCTCTGCACCTCCATCCAGCGTTGGATATGGATATCAGAATGAAAATTGGAAGAAGAAAAAGGAGGAACTAGTTGAAGTACTTAATGAAGCGTTCATGAAAAGATGAGAAAATTTAAGAAAGGAAAGTTTCATACTCCCTTGTCTCCTTTCAAGGGACCATAACGTTGTGAGTTGTAACACGATGCCAAAAAAAATTTGAAAGTTGCTGGGTCGTGTAAGCTGTAACTTCTCTCTGCACTTTCTCAATCATGATCAACCAAACCAACACTCACCCAAAAAGAAAAAGAAAAGAAAAGAAAAAGTGGTTACTATTCAAAACAATTAAAAAAGAAAGAAAAATCCTGATCATAGCAGAACCATAGTACTGACATTTGGGAAATCGAAGCAAAAGAATCTCTCCGCGCCATGCATGCATCCTCAGGTGTTTTTCTTTTTCTTTTTCAGTTTTTCTCACTTTCGAAATTTCTTATTTTCAGCTACTTTATTTTATTACAGATCACATTGCTATAGCAGCACCTTCTTACACTTACATGGTGTGGAACCAAAAAAAAAACAAAAACAAAATGTTACTTCTTACAAATTTTCCCTTGATAACAAAAGAAGGGAAAACAAAAATACTTCATAAACAAAAAGAGGATAAAGCCTCAACCGATATTTTCTCTTTATATTTTAATTTTTTTTAATTCAGAATTAAAAAAGAAAAATAAAAATAACAAAATTTTGTTCTATTCTTTTTCCTTGAGAAGAGAGGCCAATCCGGTAACCACCTTGGTCCCTCTCTCGACACTCTTCGGCTTCACCGCCGGTGGTTGCCACGCCGGAGTAGGTGATGGCGCCGGAGTAGGTGATGGTGACTCCGCCTTCTCCTTGCAGGAATCAGCCTCGGACTCAGTCTCCTGCTTCGGAGGCGGCGACAATTCCTCGCCGAAAATCAGCTCCAACTCACCGCAATCGCTCTCCCTCGACGCCGCATCGCCGGAGTACATTTTTTCCGGCGGAACTACGGCGAGTTGCACGGAGGAGGATGGGGGTTGCTTCTCCCTAACGCTAGACGGAGAGAGCCACTTTGCGAGCATGTAATCGCGCTTCCTCCAAGGCGGAACGTGCATTCCTTTCTTCTTCAAACTTTGTTTTGCCGCTTCGGAAACAATCGCCACGATCTGCTTCAGTCTGTCCGATTTTCCAACGAAGATGAACGGCAGCGATTGAAGAATTGCCTTGTAAGTTCCCGTGGATCTAGCTACCTCGAACTCGGATCGAAAATCCACATCCACGATCAATCTCTCACTTTCCACAATCGCATCTATGAATTCGTATTCGCCTGAACCAAAGCACAGACACACTGAGTCAGCCAAATTCATATTCAAATTCAACTCCGAATCAAAATTCACAGTTAATTAACAGTACCAGCAGGACAGGAGGAAGTTTTCTCCCATTTCGATCTGCAAATGGAAGAATCGTAACCGAGAGAGGAAGAAAGTGCTTCCGCGACGACCTTTCTCAAATCGTCCTTCCGCTTGATTGACTTGCCGTTTTTCTCTACGATTCTCGCCACGTCAGCTAACAGGTTCCTCTCGCCGACACTCACACAAGGGATCAAACTCTGTCGTATCACAAAACCAAACCAAAATATCATAAAGAGAAGAAACTGTAATAAAATTAAATTAAAATTGGACTCGAATTGAGTTTGATTATCTACCTTGAGGGTTTCCGCGGCGTCGGCGTTGAAGGATTCTGGTGGTGGTGGAGCACCGAAGAGATCGAAGTCGTCCTCATCGGAGCTATTCGCGTTGAAGCAGTTGCAGCGGTTGCGACCACATTTCGGTGCTGGAGGTTGTTCCTCCATGAAATTCTGCACCATTTTCGCCAAGCACACCGAGCTCGGTTCGAAGTCCGTTGCAACATCTTTGCTGTTCTTCGGTATCTGACGGTCGAACACAAACAATCGTTTCAGCCGAGACTTCAGCACCGATTCATTCCGAACCACCACTGCATCCTTCACCTTCTCGGAATCGATGTCGATCGCAATCGGTTGAACCTTCATGGGAGCCATGTCTTCTTCTGCTACTTTTTTTTAGAGCTTCTTAAATTTTTTTTCTCTCTGAAATAATCGAAACCCTAGTCAACACACATTAATCCTTCTAACTTCCTACATGAGTCAATAGTAAGTCACGGATTGGACGTGTCCTTCATCAAACATCAAAGAGGAAAGGGCTAAAAGAAGAAAAAAAATAGAAATGAGAAATTTTAATTCGAAATTGTGTATGTACGGGTTTTCTTTTCTTCTAGACTAAGAGAGTGAAGGTTTTGAGAGGTGAGGGTTTTCATGGAACACGTGGCGACGGTGGCCGGAGAGACGAGCATTGGTCATTGAAAGGGAGTTTAAGGTCGCCGGAGTGCTCATTCTCCGGCTTGGTGAAGAAGAAGAAGAAAAGAAGAAGAAAAATTTTAATAATTTGGTTTAGTTTTTTCTTTTTGTGTGTTTGAAATTGTTCTGGATTAGGTGACTGGGTGGGATTGGATTTTATAACGAGTCAAGGTTGCTGACATGGACAATCGCGCGCCACGTGTTCCCAATGTGGCACCCCTGGTATGGACGATGTCGTTTGATAACCACACCCAGAGTGCACGGAAAGGTTTCTTCACTGAAGGACGCGTGGTGAGAATGATTGCTGGAGTTTGAGCTTGTGAAGTTACCGATGAGCCCTTCCTTCGCTGTAAGAAAACAAGCACCCTCCTTCGTTTGATTTCTTCACTGATTGATTTGATCGTATTGCTTTTTATTATTATTTTTTTCAAAAGAAAATAATTAATTATATAATTTTTTAAAATTAAAAAAGAAAAAAAAAACTGAAGAGGATAGAGATAGAGATCTTTATGGCGTGTATGTAAAGTCCATAGATGGTTGAGCCTAAAGTTTTGACACGTGTCCATGTAAAATGGTTCTATGACCTATCATATCATATTTTATATTTGTATAAAATAAAATACTACTATTTTGCAGGAAGGTACCCAAATTTAGTTCATGTTCATATTATTAAAAAAATTATTAGGATGTGTTAATAATATTTTTTTTTACCTTTTCTCTTGTTGGCATAGTTTATGCTAAGAAAGAAGATAGATAAAGGCAAAAGGTGAAAATTGGTACAATAAAAAAGTGACTCAATGTTAGATAATATAGATTACATTACCAATAATTATGAAACTTAAGCAAGAATGTTATTTTTTATTTAAGCTTGGATTGTGATATTAGTGAGTGTTTAGTCTGGTTTATGATTTGGTTAGTTGTTTTTTATTGTTGGAAGGCGAGAGGTTGAACAGTATAATATGTGCTACTGTTACTATTTTCAAAAATAATTGTTCATGGCCTTCATACATGGGCTTTGGCCTTTTTCTTCAAGTTATAATTATTTTTATATTATTTTATGTTTTATATTTTATAAACTACTATTTACCAAACAGTACTCCTCAAAGTCAAGTCCATTCACCTTAAATGAATTTAGAAATTGGACAAAAAATAAATATTATAAGACAAATTGCATTTTTGTCTGTAATGGGAAAATTTATTAGTTCACCTCATAATCTTACTCTTAAATACCATATACTAATTTTATCATATTTACAGTATTATGTAAGGTTTGTTTTAAATAATTTAAATGATCGCTTAAATATCTTATCATAATTATAAAATTCATATATATTATTGTTATCATCGTTTGATCTTAACTTATTGAGATCTTAACTTGAGAATGGATAAATTTATTTTTTTTATATTATTTGTTAAAATTTCAAAATAATAATTTGTTAAAAATCTCTTAATTCTTAATTGAGAAAAATGTAGATTTAATGTATAATCGAGACCTACAAAAGCAACAAAACATACAAATAAGACAAGATAAAGAGTGAAAAGTTCACATAAAAAAATCTATTCTTAATCAAGAGTTACATTCAGTTATCTATGTTTACAGTTTTATAAGTACTTACAATTCTAATAATGCAAGAAAACTAAAAAGAATATTAATCTTAAACCCTTTAAGATAAGATGCTAATCATACAAATCACCTACTGAAAACAATTTCCAAAAAAATACAGTGATTTTAGACTCATAAATTATGATCGTTTGATAAAGAGCATAGAAAATTATTTACCAAAAAGCGCCTAGTAGTTTAAAGTAATTAGATCGTCCATAGTAAATGACTGTCTAATGGTCCAGTGAATGGTTTCTGTTGTAACTATTGTAACTGTTTTCTATTTTGTTTGTTTTATCGATTGGTTAATCTTATATGTTAGTATAAAGAGAGCTTCCAAGATTTACACAGATATGATTCATTTGGATTAATGTTTTAAGAATACTTGTATAATTTGAATTTGTTAACACAATTCAGTCTATTCTTCTCACTTTTGTGTTATTCCTTAATTGTTGACACAAAGCCCAACAATTGACGACATATATGAAAAAAAAAGTCTTGTAAAATTTAGATATAACCATCGAGTTTGATATCGAGAAGCTATCCAGAATCACAGATATGTTGAAGTATTAGTAGCGTCAACTCTAATATACAGATAAATTAGATAAGTAAATTCATTAAAATCAATAAAATTATATTATTTTTGTGTTGAGAAATTTATATAAAAAATAGTTAAGATGTCTAATAGAACACCATTATCAATATTAGTTATTAATTGTATGATGATTAATGATTATTAGAAAAAACATATTATGTATTAAAAAAGTTTAAAAGATAATCATATTTTTTATCTGATATTAAAGAAAGCTAATAAAGTCTGAATAAAGATAAATTTTGAATGAAATAAAAGAATACAAATCTAATATATATTTATATACTTTCTATTCCTTATTCATTTCAAATTTTATTTTAAATAAAATTCAAGTCTTACATATAAAGAATGTAGAACTTCCACATTATCGATTTAATAATAAAAATAAGGTATATGATTTAGCCTTAGGTCCTAGGATCAAAATAAAAATAATTACATAGACAATATAGTTATTTAAAGAAATTCTTTATAATGCGAAAATGATCGTATTTGATTTTTTTCACTACATAAGAAAATCCAACTTAGAATTGAAAGTGATAGTACATGGTTAAGTTATTAAAAAATTGATTTAATTAAATGTTATCCTCATTATTACGATTTTGTATAATTAATTATTTATTAATCACCACACTAATTATCTTCAGATTCTACAGTGAATCTTACTTACCATAACTATAACTATTCATTTTTATACATAAGATTTAAGGACTTGTTTAATTCAATGGTCATGTAACCAACTCTTAAGTCAGAAGTAAGTTCCCAATTTTCTTTTTCAAATTAATTAAATTTACATTTAAACAATGTATGGTTTATCATCGCTTCATCTTCACAAATGTTGTTAATATTTTGAGATTAAAAGAAAACTGAATAGAGATAAGAGATATTGTTAAAATAATTGCATGTCCTTTGAACAATTGTAAGAATGTATTATCTTTGCACCAATATCAATATTATATACATTGTTTGTTTTAATTTGTATATGTTGTATGGATATTAAATGAAATATTTAATAAAGGAAAAATATAAAAAAAAAAACTTAGAAGAAAAGAGGTCAAATAAATTGTTTGAAAAAATCTAATAAAGGAAAAAAGAAATAAAATAAATATTAAATTATCCTAACTCGTCACATTCTAATAAAAAGCACCGTGTGTATTGAAAATAAATTGAACATAAAATGTAAATAATTAGTATGTCACTAAGAATAAATTAAATAATAAAAATATAGAATAAAAAGAACAATCATGTTAATGAAGATAAATGAAATAATAATAGAAGTATAAAAAATATATGAAAGAAAAACAATATAACTTCAAATAAAATATCATAACAAAGGATATAATTTCACTCCTTTCATTTTCTAGAAATTAAAATAAAAGAAATATGAATAAACATTGTTTGAATATATTGAGTAGAACTTTATGCATCACTTTCACAAAAAGTTTCTTTTAATTTTGTTGCCTTATTTCAGTATCTGAAGGGGGGGAAATGTAGAATGAATGTGAGGAAAGAAGCTTTGAATTGTAAATAGGAGGCAAGTATTTGTTATAATGTGGAATTGAAGTTAAACCTGTATTTTAACCCATGATGATTTTTTTGTTGTAAGATGATGATAAACCCTAATGGACTTCATTCATAGTGCAATGATAGTGTAGGTAGCTTATGAGTCATTAAAATTTTCATGAGCATGTAAAGTTTAAGTTGAAATGATGGAAGGAATTGTCGTTTGTGAGAGTTAAAAGGGTGAAAACAAAAGTTATTAGATTGAGGATTGAAGAGTACTCAACCATTCTACACATGTCTGGTCAATTTCTCATCATCTTTTTTTACAGTACAAATAATATCATTCTGATAAATAACTTTTATGCATATATATCATGCAAGTAATGCATAATTGACTTGTGTGAATTGGGGAACAAGAATTGAATGGAATCTTTTTTAAGTAAAAGAAAAAGGGGAAAAGAAGAAAAAGATGAAAGGGATATTTCATTTACCTTACATTTGGTATGGCAAAAAGATAAAAGAAAAAAATGAAGAGGATAACCTAAAGGATGAAGTTCAGCTTCATAAGTTTCAACATTTGAATCTCTCACTTTCTCTTTTTTGTTTTAAAAAAGAGAAAAAGGAGTTGAGGATTTGGAATATATATTTGTGTTGAAGGAAAATGTTTATAATGGTTTTGAGAGAAACTTGAAGATGTAATGAATGGCATGCCCTATTGTAATTGATCACCACAACTTCTCTGACCCAGCAGCAGCATTCATTGCCAACATCAAAGAAACAATGTTGTTTTTTTTTCTTTTTGGGATTTTGTGTGTACTACTATAGTCTGTAGATGCAATCACAAGGTCCCTCTTGTGAAACTTAACATTTCACCTTCTTCATCTTTGGCTCAGTGTCAGTGCACTTGATTCTCGAAGTTCAGTTCTCATGCTAACCGATGCGTTCCTTACACACATTCAAATTAATATTTACATCAAACAAACCCTATGATCGTACATCAAATAGCATGCAGGGTGGACCAACCTGGGTGTGGATAAGGACCAAACTTGATGAGAAAAATATATTTTTGCATGTTCATGACAATTTAATATTTGATGTTGAATGTATGAAAACCAAGTGAGCACCACAGAATATTAATGGGTTGTTTAGTTCATCTGAGAAAATCTGAATTGTTGTTAATTTTGATGGGATTGATTCTGCACCACATTCAGATGTGTGGATAGACCCATGACGAATGGCACATTTGTGTGTGGATTTGTGTTTGTTTGTATCAATTGGTACAAAAGTTGGTGCGTGAAATAAAAATGGTTAATTTGCTGTGTTGATGTGTAAAATAAAGAAGAGATAATGAGTCATGAGGACATAAAGGTTGATGAAAATGATACCTAGTGGTTTCGTTGGTTTCGTCACCAAAACCATTTAATTGTTTTGATAAGGAATGTGTGGGCCACTTCATTGCTTCATTTGATTTCACAGTGCACTGTAGCAGCTGTTCCAGGGGTTCAATTCAATCCCTGTCCAACTATTTCATGCATTTCATAATAAATATAATATTCTTTTATGCCTTGCCTCCTCAAATAAATTCCAAATTTTTTAACATGTTTTTTCATTACATTCAAAAATATAACAACTGTGAGTATCAAAACTAAAGTTAAAAGATATAGGTAACATGGGCCTATTATGGGCCATGAATGCCATATTAATACGATGAGCCTAATAATGGTCCAATAATGTCATACCGACATCATGGGCCTAAGGTATTACAGTCCAATAGTGAAAATTGAAAATTGGCACCTGATCTTTTATGCATTAAGATAAACAGTGTATACCTTTAACAAAACTACTCTTATTTTTTATTATTGGAATTATAGTCTTACTTGTTACTCAAACAAGTGTCCGTACAAGTAAAAATAAAAAACACTTAATAACTGTTCAACGAGAAAGGATTTTTTTTTTACTATTTTTCTTGATGATACAATAAGCTTAAATAAATACTTAAAATATGTAGTATTCATGCTTCGGTTCTAGGCCAAAATACTTGGTCCAGTGGGTGGCGTTATATCCGGCGGAGTACTCGGCGGCGGCACAATCTCCGGTGGCCTCGGTGGATCCACTTCCGGCGGGTGACGTGGCACCGTATCCGGCGGCTTCGGAAACGGCGTGTCAGTCCCGGGTGGGGTCAGCGGCGGTTTTGGGGCGTCGGGTTTGGGATTCGGGTACGGGCCAGGAGTCGGATATGTGACTATTTCGGGCGGTACATTGGGGTCGGTTTCCGGGTGACGGGTCGGAATCAAGGGTTGCTCTCTGGGAACGGGAGAAGGTGTGATTTTTGGCAGGGAAGGGATCTCCGGTGGGGTCCGTTCCGGGTATTCGGGTATTTGATTAGGGTGAGGGTTGAACATGGTGATTTTGGTGGTGTTTGTGAGGGAAATTGAGGATGGTGGAGTTTTGGAAGTGAAAAGGGTGTTTGGAGAGAGAGGAATGATTAAGGTTCTTATCCTGAGGGTTTGTGAGAGAGAGATTGACGAAGACATTCTCTGTGTTTTTATTTTTGTTTTTGGATGTTCTTGAATGGTCTATGTTGTTGTTGTTGATGATGTCTTAAATAACAGGGATTGGTTCTTAACTTTGCATGCATGGGGGAAACAGATGTAAGTGTTTAGAACACTCCACCACGCCATGGCGTATCTTTTTGCATGTTTTTCACTCTCCACGTTGCAAATGCAATCCAATAAAACACAACCCATCCTTAGCTCTTCAAAATTCTTTTCACTCGTCGATTTTTTAACCTTTTTAAAATCTAATTCTGCCATCTATTCAAAATATTTTCAAATTTTCACTTTTGATTATCGACACGCATAGTGAAATAAATCAGAAAATAAATATGTTAATGATAAAAAAATATTAATATAGATATTCGATGACAATACAATGATCTCATTAATATTTGGGAAAGCTTTAAAATAATATACAATTTAGGATAAAGTTAAAGACAAGATTTACCTTTTCTTTTCTATATGTTCAAATTTAGCAATGTGGTCTAATATTACAATTCATCCACCTTTTGAAAGTTGTTTGATATATTTATGGAGTGTGCTGTCTACTCATCTGGTCAAACATTATATGTTGATATGCTGGAATCTCATCTCGCAAAACCAATCCATTGTATTTATTATGTGTACTGTATGTGTTTCTATTGATTCTGAGTGACAGTGTCATGTGTCACAAATTGTCAGTAATATGTTATGTGATTTTTGGATAGTTTGATTCTGTATATAGATATACTACAAACTTGAAACTTGATTTTAAGTTGTGAGTAAGCATTTACTGTATTATATAGATTAATTTCACACATTATTGTTCACTTAGATGGAAAAAAGATGATTCAATTATTTTCTTTTACAAATTTGAGATGATTTGAGAGAAACAAATTTAAGAGAGAAAATTTGTAGGAAAAATTGTATGATTATCCCTCACTTACATAAAAAGATATAAATAAGAAATAAAAATATAGAATTATATTTATTATTTTTTTTTACTATTATCAAAATTTATTTCATAATTAATTTTTTAATTAATAACAAAATAGTAATTATATTATTTTATTAATTACAAAAGAAACAATCTTAATTTTTATTTTCGTTTTTCTTAAATTTTCTTTTCTCTCATTTCCATTTTAAAAAAAACCACATCCTTAAATAGGTTTTTGTAAGACCAAAGTGACTAGAAAAACATGTTTAGTGGGTACATTTTGTGAAAATTTGAGCCTTGGAATTGAATTAAAAAACATTTGGAATTGGGAATGAAGAGAAAAAAATAATTTTATGTGTAGGAAGTAGATTGAGAAAGAGAAACGATGCGTTAGAGATGATAAGAGCATAGATTATTATTTATGTGGTTAAGATTAGTACTTCACTTCCAAAGACATGACCAACCATTCATTTTTGGTTTACCCTTAACCGCTTTCACGTGATTTCCTGTGTTTGCTTTAATTTGCTTCACGCAGCGTGACATGCAAGGAGATTATGTATTATATTATTAAAAAGTAAATTAAAATTAAAAGGAAACTAAATAGGATGCTTTGGAAAAAGTTTGGGTTCCTCCCTTGAAGACAAAGAAAATGTCCCTCTCTTTCTAAAAAACAAAAATTAAAAGAACCCTCCGCATTCACCATTATTCACAAAAATGACACTCACCATTTTACCCTTCTCTCTCCTTCCAACATCGTATAAATAGTCTGAATGCCACGTTTCACTTTCACAGTTTCAGTCACTCCACAACGCTCATTTCCGATCAACCATCTTCTGCACACACTCTCACGCTTCCTTCTCCATGCACCTGGGAACCTGTGCCTCGGGTGCACCACACCGTTGGGTGCACCTTCACCAACAACACGGAAGAAGAGAATGGTCTCCACTGAGGGCCATGGCGCCTGGAGGAGCAGGAGGACGAAGAGAAGAAGGAGACGCTTCCTACTTGGACATGTGGAAGAAGGCCATGGAGAAAGAGCGGAGGAGTACGCACTTCAACACAATCGTCGAACGCGTGGCCTCGGCGCGTCACCACGGCGCTATGCATGACGATTTGGAGAAGAAGACCACCGAGTTCCACAAGCTTCTCCAGATCCCCTCCGAAGAGCGCGACCGCGTTCAGCGGATGCAGGTCATCGACCGCGCTGCCGCCGCCATCGCCGCCGCCAGGGCACTCATTCAGGAACGCGGTACCTCCGGTTCCGGTTCCGGCGACGACGCCGACGACAACGACGCCGATAATCGACAGCGCGGTACAACCAAATTACCTGTTTCGATCTCGTTTGCTTCTTTCTTTCAGTCTTTTACGTTATCACACAATAATAAAGAAAGATAGTTAAAAAAAAAAGAAAATCAAGGTTTTGTAATATTTTACTTTTTGCAATTAAATTTTGGCTGCATTTTTCATTAGTAATCTTGGAATGCGGACGCGTTCTTTTATTTTAATGAAGAATGGGAAAAACAATAATAAGGAAATAAAGGCTTCTGTAGCGTTGAGGTTGCACGGTTTGTGAATTGCTGGAATTTTGAGGTTTGTCATTTAACGTGCTGTGAAGATTTTGCAGGGTTTTGCAATTGATTTTCTTGACTAAGAAATGAAGTGGTTTAATTTAGTTTTATTTCTAAATGGATATTGTACTTCGGAGATGTTATTATTGATTTCTTGTATTTTAGTTATAGAAATTTGAAGTTAGCATTGTAATCCATGTTACATGGTATGTTAATTTCGCGTTTGAAGTTTAGGGTTTCTAATATGCTGTGAAGATGCTATTGCTGATTTAGTTGTGAATTTTATTCCCTAAGAAATTGAATGGTTTTTTTTCTTTCTAAATGGATCTTGTGAGTGTTGGTTTCTTACGTATTCATTTATTCTTTTGTTTGTTTTTTTTATTATGTGATAGAATTGGGTTCGGGAATAGTAGTGCAAGAGTCAGCAAGTCAGGGAAATGGTGTGCCTGGCCCTGATTTTTGGTCCTGGAGTCCTCCCGTGGAGAGCGATGTTCCCTCAGATGAAGGCAGTGGGTTGCAGTTAAATACCAGGCCTTCTGTTCGTCCAACCTTGCCCAGTGCAGTTGTGGAGAAGGAGAGGACACCGCAGTTTCTCTCTATTCCATTAGAGACTTTACTTTCTCAAAGCGAACATAGTGTTCTTCCGCCGTTTCAGTCATTTTTAGAGGTTGAGAAAGCGGAATCTGCATCCGAACCAGTTTCACCTTCCTTGTCTCTTTCCCTGGAAGAGGAACAGATACTTGGTGAATCTTCTTCTGGCTATGCAGAAGAAGCAGCACATGCCCTTAGCGAAGCCAATAAATGGTCACCTATTGGAGTGAATCCAGATGGATCAAGATGGTGGAAAGACACTGGAATTGAGCGAAGACCCGATGGCGTGATCTGCAAATGGACAATGACCAGAGGTGTTAGTGCTGACAAAGAGATTGAGTGGCAAGAGAAGTACTGGGAGGCTTCTGATGATTTTGGCTATAAGGAACTTGGTTCTGAGAAATCCGGTCGTGATGCAAATGGAAATGTTTGGCGTGAATTTTGGAGAGAATCCATGAGTCAGGTTAGCAAAATTTCACACATTTTAATTTGCGTCAAAATTGTTTTCTTATTATAGGTTGCTGAAATATGATTAGCCTATTTCTAGTACTCATCATTACTGCCTCCGTTCAAACATTTATTCTTCTGTGTAATTGTTCTCCACTGTACCTTGCCAATTATTGATGCGTTAATTGTAGTTGTAGCCACGGCACTAATAGGTCTTGGACAACAGATTCATTCTTTCATTTCAGTATAATCATACGAAGTATGGTTTTCGCTTGCAGGAAGGAGGGCTTATGAATTTTGAGAAAACTGCAGACAAGTGGGGAAGTAATGGTAAAGGTAATGAGTGGCAGGAAAAATGGGGGGAACGCTACAATGCCGCTGGTCAATCAGAAAAATGGGCAGACAAGTGGTGCAGTATTGACCCAAACACACCACTTGAACCTGGACACGCTCATGTTTGGCATGAAAGGTAACTGTCAAGAAAATTAGATTAGAATTTGAGCTTGAATTTGAATGCTGTTTTTGAAGTATTTAGTCCTCACGGTTTTAAAATGTTTAATAATATATTGAAGTTGAAGACTCCTTCCACTGCAAATGACACTTTTGTACAATTTTGGGAGCATAACATAAGAACTCGGAACATGATGTCACGAACCAAATTATTGTGAACTCAATTTATGTGTTTCATGCCATCAAACCAAAAAATTTTAGTCTGCAATATATTTGAATGAATTCAAGGAAATATGTTTTCAAAGTCACGATGTCTACTCTGTCTAAGCTTATTGAATTCACAAGGAAATATGTTTTAGATATATTTTTGGAACAGGATGTTGTACTGCTGTATGTGATTTGAGAATTCGATGTTGAGATTTTGATGAACAGAAATGCTTTTGGCAGGTGGGGTGGCAAGTATGACGGGTATGGTGGGAGCATAAAATACACGGACAAATGGGCTGAACGGTCAGTGGATGGTGGATGGGAGAAATGGGGGGACAAATGGGATGAAAACTTTGATCCAAATTGTAATGGAGTGAAGCAGGGGGAGAGCTGGTGGGAAGGTAAGCATGGAGAACGCTGGAACCGAACCTGGGGTGAGCAGCACAATGGTTCTGGTTGGATTCACAAGTACGGCAAGAGCAGTTCTGGGGAACACTGGGACACTCACGTTAATGAAGAAACCTGGTACGAGAAATTCCCTCATTATGGCTTCTTTCACTGCTATGAAAACTCCGTCCAGCTCAGGGAAGTTCCCAAACCATCTGAAATTCTGGAAGTTCCCAAACCATCTGAAATTCTGGAAGTTCCCAAACCATCTGAATCAAAAATACAGGAAGTTCAGGAACCGTGATTGCCCAGAACCGTCTTTGTTAATATGGTAATACGCTTACTACTTGTACGATGATCCTATCTGGCTTTAGCCCTTCTACAAGTTTAAGAACTGAATAATGTGTTCTTGTTTCCACTACAACAGAGAAAAGTATATACATATTTCATTCATAGAATCTGTTTTAAAATCCCCCCTACCCTATGCCTAAATCTTTGTTTTTAGTGTTATTATTTTTTCTTTGGTTATCTAAAGCATTTTACCCTGCCTAATTCGAGTTAACTTTTCAATTATATTTTCTGTAGAGACATACTTATTTCATAATTGGACGGTTATTACGGTAATGACGTGTTGAATCTCTTTTACAATTTTAGAATGAGTATTAGTTAAGATAATTAAGGTAAGTATAATTTTCACTAAAACAGATAATTGGTCGGAAAACAAAACGAGCATGATTTAATCTTTGGTATATGAATGACTAATTTTGAAGAGAAAATTACGGATAAAAATGATTAAGATAATCTTTATTCATACTCCAAAATCCAAAAATGAAATTTTAACCAAGATGGATTAAAATTATAATATTTTAAAAATGATGTAGAATAATGTATGGCACAAGTGGGAAAGCATGAGCTAGCGCGAAAATGGATATGTGGTGCATATACACCAATCTTTGTCTTTCTCTCTCACCGCACAATCCTTACGTACGCAACTATACCTCTACCACCCTTCTCCGACAATTTTCTCTCCTTGCTCCACTCGATCCTATTTCTGCCCTGTTTTCATGACATAAACCATCAGCAGTTGCTTTCCATTTTGGTAACAATTCCACACGCAATGTGCCGTTCGTAGCAACTCTAATACTATTATTACCCTTCTCTCATATATATCACTCATGGCCTCCTTAATGCTCAGTGGAGCTCAAAATCCAAAGCTCGTCACTGGCCTAGGCTCAACTGGTCTTAACTTCAACCACAAGTGCTTCTTCAAGAAGGGTGTGCTGTCGAACAAGTTCAGGGTCAGAAAAAACATGACCCCCAGATGCAGCATCTCAGCCTCTAGGCCTGCTTCTCAGCCTAGGTTCATCCAGCACAAGAAGGAGGCCTTTTGGTTCTACAGGTTTCTGTCTATTGTGTACGATCATATAATAAACCCTGGGCACTGGACTGAAGACATGAGAGATGAGGCACTGGGGCCTGCCCATCTCTATAGCCGTAACCTGAGAGTGGTGGATGTTGGAGGTGGAACTGGCTTCACAACTCTTGGAATCGTCAAGCATGTGGATGCCAAAAACGTCACAATTCTTGACCAGTCACCCCACCAGCTTGCCAAGGCTAAGCAGAAGGAGCCCCTGAAAGAATGCAAGATAATTGAGGGTGATGCAGAAGATCTTCCATTTCCTACTGATTATGCTGATAGATATGTTTCTGCTGGAAGGTAACTTTTTACCTTTAAAGGCCATTGCCTCTGGCCGTTAGGAAATTTATCCGATCTAGGGTCGTAATTAAGGTTTCAAATTAAGTCTTCATTAATCTGAGTTTTTGTAGAGTTTCAAATTAAGGGACAAAACCAGTGGTGGAAGCATAATTTATAGTGAAGGGACACCTATACGTGTTTCTCCTATTTATAGATCTTATGAACTCTATCCATAAATGACTAACTTCAGAACAATCTAACTAATCATATAGTCTAATAATCGCGATTGTTGTTCAGTATTGAATACTGGCCAGACCCGCAACGTGGCATTAAGGAAGCATACAGAGTGCTGAGGATAGGGGGAAAAGCTTGTATTATTGGTCCTGTCCACCCAACATTTTGGTTGTCTCGGTTCTTTGCAGATGTGTGGATGCTCTTCCCCAAAGAGGAAGAGTACATTGAATGGTTTAAAAAGGCTGGTTTCAAAGATGTTGAGCTCAAAAGGATTGGTCCAAAATGGTATCGTGGGGTGCGCAGGCATGGTCTCATCATGGGTTGCTCAGTCACAGGAGTGAAGCCTTTGTCTGGAGACTCTCCCCTCAAGGTATGTATACTATTGCTTTTCTTTCTTCTCCCTTGTTTTTTTTATTTCAAGATTCATATAAGATTTCAGCTTTTGCTTTTCTCAAACACATACATAGCTTAAGATTCATATATAATGGACAACAAATGAGCATCCAACAAGCATAACTCACTCTATTTTCTTAATCTTAGTACAACTTTTGAACTGTATTTTCATTTGGCTTTGTGCAGCTTGGTCCCAAGGTAGAGGATGTGAAGAAGCCTGTAAATCCACTAGTGTTCCTGTATCGGTTCATTCTTGGTGCAATTGCATCCACTTACTTCGTACTAGTGCCAATCTACATGTGGATCAAGGACAAAATTGTTCCAAGGGGCATCCCCATTTAAGATTGGAGAAATTAGGATGGTCAAGTTTTCCACCTGTACATCTCAAAAAAACTGTTTGTGAGGGATGGCAATTCAACATCTTACTTGAATCTTTCCATCTTGCCAACATAGGAGGAAAAAGTTGCCTCAAAACCATTAGCTTAGTTTTGTGCCATTACTAGCTTTATCTGTTTTGCTGGAGAGGATTCTATAGAAGCAGAAGATATGCTGAGTTTAATTTGTATTTGTCATTGTTGCTTTGGCAAAGAAATGTAGCATGTGTGATGTTAGGATCAGTAAAATGTTGTGCTTCTTTTTTGCTATGTTTTGTACCAAATGGACAAGACAGGGTAACTATGACTGCATTGGAATATTATTGTTTTAACTTTTATTTGTATATGCGGGATGATGATTAGTTTTAGCTGAATTTAATAATGTTTTTAGTTGTAATCCTGATTCTTGCGAGACAAGTAATCATATATATATGCCGATTTCAATACTTTCTTTCACTGCCAAAATTATAAGCTAATTTTAATTGATTAATTGTACACGGTTACTTAAATCTACCAAAGATCTGAAAAATCACTAAGAAATTGTGTGCAAGTTTAAATTTTTATGAAATAAATTTCCTACTAAATTTGAATCCTACACAACATTATTGATAGATTTTTTCTATCTTGTAATATTAGAAATATTATATTTAATCTATAAAATATTCATATGATCATAAATCATATTTCTATAATAATATATCAATTGATGTTTAATATTCGTTTTTATTATAAAAATAAATCTTAACGTGAGACGAATAATCCAAACTAAAGATTAGTATATGATCTAATGAGATGTGTAATAGAAAAAAAATAATGCACGTGATTTTAATACTTTAATTATAAAACCATTTTAAAAATGAAGAAATAGTTATAAATAACATTTAAATATCTTTAATTTATATAAAATAAGAAAGTTTTAATTTAGTTTCTTTTATTTATATATATATATATATATATATATATATATATTATTAGCGTAAAATCATCATTTAGTTCTTATCCTTATGACACTATTAATGATTTATTTGTATAATAAAGAGTGTAAAAATATTTTTCTTAAATAAGCAAAATGAAATTTTGCTTGTTTCAAAAAGAAAAAAAATTCATACCCCTCACCTAACCACATCTATATATAATTTTAATTTTTTATAATGTATTTTATATTGTTATGAGGTGTTGGATAATAGTATCTTCCATATGAAAAGTCTGTATATCATTATCCTACACTACCTGAAAAAATATTTATTAAAAATACACAAAGTAGAAAAGATTTTTTTTTATTTTTTTATTAATTTAGTAACTTAACCCATGATAATTAATTAGATTAAAATTTACTTGTCATTTCTTGCAAGTTGACCCTACAAAAGTTTATTCAATATGTATATCATCTAATTGCTAATAAACACAGTAAAATATTTTTGTTATAATAATGTTAAAATTGCAATTAATATTAACTATGTTAATAATGTTAAGTCCATCTCAATAAACTGAATCGAGTGAATGAGTTATTATAACAAAAAACAATTTTTAGTAATATTCAACGTAAATAAGTATAACTAGAATTGTTATCTTTTACCTATCCATAAATATTTTCCAAGTATTAACAATAAATCAAAGTTGGCGAATTAAAAATAAATAAAAGAGCAAAGTAAGTAAAAAGTTTACATTATTCACACAAATATTACATGAACTCTTTTTCTTTTTTAAAAAGAAAGATATAGTAACTAAAAATAGATTTAACTCAGTCAATTGTTTATTGTTATTATTATTATAATCGAGACTGAAGTTTTGACCCCTTCCAATGAAAGTACATTCGAAGCCATTTTTTTTCCTTTGTAAATTAATTACAACAAAACTAGGCGTGTTTTTCTAATTCTCAAACCGCGTTGGAAGTGATCTATTCATTCCACGCCATACGTAATTGATGAAAACTCTTTGTCACGTAAAATTCATAACTACGACATTCAATCTTTAGAAAAATATTTAGTTCTTTTTGTCTATGTAAAACCATTTTCTATTACTTGTAGATATAGCTGATAACAAGAATGGTGCATGATAGATTGTGAGAGTGAAAAAGAAAAGGATAAAAGTAAAAACATTATTAAATAAGCCAAAATGTTATCCTTTGAATGGATGTGTTCTTCTGGTGTCCCCCAAACATGAAACCCTTCCAGCTGTCCAATATGAAGGCCATTAAATCTACATGCCCATTAAGGATAACAATAAATGCACAAATTGCTTCCTTCTTCTTTGATGATTTGGGTAGAGATGAAACAAAAGGGCTACAATTAATATGATTCTTTTCCCACCAACACACCACAGTCATCAACGTGCTTTGACTAAACAAACTTGTAATTCAAAAACTAATATTGTGACTAAGCCTTTCCACACTACAAATACCCCCTTCTAAGCTTCACCTGCCCATATTCACCACACATCAATCAATTTCTCCCTCTCCTTTCTCACTCTCACACAATTTTGTTTTTGGTTTCGTTTCAATCACAGACACGCATGCACCATGGCTGATGTTCTGAGTCAAGAACAGATTGGCGAGATCAAAGAAGCCTTTGGCTTGTTTGACAAAGATGGAGATGGTCAGTTCCTCCTTCATTTATGCATTATCTATCTTTTTCTCTTTTAGCTCAATATCCCTTCTGCTGTGTGTTTATGCCTACACCCCACACATCAATCATATTATTTTCTTATAAAAACACTTTCATAAAATATCTGCAAAAACACAACTTTTCATTTCGGAAATATAGCAATATGGTAGGTTATATTGTTATGTTATGTATAGTAACGCAAATATACTGGTTATGTGCACATATGTTTAATCAATAGGGTGCATTACTGTGGAAGAATTGGCCACTGTTATCCGATCACTGGATCAGAACCCCACGGAAGAGGAACTCCAAGATATGATAAACGAGGTTGATGCAGATGGCAATGGAACCATAGAGTTTGTTGAGTTTCTGAACTTAATGGCCAAGAAAATGAAAGTCAGTATATATATATCTTACTCTTGATTTTACCTTCATTTTTCTTATTTAGAATTAAATTGTGTATTTATCTACATTAGTTCCAAAGCATGATATATAGCGTTTTTTTTGCAAAGATTAACCATATTCATCTCATTTTTCTCATTCAGGAAACTGATGCAGAGGAAGATCTCAAAGAGGCTTTCAAGGTGTTTGACAAAGATCAAAATGGTTACATTTCAGCAAGTGAGGTATATTATATTTATAGATATGAACTTTTATGCTTTCTGATAACTTTTTATTGCACTTTTCTTTTTTTGACGGCAATGACAAATCAAAGTATTCTAAAGGTTTCTTCAAACTTGAACAAAAAGCGAGTAGGGTCAAGATGTTGCAAAGTGCAAACTAGATTCCAACTCATGAATCTCTTCCCTTTTGTATTTATTTTCAATATTTTTGTATAAATGTGCGTTTACTTTTGGGGCTACGTAGCAGAGGCTGCATATGCAGTTTTTTCTCTTATAAAATTTCCACGTCAAGTTTCAACCCATCTTAGTCAAATTTCCTCCTTCAATTATTGATATTTATGCGTTGTCACTTTTTTTTATTTTGAATTCAGCTATGCATATGTGGAAAAGCAGTGAATAAAATTCATGAATAGATTTGAAATAAAAGAATAAAAATCAATGATATTAGAATATGGAAATGATATAAACAAAGGTATCCATGCATTATTTTTAATAATAGAAGCCTTGGCAGCATAATTGTATATTAAAAATGGAATGAGAGAGGCATGTAGGACAAAGAAAAAGGTTCATTAATTTCACATGCACATTGAGGGACAGTACTTTGTACCTTTGAAAAAGGAGTAGCTGTTTGGTTTGACATTTGAAAGAGAATCTTGCTTTTGAGTTTTCATTCTCTGAACTTATTAGTATTATTAAGTAATGACCTTGTTTGTTATGCAGTTGAGACATGTTATGATCAACCTTGGTGAGAAATTAAGTGATGAGGAGGTGGAACAGATGATTAAAGAAGCAGATTTGGATGGTGATGGTCAAGTTAACTATGAAGAATTTGTGAAGATGATGATGGCAATTGGATGAAACTTTCAACCAACATCTTTATTACTGGAATTCATTTGCCACCAACAAATTAATATGTTTTCCTGTTAATGTTTGGTGCATTGATGTAGCACATAAATATATGCATTAGAGTCATATCTCATATACCATTTTCTATATTTGTTCAAAACTTTAATCCATATTCTTTTTCAGTTTAGCATTCCTTATGTTATAAAGTTAATTTAGTTCAGAATTGCTTAATTAGACTCTTTCTTTCTTCCTATGTTAATCTATGCTGCAAATTATTTTATTTCATTACTTCTTTTATTCCCAGTATGAATTAAAGGACGAAAATTCTGACTTCATTTTAAAATTTAAAAAGCATATGAATTGTGTGGTTAATATATAGTTGTCAAAACAACTCTAAAAGTTAATTTGATCTATCATGAATTAGGGTCAAATCAAACCAAATCGAAAATGAAAATATTTTTATAATGGAGTCAAGAATTAAATCTGATGTACCTACGACCCAGTCTACTTGAATTAAATTCATGATAGGCTAGATTCACCAACCAATCAACCTAAAAAGAAAAAAAAAATACAAATATATATATAGCATTAAATAAAAACTTTAGTTCTTCAATTTCTTATATACTGTGAATTAGAGAAAATTTGGAAAACTTGAAAAACTTGGAATTTATATGCAAAATAATATTAAAAAACTTCAAGTTTACTAAAATTGAGAAATAAGTTACTATGACTTTTTTAATTTTTTAATTTATTATGTATTATATATAATCTTTAACTCTTAATTTTTATCTATAATATTTTATTAAAAATACAAAAATTAAATACATAAAATTTTATTTTAAAAGATAACTATTTTAAAATTTCGATACCAAATTATAGTAGACGAGATTAGATTAATATTTTTAATATAACGTAATAAGGAAGTCAAGATAAATGGTTGTATGTATAATGAATGAAATGCGCTTCATAGTTAGTCGACCTATTTTAATATTTATAATGTCTAAGACTTGTGAACAAATTTTAAGTTTATTTAGAAATTTTTCTTACTTCCTACAAAATATTCTATATATATATATGTATATATATTACAAAATTGTTATAACAAATAATAAAAATCAACATCATATTTACATGGTTTGTGTCTGACTTAACAATTCTCACACATTGAATAATAATTAGAATATAAAGATTTAATTAACTGAGAAAATATTTGAAATTAATAAATAAGTTTAATTATGTTTTTAATCTAGAATTCGAGATAATTCTAATTTTGGTCACCTAAATTAAAAGAAAAAACTCTTTCGATCTCTTAAAAAATATGGATTTAGCGATAAACATTGAATTTGAGGAATAAAAAAAACATTCTTAAATTTTAAATTTTAAATTTTAAATTCTAAATCTTAAATCTTAGTCATAAATAGTAAACCTAAAAATTCGTTTTAGTTTTTCAAATTTAATGGTTAGAGACTAAAATCATTTTTTTTCTTTTCTACTTTCAGAAATTAAACAAATTTTAAATTTAAACGTCCAAAATAAAAATTACTTTAAATTTTAAGACACTAATAATATGATTAAACTTAAAAAATATTAAATTCAAAATAAAGAAAGAATGAGCACAAAAGCTTGGAATAAAAAATAATTCAAAAAAATGAAATTACGATAGAAAGAGGATAAAATTAAAGTATTTAGCATATATTTAAAAAGGATGAAATTGATGAAGAATTTTTAATTAATTAATTAATAAAAAATTGTCTTATTTTCTAATATTGAAGGTAATTTAACCTATTATATATATAGAGATAGAAGAATGATAATTAAACTGATATTTGTGAATATTGAAGTGTATCTTTTCTAAGTTTAACAGGAAAAAGTGGAGTTAACCAGATTTGGTTTGAGTTTGGTTTGAGTTTTTCATATTTTAAGAAATTTGGTTTGGTGTTGAAAATGTATAATGTAATCTCTACTTCATCTTACATGTCCTTAAATTAAAATTAAATCTATATAAAATAAAAAAAATTATCAAACACCGTTTTACATAAATATTTTAATATAAAAATAATAAACTAAAATATACTTCACCAATAAAATAATTTAAAATTTATAACATTAAAAATATTAATTTATGTATAATAAAACAATATATAAAAGAAAAAAGATGTTTAATACTAAAATATTTAGTCCCTATAAATTTATTTTTAGTAATCTATTTTTATGATAGATACAAAGTTATATAATTATTATAATCATGCTTAAATTTTTATATTTATTTAATTATTTTTTAAAATTATATTTTAAAAAAATAAAATGGAAGAGGAAACCTAATCCTTCTAAAATGAGTGTTGAGACTAAATTTCCTATCTTGACAAAAACTGAAAATGAGAGCAGAAATAATTATGTGAATTGGGGATGAGATAGAAAGGAAAAACTTATTCAGTCCCATTATCATGTCTATATATATATTATTCTCTAATTGATTAATTACTTTATTTAATTTGTTTAATTTTCATTGAAGGTGAATTAGTCTATGATATTTTATATTCTTTCTTGAGATACTTATATGTATATATTGAATTGATAATTTAATCTCATATTAATTATATTCAATTAAATATTTTATGTTTTTTTAATTTAATAAATTATGACAAATAGTGATCAATTTACATATTTTAAATATAACTCTTTTTATTCAATAAATAAGTTCACCTTACCAGTTTGTTAGGATGGTTAAAATTAAGTCAAATAGTGATCAATTACAATATTCAAAATGATAGGAAATCAATCAAGAGGACAAATAGGCAACAATTAATTCATTTAGAAGTAAAAAATTATTCTTCAATAAAAAAAATAGTTATAGTGGTACATCTTTGAGAAAAAAATAAAAAATACAAAAATTCAAACCCTAAAAGAAAAAACACAAGTCTCGATCCCAAGTTCCAATTATGAGTACTGAATTTATGTTATTTTTTCTAAGCTTAAATCAAAACAAAAGATATAACTTCTAAAAGAATGATGAAATGCTCTTTAAATTAATTTGTTAACCCATAACTTCTTTTGGAATGATCCTAAATCTATTACTAAGAACCAATTAATCAAGAGACATGGAAATAACACTTTAAAAAATATAGTAAGAAAACAACACACATGTAGTGTTAATTGTCCAATATTTTTACTTCACTAGAGAGTCCACATGGATGTGATTCATTCCACAACACCCTTGTGATGCCTTCTAGTTGTGTTATGCTCTAAAACACACCCATATATGATTGTGCATGGACTCCTATGTATTACATTCTTGTTTGTTTGAAGACTTGAGTTATTTATAAAAACTTCTTCAATGAGAGCTTCCTAACTTCAATGACTTTTCCTACTTTCAAACATAGTCTCTAAGGTCCAACCACCCAACAAATGTGTCTTTCTTTATTTTTACTATATATGTTTTCTCCTAAAATATGTATACAAGTCATAATAGGTGGTTATATGTAAATATATGTGGTGGTGCCTTTAAAAGAGAAAAATGTATAGAGAGAGTTTGGTGACACCAGCGAAAGTTCATGAATTCTTAATATGTCTCTAATTATGCTTATAATGTTCTAATGTGTCATTACCAATAGAGGTCACTTAAATTTGACACTTGTTGCCTTTTATTTTTGAATTCCCTTTTAGATACATTTTCTTTTATATAAGAAAAATAGTGATATGAGATGAAGTGAATAAAGAAGAGTAGAAGCAATGCAATCATGTGACTTACATTTGAGCTCCATTGACTTTTGTAAGTGTGGCTTTGATATATGAAACCCTTGTTTTGTGGATCGGGAAATAATTTTTTACTTTTATTTGTTTTTTTGTTTTCATAAGTGAACACATGAAATGTTTTGATGATTTCTTAAGGAAAAATATCATTAAACGTGTCTCAATATGTTGTAAAATCAAGAAAAAAAGTGTTGCCAAACCAGAAAAGCATAGAGGAAGATTTTGCACACAGAAAAGAATAGATAAAAAACAAGTGTTCTTTGCTCTCATGTTCAGAGTATGGTGGGTTGTGAATATTTATAATCAAAGTTGTTCTTTCAGTTATTACATGAGAGATATGAAAAAATTTCATACAATAAAAACTATCATTACTTTCTATCTAACCACTGTATAATCTACTTTCTCATTAAATAAAGATTACCAAAAATCTCAACCTAACTAAAGAGAGCAAAATAGAACATGATAGATGTGACATAAAATATCTAGAAGAAGTCTCAATTTTTAATACAATGAAACCTTGTAAGGTCCCTTCTTTTTTCCACCACTTATCATACTCAATATGCGCATATTCATTTAGCCAATTAGATCTTTTATATACAAGTAAGCTCTCATTAAGTTCTAAGGATGAAAAAAATTAATAGAGATCTCACTTAACCTCATTACTCAAGTTTTCCTTTCGAGATTAATGATTGAAAAATTCACACCTATAAGATATTAAACCCAGAAAATCATACAATAATAAGGTTTAATGAGTATAATTCTCCAAGATCACTATGAAAGAATGTTTCAACATACAATCAAAAAGAAAAAAGTTACTCTCTTTTCATTTGTGAAATATCTCAAACAAAGTAAAATTTCACAAGGAACCACTTCATCTTGAACTTGCATCAGAAAATAACCACGAAAAAATGAATGATCATGGTCGCTGCACTGCACTCGTTGTTGGTTGAACTTACCATGATGCCTAATTGCCAATCAATATTCTCCAGATCAAAACTTCACTCTCAAAAAAAATTACAAGGCTTTAAATTGAAGTCACAGTTGCAATTTCTTTTGCAATCTTTGATATTAGGGAAGTTTGTAGATAAATACCACAAATGTGCTGGCAACTGTAGTCATATGGTGGTAATGAAATCTTCAAAACCTTGACATTGTAGTCACCACTGCAATTGTGAAATTTTTTGAAAACCTTGATAAATTAGAAAGAAACTCACAACACAAAGAAAAAAAGTAAAATATAGTGGTAAGTGTAATTCTCAAGGTACAGTTGCACAACACATGCAACTGCTGAAGAAGGAAGATCGAGGCTTTCGCTTATCTTCTCTTTTAGGTGAAGTAGAGGACACTGTACTCTTTGTGCTAGCATGGTTGGCTTGTATTTGTGTCATGCCTAGAAGATGGGCTTCTTCCTCTTCTTTTAAGAGGCCTATGAATGGAGGTTTAGATTTCTTAGAGTAACTTCTTTCCATAGTAACTATTTTCTCTTCTACTGGCATTTCTTCTCTATGTAACACGCATTGCTCATATTGAGCATGAAGCATTGTTGAGTTGATGAGATTCAGACTCATTTGTTTTGAGAGACTTTCATTCCCAAAGTTATTCAGATGAAGCAATGGAGTCATATTTGATTCTTCAAGCCTTGCTTCCTTTCTGAGGTTGAGATTGAAACTTGGTGACTTTTTCATCTGGGAAGAGGTGTTTGGATTGTCAAAGTTTAATTTTGTATTGAGCCTTATTTCACTTTCCCTTGTTTCATAGCTACCATTTTCAAATATAGACTTATTTAAACATGGTTCAATAGACATGGTAGTTGTAGAAGTTGCTAGTTCTACCTCTACAGATGAAACTGCTTCTATATTTTGTGGATCTTCTTTACCTTCTTTCTCATATGCTTCGTCATCAACCAAGTCCAGAGATGGAACTGTTAACTCAGGAGAACCAGAGTTGTCAATGGTGTGGCTAGAGCTTTTGGTCCTATTTGTTTGCTTCCAATCTAAATGCTGCATGTTGGTAGTAGTAAAACTTTTGTCTTGCTTAACAATGTCTTGATGGTCATCATAGAAATGTAATAAAGAGGAATTATTTTGCAAAGGAGAAGATTTTGCTTGATTTATAGTCACCAAATCACTAATGCATTGTTCTGACATTTCAGTCCCATCAAAAGTATTTACTATAACATGTGAAACTTCTGGTTTTTCATTTGTTTCTCCATTTTTTTTCTTGTAACTTGTCCCTTCCTTATGTCTACAATCAACAACAGCTAACCCTTCAATAAAAGAAATCATTTTGGATCCAGGAACCACATAATGTTTTTCTTCTAAAGCAACACCATTTTCCTTTGAAGCCTTGTTGCAAGTGTTAATATAAACATCAAATGGTACTTTGTTCTCGGTGACTTTAGATCCTTCAATTTGATCATTGGTGACATTAGAACCAAGTAACATATTTCTCTCTCCATTGCATTCCTCATTAGACTCTGGTGACATATCGTGTGTATACACCATGTTGCATTCCTTCAATGAATCTTGTATGAATTGATTTGGCTTGTCATCATGCAAATTCTCCATTGTTGATCCATTTCTACATAATATACATTTTTCATACAGTATCTTGCAATTTTCGCCATGGTCAAACTCAAGTGAACTATCCACGATGGAAGATTCCAGAGGTGAGGTGAGGGAATCCTCAGTAGTACAATTTACCTTGATTAATGAATTACAATCGGTGATGATGTCAATACTTAGCGAATCAGATGTAGTTCCAAAAGTATTTATCAAACTGCTCTTAAGCTCATTTCCATCTTTACAATCTGACTTATCAATGCATAACTTTTCATGAGATTCCATTTCTTTTGCTAAACCATCATCCTTAATCTTCCCATAATGAGAATTAGTATATAACAAATTGTCTTCTAGTAGTGAGTCTATGCTTAGAAATGATTGTTTAGAGAGAAATTTGTGTGGCTCATCATGGTCAGAATGTACACTTGATTCTTGAATCTCTATATTATTTGACATGTTCACAACACTCAATGTTAAAATCGTTGTTTCCTCTACATCTGCTATAATCCAAAACAAGACAACAAATAGATCTTAAGTTCTCATTGTGGGCTTACAATCTCTAATAATTTAGAAACTTAACTTTAAAATTAAAATCTAAAATATTTCAACAAGTGGATCTAATATGACACTAATAAAGTAAATATAGGTATGAATATCAAAATATTAACAAAATTATCCTAACCTTGTTGGTTTGGAGGCTCATCATTAAGGTGATGATTATATGTCAGTGATATTTCTTCTCTCAACCATGACTCTTCTTGCTTCTTGTACTCTTCAGTGCCTTCTAGTGAAGAATTTGATAAGTTCTTAGAGTTTCCACCTTCAGCTTCAATTGATCCATCGTTTGAAGCGTCAGGTTGACTAACTTCAGTTACTTCATCCCCTATAAAACAAAATCATATGTCATTTTTATAAATTACCCTTAGAATTTGGACTTCATACATAATTCAATTGGTATTAATTAGTTAATTATTGATAAGACTGTTAAAGTATTAAAATAATTGTCCTAACCTTGTTGGATTGAAGGCTCGTTATTAAGGTGATGGTCATATGCCACTAACAAGTGTAGCTCTCTCAAGCATGCCTCTTCTTGCTTTTCATATTCTTCAATATTTTCAAATGATGAACATAGCAAGCTCTCAGAATTTCCACCTTTAGTTTCAACTACTTCGTCATTGTTAGGTGGTCTGAAATAAGATATTTCATCCCCTATAAAACAAAATTATGAGTACTTTTTTATAAATTACTTTTAGAATAAGGCCTAACTCAACTGGAATTAATTAAGTAAATGTGGATAAGACTATCAAAATGTTTAGAAATGGTCTTAACCTTGTTGGGTTGAAGGATCATTATTTAGGTCATGATTATCCAGGACTAACATATGTTCTCTCACGCATGTCTCTTCTTGCTTCACATATTTTTCAGTATCTTCCACTGAAGAATTTGACAAACTCTCAAAGTTTTCACCTTTAGCTTCTACTGGTCCATCATTTAGAGACATTTTAGATTGTTTGACTTTTATTTCATCCCCTACAAAACATAATCATTGGTAACTTAAATTACTCTTAGAATTTCAACTTGGTTTAAGTAGATGTGGATAAGGGCTATCCAAATATTAACAATACAATCTTAACTCCTAACCTTGTTGGATTGAAGGCTCATTATTAAGATGATGATTACATGTTACCATCAAGCGTTCTCTAAAGCATATCTCTTGCTTCTCATATTCTTCAGTGCCTTCCAATGAAAAACTTGACAAACTTTCAGAGTTTCCACCTTTAACTTCAATCGATCCATTGCTTGGAGACTTTTCAGGTTGTCTAACTTCACTTATTTCATCCCCTATAAAAACATAATCATGAGTAACTTTTTCAAATTACCCTTAAAAGTTGAACTTAGAGAGACTAACTCAATTTTAGAATACCAATTTGTAAACGAGGACAGCCTAATCCTTATGAGAACTATATTGTTAATTTCTACATATGTGGAATCTCAACACGACCCTCTATCACATCCAAAACTGAACTTTGTGAAGTTGGAAAAATGTAGGTAGACATATAAAAGCAACCTTTCATGCGTGGGAGTAGACATCTAGAGCATAGAAAAACACAGGTGGCCTGAAAACCAATTTGTAAGCTAAGGATGGCCTAAGGCTTATAAAGACTACATCGATCCCATGTGCTCTAAGTGAGATTTGAACAATCACTATTATTTATTTATATGCATCATTTTGAAAGTAATTACTAACCTGAACCTTCAGAAGAATTTGTCAACTCCAATGGAGAATCGGAAGCTGAGATGCTAGTTTTTTCCTGAACATCTATGACATTGGCAGTAGGTTCCACTACATTAGCATCAAATCCACTTGTTTCATCATCAAATTCCAGCCTTGCTTCTATGTGTTGTTGATCAAATTTGTCTTCAACTGTTTTGTGCTTTTGATGATTTACATTAACATCATCATCCGGAGCATCTCCTTCCAGTGAATCATTTTCAAGTGAACATCTAGAATAGTGGGAAGTCATTCCTGTAGCCTTCTCCTGATCATCTTCAACTTCAGCTGTTGGATGTATTTTATTTTCCATATTCATGTCATTTTTGCAAGTATCTTCTCCCAACAAATCACTTTTAAGCCTGCTTTCCGTGTTGTTAGAATTTAGCCCTGTGACTTCCTCCTGAAAAGCTTTGACTTCTTCCTCCTGAACATCTTTGGCTTCATCTGTTGGAATCATTTGCATGTTTTCTTTCATACAATCCTCATGACAATCTTCTTGCAGTGTAACTTTTCCAAGTTCAGTTGTTGCATCTTCGGAAACCAGCGCTGCTGCGGCTTTCTCCTGAACTGGAGGCGTTTGATTTTCCATATTTACATCACTTGCATGAGTATCCCCTTTCATTGAATCATTTTCAAGCACTCTTGTTGTATGGTTAGAATCAAACACTACGGTTTTCTCTTGAGTGTCTTCATCTTTGTCTTCATCCGTTGTAATTGTTTGAGTTTTCCCCTTCACATCTTCTGCATGACCCTCATCTTGCCATGTATCTTTCCCTGGTTCATTTGTTATATCAATGGAAGCTTTTTCCATAACATCTTCGGCTATGAACGTTTCATTAATATCTTCTTGGAAACTTTTTTTCTCAGCTTCACTTAAGTTATCTTCCTCTGCAAAATGGAAAAAGAAATTAAGAGTTAAAAGTAGGAAAAATAATACTGTACTTAACCAAATTTTCTTCAGCATTCCAATAACAGCATGTACCTTTGATAGCAGATGTGTTGTTATTACCCATTTCGTTGCCCATGCTCAGCTTTCCAAATCCTGCAATATAACCAATGTAAAGAAGTTATGCTATAATTCCCACACAATTGATTTGCTTATAATAGAACAAGATATATCAATTAAAAAGCCTCCAAGTTCAAAATCTCCCAGAACAGCAAGGCTATGCCTTACCATGATAGTGATACTGATGATTATGTTCACAAGCTCTTAAATTTAGAAACTTGAGGACAGTTTGATTTCTATGACATTGCCAGAGTGTTTATAGCCTGTAACGTGGTATTGCTTGCTCCCTATTCCTCATTTTGGGTCATAATTATCACACCCTAAAGTAATTCGTCATATATAATTTTTATCTATCTGGCATTACAAACTTAGACCATGATTGCTTCATAATCTAAGAGAATGTGACCAAATAACATTCACTTTCGGTGAGTCCATGATTATTAAGCAGCCTTAGTCTATCACTAGCCTATACCCTATTCATATGAGTATTCTTTAAAATGTTCTTAAAAGAATTGTCATTCGAGGAAACCATGATGGTTAGCTTAACCCTCCTAAAAGAATTTGCAAAAACTGATTGAATAGTGGGGGCATTTCAATTTAACAACTTATAACAAACCATTATTGTTCCTATGCTGTTTGTTGTTGAGCTTTTGGGAATACATATTCAACCTCAAAGGGATTTCCATGTGATCTAGAAAACTTTCCAAGTGTTTTTGCTTTTGTAAAGTAAGGAGTTAAGGGTTTTGTTGCACTGTCTGAATGGACAAAGGACCCAATGAACCATATATCATACAGGTAGGATCTTGGGACATGTCCTTTAACAATTGGCAAAGAATGAGGATTTGGTAAGAGAATGGTGTGATGATCATGATTAGGATTGAGTAATTGGGTTTGTTGCTTCTTAATTTTTTGTTGGACATAAAGTTCATTCGTTGTATGCTAGGTGGCTTGGGAAACAAGTACCATAATTTGTGGCATTGGCCTCATCATTGTGTGCATTATTTCTCTGTACTTGCTACTTTTCTGTATGATAAGAAGTTTAACAACTCACACCTTCCTCAGTTGTTTAACTCTTGGAAAGGAACATGAAGAAAAGCTTATGGCTTTTGTCAAAGCAGTGATATTTTTATATGACACGGCTAGTCTCCATTGTATTTGAATAAATTTAAAGAAATTATTTTGAATATTAAATTACAAAGAAATTTTCTTTATATTACTAAAATTTACTGTATTTTATGACTAATAAATTCTATTGATTTTTGTAATGATTTATAAAAACATCTTTTTCAGTAAAAAAAAAGCACTTTTTACTTGCATATTTTTCTTAAAATGAAAAAAAAAAACATTCTATAGTGAAAAAAATTATTATCTTCTTAGACTTATTTTTGCAGTAGGTTCATAGAATAGAACACGTGTTACTAGTTCACCCAATGTCGTGTAGCTTGCATTTCAGAGTCCACGATGCGTTCTCAGCCGCTGAAATCGAACACCAAAACCCTTCCAAGGCTAAAACACCGACGCCGACGACTCAAATCATGGCCCATCACCTTCTCCCCTTTCGCTCGCTCTCTCGCTTGAATGCTCTCTCTACCTACGCCCAAGCGTCACTCTCAAAACCCTAACTCCACACTTCCTGCTAAGAAACCCCAACCGTCTCAGTCTTCCGACGACGATTTTGATGTAAAACATCTTACCTAACCCTAATGTATTTTTCAGTCTAAACTGTTTCTAATTCAACGTTGAATTACTAAGGTCAAGGTTTTTTCAAAACGGTCTTGGCGGTGGGTGGCTTCTTCGCGATCCTTCATATTGTGGGAAATTAAATGCAACCGGTGTAGCCAGGCTTGCAGTAGCAGACACTCCTAAAACTTTGACGTTGTGGCTGAAAACATGGTTACGAACCATTTTTGAAACCTGAACTAAGTTTAATTCAATAGTTGTGTTGTTATAGGGAGTTGTCCAAGCGGATTTTTCATTTTTCGATCCCAAACTTGATGATTTTCATGGAGTGAAGACCATGTTGCAAACATACCTTGATGATGAAGAATGGGATTTGAGTGTCTTTGTAGACTTGATTTTAGGGCAGACCACCGTGGGGACTGTTGTTAAGATAGAGTATGATGAGGACGAAGGAATCTTTGCTCTTGTTACTGCTCTTAATTTATATAGATACAGGGTAACACGCCTTCTCTTATGCATCAAACTTGCTTTCCATGCTTTGTGACTGGTTTAGCGAACATCAACTTTCTAAACTGTTGTAAAGACTTTTGCTAGGAGCATAGATGTATTGTGACACTCAAGGACTTTCTTCTCCATAAAGCTCACCCAGAGAAGGGTGTTGCTGACAAGTTGAGATTGCTTTTGGGGGAGCAAACACGTGATGTAGCTCTCTTGGTGTCTCAGCGCATGGTGAACCTTCCTCCCCAGCTTTTGCCACCACTTTTTGATGAAGTGATGTGGGCCACAGAAGATGAGGTTAGATGTCATTGGTATCACATTGGTGAGGTGTTACTATGTGTTTCTCTTTGACTGCTAGAGATGGTTATCCTATTTAGAACTTAAATTGTCGTGTTTTGTGTTTAAGAGCTAACGGAGGAGCCCCGAAATTCCTTCAAGTTTAAACATTATATAATACTTAGCAAAATCTACATGGTATGTATGCTGCTGTAGTATCTCCCTTTATATATGTGGCTTATGTTAAAATAGTTTGCTTATGCTCCAATTTCATTTGTTCCTTGGGATGTCAAAAAAAGAATGCAAGACAGAAAACAAAACGGAACAATGATAGTGATGAGGGAATAATATATTTAAAGCTTGAGGATGAAATATTTCACAAGGTATTGATATTTTCTGGGATCACTTTGACTTATTTTGTTTCTTATTACTGATTATTTTCCACATAATTTCCAGCTAAGCTCATGGTTCTTTTGCTTTCCATTGCAAACTCAGCAGCTTGCACCTCCTGAGGCAAGTTTTGTGTTTCTTCAATCTTAATTACCATTTTTCTGATGTTCATAATTCTTATTAACATGCTGAAAAATATTTATTTTTCGTCAACTTTTTAATGTAACTTAGAATACATCTATATTTCATTTGTCTACTTCTTTTGATCTTGGCAATGTGGTCAATCGGTGTGGTTGTGATGTTTATATAAGTGGAGTACCATGCCCAATACTGATTAGTTAAATTAAGTTAGTTTTTTGTCGTTGAGTTAGCATAAGTTAGCCTATGCAACGATATACCTATGGCAAATGCTAACTAGTTCCCTGATTAAGGATTTAAAAGTGGGAAATCTTTGTTAAAAAATATTAATGCACTCCCATCATGATTGGCAGTGCACCTCCAGCATAGTTTCCTATAAAAGTCTTCTAGTTATTGATTTCTTACCCAGTACCTTAGGGTACTGATTAGAGCTCTAGTTAGCAAGACCCTCCTATTCCAGGGCAAGTTCCAATTAGCGTCAGGCCTTTTAGGTATCCTCACATCCACAAATGAAAAATTGAGAGAATCAAGTGAAGTAGATGCTAAATTTGGGGAGTGTATTAAAAGATATAAATCGTAAACCTTTTTGTCCACTTGAGTATTTGATCAAGTGAGGAATGCTTGAGTGTATGTTCCACTCAGTAGAAGTAATGTGTGTGTGTGTGTAGATTATAAAAGAGTACAAGAAAAGATTGAGATGATATGTTCAAAAATACATAAGAAAAACAACTTTTGCAAAATATTTTCTTTCTATTCATTGTTCTATTATGACAGAGAAGTACAGAGCAACTGAACGTAAATGGTGGGCACCTATGAAGCCCGGATGCATAGTTTGTCAATAACAATATGTGTGTGTATCCAAAATATAAAATATTTATTACAAATCTAAAATATAATTTATATGTTTGAAAATATTTGTTTATTATAAATTTTAATTATACTACAATATAATTTATATAATTATAGTTATTTATTTATTATAAACTTCGCTATATAAACAAAATATTTGTTCAATACATTAACTTCTAAATCAGCATTTGAAAAACTGTTTAATCAACAGTTATATGTTTTTTAATCTGCAGTTATACTTAAAAACAAAAAACAAAAAACAAAATAATCCTATTGGTTAAAGTTAAAAATAAAGAATAACAGTAAAGCACATGTGATGTGGATAGCCTTTTTTGGGTTTAGGTATGACACCAATATTTTTCCATTTCTGCTGTGTCGGGAAATTGGGGGGGAGGGGGGGTAGCTGATTTTTGTTAATATTATGCATGCCTATTCCAATAACACATACTTTACTACACCACAAATGCAAATATACTTACTAAAATTTCTTGTGTTACACATATCTATCTGGTTTGACATTTTTAGTTGCACATATGATATAAGGAGAATGGACTACGTCATTGCCTACACTTTTCCAGTCATTTATAAATAAATGCATTAGAGATATATAATGCACCTAATCCTTAAATCGGACTGTTAGCAATAATTTATATTTGGATATGCAAAGACTGTAAATGCAACTCATTTTGGGCGGGGGCCTTCTGTTACATATTGACGGCCCATTTGATAGCTCGTTGTATTTAAAGTTTGTTCAATGTGTGTTTTCCTTTGGTTGTTCTGAGGATCCTAGTTCTTAGACAAGATTGGATGTTAGAAAAAGACTGCTGTTATCAGTTATAATCCAAAGTGTAGTTACCTTGGTTTAACAGCGTAGCAATGATGTCAAATGGAATATTATTTTCAATACAATTGGCTATGATTGATGGGCTCATTTCTCTTAAGTAGGCTATAAAAAATTTTAAACTTCAATTTGCTTACTTTTAATTTTGAATGAGTAAGGCTCTATATTACATTTAAGGATTAGATGGGGACTAAATATTTAAAATTATTAACGCCCAAGGCAAACAATTTTTTTTTTAATTCATTTTTAAGGTTTAACGTAATAATTGTGAATTTTGTCACCGTCCTGCTAAATTTTGATACTTTCAAAGTGGATAGCAGTTTCTCTTGTCAATATTCTGAACAAAATATTCTTTCTGCTTGTTACAGCTTAAGAGTTACAGATCAACGGGATTAATCATGGCTGTTGAAGCAGACAAAATTCCAAATTTTCGTCAAGAATTAGCTTCTTTAATAAATGAAACTTGAAGGCATCCAGAAGGTTCCTGAATAATTTATTTTATAATAGAATCTTAATACTTTCCTTAACGTAGATATATATGTTGCAAGGGTTTGAGCTGCCAAATTTTGAACTGTTTTTTCATTATCAATGACCCTGTTGTTCTGGAATGACTGTCGGCAAAACTTTCCGCTGTTCCTGTATGCTTAGCGAACCTGCAAAATAGTGTGCTCCAGGGAACTCGTTGCAATGACTATGAATACCATTCTTTATTCAAAATTAGTATGAAGCTGGAATATGAATGTTGGTGACGAATCAAATTTAACAATCTGAGAAAGCAAATTGGTTGAGTGATCAAGCGGAAATGGGTTCAAAGTAACTTTAATTATTTTTAAAATAAAAACCTTTAATTAAATTAAACTCGTTTAAAATCTTTTGAAGTCTTGATTCAATGCAAGTTGTTTATGTTTTTAAAGTGGGTGACTAATAAGGAATTAGCGTAGTTGATAAAAGTCATTACAAAATATTTTATTTTCTATATTAATTTTACTCATGTCAATTAACATAATAAAATTTTAAAATAAAATATAATTAGTCACAGGTAGAGTTGTTAAAACAGAGTTTGTCCTGTGGATGGCCTCGAATAGTCTGTCAAATGGATTGAACTAGATTAAAAAATAGTTATTTAAATTGAATCAATTTTAAAGCAATTTATTTAGTTTATGTCCTGGTAAAGTGATTTTAAAAATTATCATTATCATAACTTAAAAAATAGAAAATAATATTATTTTATTAAAATATATACATGTTAGAACTTATATAGTAGCACATTTATCAATTGAAATTTTTAAAATTTGAAATTATTTTTTATTTTATTTTAAATCATGATAAAAAAAATGCATGTTACTCTGATTCCAAACACAGTTTTACACTTCATTGACCAACCCATCCATTTTGCAATTACCAAGTCCTGTTCTCTTTGTGGTCTATTCATCTAAGCAAAGTTTTATGTGAAAACTATATTCAAAAGATTTATTAAAGTTAAAAGATTATTATTATTTATACGGACACGTAACGATTCAAAAATTAATTTGAAAGAACATTACAGTTGAAAGGACAAAAAAAAACATTTTACTAAATACGTCAAAGAAAATTTAAAAATTATAAATAGACAAATGTTTTAAAATATAAATAATATGATAAAATTAATTATAATTTTGACATATTATCCGGGAGCAGTGCATGGTGTGTGGGTAAGGAAGTAGTAGGGAGTGTGAAGAGATAACAAACGCAGAGGCAATGGCAATGGCAATGGCATTAGCAAGCTCTGCAAGTTGTGCGGTCTCGTTTAGGAACAGCTTCGGTCTCAACAAACCCTGTAACACTCATCTTCTCTTCCTTCCTTCCTTCTTTCTTTCTCTGTCTGTGTCTCTGAGATCAATGGTTTTCGTTTTCATTTTCAGCGGATCTTGGCTTCGTGACCTCGCAGTTGAGCGGCCTCAGAATCTGCTGCCCCAAATTCCCCAATCCGCCCCTCACCTCTTCTCCCTCATTCCCCATCGTTGCCAGTAAGCAATTCCCGCTTTTTCTTCATTTCTCTAACTTTCACTCAATTCATTAACCCTAACATTCATCTCGCTTCCTATTCACCTTTTCAACAACTTATTTGCTTCCCTCTATATGTATAGTCACTTCGAAGTTTTCTTCTAACAATCTTTTCTTCTTTTTTCTTTAATTATCACTTGGAATGTCTTGCTTGAGATAGGGAGCTTATTTTAGTAAAACTGTTTCAATAAAAAATATTTATTTTGTTTTTAATATGTGACTATAGTTATTTTAAGATGGGCATTGTAAAGGTATTACCAATTTTTAGTATCCATTTCTGAGCTTATTTACTCTTTAAACGCCAATACTACTTATGTGCTGTAGCTATACACTCACCTATAGCAATTTCGGTTTTCATTTGTACTGGGGAAGGATACGGTGTAATGAGTTTTTTATAGTGTTGGAAAAGCCGTAGCCCGGCTAAGTTGTGTCTCTGTTTTGGAGCTGCCGAAATTGCAACTTCAAGAGTATGCTTTGTTTAGTCTCACATCAACTAATGATATGATATGGTTAAAAGAATATGTAAGTTGGGTAAAAATTTCACTTTACATACCAGTATTATGTAGTTAAGTTAGATCCAAACTCAGACTATAAGATTAAGTGATTGAGTATTAGTGTACTATATTTCACTCAATTAAGGAAGTATATGGTGTAATGTATTTCTGAGGTTATAGAGTATCAGTATAGTGTAGTATATTTCTAAAAATTTAAGAGATTGTTACTGTAGAGAAAACAAAGGCTTGGGTATTGTGTGAATTTGGAAGCAATCGTAGTGTTAATGTAATATGCTCTATATTAATTGCTCTGATTTTTTTAGTTAGTAAAGCTATCATATCTTTTTCTTTGTTCTCTTATTTCAGAACTTTATTTACCAAACAGTGAAAACATTGTTATGGGTTTCATTGTTTCTTAATTTCAATATTGTGTAAAATTTTTATTTAAAATTGAAAATGGAAAATATTTTCAAACCAAACTTCATGAGAACATGCATAACTGACAATTTGCTAATATCGTTACTTGTTGATGTTAATCATCTTCACTATCATTATTGTGTGAGACTTAACTGCAATCTATGAAATACTTATACTTCAATTTGCTTCACATATATGATACTGATACTGATACTGATACTCCTAGGATATTGCACTGGTACTTATCGATGAAGTATTCAAAGTTATGAAACTTCAATACTTTTATTTGTTTTGCGGAGTACATAGAAAAGAAAGATAAACTAGTAGGTTGGTTATTGACTCTTCTGATTTAATATTTTTTCAGGGAGAGTTTGTCCCTTCACTGGAAAGAAATCAAACAGGGCCAACAAAGTGTCATTTTCAAACCATAAGACAAAGAAACTGCAGTTTGTGAACCTTCAGTACAAAAGAATTTGGTGGGAAGCAGGGAAGCGCTATGTAAAGCTTCGTTTGTCAACTAAGGCATTGAAAACCATAGAGAAGAATGGACTTGATGCAGTTGCAAAGAAGGCTGGAGTTGATCTCAGGAAGAAATAAGAGTACCTAATTATGGTTTTGTAACAGAGTGGAAGAATACATTCATGTTCCTTAGATTTTTCTTCTCTGTATATTACTTTTCAGAAGCAAGTTGTGTTGTTTGTAGAGAAACAAAATATGGTGAGCTCATAGGCTATGAATTTCACTAATGAAAATCTCTTTGACAAATCCCTCATGCAGCTTATGGTGTCCATGATATCATAGGATCATCAGTAGCTTGATAAATGTGAACTACCCTACTAAATTGTTTTTTTTTATGTATTTTTAGTTATAGTCACTACAACCGCAAAAGCTGTTGCCAGACTCGCAATTACTGTCACCATTCTTATCGGCTGAGTATGGCAATAAGAGGATAAAGTGAATGACTTTGAAAGGTAATTACATTTATCGTTACCTGTCAAAGTATATGGAGATGTTATATAAATCAGTGTCATTTAGAAAGTAGAAAATGTTGGGTTGGGAACTCAAAGTATAAATTTTTCATCCTCGGAAATTATACCTAGAAATGTTATGTTGTAAGATATGTTTAATTGGCATTTAGTAATTAGAAAATAATTAAAACTTAATTGATGAAACATAAAGGTTGAAAAGGAATTGGGGAAGAATATGAGATATCCACTCTTTTCCAGAAGATAAGAGTTATCAAAAACGTAAAATGTGACTTTTATGGAAATAGCGCATACTTTGACTTTCTTTTTTTATGACTTTGAAGGAATGTTCACACTCATTTTATTTAACAAAGGAATAACACGTAAATCCCTTTGGAAAATGATGGCAGTAGTGTGCATCTATTGATTTGAGTATTCACGTTACCAATTGAGTATTCACGACAATAACATCCTGCAATTTCAATTTCAAAATCTTTGTTAACAATTTCACACACAAGTTGCTCCAATATCAATCACTCCAATGTGACATGTGATTTAATTAATTTTATATATGTCTAATTAAGTTTTAACTACTTAAGTATTTTTAATTGAATCCTTATTAAAAAATTAAATTATTTCATTTTTTTATAAAAATAATATGAAACATAAATTTCATAAAACACAATTATTTTAATTTCTTTACCATGAAACACATAATATCCATACAAAAACTTTATCTTTATGTGATTCCAAATCCATAGTCTTAACAACTCAAATCCCAAATTTTACTAACACCGTATTTAGGTTTTCATTTTCTTTTATCATCATCCAATCCATTTCATTAACTTCATCCAATTTGTCTTCGTTTTCACTTTCTTCTCACTCTCATCCAACAAGTTTTATAGTGTTATTTTGAAGGAAAACAATAAAAATTATTTATTTTAGATTAACCACAAAAAACATCATTTTATATTAAACCACAAAATCTCACATTTTTTAAGATGATAAGTAAGCAAAATGACGGAACAAAATAACAGTCAATTTAACAATAAAATTTAAGAACAGATACTTAATTAAAAAAATTAAATATTTTGAGTACTCAATAGAACAAAAAAATTTAATAAAAACTTAATTAAAAACATCTAAATTTAGTCTGGATTTAAAACTTAATTAAACCTTTCATCTACATCATACTTCATATTACATAAAATATGCTAACAAATGCATAATGTAATTCAGTTTTAATCATTTAAACCTATATATAAAGAGAATTGTATTTTGTAACCACGTGTTTTTCTACTTTTTATCTTTGAAAATATAATTAATAAAAATAATTTATTATAATCACTATTTTATCCTTTAAATTTTGTAACTATAAATTTGTTTCAAATTCAATCAATTACTTTTCTTTTCAAAATCAAATTCAAATTAAAAAAATTCTGAAAGCAATAATTTATTTTTCAAATTCAATTAACTACTTATAATAAAAAAAACTACATACAAAATAAAAAAAATAAACAACTTTTAGAAAATTATAAATCTTTTAATTAACTTTTATTTTTTATTATTAAAAAAAAGTGAATACACATACCTAATATCTTTCATTTAAAACTCGTATATATCACATGTTTATTGACTTTTACAGCAATTATTTTAAAAGTCATATTAATCAACCACATGTTTTTTAAAAGTCATATTAATTAACAATATGTTTTATTATTTGATAATATAAAAGTAGTAAAATATCAATACATAGTTGTTAAACTCTATGATCCATACCTCTTTCTATCTCACTTTTTTATTTGGTCAACAGTACATCAGAATTGAAGCCAAAAAAAAGCCACAACACATGGTAATTGATGATGTAAGAGTATAAATTTTGGGTTTGTTGTTCAATTAAACTAATAAATTTGATTGAATATTTAATAGTTAAACTCAAAATGTTTGAGGACATATGCACATGAATGATAAGTTTTAAAACTGTTAATCAACTCCTTTATTAAATAAAGAGTTATTACTTCTTTATTTGATCATTCATATGGTTAGGTTGTTCATGTACAAAACACAGATTATCCTTATTCAATGTTAAAGATGATGAGTTCAAAAACATGTTAAATTTGATTAAAGTTTTATTTAATAAACAAATATTCTAAATCTATACTGATTAACAGTTTAAAGAAACACCTGAACCAATATATATTCTAAATTGTAGGCAAAAAAATTATTTCAAACATATTTATAATTTTATATAATGATGTATGAGAGTCTTTATGAATGAACTATTCTTTTTCTAAAGTGTTTAGGATTTATCCTTCACACCTTTATTTCATATGAACAAACTCAACATTCAAAATTAAAAAAATACGAAATATTTTGTTAAAATATTGATAAAAAATGTCATATTTTCCTTAATTTACTGCATATTTTTTATTAGACACTTTTTTATCATTTAACATACTTAAATAATATTATATATAGACTTGGGTATTAATATTAATATAACAAGAACATGTGTGTTTTTTTTATTAGTACGTAACACAAATTGTTATTTATAGAACTTATCATGAAAATATGTAGGAAAAAATTGATCTAGGAAGAATTTATTTCAAATGGAAGAAAAATGTGTGGTTTATTCAAAAAAAGGAATTATGTCAACGTGTGCTTGTGAAAGTATTTGAAAAATTGATATTTTGAAAACAACTAAAAGTGTAACATAAAATGATAATTTTTATTATGCTAACATTTTAATGGTAAATGTATAGACCAATGAATGAACTCATGAATTGCAGTGCAGAGGTACATGATAACAGTATCAAAAGCAAACTTGCAAAATGCAAACTTTTAGTTAATCAGACCAACCCAGAACCTTTAGCTTTTTCATGACAGCAGCACAACCTTATTGCTCATTACATAACACTTTTTTTCATGATGTTCTTGTTTCCTAATCTCATCATTGTTCCAAATAATTTTGAACTTTGAAAGATGATGACAAACTCAGGAGGCTCTTCTCTCCAAAATTCACTGAAAAAGCCAAAAGCAAAAAAAAATCAACATATGTGCATAGACAAGAAGAAAAACTCATTCAGACAAAGATTGTTTCATTGGTCTTTGGTCACCTCGTTCATTGGGATTTGAATCTTATAAAATAAGCACTTTTGTTCATTAATAAATAACTTAACTCATAATATTTTAACACATTCATTATCATGATTTGTTTTTCATTCACAAACTGATTTTTTACTTTATTTTCTAAATAAATGGTTCACTTTATGGGAACATACCCTTTCATATTTTATATCTTGTAGCTCAATTTTTTAAATTACTTCACAGCAACTTTTCTCCTTAAATGCTGGCTGATTTGGGGGAATAGGGCAAACTCATTGTTTATATGATTGTCAAAAATTCATGAACTTCTCTCTAAAGTAATCACTTATTTCTCACTTTGGGTTGCTACAAAACCATGCTAGGAACCATGGATATACAAAATTCTACACCAAAAGAAAAAAGATAAAGAAAAAATAGAGAAAAGTCTTTATTGAGAGGATAATAATGTTGGGCCTTTATTTGCAATGCACAGTTGCAGCCACAATAAAGCAAAAAAGAATCAAATTGGATTTAAAATGTCTCTTTTTTTTCTTAGCTTTGCAGCTCATAGGCCCATGACAACCTCAAGCCTTTTGTGAGCTCCAATAAAGGCATAAAGTTGACACTAAAGCAATTGCAAAAGTTTGGGACACTTTCAATGAAAATCATGTCACAATTTTTTTTACTTTTTATTATATCATCTCATCAACCTCGTCTCCATTATTGCTTTGGAACCAACCTAGTAAATTTAAAGTAACATTACTAACACAGTTCACACTTTTTCAGGCACATAACATTACTAATTATAATGTTCTTAGTATCATGCTTTCTTCAATTTTATATAATTGTCTCAATTTTTTTATTAAAAGTCACTTCCAATTAGATGATAACATAAAACACTTTTAATAAATAAAACTAAAAAGGAAAAAACGAAATTAGATTCTTCCAAATTTAAAATTAACTTAATTTATAGAATTTTTCTCTTAACTTCTCAAAAATCTGATTTTTTTTAACGCATACCTAAGTTGTTTTTGGATGAATTCGATTTCTTTTTATTTTATTTTATTTTTTTCATTTGTGTTTGGCAACTGCGATAAACACTGTGCTTCGGTCTTAGGGGTACTAAAGTAGCCCAAATTACTGTACGGAACATGGATTGTATGGCCCATGCAAAAAGTTTAATTGGGCCATGGACTTTAGGACAGTTGTGGGGCTCAAATCAAACACATAAAAGACAAAAATGTATATCTTTTTCTCTTTGAACCTGTCCCACGTTCTGTCTTTTTTTTCCTAGAAAAAAAGTTAATGTGGGGCTTGGGCTATGGGATTAGTAGATTATAATCACATAATAAATAATAAATCATTTACTAATGAGTGCAGTAGAAAATAGAAAAAAGTTATGTTTTTCTTTTTGTTCAATGACGTTTTTTCTTTCATATCATGCTCCAATTTGATTAAACTATTAGCAAAATTCCTCTATTTAATATTTAATAAAATTGTACATTCAAAACTCAAACTCCAGATACTTATTAAGTTGAAATAGTTATGTGCTAATTAATCCGTGTAAATGATCATACTAACTGATAATTAAAAATTAGCTATAACCGTAATTAAAATAAGATAAATTTAAACAGTTAATTAAGAATGGTTATAAAAGTAAACAACATAGGATAAGTAGTTATTATATTCAAACCATAACTGATTATATATAATTAGTTATTTATAAAAATTTACTATATAATTTATTATAACTAAAACTGATATATATCCAAAAGTAATAATCATTTACCTCTAAAATAATATCACCCTTTAAAATTAAATTTTAATAAAATATAATATATATTAACAATATATATATTTTTATTTTATTCTTAATATACTTTAATTACATATATTTTATATTCTTATTTTATTTTTAATATATTTAAAACTTACATATATCATATTTTTATTTTACTTTTAATTATATTTTAAAATTAAAAAATTATTCATATATTAAAGTATTAGTACAAATCATCAATTATTTTTATGTAGCTAGCTAATGTTATTTTTGCTTCGTAGAAAATATAGAGTTATATGGTGCCTTTTTTCCATTAATTAATATATAAAATCAGTTTCAGAAATATATTAAATATAAAAAATTAAAAATTATATATATATATATATATGTACTTTATTAGATAACCCAGTTTTTCATTATGCGTATTTTTAAAGGAATTGGTGAGATATGTTTTTTCATCATTGGTTACAATAAACATTTGGATATATTGATTATTATATGGTTTTGATTAAATTATTAAAACAACGTAATAATGAATACTGCATGCGCAAGCAGAAAGAGAACTTTTCCTTTTTAATTTTTTTTTATCTTTACTTCTCTTAATCTAAATAATTTAAAATTTAATATTTGTCCTCTCTGAGACTTCTTTCTGCTGTTCTTTATTTCCTTAAACTGACAAAACAAAACATTTTGGAATGATTGTTAACATTAAATATTTTCCAGTATAATTAAATAATTTTAATAACTCCACCATTTTAGTTTTTCTAGAGTGGATTATCAACTCATTAACTATCTATCTAACTGGTCAATTATTTTTCAATTATTTTTTTTAACAAACTCTATATTATCAGTTTCTTTGCTTCCTAATCTTCTCTTTGAACTCACTCATACTGAAAAACAATGATTGGTGAATGTAAGAATGTGGCAATGCATGCATCAAGTTTCAATCACAAGAGAAAAAAAAATTAAAAGGTGTGATATATTTTATTTATAGATAGTGCAGAAGGGCCACAAAGAAAAGTGTTGAACAATTATTAAGGCAAATTATGGATAGAGCTGGGGAGAAGGTAAGAGCCGAAACAAAGCACAAATTAACCCTAAGACATTAACATAGTCATTATAGTTTCTTTTCTAATGTAGCAGTAATAATTTCAGAATGAAGAACATCTTTATTCACTAACATGGAAGAACATAAATGGTCTGCATGTGTTGTCATTATGATGCCAACCATGCTTCATCATGGGGAGAATCCATGAACATGTAGTATTCTTTTCTATCAACTAGTAACTCATGATATTTTTCATTGATTTTTTAAATATATTTGTGTGTTATTTTTCTAAATTCAATAAGTAGTAAATAAAGTGCATCAATATTTTAGGGTTTTACTGTAACTAGTGTAACTATGGCATCGGCTAAGAGATTAAAAGAAAACTACTTTATTGGAAATCATATGAGAAAACACTAATAAATAACAGGGAATGTATTTTTTTAAGCTTTCAAACAAATAAAAAAATAAATTTTATTTATATAATACCTTTTATATTAAGATATGTATAATTATATTATTATATTTGACAAATTTCAACTATTCATATTATAATTTAATTACAACTTGATATTATATTATATTACATATAAAGTATATTTCACTATCATTTACAAAAGTTTAAAATACTTTATGAATACAAATTAATATCAAATAAAGTATTTACTTTATTTTTAATCTAATTATTGATATTATTAATTTTTTATTGTTTTGAGCATTGAAGAGTCTTTCACGTGTAGACCTCTCTTTAATCATTCATTGCATAGTTGGAAGGCAAATGACAATTCATAGTAACTCTTACTCTTTTTCGATAAGTACATTTGGCGTTTATCATAAATTTTAAAATTTTGTAAGGAAAAGGTATAATGACAAAAAGAGACTTCTTTATACACTGTTTATAGATACCCAATCAATCTCAACATCATGTTTAAGTTAGTAAAAATACATAAATTTATTAGTTTTTAGATTAATTTAAAGTTGGTCACAAAGTATTCGAAAAGCCTTTCAAAATACTCAACTATTTGAATGAAGTTGGTTGGTCGCTATATGCATAGTCGACAACATCCCAAATTTAAGTCCTTTAAAAAAGAATACCTACATAAAAATGAAGTCTACCATTGACTAAAGACTTCATAAATATCCTATCTGAACTCTTATAACTCTTGACAATGATGAATTTAACCATGTTATCATCAAGACATACATTGAAAAAAGAAAGAATTTTTTCAACTGATTATTGAAAAATAAACTCATAGGGATACAAAACAACTTTTCCAAATACCTAAAAGTATTTAGAATCAACTCTAGTAAAAAAAAAATCTTTTTTTTCCTCTTTACCAAACTTGACTCCATTACTTTAGTTAAGACAACGTTACACTCACCTCTAATGATTTAAAGTTTTATTAACTAAGTTGAGAAATGTTATTTTTTAAGTTTATTTTTCTTTTTATATTTGTTTTTTTAGTGATATTTTCTTATATATTTAGATATTAAGTATTTTTCAACCCTCTTTTTATTTGGAACATAAAAAATTACTCCTCTAGAAAGTTATATATTATGAATTCGAATTATAAAGTACTTTTGACATTAAAATTGTTGACATGGTGTTTTGAAGTCTTTGAATAGTATTGATTGCATTTGAGTTTTCATTTGCTTTGAACATGGTAATGGTTTTTAATTATTAATTTGAGTTATTCTATTTAGAACATGCAAACTATGTATTAAATAATGTTTAATTGTGCATTTTTAACTTAGTGTAATGAGTATAATGGCTGGTTTTAGATTTGGAACTTATTCCAATGAATTTTGCAAAATTGTTAGTTTTGCATAAATAGCTGGGGATGAGAATTCACTCAACTAATCTCATCCAAAAAAACTAAAATTAGTTTGAAACCCTATTCTTATAATAAAAGTTAGATTTAATAGAGTCTTTAAATGGTCTTTAAAAGAGATTTGGTTTTCATGAAAAGAGATTAATAGATAGAAGAAAAAGAAAAATGATGTTATGGATAGGTGGGTGGAAAAGTTTTTCCAAAATAGATGATAGATTGATAGGAATATGGCATGATTGAATAAAGTTATTAGAAAACATTTCCATTTCCTCCAAAATATAATATTCTATTCTATATATAATGCCTTTCTTTATAAGCTTGTTGTGCAGACACCTTTTTGGCATTACCAAATCATGCCTTTAACCTGCACTCAACTTTGATGCTAGAGAAACAAAAAAAGCAATAGCTTGTTTGTGTTAAGCACCATAATCATCATCATCACTTGTTTTGTTTGTGAAACCCTAGTGTATGCATGCATGCATGCATGCATGCATGCTATGTGTACATGCTGCAAACATAGCATAGTTGGGAGCAGAGTAGAATTGAATGAATGAAATATGTAGTAAGATTTAGAATGTGATGAAAATGGGTTAATTAATAATAATAGTAAAAAGCAGAAAAAGAATAAATAGAATACTAGTTTTGTTGAAGGTAATGATTTGGTGCAATAAATGTATTGTGGAATGATGTGAGCATGCAACCCAAACCATCTAATAACACATCATTATGCTCTGCTCTAAATCTTCTACTCTACACGCATATCTCTTCTCACTCTCTCTTTTTTTAAATACAATTTTATTGCTTCTATTTGTTTAGCCTTTTATCTCTACACCAATATTTTTATGTGGTCCCTCACTTATGCTTTGTGCTGGGAAGCAGCAAACTGAGTGGTCAAAGATAGTTTATATGCACTGAATTGTGATTGCTCATCTCATCTCATCTCATCTCATCTCATCACCATCAAAATCTTATCTTCTCTTATGCCTTTCTACCATTCTTTTTATTTTATCCTTTTCTTCCATTCTCTTTCCTCCTTTCAATCATTAATTATATATCTATATCACTTTAATCACTTATAACACTTCAACATTTCATCAAATTTTCTAACTTTACATTATCCACTTACTCATAGATCTCACTTATCACCATATTTATGCTTCTTATTATAATCATTTACTTTAATAATTCATATTTCACCCAATAATCATATTTTTACATTAAGAATAACTAAATTTATCATTTTTCATTAAAACTATTTTAAATGTATTTTAAAAATTACTTAAAATTTATATTAATAAATATTGATGAATAACTTCATCATTGATATTTTTCGAGTACGAGAAAAAATTGACATAGTATTATTTTTATTTAAAAAATAAATTCTTCTTTGTGTAACTTTTAAGTGCTTTAATCATGTCTTATTAAAAAGAGATAAATTTTAATCTAAATTTAGTCATCTATTTATTTACTCGAGCAATCATATATCGTTTGAGGACTTTATTTTTAAATAAAAAAGAATGATTTTTTTCTTTCTAACTTAAACCTCTAATAATCATTTGAATATTCAAAAATTAATTATTGAACAATATGTTAGTAATTATATGAAAAGTCTATAAAACATATAATAATTTATCACAATTTAAGAATAAATTACAAACAAACTTAATTTGGACTAAAAATCAACCATTTCCTGTAAAAAAAAATATGCTTTATCATTTCTTATTCAAACCAAATTCATTTTAATTCAAATTCATAAATCACATAAATCACATTTTAAATCAGTTTTTATACTTCCCGTCAAATTTAAGTATCAAACACGATTTCTAAACATTTATCTTCACCAAATACAATTCCACTCGAACAAACATATATAATTTCATCTCTCTCAGTTATCAATTAATATTAAACCTATATCTTCTAATATCCCTAGAAACATAACTAAGAAATAATATAAGTTCTATCATGTAAATATTGAAACTGTGTTAAGAATAACATTTTATACTATGATGATATTTTTATTCAAAATTCAATTTTTTTAAATTAAGTCAAGAGAGCATTGTTATGAGTATACCACATTCTACCCAGATAGACACCTCCTACCTCAACAATCATATATTTTTTAAAAGAATATGCATATAAAAAGAGAAAAAGGAAAATTAATATAATATATACACCAAATATATTTTTAAAGAAATTTTGTCTAATATAAAAAAAGAACATAACATCCAACTATATACAAAATTAACTTTAAACTCAACTTCGTACTAACAAGTTTACAGGTACATTTATGTTCTCTATTTTTTTCCTCTATGCATTATTGTTGCAATAAAACAGAAAAGAAAAGACACGTCCCTACATAGAGTATGAGAAGTGAGGAATCCATTACCTAAAAAAGGATAAATATTAAAATAAATTAGATTTAATGTCCTTTTGTAACACTCTTAAAAGAATCTCTTCAAAATACAACAGTTTGATGGATTACACTTTATAATATATATGTTTCATTCAGTACTTTGAGTTTGTTGCATGTACTTTATTATCGATTTTGGCTTATATTTGTTTGTAACTTTTTTTTCCTTTTTTCGTTTTTAGACTTTGTTATGTTTTCTTGTGTTTTTGGTTTGGCATACGCCATTTGTAGGGTATGAAGCTTGAAAGTATGTATGGAAAATCATTGGAAGTTGAGAAACACTTATTGAAAAAGTTAAAAGTGATCCAACCCAACCACAGCAACAAACAAGAAATTCAAGAAAATGTGAGGGAAAAGAGACCACAAGGGTGTTGTAGAGTGAATCATAACCCTGTCAAAGTGGTCCAAACATTATTTAGGGTTTCAATCTTAATAGTATCAAACAATTCATGCTCGAACAACACAAATATCTACATGTTTCAACCTAATTTGATTTTTCATATAGGAAACATATATTTCTGAAAACTTTTTTTCGTAAGAAATAAGAATAAAAAATAATGATTTTTTCTTTTGTCTGATTTTGTACGGTTTCATGACTCAAGTTTACAAGTCTCGTATTGATCATTACAATTTTTCTAACTACATATACTTTTTCTTCATTATATTTCTATATTTATACTTGAGCAAATACTGTAAACTTATTAAAGATTGATATAGTTCTTAATCAATTAATATTGTTCTGAGTTAAAAACCATGACAGTGTCATATAACTCAAAAGTTGAGATTAAAATAGTTTATATATTCTTTTTTTTTTCTTTAATTTTCAAAGTATTTTTTAGTAATAAAACCGTAACAAAATCTCAAAATCCAAAATAAATAATATTAATTTTTTTATATTTTAAATTATTCAATAAATTTTAGAATGACAATATTTAATATAGTTAACTTGACTTCGTATAGTATATTTTATTATTAATTAAAAATATTAAAAAATGTATTATCTTTGTAAATATTTATTTTCTTAGTTAGTTATAGTTTTGTATTTTTAAATACATTTTGTAAATATAAATTGAAATGAAACCTCCTTTTAATCTGTTTTAATAATTATAATTTTAGAGGAAAGAAAGCAAATGATGTGTAGAAAATGAAGAATAAAAATGGTATAGATATATAAACGCAGTAAAAGCATAAAAATGATGATAGATAGGCATGGCATGGTAGAGTCTGGAAGAAAATAAAAGTGAGATTAAAAAGTATGATGTGTGTTGTTGGGGTCAACAAGTCATGATCCATTACCTTCCAAATTACAATTGAGTGACCTTTCATCAAAACCTACTTCCATTTCCCACCATCCGATATCATTTTTTGTGGGTCCCTCACTCATCATATCACCCATCATACACAACACATCTACTCCTACTCCAATATGCATCCTAATTTCAACAACAATATTTTTCATATTACATTAACATTAATTTCTACCTTCAAATATATAAAGATTATTAAAATTTAAATGTTTAAAAAATCTAAAATCTAAATAAAAATTTAGTTATCCAGAAACAAAATATGATCATAGATGGTAAACTATGATATAGAGTAAATATTTGATAGAATGTAATCTATGGAGAATTAATGGTGTAACAATGTTATTTGAGTTAAAAAAAGTCTAAGTTTTATAGATTATAAAGTTTTAAAACTTGAATAAATAAAAAATATACAATTTTGAATGTTTAATATAATAATTTTTTAATAAAAATTCTTAAATTTATAAAAAAGTTAAAATTTAATTAAATTGATTTTTTATGAGAAAATCATGCAAGAATGTAATACAAGTTAACTTACATGTGATTGTATTTAATAATATTTTAAAATCATAACATCAAACAAGAAAATCTCAATTAAAAATATAAAAATATTTTAAATATCTAATAGAATCAAAACTTTAAATGAAAACACAATTAAAAAGTTTCAAATTTATTAAAGAATTAAAATTTAATTAAAGAAATATTATAAAGAATCACTCCTTTCATAATTACCTTAAAAAAGAGTGACCTTAGGTTTTGTCTCTCTCATATTCACACCCCATGATCCAATGATTAGCATTAGCCAGAGGCAGAGTGCACCCCCACCCAACAAAGTGAAGAATGATGAACGAGATTCCAGCGGAGCCCTCACATGGTGATGAATCTAATGATTTGAAGTGATCAACAGTGCAAAGGCGTGGGCCACAGGAGGATGCCGTGAACCGAGAAGCAGTGAATCATAGCACAAAACTCCAACCAAAAAAGGGCGTTAAAAAGAGAGTAACATAACAGTTGGAAAGTGGACCCCACCGAATGGCGAAAACCATTGAATCGACCGTTACGAGGCTTACCCAAGCAAAGCGTAAGTGGATGATGGGCAGTGAACACTTAACAAAGTAAATATTATTGGGACATTTGCATTGGGACGAGGAAACAGATTTTACTATCACATTTCTCATACCAAGACAAACAAATATCCTACTCCAAATATCTTTCTCATATTTACCTGATTCACCCAATTATTTTTCTAATATTTAATACCTTTGCACATTTAAATTTACTTCCTTCTTAACCCTTTAACATGGACATGGAAACTATTTTCTTGTAAAAGTTCAAGATTCATTATTAATTTTTGAAAATCAAATAAAAAACAAAGCATACATAATAACATTGCAGAAGCCTGCAAGCGAGAGGACTGCAAGTTCGAATTATTCTTCTTCCTTGTATCATTGCTTTTATAATCCTCAGTACCTCTTTTGGACTCATTACCCTCTCTCTCTCTTCACCTTTCACCATTTTTTAATCTCTCTCTCTCTCTCTCTCTCCATAGCCTGTGCTGCTACAACAAGGGTGTAATGTAGGAGAGAGAAGAAGAAGTAAGAGAAATACAAGAAGGGAAGGCAGAGCCTTTTTTTTTTTACACGTGATAAAGAAAACACCAAAAGCTCTTTTGCATGCGTGTATAAGATTCATCACCACCACCATCATCTTCTCTCTTTATCTTCCGTTTTCCCTTCTCCCTCTTTCTAAATTCTCAATCTTTCCCAACACCCCCACTTTAGTTTTCACGTGGCTACTACTTGGTTTGCTAGCCATAAGGCCTTCTTTGCTAACCAAGAGAAAGAGGGTGAGTTCAAGTTGTGTTTTTTTTCCTCTCCCTTTTCTATTCTCATGGTTTAGTTGGTTTTCATTTTCTGTTTTCACTTTGTCTACGCTTCAAGGCATTTGTTAGACAAAACGTTTTGTTATGTCGCATTACATTTTTTTTGTCTGTGTTTATTTATATTTTTTTTTTCTGTCTGCAAATCTTCTAGACAGTGATTTTTCTACCCTTTTCAATGTTTATTCTCTTCACTTAGGATAGTATGTTCTTGATTTTTGTTTTCTTCTGGTTGTTTTATTCTTTACTCCAAGGCAGTCCTTACAGGTTTGTTCCAAACCTGCACAGTCAATTTTTTTATTCGAATGTTTTTGTTTGTTTATTTATTCAAGTGTTTTTTTGTATATGGATGCGTTTTGTGAGGTTTTCAGCTTTTGGTAGGAGGAGACAGGTCTAAGGAGTTGGTTTTGTCTTCTGGGTATTTTTCATTTTCTGGGGTTTTCATATATATGTCTAATCACATTCTATTATAATAAGTTTTTCTCTTCCTTGCACTCACTGATTATTTTTCTTTTCTTGCTACGTTTGTTTGTGATATTTCGTGTGAGTGTGACAAAGACTTTATAACCGAGCTCCAAAATTGCATCGGGATTTCCTTTGAAGCTAAAGGGCAGAAGAAAATGTTGTCAAAATTTGCTTTTTTTGTGATACTTAGCCCTATGGTTCTACCAACTCACCATTTTTGGGTTTGCTTGCTGAAACAAGGGTGACTTGTTGGATTTTTAAGTTTTGCAAAGGAATAGTAATAATGTTTGTATCCTTAAACAATGCATGTACTTTACAGTTTTCACAGCATACCATTACCATATTTTACTTTATGCAATTAGTCCACTGAAAACACAACTCGAAATAATTAAGTTTTACTTTTTGGGTTCTTACTTTACAGCAATTACTACTCATTGATTTTCTATCTTTGTTTGGTTGTTCCTGGCTGAAGCAATTGGCACTGCTTTGCTGTTATAAGCAAAGACTAAACGTCAAAAACTGGTCATCTTTGACAAAGTGTGCTTCTTCTTTTGTGTATCCATTGGCCACCACTCAGCACAAAAGGTGAATATGCCAGTGAGACAGATGAGGGAGAGCTCAGAACAACACCTTGTGATCAAACCCCATTTGCAGAGCCCCATGAATGGAGCTAAGAAGGTTCCTAGAGCTGTTCAAAATGGCAAAGGTCAACCGCCACCGCTGCCACAAGAACCCCACAACCAAACTTCACCTCCTTCAAGGAACAAGGGTAGAAGAAGGAGCAGAGGTGGCAGGAAATGTGACCAAGGAGATGTTTTGATGAGACCTATTGTGACAAGTGGTGTTGAAAATGGAGGCACCATATGTGGTGAAATAGAGATGGGATACCCTACATCAAGCAAGTCTCTGAGCTTTGCTCCTAGGCCTGGCTATGGACAAGTTGGGACAAAGTGCATTGTGAAGGCTAACCATTTCTTTGCAGAGTTACCAGACAAGGACTTGAACCAGTATGATGTAAGCCCCTTTTGCTTGCTTGGCCTCTATCACTCTACTGTAGCCATCTGCAAGAAAAAAATAAGCTGGGGTTTGTGAGTGACACACACATCTACTGTGCCCATTTTTGGAAGTATTTAAGCTCTTCCTGTTATTCCCTCTTCTATGTGCTGTTCAATTGCAGAAGGATCTGAATGGGGTTTTGTTTTTGTTGTCCTTTTCCTAGTTGTAACATTTATGACTCCTGAAATTTGGTCTGAAGCTTTGTTCTTTTTGTTTGTTGCCTTTGCCTTGTTTTGTAGGTCAGTATTACCCCTGAAGTCTCTTCCAAAGCTGTGAACAGGTCCATAATAGCAGAACTTGTGAGGCTGTATAAAGAGTCTGACCTTGGTATGAGGCTTCCAGCATATGATGGCAGAAAAAGTCTGTACACTGCAGGGCCACTTCCTTTTTCCTGGAGAGAGTTTAAGATAAAGGTTGTGGATGATGAGGATGGAGTTAATGGCCCCAAGTAAGATTTATTGCATATATACAGTTTAAACATACTGAATATCGATAATAGATAATATTCTCACACTTCTATTTGGCTTTAAAACAAAAACATGATGGACTATATATTTGTGTATTTCTACTATATGCATTTGAATTAAGTTCAATTTCCAAACCAACTGACACTTGCCCGTTTTCAGAAGGGAAAGAGAATATAAAGTGGTGATCAAGTTTGTTGCTAGGGCAAATTTGCATCACTTGGGCCAGTTTCTAGCTGGTAAACGTGCTGATGCTCCTCAAGAGGCACTCCAAATTCTTGACATTGTATTAAGAGAGCTATCATCAAAGAGGTAGTTTTTCCGAGTAATTGAGAGAAAAGATGAATTTTTAAATTATTGTATTTTTCTCACAAAATCGGCTTTTTCTATAGGTTCTGCCCAATTGGGAGATCCTTCTTTTCACCCGATATTAGAACACCCCAACGTCTTGGGGAAGGTTTAGAGTCTTGGTGTGGATTTTACCAAAGCATAAGGCCCACTCAGATGGGTCTTTCCCTCAATATTGGTATATTACTGACCTTAGATATCATTTGCCGAGGGAAGTACTGTTTTTTTAACTTCAGCAGTTTATGTTTGTACTCGTCTTGCATTTCATAGATATGGCTTCTGCTGCGTTCATCGAACCTCTTCCAGTTGTGGAATATGTTGGCCAGCTCTTAGGAAAAGATATTCTGTCAAGGCAATTGTCTGACGCCGATCGTATCAAAGTACTTATATGAACAAAGCTTGCTTAGTTAATTTTCTTGTATAGTATTCATACTGTAAAACTTACAGAGCTACTTTAAGATGTCTAACAGATTAAGAAAGCTCTTAGAGGAGTTAAAGTTGAAGTAACCCATAGAGGGAGTGTTAGAAGAAAGTACCGAGTTTCTGGTTTGACTTCTCAACCGACCAGAGAACTTGTGTAAGTACTAATTCTGATTTTATAATATTTTAATATATGCAGTAACTCTTGTTGTGCAACAAATTCAAAGAAGTTTCAATTATTTTCCACAAGTTCTCTTAATGGTAAGGGTGCATCTCTTCAGGTTTCCTGTTGATGAGAACTCAACGATGAAGTCAGTAGTTGAATATTTCCAAGAGATGTATGGTTTCACAATTAAATATACTCACCTTCCTTGCCTTCAAGTAGGAAATCAAAAGAAAGCAAATTATTTACCTATGGAGGTAAGGAGAATTCCTGGTAAATGACTTAGCTGCTCTTCTTTCTATTTATTATTTGATAATTATTACTTGCTTCTGCCTCTTAGGCCTGCAAAATTGTTGAGGGACAACGCTATACGAAAAGGTTGAATGAGAAGCAAATCACTGCTCTTCTGAAAGTTACTTGTCAAAGACCTCGGGATCGAGAAAGTGACATTTTGCGGGTATGTTGTTGATTTTGAATTGATTAACATTTGTTCAAAGCAGTTTTGCAGTAAAAATTTCTCTCTGTGGCTCTGAATGTATGACTACAAGCTTTTCTGGATATATAAGCTAACATTCATTATTGTACTCCTGATTTAAAAAAAAAGGAATAATTGCAGCTCTGCACTTATATTTGGTTGTAGAGCCATTGTTTGTGTTGTTAAATTTTAATGATTCCTTCCTAAAGTGTACCTAGCCAAATTATGTTCTACGGGTGCCACTTACACCTTGAATCATATTCTTCATGCAGACCATTCAGCACAATGCTTATGATCAAGATCCTTATGCAAAGGAATTTGGGATTAAAATAAGTGAAAAGCTAGCTTCAGTAGAAGCGCGGATTCTTCCTGCTCCATGGGTAATGTTCTTCTCCACCAAAAGATGCTTGATAAAACACATGATTAATTCTTTTGGCATTATTCATTGATATCTAGTACTTGTCTGCAGCTTAAATATCATGAAAGTGGGAAAGAAAAGAATTGTTTACCCCAAGTTGGTCAATGGAATATGATGAACAAGGTATTGTTTTCATGATGACCATTGATATTACGATGGTCTGTTTTCAAGGAGCTGCGAATGCAACTATTTACCTTTGTTTTGGAATGGTGCAGAAAATGATAAATGGGATGACGGTCAGCCGGTGGGCATGCATAAATTTTTCACGAAGCGTACAAGATACTGTTGCTCTCACTTTTTGTACCGAACTAGCTCAGATGTGCCAAGTATCTGGCATGGTAGTTTTCCATCTATTCTGTTGTTTAGTTTTGAATTGTGGACAAGCTTTCTTGAAATTCATATTGTTTTTTGGTTCTAGGAATTTAATCCAGAGCCTGTTATCCCCATCTACAATGCCAAACCTGAGCATGTGGAGAAAGCTTTGAAGCATGTTTACCATTTGTCAACAAACAAAACCAAAGGAAAGGAATTGGAGCTTTTATTAGCAATATTGCCTGACAACAATGGTTCTCTCTATGGTAAGCCACCTTCAATGGTGATAAATGTGCATGATTATATTTTGCTATTTACTTCAGTTGACGGATGTATAAGAATATTTCCTAGTTAATTCTCGTAACTTAATATAATTTATTTTGTTTTCAGGTGATCTAAAGCGAATTTGTGAAACTGACCTTGGTTTAATTTCTCAATGTTGTCTGACAAAGCATGTGTTTAAGATCACTAAGCAGTACCTGGCTAATGTGTCTTTGAAAATCAATGTCAAGGTTTGTTTTCTCCCAAATCTCAATTACATGAAATAGCACTTTCTAGTCTACTATACTTCTGTCAATTGTTTGACAATTCTGTCTTTTTTGGTTTTCTTCACTGTTATTGCATGGATACATTTATGTCCATAAAAATCATGCGTACTGATGGTTATAAATTGTTAGCTAGTCAAGTCTTTGCTACTTAAGGTATTGTTTTGGTTAATCTCCCAATCTCGTGCTCTAGTCATGGGTTCCACATCTTAGTAGTTGATGCAGATAGGACTAGTAATAAAAAATGTTTGTATTTCACCATTAGCTTAAAGCTTTTAGCATGGCAGAAGTTAGTGTTTTGACCTACAAAAGTGATGAAAAATTTGTACTATTGTATCTTTTGTTACTAGAATACGTTGTCGTGCTGGCCAATGTAGTCATCCTTGCTCTGTGGATATTGTCAGAATTATGTCTTTGGAATGCTTCCAACAACTACTTAATGATCATTTGACATCTACTAATGCAGATGGGAGGTAGAAACACTGTTTTGGTTGATGCTGTAAGTTGTAGAATACCATTGGTTAGTGACATACCAACTATAATATTTGGAGCAGATGTTACCCACCCTGAAAATGGAGAAGACTCCAGCCCTTCAATTGCAGCTGTATGCTTTTGATTCATTTGTCTTGGTTTTTATAATATTGCAATGGTTCTTTTGAGTTATGGTTGCTAATATCTATTACCCAATCCAATCTATAGGTAGTAGCATCTCAAGACTGGCCTGAAGTGACAAAATATGCCGGTTTAGTGTGTGCTCAGGCTCATAGGCAGGAACTTATACAAGACTTGTACAAAATGTGGCATGACCCTGTTCGTGGCTTAGTTAGTGGTGGCATGATCCGGTAATACTAGAAATTTGACATCCTGTTTTCTAATTCTCAGTGTTGCTTTTTTGTTGTGGAAATGGTGGGATTTTGGCAATACTATTTTCACTTTCCACCCGTATCTAAATATTTTGTTTTATGTGTCCTTTTTTTCAGAGATTTGTTGATTTCCTTTAGAAAGGCAACAGGACAGAAGCCTCTAAGGATTATATTTTATAGGTATGTATGTTTAATAACGATGCAAGGTCAAGGCATGTTGTAACTTGAATAACAAAAATATTTAGTTTGAACTTACTTGATTTTAAGCGGCTAGAGTGGCAACATGCCTACATAAAAAGTATAGGCCTAGACTAAAATTGTTCATTCTAAGCTTTTTTGATAGATTCTATCATGGACTACACTGTGTTGCTTAGAATAAATTTCATATAAATATCTATTTACTCCAATATGAAAGGTGTTTCTTAAGCTTAGTGTCAATAATCTGCTTGCAATAATAATACCTCACAAGTGCATTATTGTGAAAGCACTATTTCGTGTCTATCATATTGTAGCCCATCATCAAATTACATGGACTCGAAAACATTTATGCTGTCTTTGTGCTGTAATTTTAGGGAGGTTGCTAGATGTGTAGTCTAAATTTATCCTGAGATGTGGGGGACATAATTCATTCAAATCAATATCTGCTAATTTTTCAAACATTCTAGTTGAAACTGTTGTGTTAACGATAAATTTGAACAGGGATGGTGTAAGTGAAGGGCAATTTTACCAAGTTCTACTTTACGAGTTGGATGCAATTCGGAAGGTCAGAATCACAATCTATTAGTTACTCCCATATACGTTCTAATAGGTCAATTTATAACATTCTGACGAGAATAAATATATATGTAAATACTTGCAGGCATGTGCTTCTTTAGAACCAAACTATCAACCTCCTGTAACTTTCATAGTTGTACAAAAAAGACACCATACTCGGTTGTTTGCTAATAACCACAGGGACAGGAACAGTACAGATAAGAGTGGAAATATATTGCCTGGTATGATGACTGTACTGTACCTGAATTGAATTGCCCATGTAGCCGAATAAATTAGTCATTATTTTTGTTTAAAAGTGACTGTCTAGTTATATTTTTTTTTCATTATTTTCAGGAACTGTTGTGGATTCTAAAATCTGTCATCCAACAGAATTTGATTTTTATCTCTGCAGTCATGCTGGTATCCAGGTGGAAGATAGTTTTATTCTCAGCTTTATGATTACGATGTTGATTATGAAGCAAAGTATTTTTTAGCAAAGTTTTGATACGTGTCAGATAAAAGGGTTTGTGAGAGATGTATCATATAATGTTACGCATTGGTTTTTTCTTATTGTGTTTTGAAAGTTGTGGAAATCTAGTTTAGAACAACATAGATTTGAAAATCACCAGGGAGGGATTAGTATAGTGGGATCTTAATTTTTGTACTCCTGTTTTGGTTTCTCAATGCATGATTATGATGGATACAAGAGATTTGTTCAAAGTACTGAAACTTCAATCTCTCTTTGTTGGGTTAAGAAGAGAAAAACATGTATCCTTATTGGCATTCCTCTCAAGTTTGGTTTGGGTCTAATGCTTAGCTCATTAGTATGTCCTATGATATGGACTTGAAAAGAAGCTCAAGATCTTTGAAAATGGAAATTGTCTAGCTACCTGAGCATGCAAATCTAAACCTATAATCTGCTTCATTTATGATTCCTGTTTGTATTATTACGCAGGGTACGAGTCGTCCAGCCCATTATCATGTTCTTTGGGATGAAAACAACTTTACAGCAGATGGAATCCAATCTTTGACAAACAATCTATGTTATACATATGCCAGGTGTACACGCTCTGTGTCTGTTGGTAAGTCCATGTGATTAGTATGTGGTATTTATTTTAACCCTTGTCACTACTAGTAAAGAAACTAGATAGTTTTGCAACATGATTAGTAATATACTGAACCTATGTAGTTTTACAACATGATTAGTAATATACTGAACCTATATAGTTTTACAACATGATTAGTAATATACTTGAACCTAGATGAAGCAGAGGCATCTGCAGTTCTAACTCAGCAAATCATCGCAATTCATCTAAGCAATTCTGTTTTTCCATAATACATGGTTATTGCCATGTATGTTGATTTTTGTTTCAACAATTACCAAAGTCAAATATAAATATGATTTGTGAGAGTTTATTGCCTATGTACTGTTAGTGTGAATTGTTACATTGTCAACCTGTTAAAAAAAAATTCACGTGGTATGTCTTTTAAAGTAACTATTAATTTGTGATTGAACAAAATTACCTAATTTTACACTGATTAAGAATGTTAGTTAAATTCATTTAATGTTCTTGATTTAATAAAATAAAAAAGTACAACTTCTAAAATATCCTTAGTCATACATTGTTGGGTGATGTCCTGGTTTAAAACATGAATATTCTACTTTGATAGCAAAGTATAAATCTTAATGGATTTGATTCATGTGCAGTTCCTCCTGCATATTATGCACACTTGGCAGCTTTTCGAGCACGGTTCTATATGGAACCAGACTTGCAGGAAAATGGCTCCTCAGGTGGTGGTGGTGGTGGTTCCAAGACAACAAGAGCAGGTGGAGAGTGTGGTGGGGTGAAGCCATTGCCAGCCTTGAAAGAAAATGTGAAGAGAGTGATGTTTTACTGTTAGATTGTGTAGTTGTAGGAGATGCATAAAATGGTACATGCAACCAACACAATCATGGATTGCAATGTTTACCTCTCACCATTGATCCATGATTATAGTTCTAGAGGCTTAGTTTAGGATTCGGACAAGTATTTGGTTGCACATCATAGGATTAGTGTTGCTAATTCTGAGTTCCAGCCATCACAAAATTGTTCAAAGATTAAATTAGGCAATCGGAAACAAAGTTCATGAATCAATCTTTGTTGTAGAAATTTAAGCCTAAAGGGCCATTGTAGATGTTGAAATAGTAGAAAATTTCCAATCCCCATGTGCAAATATGGATCCTATTTTGATCCGATTAGTCTTGCTAATTATTATTAACTTTCTTTTGAAATGGCTATGATAAGTAATTTAATAATTACTTCAGTTATAGGTTTGATTAGTTTGAGAAAACGTTCTTTTTAATTTGTCTCCACTTTGAATAAATATTTTTTATTTGTCTTTTTACTATTTCAAGAATATATATTATTATTATTATTATTATCATACCATTATTTGTCTTTTAGTTTTTAAATATTATTTTTAAATTTTAAAAAACTTGCACATCCATTTATTGTGTTAAGAATAATAGAATGAATACAATAAGAAATTGAACAACTATTTTAAGAAAAATGATTATATTTCTTAGTTTATGCAAAACAATCTTAAAGTAACTATATAAATAAATAAACACTATTTTATATGACTAAATTTATTAAACCATTAATATATATATATATATATATATATATATATATATATATATATATATATATATATGATACTAATAGATGAGTAAATCTAAATAAAATACGGAAAATGATTATTTACTTTATTCATTCTTGGGGAGGTTTATTTCAGAAAAATATTCTTTTGACAACTAATATATACTTGACAATTCTAATATGATATAATAAAAGTAAAAAACTGATGAATAAAATAAAATTGTTATAATAATGAATAAAATGAAGTTTTAAGAGTGGTATTTGAAAAGTGGATTTAGAATTAAAATATAATGTGATTTTTTAATTCAATAGTTTTCTCACAAGTTAGAAACTAATTCCACTATTATACCATAATATTCGCTGCTCCAACCAGAACGCATAGATTAACCTAATTTTTTCTATAATTAAATTATTTAATTTTTTATATAAAAGGTTTTTAATTTTTATCTTTTAAAATTTTAATTTTTATTTGCATATTAAATTCTAACGAGTATGTTATTTTTAAATAAAAATAAATGAATGAATGTCATTTATTAAAAAATTATATGTTTAAAAACTAATGAGAATGAGTATTATTTTACTAAAAATATATAGAAAATATGTTTTTATTTTAAAAACTAGAAAAGATAGAGCATAGAGAAGTAATTAAAATTTTTCTGATCTCAAAATCAATACTCACAAATATATGGATCAAAAGTAAATCATCATTTTTATGTATGAAAAAAAAAAGACATTCAATTGGGACAAAATAACTATCTCATCAACGAAGGCATATTAAATTCTCCATTACTGCTAAAGACACTGATAATTAATTTAGAATGAAACTTATGACTTTGAAGTGAAGCTATTTATGTTTACATGTTTTTATTATAAAAAAATATTAGTAAAATTTAATGTATTTTTAACCAGGATAAAAGCTACATTAAGTTACTTAAATAAAAAAAATTAATTTAAATTCATTATTAACTTTCAATGCATGTTTAAAGATCTACATATCTATCAAAAGTTGCAAAAAAGATATATAAACATATTAAGAAAACGCTAGAAATATATTTATTTATATATTAATTATAAAAGAAAAAATTGAAATCCTACTTATATGCATATTTTTTTTGCTCCATTTAATATTTTTTGTTAGATTGAAAATCATTATCTATTTTTATACATTGAAAACTATGTAAAATTGTTTTGGATTATAAATGTTAAAGAATTATTTAATAAAAATATACCGAATTAGCATTAGATCTTGAAAATTTATTATTTTTCGAAAGAATATGGATAATTGATCATGATTTGTTCACATTATTTAATAATATGGTGTTTCTATTCATGTTGTTTAACTTATCAATAAGATGAGACTTTAACTCATATTTAAATTCTAAAAATTAAAACAAAATTAAATATTCAATTGTATTAAAAGTGTCCTCCATTATATCACTCTTACTTAAAAAAGAAAATAACAAAATTCATTGCAAGGAAACCATACTCAATAAAATAAAATAAAAATGTATGGAAATTCCAACTTTTAAGAGTGTCACAAAGAACAATGGATATTAGAAATCAATGGACTAGATTTGGACAAATATTTCTAAAACAACTTTTAAATAAGAAAAAAATTATTTAAAAAAAATAAAATGAGTTCATATATAAATTATATTGTAAAAAAATAATATAATTTTTCTATTTTTTATAATTTAAATTTATGCATAAATTAATTTCAATATATAACAATTTATTCATTTTTCTTCTTCTTATTTCTTTCTCAAGAAAATTTTCCAAATATTCTTTAAATACTTAACAAATGACTAAGTCCTGAACAGTTTAACAGAAGAAAACGCAACCATTCAAATACAAATTGATGTTTTACAAAAAGTTAATCATGGAAAATAGCTGCGTAAACTTAGATTTAAGGAAATCAAAGAGACGACAATTACTTACTCATTAGCTATACAAATTAGGGCTTCAATAAAAGTTGTAGTGATTAAAAAAAATAGTAACATAAGCATAAAAAGGTTTAATAGTTAAACATATGCAATATAAATATATATATATATATATAATTACACTTCATCTTTATTTTTAATTTTCTTTTAATTTAATGAAATTTAAAATTGATTTATTTGGTAAAACCATTAAATTAAATTAAAAAATTATATCAAAATGAAGAGTAAGAAATCAAATAATTTAAACGTTTTTTTGTATGAGTAGATAGTTCAAACTACTTTAAAAATAATTCAATAATATAACTATTTATTTTCTAACTATATTCTATGAAAATTTAATTTTAATTCTTAGATTTTTAAGAAAATAAATAATAAAAATTAAAGTTTTATTATAAAGAAATTTAATATATTAAATAATATAAATAAATAAAAATTCATGTAATAACAACTAGGTGAAGATACCACGTAATCTAATCCTTTCTATGATAAAAGAAAAGTTAAGATCACGCTGGCAGCTTCAACTAGTAGAATTACATGATAATAAAAGGAATTAGAAACATGAAAAATAATGCAATGAAGAAGAGAAGTAGAGAAAGTTGAATTGGTATAGGTTGGATGAGAGGAGAGTGGAAGTGAGGAGTATTATATATAGGAAATGGTCGAAGAAAAGTTATGTGTATGGAAAGGTGATGGAAGAGGAGGAGATGTAGTTGTCTAAGGGAAGTAGAGAAAGAAATGGAGAGAGTAGTGAAAAGAAAAGAAAGAATTGAAGAGATAGGTAGGTGAAAGTGGTCCCAAATGAATGTTGTCAGCCCAACAATACACCATGCATATTGTGGACAAGATAGTGAGTGTGTTGTATGGACATATATTGGAAAGGGCATTAATGGGGTTTGGATTGGGGGAGTGGGGGACCCTTTGCACACTCACTCCATCTCTCACTGTGTTAAAGGAAATTAAGCAGTGAGAATGATGAAGAAGAAGAGGAAGACATATATGGGGGGACCATTTTTGCATGGCTAAGGAACCATACCCATGCATTACTAAACATTCATCTCATCTCATTTCAGGAACATGCAAAATTAACTCTCTCTCTCTCTCTCTCTCTCACACGCGCATGCACTGCTCTCTATCCATCTATTACACTCCCACCACCATACACATCCCATAACTTGAGGATCTTCCTTCTGTGCCAAATTCTCATTTGCTTCAATGTTTCTCAATCAACTTACACCCTAATTAGTGAGAGTTAGGAGTTAAGTGTTTATAAAGAAGTTTTTTAGAGTAGGATTTGGACAAAATTTGATGGACCATCTATATTATTCACAATCTATGAGTTTGTACTTTTTTATAGATTTTTAGTGTGTATTTTTTTATACTCAATAGATATAATTCATAGGTTAACTGGTTTTTACCTGCTGTTTGTACAGGCTATCTGTAACACAGTCAAATTCAATTCAAAATTTAATACTTATTGCTTCTATTGATTATTACTAAGTCCAATTCAATCCAAAATCTATTTATTTTGTTTTTATTAGTTGTATATTGTTTAATAAATTGATCGAATAAATTTTTATGTATTTTTTTGGATGCTGATTAACTTGTTTAACCCACTAATTTTGTAGAATTGATACAATTTATAAAAATTAAATATAGTTTAAAATGTATACTACATACACATGTATTTTATAATACAAGTTTATGCCGATGTAAACTTAAATTAGCAAACTCATTTATATATCCAACTTTAAAATTTGTCAAAATATATTTTTTTAGTGATTTTTTTCCTGAACAAAATTTCTATGAAAGTATTTAAAGAACAATAGACACATATTTTTAGCTAGTATATGGTTGGTGATCAGTTTATGCATGTATAGCAGATAATGGAAACATTTGATATTGGTTAAGAAAATGAGTTGCTAGTTGGAAAAACAAAAGCAATGCTATCCATAATTTGTTTTCCTTGCTTTAGTTAAAGTTATAATTAGTGATACATTGACTGAATACAATTCAGTTTGGTCTCCATAAATAAAATTTTGAATTTATTTTTATTAATAAAAATATATTATCGTTAGGAGAAGAGATTCTATTAATGGTAGTGATTGATGCTTAAAAAAATTAAATATTAACAAAGTTCATGAATATTGTATACCAACAATATAATTATGAACACTTTTTTTATGTATTTTTATGCATTTTACAAGGCTTAAAAGGGTGATACACACAAACACATCATTTAAAGAATATATTGTTGGCTGAAAAAAAAATCATTCATAGAATATGCTATGTTTTTAAATAATAAAAAATATACTTCAGCATCTTCGATATATATATAAAAAAAACTAAGATTAAATTTTCTGTATAAAATTTTTATATGAACCAACGATTAATTTAACTTTTTTTACAGATTAGGTGGATTCTACAATTTTTTATTAAATTTCAAATTCTTTTCATACTTCATTATATAAATTCAAGTTGAGATATAGTATACTTTTAAAAAATATAAATAATATTGACTATAATATTCTAATTTATCTGAAATTTGGTAATCATTAATATTTTTTTATATGATTTTAGTATTGATGGTCTTTTGGTTATACATGGTAAAGAGAGTGAAAAAATTATTTTATGAAATTAAAGATGTTAGAAGTGAGGTTATGAGAGTTTTTTGAACCTTCTAAAACTTGTACTATTGTTCTTGATAATCTGTACAATACTATGATCATAAAAAAAAAACTCGATTTAACATCATTTCATACTTTTGTTTTCTTTCAAAATGGAGATTAAATGATTATGGTTTTGTTGTTAACAATATTAATATAACAAATATTTCTCTTGATTATCCTAATTATGTGAAGAATATTTAATTTGAAGAAGTATAGAGTTTCATATATAATTTCACCATGTCAACAACAATAAAAAAGTATTTTTTAACCTTTTTCTTGTTTAATATTTCCTCTGTTTAATTTAAAACTTGAATTTTTTTAACCTATATATAAAAATAATTAATATGAATAAAAATATTTTTTTAATCTTAATTATAAAAAAAATAAACTTAAATTTGATGTTATCTAAACATAATTAGATTGGAAAATTCACAAAAGTTTGTAATCTTATATATGATATGTGATAAAATAATTAATATGAATAAAAATATGAAAATTTATTGTAATTAAATGACTACTTTACACTGATTACAAATTAATAGTTGTAAAAACATTTTCCATATCTCTTTAGGTTTTAATATGATCTGTGATACAATTATCTTACTTCCACTTTTGGAGGACATATAATATAATTATAACATCTTGACAAACATAATTAATTCAATTAAAATACAGACAGCACAATCAAAAACATCATTATAAGAGTGTAGAGGAAATATTAATGTAAATAATGATATATAAATGTATTTTTGTATTTACCTTAAGTAATATTGGTTCAACATTTACAATAATATGTGATCACTAAAAATTAATAGTCAATAAAAAAATATAATAATTAATTTCCCTCATCTAATTAAACTATTTTTTGTCCCAATGTAAGACTTTACATGATTTTAAAGTTAATGAATAATGGAAAATGCAGTGTTACTTAGGAGTGAGGAAGAGAGGTTAAAGGAATAGGCAGCATAACATGAAGAAGCAATCTCTGAACCATCTAAAGCCAAAATACAAGTTTCCATTCTTCTCTTTATATTCTTTCACATGTGCACCTCTTTAAGACACTCTATCCACTCTCTTTTTTTATACATAATAATAATTATAATTTCTTATTCACGTAGATATTAATAATAGAGCTTAATTATAACTTTTAACATCTACAACATGGATTTAGGTTTATCTTTTTTATCTAATGAGTAACTTAAGTTTTAAAATATTTAATACGTAAGAGAATGTAATAAAAGAAGGGTCAAATAAGTTCCTAGTATATTTAAAATTAGTATATATTTATTTTTTTAATAAATAATAAAATTAAAAATATATTTAACCTTTAATTTAATATAAGTATATTAGTAAAAAAACATTGAAGCTATTTATTTTAAGTGAGCGATTTTACCTTATTGAATTTGAAGAAAATTTAAACAGAAGAATACCTAACGTGGGTGGAGTCATGCTGTGTTCTTTCACGTTGACGGCACCACCACCACCACCACCACCACCCCACTGTCTCCGCAAGCAGAAGAAACACAAACAACACTCCCAGCTCATTCTCCCATACTCAAGTTCACGTCTTTGCCTCTCCGGTAACCCTTTCAACCATGTTTCCACCATCTCCCTTTTCACTCTCTGCACTCTTATCATGTTATATTATGTTCCCTCTACTTGGTTCAATTTGTAGCTGTGACTCAGTCATTTTACATTACGTCTATGTAGTGAAATCACTCTCTCTTTATTAAAAAGAGAATGGTTGAATGGTTTCTCAATATGTGTGTCGTATGCACTCTATGTGTTTGTCAAAATGTCTCTCTTTGATACCTGTCTATGTTATTTCCTTTTCTTATAGTTATTATTTTTTGTAGCAAATACCCCATTTCTTGTGTTAACTTACATTTTTTTATTTTGTTTGTGATTATTTTGTTGAAAACTATTCATTGTGTGTTAATTTACATCTTTTATGTTTTAATGTAGAAAAGAAAGAGTTTATGAATAACGAAGCGGTTTTCATTCTTCGGGGTAGTTCTACTGTTTTGTTGTTAAAGCTAGTGGAAGGACATGTGGCAGGACTGAGAAATTTACAGTGAGCATGTTATGTTGTGTTTGGAGTAGAGCACATGTGGTACACGGCAAGGCATGCAATTCCTGAAACTTCCTCGCCTTCTTATGTCACATGTGAGGAGGATACATCTTCATTCGCAGCCTTCGCCATCGGAAAGCACTTATAGATTTGATGGTATTGATGATGCTGTGGCTTTGTTTCACCGCATGGTTGATATGCATCCCCTGCCATCGATTGTGGAATTCACCAAAATCTTAGGGATGATTGTGAAGATGAAATACTATGCCACAGCTATTAATCTATATACTCTAATGGAATATAAGGGTGTTGTGCCGTTTACAGTTACTTTTAACATTGTGATCAACTGTTTCTGCCACATGGGTCGGATGGATTTTGCTTTCTCTGTAATGGGTAAGATTCTTAAGTGGGGTTGCCAACCAAATGTTGTGACTTTTACTACGCTGATGAAGGGCCTCTGTGTTAATGACAAGATACTGGATGCACTTTACATTTACAATGAAATGGTTGCACGAAGGATTTGGTTTGATGATGTTCTCTATGGAACCTTAATCAATGGGCTGTGTAAGAGTAAGATGGGAAAAACAAGAGCTGCCATTCAAGTGCTTGAAAAGATGGAGGGACAGTTGGTTAAGCCCAATCTTGTAATGTACAATACAGTTGTCCATGGTTTGTGCAAAGATGGACATATAAATGAGGCACGTGTTTTGTGTTCTAAAATGATTGTTCAGGGAATTTTCCCTGACATTTTCACTTATAGTTCATTAATTTATGGTTTGTGTCGTGCAGGCCAACGGAAAGAAGTTAGATCTTTGCTGAATGGGTATTGTTTAAACAATAAAGTGGATGAGGCAAGAGAATTATTTAATTTGATGATTGAAAGAGGTGAACAACATGACATTATTAATTACAATATTTTGATGAATGGATATTGTTTAAACAATAAAGTCGGTGAGGCAGAGAAATTATTTCATAGAATGATTGAAAGAGGTGAACAACCTGATATTATTACTTACACTATTTTGATGCATGGATATTGTTTGATTGATAAAGTGGATGAGGCAAGAAAATTATTTCACGGGATGATTGAAAGGGGTTTGGTGCCTGATGTTTGGAGCTATAACATATTGATTAAAGGCTATTGCAAGATTGAAAGAGTTGATGAAGCTATGCATTTACTTGAACATATGTTTCTTAAGAATTTAGTTCCAAATATTATAACTTACAATTCTCTAGTTGATGGCTTATGCAAATCTGGGGGAATCTCTGATGCATGGAAACTTGTTGATGAAATGCATTATTGTGGTCAACCACCTCCAGATGTAACCACTTACAATATCTTGTTAGAATCTCTATGTAGAATTGAGCATGTTGACAAGGCAATTGCATTTTTTAAACATCTCATCTTTGAAAGGAATTTTGTTCCTAATATTTGGAGTTACAACATCTTGATTAGTGGTTGTTGCAAGAATAGAAGATTGGATGAAGCCATGAATCTTTTTAATCAAATGTGTTTCAAGAATTTGGTTCCAGATATTGTAACCTACAATATCTTGTTAGATGCTTTATGCAATGGGCAGCAACTTCACAAGGCAATTGCATTATTAATATACCAAATTGTTGATCAAGGTATTAGTCCAAATTTGCACACATACAATATACTTATAAATGGGTTGCACAAAAGTGGGAGGCCAAAGACTGCACAGAAGATTTCCCAGTATCTTTTCATTAGAGGCTATCATCCTGATGTCCAAACATATATAATCAATGAGCTTTGTAAAGGTGGATTGTGGGAACACTTTTAAATTAAGTGGAAGGCAATTATTGGCTCCCTTCTTCCATTGTTTCCGAGTTAGTTATTCATCTCCTTTGGAGAAAAATGTGGAAATGATGAAGCTGAGAAGCTTTTTTAACAAATGGTCACTTGATGTGTGGAAAACAAGGTTAGAAGTTTTAGTTTCAATTTAATTAACTTTTGTGGTCATCAAATGTTCGTTACTTTTGGGTCTCATGTTGGACTAGATAATATGCTGTATTTTATTATCTCAAATCCCAATTCTTTTTCCTTTTCAAATACATAACATGTGTGCACTTCTCCTAAATTCGTTAAAAGAACATCTTTTGGAAACACGGTAAAGGAAAAAAGGTTTTTTTTATGTATATTTCTTTGACAATTGCTAGGCCTTCCCTGATTGCAATATACATGTTGCATTCACTGATTCTGATTTATGCAAGTTTACTAAATGGAAATCCTGGTTGCAGTTTTGCAAACATCGGGATCCACATCAGCCAGTCACCAGGGCACCTTGGTCCAAGGTTCTTCCATGTTTAACTGCTCCCCGTTTTTTCCCACTATCTTCAATTTCAACTCCAGGTAATATTTATTGCTGATTTGGAGGTTAAGTGTATATGAATGTTATTTATAAATTTCACATGTTTTCTAGGGCAATTCTGAAGTGACTGGCGTGATATTTTCCCTTTATTATTATTATTATTAATAATAATAATAATAATAATTAATTAATTAATCTATTAATTGGCTTTAGTTGTGGGTCAGGCATGGATGTTGTGGTTGGGTGTACAGATTTTTCTTGACAGAAGATTGATTTGTTAAGGTTTGAAGATTAAATTCTTCATTGACCCTTTCAGAATTGAAACGGAAAGTCCTTTGTTTGTTACGTAGTCTATGTCTGGATAACTTCTACGTAAGTATTTCTTCTAGAAGAGAGAAACAAGAAGGAAAAAGTGAAACCAGCATCTTAAAATTAGTTTATAGATGAGTTAAAAATTAAGTTTTAGAGAAGTTAATAAGAAATAGTTTCTACAAATTAGTTTATACATCTACTAATTTTGCCTTATGGAAAAATTGATTTTTTTATTCTTATTTTTTATCTTCTAAAAATATTTATAGAGAACTTTGCTTCAAATAGACCCATATTATAATAGGTTCAAGAATATATTTGTTGTACATGTTTTACGTTCGTATCTTGTGTGTGTGTAATACTAGTATTTTTACCCGTGCATTACGGGACTTTTTAAAATATAAAATATACTTGTTATGAATAAAAAATAATTTAATATTTCAACATAATTAAAAGTAATTTATATTTCAACATAATTAAAAGTAATTTATATTTCAACATTCATTTATATTTAATTGCAGCCGGAGAAGTTGCTCCAGCAAGCTTTTCGTGGTGCTGTCGAAGAAAAACCACAAGGAATTTTTTATATGCTTGGTGAATCATGGTTTTAACCCTACGAATAAGGGGTAGACCAAAACAGAGACGGAAGAAGATTATTAAAAGGGATCTGCAAATAATATTCATATGAATTTAGTTTTTTACCGAGTCTGGTGGCTTCATCTAATCCATGTAGCTGACAATATTTAATGGTATGAGGCCATTTGTTATGCATTGTAGCAATTCCGGCTAAAGGGTTAAATGATACATTGTTTGAAGTCATTTATAGGATGAAATTTTAATATTTATACATCTATTTTTTCAGATGAAGAGAATTCTTCGGCAGCTATAACATCTTGATTAACATCCTAAAGAACATCTTCGGCAGCTTGGTGATGATTGTAGCTTCCACCCAAATCTCTTTCTTTCCTCTTTCCTCCTTATTAAGGGAGAATTCTAATAAAAAGAGAAACCAAAGGAATGAATGAAGAAAGGGAGATAAATATGGTTTTCATTGACTTGAAGGCTTTGAAAAAGAAAGGAGTTCGCATTTATACGACACTTTGACCTCCTGGTCTAGAAAAAATGCATCAAAGAAAGAGGAAAAAGATCACTTGAACGAAGTCTATCATAACATGAGAAGAAATGATACGAAGTTGATGCCCAATATGATTTACTTGATCTATAATCTTCAAGTCATTGATTCAGTAAAATAACTTTGAGAGAAATGTTTGCTTTTATAGTTTGTAGAGCTTATCTCATTGTTTAGAGATGATTTAGAATTTTTTCCAAATTGACAGCAGAAAGATAGATTGAGATATCTTTTATATAATATTATCAGTTTTAATAGATCAAAATTTATTTTAATTTATTAAAACATAAGCCAATGTGTTGCAGAATTTTACTATATTTAAACGCATTTTTAATGTACCACAAACAAACCAAAAGTAAATGAGATCAAATAAAGACAGCTATCAGCCTACATTCTTGGAAAACCAGTGTGCAATTTGATGTCATGACATTATATGTGCCAAGAAAGTAACAACTCAACATTGATTGCAAGCAACAGTATATGTTCACGAACTCAAAACTATCCTCGTAAATAACAAGTAATGAACATGATAAAACGCAAACCACTCCTCGTAAATAATAAGGAACATGGTAAAACTAACTACTCATTAGAGCCTCAAAGTTGTCATATAACTTTGATTTAAAATGTACACAAAATTGTAATAGGTTACAATCCTTTTCTATTCTAAATATTTGTGAATTTTTCATTTAACATGACCAATGTAACATGAAAAGCCAACGCTGTAAATCCTGTTGCTGCTTTGCAAACGGAGCATTACTTATGGACTTGTGAAACTGAAGAAGAGATTATTCTACTATGCAGGTTTTTAAGTAGTATTTAATTGCATTGCGTGAGAACAGAAACACTGCAAATTGTATAGGTTGAAATTATATTTAGTTTACAGAGAATTAGGGATTGGAATAGTGGCATATATTTGTAAATATTAGTTATGTAAGAGAAATCTTTAATCATGTTTTAGACAAAGGGGTTAAAACAAGTATTTTTTAAATTATAAGGATTAAAAGATCAATTGCAAATTTGAAAGACCAAAAATAATTTTTAAAAAAAATACTAGAAACGTATTTAAATCTTAATTATACATTCAGTTTCAAGATTGCATGAATATGTGTGATCATAAAAAGTATTGGAATGTTATTGGTTCTATTCATTCTTGCAAACATTAATTATACTAGATTAAGCATCAGAGGATCAGGGAAAATTTGAAAAATAAATTTCGTCAATTTTATGTGTTATATTTAAAAATGCAAAAATTTTCATATTATCTAACTCATTCATATTCAAAATGTTTATATATCAATATGTTTTTTTTATTTTAAAAGTAGATCTCAAAGAGTTGTAAAATTTGATGAGAGTTGTAAAACTTGCACGCACGAAAGCTACAACATAGCACTGAGTCTTATTTAGGCTTCTTATACATATTTAGTTCAAAATTCTGCCTATTTCTCTCTTGTGTGTGCGCCACAAAGAAGTTTCTAAGACCTTTTTATCATGAGCTCTATCCATATTTTACTACAACATTTTCTCCATCAGGGCAACGCCATTATCTCTGTCCCAGGTGCTGATAATGATCTTTGTTCAACATATGTTATGAGTTGTTATCATCTGCTTCTCAAACATGGGAATGAATGATGGGGTCCTTTATCATATATTTAGGGACTACCAAAGTTAGGAACCTTGAAAATAGCATCTGTTCTCTGGCCTTGGAGCTTACAGAAGGGAAATGCTGGAAAATTCTAAAAATTCCTGTTAGTGAAGTTGCAGGGGCACGACAATTTGAGATTGTACAAGTACGGTTGGCAACTTTCAACTACTCCATCAAAAGATTAGTCAGCATTCTATCTACAATTAATCAAAAAGAGAATTTGTTTAGTGAAGAATTTTTGAAGGTCTGTCATTGAATGAGCATTGTGTTTGTTTAGAACCGTTGCATGACTAGTCTTGTATGATGTACGAAATTATTTAACCAAATGCTACGTATATTATACTAAAGAGATATATTGTCATACGAGTAAATCATGATCCTCGAATCATTGGTATATTTAACTATCTCGTATACTCCCTCAAGGAATAATAGATAACTATACCATTATCATCAACATATGCATTGACTTCGATAAAGATCAATCTTGATATACCAAGATTTACCTTTATTATAAAGCTACGGCAAAACCATAAAAATGAGGTGCAAGTGATGGCACAATTGTATAAACTATGACATAACGTGGATGACATGTTAGCATCATCATTTATTCATTACATGGATATCTCAACTTGTTTTCATCTTCAGGAGTGAACCATTACACTCAAAATTTATGAACAGAAAAGAATGAGAACATTACATTTTTGTAACTATTTTATCTGTACATATATTCACAAACAGAATTGGATTATTTGGCAACGGATCAAGCTGATACTCAGGTTAGTCAAGGTCACTGTTTTGGAATGTATTTCCCACCACCCCATTGTCAAGTGTCTGCAACACAGTGAATTTTGTCATTGAAGACAATGATTCAAGTTAATGTAGAAGTATGTCACACGTATGCAAAGAAACTAAATCAGCACATCATATACCATAAATAAACACAACCAATTCTTCCATCCTTTACTTGATTATTTTCTTTCTTAGTCAAAGAGAATGGCCGGTGCAATTTAGCTTTACTGACAAGTAACAATTAAGTTGCTTAGGAATTAAAAGATCAACGTGACTTGAATTATGCATTACACAAATGAGGCGGGAATCAGTTGTATCACTTGAAATAATGACAGAGCAGACAAGCCCAGCTAGTAGTGTTCTTAAGAATTCTTCTCCTCAAAAGGATAAAATGGATATAAAAATTGGTGAAAAACTCTTAAGAATTAAGGAGCTTTTAATAAAAGAAAGGGATAAATTAGCTTTTAGAAAAGAAAAGAAAAACAAACTGAAGTAGTTTTTAGAAATAAGTTGCACATCCTGCCTCATTTTTTCTCTCATTTAAAACTAATTGATGCAGTATAAAGAAACAAAGCTTTTAGTTTTAAAGGAGATTTTCAGTTAAAACTGCAATATGACTTCTACTTTGTTCTTAAAAAGTCTAGTACTTTTTAAATTTTACTTCAACATGACTTTTAAGCTACAGAGAAAAACATTGTACTTTATTTTTCCATTTTGACCAAAGAAACTTTGATCACAAGAAAACAACAGCTCAATTTCCTTTCAAACATGAGTTGAACTTATATTAACTCCTTAACTAGTTCTTTTATCAGGAAAAACATCGTAATGCAGTATTCATTCCATCATAGAAACAGTAACATAAGCAGCGGCAGCAATAAACATGTTTATATACAAGGAAGAATTGAGGAACAAAAATACTTAAGGAAAAAGGCAGCTGTATTATTTGATCATAGGGACATGTGGTATACAGATATATAGTGGAGCTTATCCAAAAAATATATATAAATATACAATGGAGATTCAGATACGTACTTTGGTAGGTATATCAGCTGGAAACAAATTTATAGCTGTTGCATTGAATTCGAATTCACTGAAGATGGCAGAGTTTTCAAATCAGAAACATGCACAGAGCAAGAAAACCATAATAAAAGACAAAAGTTAAAGTAAAAAATATGATGAATTTAATAAACACTCATGATCAACAAAGTTCGATCATAAAAGGGGAAAAAAGTTGCAACTAGTCATCAAGTGGTATGTGGATAGGAATCTCCATACCATCTGGATAGTACTAGCTGCCAGACATACGGGATAAAAAACTCCTCCGGGTGACTCTCTTGTTCATATGTGAAGTGCAGTTGAGTAAACATCTGCCAAACAAGATACAGTCTTACAGAAGCAAGGCAAGTGATCATAAGTCATCCACAAATCATATAGTATTTTCATTTTACCTTCATCCCATCAACGCGCCAAGACCGACAGTTTACAATTACCACGTCGAGCACTTCATTGACTGACCATCCACCATCCACTCTTTGGGCATCCATGCGACTGTTAAAAAAATCTAACACCTGCAAATATAAAATTGACCAAATTACTTGAACACTCTTCAAACATGATGTATTACAAAAAGACAATGTTCACAAATGTAACTAAAGACTATGAAATGTGCTCCTTTAAAGTTGCAAGATTTTAAAGGGAAAATGTATAATGCTATAAAATTAGAAGGAAATATATGAAACGTACAGTATAGATGTTTTCAATGAGCTCACTGAAGCGGGGATGGTTCTTGAAAGGCTGAAAGACATCCTGCTTCTGCATTATTGCATAAACCACCTGTCCCAGTAAAAAAAAAGCAATACATTCGATGTTAAAGGTCATAATGCAAATATAGTTTTTGATTATTGGGAAACATTTACAACTTGTTTTGCATGTTTACTCTGAAATTAATCAAGTGCAACATTACATTGTACCTCAGGATTTCGAGGCAATGCATAAGTCAGAATTGCATTTATAATTTCTAGTACAAGCCTCAAGAAATCAGTATATATGTGCAACTCGGCTGACTGTATCAAAAGAAGATACATTTAGAAAAAGGAACAGTCCAAACTTTCTAGTCAATAGAATCATACAAGTGAAAAACCCTTGTCACATACCATATCTACAAGGCTACTTCTTTCAATTGAGTTGTTTTCTACAACATTGAGCTTGTTATCTCTGGGATCAGAAAATTTGTTATACCTAATAATAATCAACATTAGATTCAAACCTTTATTATACAATAAATCGGCCATTCAATATATATATATATATATATGCAATGGATAGAGTTTATTATGAAAGCCCAGAAAGAGAGGTAACATACTTCCTTGTTAGCATGTGAAAGAGGCTGACTAGCCTCTGAGATGCATACGCACTTAAATGGTGGACATGAGGTGCCATGTTTGCCAACGTTGCCAGACACGTCGTATGAAGATATACATCCTATCACAATTCAACACAATATCCTATTTGGTCTGAACATATCAATGAAATAATTAAGTAGATTAATGAAAACTTTAAAGCTTACATACACAATAGTGTAAATTGTGCTATCAAGGTCAACAATCAAAACTTATAATTTATTAGAATAAAAATATATGCATGTGCTCCTCACAAAGACATCAATCCATAACATTCTGAAATATAGAAAAAAAAATTAAGACAAGCAATTTTTTTTGCCGAGGATCAGGGTAAGGAGAAAAAAATAAAGCATGTAATGTGCAATTTAGGATCACAAGCCAGCTTCTTGTATTGAAGTACCTTGAAATAAAAAATGATACAAAATATTAAAGCATGAAAATACAACCCACAGCATCAATCAATTTTCATATTCCATTAATACACTCATAAGAACAATCAACATGTCTCTCATAAAAGCCATCTTAATTAGCCAATGTACTAATGATATGAAACTTAAATAATCAATAAGAAGAAAATGGCTGCTAAAATACATGGGATAATTAAATTAATAGTTCCACTTGCATTAAGATTCATACCCGGAGTTTAGACAAATTATACTGTACAGTTCTGATAAGAATGATGATCATGAGGGAACCAAGAGAACACTGAAGGAGGAGTCGTTCTTTGTACCATGGAACGGTTGGCAGTAACTGTCCACAAACATACTAGACTACTATTCAGCACAACCATTACAGAATAAGACTTTGTCTAATGCCAAAAAACAAGTCTTACCAGCTTATGAATTCCCGCATTGAAAGAAGAATCTTGACTAAGTATGAGAAGTATAATCAACAACATGTAAATTTGATTGGCTGTCCTTCGAGCATCGTATAATGCTTCTAGAATGGGCATTAACTGTTAATTTCACAAGACAAACGAAGATCAGATTATCAGAGCATGACTCAATCCTCGTTCATTCTAGATGCACTGTTAAGAGTATTAAGATATAAGAATGCGTTGTCAGATTTTCAAATCAACCAGTTACATTATATCAAATAATAATCAAGGAATTCCCCTAAAATTTATTTATACAATATAATAATTAATTCATGCCACTTTTTCTCAAGAGGATTTAAGTTTATTTCTTCATACCATTGTATCCAAATCAGTCCGGACCAAGACATACTCCAGAAAGGTGGAATTCCCTTGCAACAATGAGTAAAGAAGTAAGACAGCTGTTTCATCAGCTAAGCACCTAGAGAGGGAAAAATATTGAAACATTTAAAATACTGTCACATAAAATTCAATATGGTGAAGTATACACTAAATGTACATGTGTATATATATTACAGACACACTTGCTATTAAAATGGTAAAAAAAAAATTAAGATACCACATGCATACCCATAACTTCATATGTATATAAAAGTCCAACATGGAAAGAAGTCCAAGAATTCTTGCTTGATCTACATGCAGTGAGAAGAGAGAGAAAGAGGAAGGACACTCATCCAGTGGGTGAGAAGAAAACATACAAAACAAGTACTGTCATCATAAGATTCACCTACAACTGATTATTGATACATGTTCTGATAATCTCATTTTTGAGAAACAGAAGTTGCCATCTTTTCATGATAGTGTGCAAAACATGTGTATTCTATTTCGATTTCGAATAGCATAACTCAACTATAAACAAATGTAAGTTTGCTACAGATCTAGTAAGTCAGTTGTCAACTGCACATACAAGTAGCCTGATACTCACATGCCAAGGGCATCAAACAATGGTGAGAAAGGCAACTTTACATGCTGATCACTGTCTGCATTATCCCCAAAATCTACACGATCCACTGCATTTAAAGCATTGAAAATAAAATTATTGGCCCTTCCAGCCAACTAAAAGAACACAGATATAAAAGATATATTACATTCACAATCAGTTGCACGCTCTAAGGCCACGCAGTAAGGGTTGTCAGAAAAATGTGTACTCTCTTTAGGTAAAGAATCTAAAGAGGCAAGTAGTTGATTCTCTGCAACAGAGTAGCCTTCACTCACAAGACATTTATGATAATGAATGAGAACAAGAAGCACATGAAGACTGCTATCTGCTATTGGATTTCTTGAACCATCACTGCTTGAACTGATCAAATAACTGAATGGCAATAAAACGATATTTGCTGAATGGAGAAAAGGAAATGCCAAAAGAAGTAACCATCAGTAAGTCTCCAACAACGAACAATAAGAAAATTATCACAATATTTTATAAAGGGTCTTCCCGAAGGACACTGGTTAAGGAATTAAAAAGAGAAAGTTTTTATTAAAAGTAAAAATTATAGACAAGCACGTTAAGAATCATAGGGAAGTGATTTTTATACATCACAATTTCTACTTTTAATTCCTTAATAAGTGCCTTTAGGGAACTGGTTAGCATTTTCCTTTCATAAATAATAATGTAAGTTCCACCTCAAAAGTACAAATATAGAAAACTATATTCAGTCACCATACCAGCTGCAGAACCAACTCTCTTTAGCATGCTATTCTCACTTCCATCATAAAATATAGGATAAGATCCTCTATTAAAGGGAACACGAGGACAGGCAATGTAATTTAAAAGCAGTTTGCACACAACTGAACTAACCAGATGGCCATCCTGCAAAAGATAAGAGTGCACGAACTTCAAATTTACTAGAGGGAGATATAGAGAAAATAAATAGCAAGAATTAGATATTTAATTTTCAGCTTCTTACCTGAGCCATCGCTGCATCAAGAAATGGGTTCACATCATTTGATCTAGGAGATGGCCCACAAAGAAGCTGAGTTGACATTGCAATAATCATAAAATTAAGCAGCTCCAGATGTAGGAAATATGTGTTTGGACTATAAGAAAACAATATACACCATCAGGGTGAAAAATGTTTGCAGTTTCATACAACTAAACGAAATTTTACCAATTTATTATCCATGCTATACCTCACATCTACAGATGCAATAAAGTTAAGCACATTCCGCATAACAAGAATTTCAATGGTCTGATCTGCATTAGAAATAAAACATCTGGATAAATTTCAATAACTAGAAGAGGAAATTCCAGGGCCACATATCTGAAAATTTACTAACTTACCATAAAACCAAATAAATGAAAAGGTTAATTTAATGCACTGACAGTGTAAAATACTTTTGCATCATCATCAATCGCATGTTGCCATGAATAATAAATAATTTAAAAGCCATACTTTTTTAAAGGTGACAATATAAAAACTTAGTGATTGTGCATAGAAATTAAATTCATAAATAAATAATAAAGAAAGAATAAAAGAGCTTCCTAGGTAAGGATACTGAGCAAAGATAAATTTCTAAAGTCCTATTAACTTTATACTACATAGTACTTACCTCCTAAAATACTTTTGGGTACTGACTCGTTATCATAGAGAGACAGGTACAACTCAACATCACCATCTTGGGCACTTTCAATCAAGTGTTTTAGGAACACTGAAGTGAAGCAAACTGCATTAACAGCCTTTTCATAAACCAACGGTGGCACACCAGAAGTAGACATGGATTCCTGCAAGTAGCATGCTAAATGAAACAAAATTTTGGCAAGATGCCTCGTTTTACAGTTGTTTTTTGCTGCAAAATGAAAACCACACATTAGCAAGCAAAACAATACCTAATAAAAAACAAACACATTAAAATAGCAAGACTTCGAATGAGGGAACCAACTTTAGCCTCCTCGCTAACTAATTCATTAATAACACAATTTTATACAGAAAACAAAATTTCAAATAAACAATTGAATGGTTCCTCATTGGAGTTTTCTCTTAAACAAAAAGAAAGGTTAAATCATTCACTTGGTCCTATAGTTCTTTTTATTTTTAAGTTTTAATCCCTATTTTAGCAAACGGGCAAGTCTCTGTCCCTGTTTAGTTTTTTTCATTTTTTTGTGTGTGTAGCTGTTTATCACTTTCATGAAAATTTTGAAGCAATATTTCTCCACAAAAAAATTCTTCTCTGGTTTAGCCACCTGAACCAAAACTTAACTTGAAAAGTACTAGGAATACACTCTTCTTAACACATTCTTTCCAAAAAAATTTGGTTCAATTTTATTGAAAACTATGTCATCAGAATAGAAAAGCATTGACTATAACATGAGAGCCACCAAATTTTGTGATTTCTGACCAATTCCACCAAAAAACGAGAGAGAGTGGATTAAAAAAAGTGTGCAGGGACTAAAACTTGTAAAAAAAAATCATTAAGAGACTAAAACTTGAAAGTTAAAATGGGGTCAAATATAGTACCAAGTGAATAATTTAACTGAAAACAAAAGAGTGATGAGAGAAAGCAAGAGTGCATGAGAAACCTAATAACTGGCAAGCTTCGTGGACACGTTGAGAAGGCAATTCGGCATCGAAAGGAAGCTCGAGAAGCTTTTGCCAGAAGTCAGAGGAGAGAGGGAAGGACTCTTCGCCGACGAAGGTTCCGACGAGATGCTCCACCGTGTACGGCGTCGACGGTGCCGCACCCATTGACTTGTTTCAAATTAAAAAAAAAAAACTGTTTTTTCTCTCTATTTTTGTGGCGGATTCAGGGAAACGGCATTGCGAGGAATCACGATGAGAGACGAAAAGGGTTTGATCGGAAGACGAAAAAGAGGGTGGGTTTTGAAAATGAAAGGAGTTGGTGCACCACAACAAGAACAAGGCGAAGAAGAAGAAGGAGCAATGGCTTCCAAACCAAGCTTTTCTAACACAAATACTTTTTTTCTCATTTGTTATGTTAAAGGAGAATTGTCAGCTTTCATTCAGAAAAAGACAAAAGATTGTTACATTTTTGTTTCAGAGATCAGAATAAACATTGAAAGAAAAATGACTAAGATCCAACTTATTAATATATATATATATATATATATATATATGAAATTACATTCTTCAGTATAATAAAATATGTTTTTCCTTAAAAAAATAGCATCAAATTTTTTAATGTAATTTTAAAATTCAGCTAAAAATTATTGAGAATAAAAAATCATAGATTTTACATGTTATTGTTATTATTATTATTAAATGAGTCATTCATAATTTAGTATTTTCTGTAAATTTTAATTAATAATTAAGGTGTTAAAAAGATTGATATAAAAAAAGGTGCTAAGTTATTATATTATTGGTATTTCTCATAAATAATATGTTTATATTTAGATTGTAAAAGAAATATTAAACTATTATTTAACTATGAATCATTTTATCATGATATATTAAATTTTGTGATAATCATCTTAAATTTGTTGTGTTAATGATTACTTTTATTTGTTGGTAGTAATGTGTTAATAATATGGGCCTATTATACTATATTTTTCATAAAAAAATTATCAGTGCCTAAATTTTAATAAAGAGAAACTTTTTTGTTTAACTGGTTTTGCTTTTTATTTTATAAGTTTTAACTTTAAGAAATAATAAAGAATGTGCTGAAAGATTGTTTTAAAAATATTAAAAAAATGTGTTGAAATATTTGTTACTATAACAATCTTTTTTTAGTTTAGTTTCTTCTTTAAAATAGTGTAATAGATTATTTTATTGATAACCATGCATTAATTTGAGTTTATTAATTATATAAGAAGATATATGGCCCACTAATATTATATATTTCTATGCCACTATTATAGTAAAAAGTGAAAAAGAAAATATCACTTTACATTACAAACAATTCATTAAATCAATTAAAATATATGTAATGATAAAGTGAACTATTTTAATAAAAATAAACAAAATATAAGATGAAATACTTACATAAAAAATCATAGTTATAAAAAGTTATAGTTATTAAAAGGTTATAGTTATTAGTTAAATTGTAATTCTTTATTATAACAATTTAAGTATCATGTTTTAATTATAATTTATTTTATATAATTTGTTATCTAATAAGTTTTATTATGAGAAAATTTATGTCATTTGCAACACAATATATTATAAAAATGCATATATCATTTAGAAAACAAGTTATAGTAATTTTTTTATTTTTTATCAAACTCAAAATTTGATACATAGTGTAATTAAATTTTAACTCAAATTGATCAAAACTTCACAAAAGATCAACTTAATTTAAGGAAAAAAAATATCTATCAATGTTAACCTTTTGTAAGAAGTAACATGTATAAAATGTAAATTTAAATATAGGTATACTTTATATTTTTAAATAAGTAATATAATATAAATATAACATTATAGTATACAAAATAGTATCTACTATGTTTACTAACATATAATTGTTGAAAAAAAAATTATACACTTAAGAATTTTATAAAATCAGGATTAAAGACTCGTGACCTTAACTTATCATTAAAATATATTGTAAATGCTTTCTCTCTCATTTATTATTAAAATCATATTCATATTTAATTAACGATTGTGATTAACAAAATCAATTTTTTGTTCTTATGAATACATCAGCAATTTTTTTCGTCTCCTACTTGACTTCTTAGTCCACACAGCACAATCAATGTTCCATCACTATTAATTATCAATTTTATTTTTTTTCCTATTGTTCTACCTTAGTATACCAATTATCTATTTAGATTTTAGAATCTATTAAACTTAGTGTTTAAGAGTTGTTTGCACATGCAAAGTCTAAAAAACGAGTTAACTCAGATTAAACAAAATTATGATTTAAATTAAATCAATTACTTTTGGTCTAATTTGTTTGATTTGCTATACACAGAGTGGTTGATACATTTACAGATCGATCTATTTAAATTTAATAATATAATTTAAATTTTAAAAGTATATTTTATTTTATTTTTAAATAAGTTAAAATGACTTGTTTAAGTAATTTATTCAAGTAATTTGTTAGATTGGATTCAATGATATAAGAGATATAATGTTTGGATTAAATATAATACTTTTTCCTTAATTGCTAATTATTTTGAGAAAACATTTATTGTTAACTTCACATATAATTTTTTTTCTACCACTTAAGTCAACCTTACCACTAATTGATAATTAAGTCTAATTAAAACAATAGTGAGGCTTTAACCACCAAATTTAATAGCTTGACTCAAACTTATGCATGGTCTTTCCTATGTTGTCGGTAGCTGTGGATAAGGTTTAGAAGATCATCCAATGCCAATGTTCTTTGTTTTTTAATTATATTTATTAAAATCATGTTTATATTTAAATAAAGTTAAGTAGTTCAAATTTATTTATAAGTTAAGTAGTACAGAGGAAGTATTATTTGTTCATCGAATGCAGAAAACCTTTACCTAATAAGACAAAATTACAAATAAAACTAAGAGCTATATATAAAAAAATTAAAGAATTCTCTTATTTTATAATTAATTCTTAACTTAATAAAGGGTTTAATTTTTTATTTTTATTTTTATTTTTATCGAAATATTTATTGAAACATATACTCAATATAAAGTTATTTTAATTTAATTAATGATTTGGAATGTTTAGAAATAAGGCAACGTGGGTCAAGAGCCGCTTGCCCTAAGGCCCAAGAGTGCGTCAAGAAGCCCAATAGTATCTAAACTTTTGAAAAAGAAATTCTTCTTTTTTCACGCAATTCTTTTTATACATGTTTCATTATAGTTTAATTGAATGATATTGAAATAATAGTGTGATTAAAAAATAATGTAAAAATGAGAGCATGCTAACTAAACTAAACTCTAATTTAATTAATTAAAAAATAATTTCATCTTAATAATTTCTTTTGTAAAGAAACCTAGATTTAGTCTGTCACCCCTAAGCTCTTCAAAGAGATATAAAATTATATTTATTTATTCATAAAAACCAAACCATAATACACATGTGCAATTTTATCACATAACCAGAAAATAACCAAAGATTCTGGTATTTAAGGTAGCAGAATTTCAGCCTTTTATTTTTTACTACAAAACCCTTCAAAGAATTGCACATGCATGGATTTGTCTCTGGTATGGTTAATAAAAATTTGCATTTTTCTTGTTTTTTGATATACTTTCTACCCTTTTGGAAATGATAATTAAGAATGTTATATTACTTTTCCTTATGACACATTTTTAATATAAACTCACTCATATTCATCTTAATAGATAATAATGTGTGAATTAAGTAGCCTTCTAAAGTGTTACATAAGGTTTACCTCAGAAAAAGGTACTAAAGGAATAAGTAGCAGTTTGAAAATTCTGACAAAGCATCTTTGATTGGCTGTGGTTAAAGTTAATGTGATGCTGATTCACACTTTTTGAATATGGTAGATCGCACTAGCTAGAATGGTCCTTCTTTTTCTCCTATTTTGGCCTGGGGTGTGCTAGAATGCAAAAGAACAAGAACAATGATATAGTTTGGAAGGACAAAACATAGTTTTCAAGAATAATTGTTTTATAATATGTAAAACTGTGTGTTGGTAGTAGCTAGCTACTTCTTGATGTGTTTGGAATGTAACCAAGACTTTAATTTCCAATCACCACAACATCCACTTTCCTCACTAATATTTTATTTTTCAAATTGGTTATGGATATGAAATAAGAATGTTAGAATAACCACTCATTAACTTAAAAGTTTAATGAATTGTTTAATTGATTGAGTTAGAATAAACACTCATCACCTGATAATATATGTAAAATAATTGAAATGTAATAAAAGCATGATCAATGACTTGTTTGTAATTTGCATAAACTTAAAATTTGGATTTTATAAAAGATTTTGTTGAAGAAAAAATTATAAGAAAATGTCAAAACATGACGTACATAACATAATTAAAAATTGTTCCAAAGGTGTAACCATAACCAAACTTTTGTGCTTATTTCAACTTAATACTACTGAGATCACTAAGATTACTTCACTAATGACTCACTTATAGTCTCATTAACCATGAAGTTATTGAGAATTACCAAACCAAAGTTTTTCTTCTGTGAACTAAAACCAGACAGTATATAATATAGAAAAGTATTAGTAATTAAGCAATTAAAATGAAGAAGGAATACTGTAACTTCTTAATATAAAAGGATGTATATGCTTATCTTTCAATTTTCATAATTAACACCACACTCTTTCTCATAAAAAAGAATACAAAGCCTCTCACTCTATTGATCTTGAAAATAAACTTCTTTACTTGAAAGAGATACAAGTCTTCACGAGTTTATCTATTTATGAGAAAATAATCTGCCTTCTTCTAACAGTAATTAATTATAAATCTCAAAACATATATTGAAATTTTACTTTTTTTAGTTGCCATGTAGTCTCAATGTTTCCAAGATCTTCAAATGTGTTCCTTCATTTTCCATACATTAAAATTGCAGTAATCAATAATAATTCCAACTCAAGCAATTCAGGTACCCATTCCATGAACACGTACCAATAAAAAAATTCCAAATGTATTAGAATATTAGTAAAATATGTCATGATATCAGGTTGAAGTTATTTTTACCAGAAGTTTTAAGCTCAGCAAAGCAAACTGTAATACCTATAAGGACACAAATGCAAACTTGCACTCCATCAATCTTATTTAGGACTTGAGGCTAAAGAACCAAGTTCCTCAACATAGTTATACATAATCATTTTCCAATGCTAGTAGATCTTCTTCAACACCCTCATTCAAAAGTTCCTCCCACAGTACTTCCTCAGTGCCTTCATTTCTACTCTCAAGTTCACCTCCTTTCCCCCCTTCATCAAAAGTGTTCTTTTGGCTCCCACTTTGTTCCCCCATGTTCATAACAAGCTCCATGTCAGAAGCCTCAAGCTCTGATATCTCATTGTACTCCTCCTGTTCAAGTTTAACCAATCCTGAGCATTCTTCAGCATCACTAGGCCCTTGATCAATATGTCTTCTCTTGTTGGAAAGAGCTTCCTCCAGCTCCTTCCTCCACTCCCTTTGTTGAACCAATTGTTGCAAGAGATTGGGGTTTTGCATTGCCCTTGCCAAGAACTTCATCATCTGTTGCTGTTTCTGCTCATTCTTTTTGAGCCTACTTTCCATTGATTGAAGGTGGTTTTTTGTGTTCTGCTGTTGTTGTCTAAGCTTCACCAACTCCACCATCAAAACTTGCTTGTCACGTCTCAACCCATCAATTTCTCCATTTAATCCAAACCTCCCCACTTCTACACAATGATCCAGAGATTGTTGTGGTGGCTGAGGTTGATGAGTGGTCTTCCTCCTCCTTATGATCTTCAATAGATGCCTTTGTCCTCTAAGAAACCCTTCATTAGCAAACTCCCATTTATCAGGATCTACCTTTCTAAACCCCTACAACAACACCAAGTTCCTTCTTTTTCAAATCCATAAAATCTCACAATGGCAACACAGAATTGAGACAGGCATATTAAGAAACCCTTCAATCTTTTACACAGAGTTTTTACACGCACTACAGACCAAAAGGAGCATGTCAATAATTTTTGTGTTATCATTTCCTGGTGCAGTCTTTGTACTTCTCCCTTTCAAGACAGTACAACAACACCAAACATCTTACACCCACTGCGTGGAGTGAGTTAGATTAAACAGATGAAGCTACGATCCCTTTACAAGACATCAAACAAACAAAAAGAGAACAAGAATGGATGGTCAGGAAATAAAAGTATACCAAATACCAATCAAACTCACCAACTATCATAAACAATCAGGAAATGAAGACAGACACAAGTTACTAATAACACGTTCATGGATTCATGGCTTTCAATAGCGGTTCACAACCTCTATGTTGAAAAGAATGTATACACTGCAGTTACTCATAATATTATACAATTTCATTAATCACAATGCAAGCATTTCTCTGTTCAAAACGGCACAGATTCATCATTGAAACATGAATGCAGATGAGACAGTTTCATTTTTCATATGGATCAAAACAACACACCATGTGATCTAAATAAAACTGGTATTTGTGTACATACATATCATTCTTGCCCATTCTTCGGAATTAAAATTAGTGGAGGAGAGAGAGAAGCAATAACAATATGACGATGTCATGTGTATCATACTATGTATATAGTATAGGCATGCAGAGAGAGAGAGAAATATACATACATAGGTGTTGAGCTGTCTGACAAAGCTGGAGAAGTTGTTGTGTTTGAAGTATTTGGGGAGAAGAGTGATGGAAAAAGCTTGAGGATCCCACACAACAAAGCTGTTGTTTCCTCTGCTCCATGAAACTATCTCATCAGTGGAAACATCATCAACGATGTCGTAAGTCTTTGTGAGGAATGGTGGAGGACCACTTTCATGAAGCCCCTCAAGCGGTTGTGGAGCAACCACGCCTTCTCCACGAAACTCCTCCTTCACAATCACAGGACCATCATCAACACGATTCATATTTGGAATACACAAACAAATTAATCAAGACAAGCTTTGATCTGGGGTGGTAAAAAACGAGGATTTGTGAATGTGAAAGCTCTCTCTCAACAAGGTGATGATGTTCAGTGTCAACTATTTAGTTATCCAAAATGGAGCTGCTTTGGACTGAAACTCAAATGAAAACTAGATACAGGGTGGCACCACAAGAGAGAGGAGTGTTGTAGTGTTGTAGATAAAAAGTTATTTTTTTAATTTTAATTTAAAAATTTAATTGAATTTTTATATGTTTTTCTAAAAATTGTTTCAAAGAAACACCTTCAAAAACATGCATCAAATAATAATAAATAGTATCTGTTCCTTTTGTTCTTTTCCTTTTACGGAGTCCTTTCTTTATAAAGGTCACATGACTGTTGAAAGGAATAGGAAGCCAAAGTGGCAACCAGATATTTCTCATCTCAATGTTTCACTGTGTGATTTCATTTATTATTTTAAACTTTTTTCTTGTTTGTTTCTTTCTAGACACTGGGTATTCAATAAGTGTTGAAAATGTGCTAGGTGTTCATTAAATGCCCTGTTGGCTTTCATATTAATGTTCACTTTTATTTTTGACTCATCAGCAAGTTTGAAAATATCTTCTTATTCAATTTGTTTTCACACATTTTATCATCGTAACATAACATTGAGTTGTTAATTATAGAGTAAGAGAATCCCTGTACTAAAGGAATAGAGAGAGAAGTTTGTAGAGAATTTTAGGATATTTCCTCCTTGGTCCTTGCTTTAATCATTGTTCATCCGATTTCGTTTGTCCTTTTCGGATGTTCATCATTCTAATGGAAATGAATTGTCAGAAGTTTCTGGAACTTTTGTGAAGGAAAAGATTGAAAATGGAAACCCTAATGTTCTTTAATACTCCCAACAAATTTAGAATAATAGAAAAGGATACGATGTAATAATAAAAACTATGATGGCAAAAGATAATAAAAATATTAAGTATTAACAAACATATTTAGTATATAAAATGTATATGTTTTATGGTTCTTAAACAGATGGTGATTATGTTTGGTTTTTAGATATTAATAAATGCTGTTCAAACTTTTTTTATATGATTGGCATGATAGACTAACAAATTGACACGTAGCATTTGTTGAGGTGGCATGTTTACTATCACAAATAATGTTCTGTTAAAATTATTTAATATTTCCTAATCCCAAGAAATGAATAAAAAATGTAAAGATACATTTAGGTGGAGAGTATTTAATGATTGAAACTACCTCTGTCCCAACTCAAGCTATTTTAAAAAACAAAATGGATGTTTCACAGTTTACTTTGATTCGATTTTTGTTAAATAATGACTAGAATCAAATATAAAACTTAAATGTAGTTTGATTTGTTTTTCTTTAATTTAATATAAGATTTGAGCAAAACAGTACTTTACAATTGGATTTTGCAGTTTTTATTATTCTAAATTTATTAAATACATTTTATAGAAAATTTGTAAAATATTTTATAATAAAAAATATTTTTATTGTAAAAAATAAGCTTTGAAAAAAATTATAATCTCTAATGTAATCAATTATGGGAGATTATTAAACTGAAAACATGAATATAGGGTAAGATAAACACAATTAATTATATCGTTATTTTATCAAATTTTCTTGTGTTTCCTCTCTTTCTTGAAAAAGAAAATCATTAGCCTTCAAATTACACTCCCTCTTTTCTTTCTCTTTTTTTGGAATCAATTTCACTATAAAAAAGTTTAAACAAGGGATTCCTAACATCACTTCAACTACAATCTTCAGTTCTTAATGGAAAATTATGTTTTGACACTAGTTTTTATGTCTGTGAAATGGTTCTGTCTTTGAGTCAGAAAAAGACGACATGCAGTGTAAAAAAGAACAATTTATTAATATCTTGCTCATGACGATGCACTTCACTCTGTAACTTAAATCTAATATATGTGTGCATGTGTAACTCAAAAGTTCAGTGATATGTCGTATGTGTGATGGTATCAGAAATATATGCTCCACATCTTGTGTGATTTTTACACATAAGAATCAAATTTGAACTCCAACGGGAGACTCACATGCTGGTCTCTAATAGCCAATAAATCCCCATAATCATCATGCAAGTATGCTTTCAAGAATGCAACAGTGACTCCTCCAACAAACCTCCTCATAGGTTTCCTTGACTCCCCATTTTTGCATAGACAATATGTAGCTTTCCCCCTAATCCCCTTGGTATCATCATCTAGCATGTCAGAGTGGCCATAATCCTTGGCCACAAAATACCATGCAGGTTTCTTACACTCATTGAAGAAATTCTCATGGTTGACACCCTTAGGTGCACAAGGGGGAAACAAGGGATTCCTTTTCACTTCACCTAGACCTGACCCTATGACCATCACCGCCATATCAAAATCAAATGAGTGAGGAACATAGGTGAGAACTGGTGGGGGAGTTTGCTTTCCCTTCTCCATTCCATCAACTGGATCCACTCCTATCAAGGCTGAAAACTTTATATCAGTGGTGATGTTTAGTTTCCTCAGAGCAAGAGCAAATGCTGTTTTGCCTCCACGACTATGGCCAGAAAGTGCTACCTTGTTCAAGTTTGCTATTACATTTGGTGGAAGAAACTTACAGAGTCCTTGAGATAGCCAATTTGTTATTGCAGCTACAGAATGAATCTCATCACTTGTATCAGGTCCTGCCACTGTGTACAACTGTCAAGGGCAAACAAGATTTAAATTAACCTTGCATTTCAAGGGATACCTCATATAATTATGTAGCAATAATCAGAGCTCAATGTTTCTTGATACAATAAAGTTATAAGTGTTTTTGAGAGCTCTCTAAAGTAGGTTGGGTTAACAACTAACCAAGTCATGTGAACTTGAGTCCTTCCAAATCACTCACAATAATGAGAGTACTCCCTTTAGATGAGTTTTCTTGAAACAATAGTAACAAAGGTATTGAGTCATTTTTTATTGTACGCTTTCTATCCTAGTTTGGTTTTCAACAAGAACTCAAATGAGGACAACATTATAATGCCTTGATGAATATGTCCTCAACATTGAAAGGATAGATGCTTCTTCTCAATCTGTACTTTGGATAGTTTGCACAGAGATACCGAATTAAAAAAATTCAAATGATAAACAGAATCATACGCTACATCATGGCCTAAAGAACAAATTTATCCCCTCGTTCTTTCGGTTGGCATAATAATTTATTAACTTGAGGGTAGACTAAGAAATACCAAATAAATTTCACTCTGAGTTTATACTTGATGGATGTGCCATATCAAAGATATCTAACTGCATATAAATTCATCCTTTCTCCATTCATATGGGTTTGTTGCATCAAAAAGGGTTAGTCACATATACTTAATCTCTACGAGGAAAGTTGTGGGAGAGGATCAAGGGAAAGAAACCAATTTATTTGCAAAGACCAAGGTCTCATCATGGCTTCTTCCTCAACATCACAATCATGCCTACTTTCTAATGATTTCCCATAATTATGATGCTTAGGATATGTATCCTTATGTCTAAAGGCAAAAAAAACTTACATTATACTCATGCAGTAGTGAACACGGAATTGATGATGATATGACAAAAAAAGAATAATCTCTCTTATTATGCCTGCGTTTATGCCTTTTTATTAATCAAGTAATGGCATGATAAACTAACCTACTCATATCGTCACGTTTTTCTAAGAAATAATAATCCCAAATATTTCTTCCCAATTAGGGATTCAAATGAAAAGGTATATCACAGGAGACAGGGATGAACTTAATCAAATGCTTGTACTCAATTCAATTAAATACTCTAATATAGCATGACCAACCACCGAGATATTATTTACTCTTGGAGTTTGGTGACTCCATTATAGTTTTTTCTTTAAAAGTATCTCAATTTGTTAAGGAAAAAAATGTATATAAGATATTTTGATTTCGAATTCTAAATAATGCCAGACTTTTAGAAATTCTAAAATAAAAGGCTAAGAAATAAGAACTTTCTCTTCATTTTCATACAATACTAATGGTTTTAATATCAAGTCATCCAATATAACATCATTATAATCAAGCATAGAATCAAAGTGGTACCCTTCTCCTTAACCCACCACTATTCTCTCTTAATCCACTTAAAAGAAAACTGTGGCAGAGTCACCTCCAAAGCCAACAATATATATCTCGAATACCCTAACAATGCTATCTTAGAGAATTGGCTAATGTTGATTTCGATAATTAACAAAAGAAAAGCACTTCCCAATCAATGACCAAGGAAAAAGAAAACAAACAATTAAAACAACTTATTCATATAAGACTAATCTTAGTGTATAAGAGATTTTCTCAGTGCTACATGAAAAACCTAGTAGTTTTTACACTAATTAAGGAGTAAAATGGTAACTAACCTGCGGAGCAATGACAATGAAGCCATGAGAAGCAACATGTTCTATTAGCTGAGAATAGAATGAGTTGTAAAGAAGATAGCCATGTAGGAACATCAGAAGTGAGAATTCTCCAGCTTCAAGAGGAGTGGCAATCAAGAGAGGTTTTGGTGGTGGAACTGAACATAGAAAAAGAAAAAAAGAAAGTTACACGGTGAACTGAGCTTTGAGTGACCAAAAAATGCAGAAACATAATTGTAAAAGTCAAGGGAACCATTGTATACTAGTGTTCTGTGTATATGATTCAGATTCCACCCTTAAAATCTCAGTTGTGTACTTTCCAGACTCAAATACACTGGTAGATGAGTAGGAACACATAACTGATGATTGAGCTTCTGCTAAGTTTTTGCTGCAGAATTAGATGATAAACTTGTGGCTTTTATATGGCCTTGTCACCTTCAGTTTTTTTTGGATATTTTGATTTGTTTCAACATGTTACTTTATTTTTGTTCGACTTTTAGTGGACCAAAGACCCAAGAAGATGTTTGAGGCTAAAAGGGCCAATGTATCTCTCTGTCACCTTAAATTGGGCCCTTCTCTAAGGGGGCCTTGTTATTTCCAACCCCTGTTTTGTTAAGTTCAGACATTATAATTCTTGTACTTTTTCATACAAAAATACTCTGATATAAACATGTTTTCATTCAGAGAACTACAAAACAGAAAAAATACTTCTGTTTCTTAAAACTGGGTAAACTTACAACTAATTTTTATATTAACCAGTGACCCACAACAAGGGATCACAGTAAAAGAGAAGTTTCAAAGTTTATTTTTTTATATAATTATATAAACCTTTTCTGTTAGAAATGTAAAACGGAACACCATTTTTGAGTTTATCTCTATTTTAAAAGAAAAAATATGCATGCATCATTCTAAATCTAGTCTCCACCTAAACAATTTCAATATTTAATTATACTATATATATTTAAATTTTAAAAAATAAAAGTACTTTATGCATTTTTCTATCCGCTTATTAAAATTAAAATGATTACAATTTTATCATCATCGAATTTTTGTTAAACTTTAAACTACGATAAAAATTTTAATTAGTTTGAAAATCAACTTAGATACAAAATAGTAACCTATGTAAATAAATATTAATATTTTTATTTTCTAAAAACAGTGCTTTTGTTGAGTAAGCTTAGAAAAGAGTAAAAACCAGACATGAAAGCAGATTAAATTTTACTATCATAAATTCTATGTTTTCTTGCTTTCCTAAATATTTTAAAATTAATCAAATACAAAATATAAAATAAACTATTAAATTCATCTAAAAATTGATATAAATTTTAAATTTAAATTTTGTTTATTTTTTATGTGAAAGTTAGTGTGAAATACGTTCACGACCTCTTCTATTTATCATACATATCTTATACATAAATATTTAGAAAAATAATATATAAATACTTATTTATCTTCATTTAACACCTTATTATGTGGATAAAAAAAACATAAATTTAAAAAAAAAGTGTAAGTATATCATAGCTTTTGCTTAGTAGTTTATGAATAATTTTTTAAATATTTATTGTATGTAATTTTTAGATGTAATTAAATAATAGATGATAAATATAAAGATAATTATATATATAATATTCTAATACAATTTCCTCTTAAACTTGTTTTTTATTATAAATTAAATGAACTTTAGTTCATAAAAATTAATCTCCCATCCAACTTCTTATTGAAAACCTAACTTCAAGCCATTATTATCTGATTTTGATGTTGATATTTCTGAAGATTTGGATTGAAAAACGGAATATTCCATTACATGAAGATGACTTGTGAAACAGAGAGAAATTGATAATTAGATTGAAATGAAGCAACCAAAAAAGGAAGAACAGGAAGGGATAATTCCAAAAACCAATGACATCCCATTAATGTTCATGCATGTTACGAGGTTCAACCAACGAATCAATTAACAGAAACAAGTTTAAGATTTGGAGCTGAAACAACGTTTTCAGTTCTCTGCGAAGGGCTTCTCCAAAACCCAGACCCGTAAAACCTCTCCCACATCTCTGTCTCCAGCTTCACCACGTCCGCGTCCTTCTCCGCCACGCTCCGCAGTCTCAGAGCCGCCACGTCGCCCTCGTCGTCGCTGCACAGCGGGTACACGCGCCCAAGGCCCATGATGTCGTCGCAGCACCCGCATGTGCACCGCCGTACGTGCGCCGCCTTCACCAGCCCCTCCATGCTCTGCAGCCGCCGCCGCTTCCGTCGCAGGGCCTTCTGGCATAGGCTCGCCGGCACCTTGCACACCGCCAGATACACCATGTTCGCCAGCCCGAAAGAGAAGCAGCAGCACACGGCGGCGGTGCCGCCCACCGCCTCCCCCAGCCGCGTCCCCGCCTGTGGGTAGCTCTGGCTCTGCTGCAGCAGCGGCTGCCGCGGCCGAGACATGGCTGGTCGGAGAATAACCTTTTTCGACATAACTGTCATAACCGCTTTCTAATGGCAGTTATTAGTTATTTAGTTTTGTTTTTCTTTTTCTCGTTATTCTTCTCTCTTCGACTTCCAATGATAATCCAAGGGTGTTATCGTGTGTGGATTTTTGTTGAACAAAGCGAAGAAAGAAGAGAGAAAAAGTTTTATGAGAGAAAGGTTTTATCTTTTTTCTTCTGCTTGGCCATGGCGAACTGGGGGAGAAAGGGTTTGTTAAGAGAGTTACATATATAGCGGTAAACAATTCCTTTTTTTATAGAACATTGAATTTTGGGAGATGATTAAGCTAAAATGTAGGAGCAGAGAAATAAGGTCTCCTTTTAGGGTTTGGAGAGAAATTTGAAGGAAACGGGTGTTGATCTAGAAATGGGTGTTCATCAAAACTGACAACTGTGTGTACAAAAAAAATTAATACATTGAAAAGTTAAATTCATTTTCATCATTAAATGTTTTTAATCACATCTTATAAACAGAATATAAAAATTATTGAATGTAAAAGATTTACCAACATAGAAACTAATAAAATATAGTTACTATATATATATATATATATATATTTCATTTTTTAAATTAATACACATCATTATTACTTGAAGAATAAATAAATAAATAAATTTAATAGGGTTTACATTTTTCAAGATTAATATTTAATTAAAAATATTATTCATCTTTCTTAATTTTAATGTAGCTACGTACTATAGAATATTTAAAAAAATACATATTGCTTTTTAAAGAGTATTTACTACAAATATAACTCATATGATTTAAACTTTTTTGGTAGAAAGTATACAATTTAATACAATTATAAGATAGATGAATCCAGCTGCGATTATTCTAATAGTCTATACAATACTAAAAAATAATTGTTATATAATTATTTTAATATCTCATTCAATTAGAATGAAATATTTAAAATATGTCATATTTAGTATGGAAAGATTGAATTTTCTTCGTTTTAAAAGGGTGGCATGATAATAGAAATTATCCTTAATTCTCCATCTTTACTTTTAATTATTTCTCTCTAATCTTTTGAGTATGCAACTTCAAATGGTGGGGCCAGTATAGATGTCAATGGCCCAAAATCAATTTGGAGAAGAGCCCAACCCAACAACCAATTAATCTCAGCCCATCAAACACACATTGTGTCCACAAGACATTTATGTTGTTGTATGATCAAATCTCTATAATACTAATTAAGTTTATTGTGGTACACGTGATTACTTTTTAATTTGTTGAATTACTTACAATGTAAATTATCATTTTTCTATACCAATTGAATTAATTGTATCATAAATTATCCTCTAAAAATGTCATCAAAATAAATAAAAAAAGTTTTATTAAATTTTAAGTTCATAACAAATTTGGTTGCTTTTAATTAAATTTCAATTAAAAAATTTATTCTATTGAAAAATTCAAAATATTTATCATTAAATTTTACTATTAAATGAGAGATATCATTATTATCTTGACTCCTCATTTCTATTTGTCTTCACATAAAAAGTAAAAATTAACTTAAATTAAATTTTAAATCTCTTATAAATTTAATATTTTCAATTGAGATTCTACTAAAAATATATTTTATTAAATAATCAAAATATTTATATTTTTCAATTAAATTTTTATTATTTTATTTCATGGTCAACCAAAGTGATATAATTACATAATTTTACAATTTTAAGTATAACATCACTAAATATTTATTAAATTATTATTATTATTTAATTATAAAAAATTCTGAAACAAATTTAAAAATTATTATCAAATTTATTAATGAATTTACTAAAATATTTAATTACCTATAATAGATTTCTATAGAATTCTAAGTTGTCAACTCACATTATTTCAAATTTATTGAGTTTAACTTTTAGTTTCATCACCAAAAGTTTGCTCCTCCTGAATATCCATTATCTTATAAGTACCATCACTCCAAGGTCCACCAAGATTAATGAAAAATAGGTAGATTTTAAAGGACGAAAAAGAAAAGAAACTGACAAATTTTATAGATATTAAATATATATTTGAGCCTAACTAAATTAAAAAAAAATATGTAGAATACACAGTACATATAATATATTTTTTAATTATAATTATTATGATTTTTGAAATTTAAATATATATATACATATCTATATATATTTAAAATCATTAATTTTAATTATTATTATTATTCATGAATTATATTTTAAAGTCAGTAGTTTAAAAAATTGAACATAAGTTGTAATATGATATTTAATATCATTACTCAAGTATTAAAATAGTAAAACATGTAAGATTGTATGAATAATCTATTTCTTAAAGATACTCAACTGCTTAATTTTTATTACACTATGTGAACAGTGATTGTAAAGTTTCAGATAAAATATGTGGAAACAGAAAGAATGTTGTGGCAACTCAAATTCCTGCACATGAAATAAATACATTGAAAAAGCATGATAACTTCTAAAGTGTCAATATAAATACATTTTGTCATTTTCACACTCAACAGAAAATTTAAACTTTGAAAACCAGTGAACAACCATGATTCTTTATCCCACTATCGACATATTTTGGAATTGAAACAAAGAAAAAGTAGTGTGATAATCTCTAAAGTATATTCTGATTGGGATGATTGGCGACTAAAACTTGATGAAAACTGTTTAGAAAACAGTAAAATAACAAGAACGGCATAAAAGAGCTTTTAAATTTTAACATAGCACATGTTGAAGTAAAGTTACCAATTATTTACATGTTAAGTCACTCTCAGCAATATTTGCCAAGGCATATTATATATCTGTTCAGCACTTTACTTTAAACAAACAATACACAAAGTGAAGAAGAATATAATCCAAACAATGATGACTATCTCACAAACCTTAAACTATTTCTCGGGATCCAATGAGGGAAAGCCCAGATCGACATGTATAAACAAAGGGCATAGATCATCACCCTTTGTCTTTATCTTCAATGCCACACTTCACTCAAACGTGACCCTTTCTTTTGACCACCTTTGGTCTAAGATACTTACTCCTTTAACTTCTTTCCATATCAGCAAAAGCCCAACACCATGGTTCACATCATTTCCTCTCACTTTGCCTCAAATCACTTTACTTTCTCCCATTCAAAAAATACATTAAAATATGCAGGTGTGTCCCCCAAGATTAACGAAAGTAAGAAAGTAAGAAAACCCCCATATCACATAATTGGAACTTCACTTCATTTTTTTACATTCGGATCACATCCCCACCCCATCATGTATCAAAAGATCTACAACCATGTTCATTAGATCATCATCATCATCATCATCATCAATCCTACTAGCAAGGATCCCATTCCCATTTCCCTTTTCCCAAATCCCAAAATTTCTTCACCATCAAACGTTACATATTCTGTTTCTGTTGTTCCTCTCAGCAGCAATAGATAGAAGCCTTGACACACCCTGAGTGCACACATCATACTCTCTCTGATTTCTGCACTCAAATTCAACTACACCACGCATCACTGTTTTCAAACCAAAGTAGCGACGGTTCTCTCCACCTTCAAGCAAGTGGCGACCAGGCCAAGCAGGCATGTCTTTGATCACTCCAACCACCACATCTGTGCAATATTTTCAAAAAAGGGGGTTGGAATTAAACTTAAAGAACAACCCTTTTGATTCTTTTCCTACTTTAAAGACCACAACTTTCACAAATCCCCAAACCGGAGCAAGACCCACCTCCAATTCAGTTAAATTATTTGAAGAGTGGGACAAAAAAGTAAAACCAAAATCAAAGACTCACTCTTTTTCTTTTTTGTGATGGTCCCAGCAACGTGCCTGCTCTTCATCTTCACCATAACCTGAGCACAAAAAGAGCCTCCAGAGGGTTATCACAATTTGCAGATTTCTTGGAAAACTAAAACAACTTGATCTGATCCCTTCACATCACATCATACTAAGCCTCCTCGCTTTATAACTTTTTCCACAACCAGGTTCATACTCATCATCAAAACTCTTAATTGATGGCCAAATAATTGCTTATCTATATACCCTAGAACCAAAAGTACATTAACATTGTACCTAATACATGATTTGGAACAAAGTAAAGAAAAAGTCGCACCTGGTTCATCCTGTTTATGTAAACGGATACAATTTTCCAATGCAGCTCACCTGCAAGAGCAACCAGTTCCCAAATCAAATCATTTCCTAATCATCACGTAAGGAGGAAACACAAGAAAGTTTAAAATAACAACAGAATCTGCTTTACAATGTCTTTTTACTCCACAGACACAAAACACAAACCATGACAAATTATAGCAGAGAACAAAACTTACTGTAATGTAACAATGTTCTGAATCAAACAAAATAAAATAACAGAACAGAAATGTAAATTTCAGGAAACATACCGGTGCGTGTGCGTTTGAGAAGTTCACAACCTCTGGCTAGCAATTCTCTGGTACAGATACCCAAGAAATTTTCTTCTGCCACAATTTCACCACTGAAGCTACTATTAGAGCTACCATTGCTACCGTTACCACCCCCGCCGCCACCACCACCCAAATTCTTCTCTACAGGAATCACAGCTGCGATGTTCCAAACCTCCTTAAGGACCCTCGCTTTCAACGTGGCAGCCCCACGTAAGGCTGCAAAATCAAGCCACAAACACCATGCTCAACACAAGCACCAAAACCCCACAAAAAAAAAATCCCGAGTAGGGACACAGACAGATCCATTTTGCTAACAAGAACTATGTTACCTGAAAATATTACATGAGCATCAGAATAAGATAATATAAAGTTGTCCTATGTCAGGATATATTTCCAAAATGCTAGAATAAAACAAGGAATAAAAACAATAATTGAGAAAAAATTAATTCCCTTTAATTTCGTGAGAATAATAATATGAAGTTTTTAATTTGGTTCTTCTAAATTTGAGCCAGTGTGAAGCAAGTAAAAATGAAAAATAATTATCACAAAATCAATAATCTTCTACATGTAAATTGTCCCTTTAAAGACATGTACATTATAGTTAAATAAATTCAAAACAACTTTACAATTACCCCGTTAAATTTTTCATTTTCAAGTAATTAAAGTGAATGTCATTTTGTTTCAATTTTCATGCGCATACCTGTGGCCGCAGCTGCGGTCAACGTCGTGATGTCGCCGGCGGACCTCACGTTCACGGCGGAGCTGACCACCGAGGCCAGGTGGTCACGCTCAGCACCCATGGCCTCGGCCGCCTCCACACACTGGGCTGCCACCAGCATGGCCGCCGACGCCACCGCCATGTCAGTCTTTGCCCTCTGCTCGTCCTTTCCGGAGCCGGAGGAGGTGGCAGTGGCGGCGGCAATGGCGGCAACAGCGGCGGCGACGCCAGCAACTGAAACAGCCGCGTGGAGCTGAGCATTGTGCGCCCTGGTCTCCTCCTTCTTCTTCTCCTTCCTGTCCTTCAGCCACCTCCCCACTGTCTTACCACCGCCTGCGGCGGCGGCGGCGGCAGCGCCGCCGGCACCCCAGTATTGACCATTAAGACCGGTAATGATGCTGGTGGCGTTGTGATTGTTGTTGGAGCGGTTATACTGCAGAGAAAAAATTCCATGTGGTGGGCCATTCTTAGCAACAACATAGACAAGTAACCAACAACTTGTATTGCAACATAAACTTCGTGTGTTTCATAATGGATCTTGTCATGTCAGAGAAAAAAATTCTGTATTTATTTCCATATCACTAAAACCTTATCAAAATTTGTAAATAATTTAGTACCACGTTAATAAACATTTTTAACATTAGTCTCTGCCGTTCTGAACAAAAGAACAAGTAACAACCTTGGTATGGCAGAGTAAAAAACTGTACTTCTTTATTTTATATTTTGGCTTGTGCCTATGGTATGTTCAACCATTTTTCCAATTTTCCTCATAGGGTGGTCCATCAGCTATTAATGCAACCGAATAGGGAAATTTTTTTCAGGCATGTTTAGGAATCAGAAGAATGGTTTTGGTTGGTGGTGTTAACCAATTTCACAAAGAGGGGGGACCACTGCTTAACCTGGTAACTGAAATTGCAATGGAAACAAAAAAAGGTGCAGCTTTTGGCATTGTAAACCTAACAAAATAATTGAAACACCCAGAATCATGAGGGTCTGAAACAAAAATAATGCATTTTTTGCTCGGCTTAAAGCACTACCTTCTATTAACTAGTTTGTAATTTATTGAACTTTTTTAGCGGGCACTGGAAAAAAGAACAAAAACAAAACAGGTAGTAATTAGTGTGTTTGTTTTGTTTGCATTGAAGAGAGAAGCAGAGGACTCTCTCCAAGTTTGTTTTGTTTTGTTTTGTTGGTAAGAGAGAAAGCCGAAACTACATGCATGGTTGGTTGGTTTGGTCCAAGTGTGCAGTGATATCAGTGTTCGTGCTTTGCACCAAACCGAAAAGTGTAACTCCATTAAAAAATAAAACATGTTTGTCGGTTTAGACAGAGACACAGTTACCTTGAAATCGTCAATCTCAGAAGGGGAAACCGGGGGGCTGTCTGTTAGGGAGCCATTAAGAGGGCCACTGCTGTGAGAGAGCCTTCCTGAGGTCCTTGGCGATACCTCCTGCTGACCAAACTCAAAACCACCCATTCTGCTTCAGTCTCTTGTCACCGTAAACACACAAAATTGGAAAACAACTGATACAAACATATTCAAATTAAGGATATGTGTTGAAATGATGTTTCCTAAAATATAAGTTTATGAGTTATTTAATCTAGGTTTAATCATTCATATATCCTCTAACTTAATCACTTTATTTAATTTTGATGCATTATTTATTTAGTTTTTATAAATTTTGACAGTAAAAGCTAAAAAGATTAAAAATGATGTACATGAACAGAAAAAGTTAAAATGTCTAAAATAGATAGAGTTTAAATGTAAAAACTAAGAAAAAGTTTGCATATCCACAAATACTAAATAAGTAAATAACTCATTAATCTAATTACAAAGAAAAAACAAAATTAATTACAGTGATCTTGAGATTTTTACAGTCCCAAAACTGACAGAAAAAACTATTTCCTTCACTGAATTCAACTACTAATATACATACTCCTATTTAGCAACTAACACATGGAAATCTCTACGAAAAAAGTTGAAATAATTTGATTTTGTTATTCTCGTTTTTACATAGAAGTAGTTGCAGAGAAAAGAATAGAAACAGAGAGAAGAAAGAGAGGATGAGCAAAGAATGGAAGGGTGAGTGAGCATACGGAGTGAGACATGATACGATCCATGATCATCTGCGAGGTTTCAGAGGAAGCAAAGGAGAAAGGGTTGCCAGAAACAGCGGCGGATTCTTCAACTTCACCTGCTATGTCTTCGAGTATCACAGAGGCATTAGAATTGTTAGAACAAAGGTTAAGGTTGTTGATGTTGTTGCTGCTTTTGTTGGAAGAAGGTGGAAGCTGTTGAGACGAAGAGAGAGCCTTGGAGACTTCCAGGGCGGAGGCGCTCCACGACCGCGAGAGGAACTCCATGGGGTCGCGGGGCGAGGTGGAGTGAAACGGGTCGGGTCTCCAGGCGGGTCGCTCCTTTTCCATTTTCGGGTTCGGGTTTTGAAGAAACGAAGATGAAGAGGTTTCGCTTTGTTATGTTGAGTGTGGGGAGAATGAGAGAGGTTTTAAAGAAGAAGTGGGAAGTGGAAACAAGAAGTTCTATTAAAAGGGCATGGAGATATGTGACAGCCGTTGATCTTTGTCAGGATTTGATCAACGGGTGTCGCAGCCATCGTGCAAATATACCCTGCCACACTTCATAAAAAAGACAAAGAAAGGGAAAAAATGATAAATTTTAATTGATTTAGTAACATATTAATATAATTAAATAATAATGAACAAATGGCAATAAACAGAGATTGGTAAAAAAGAAAAAAATGGATCCTTTTTTTGAAGTGGTGAAAAGGAAAAAACGTTATAGGTGAGTTGTACTTTACGGGGAAGTTAATAAAATGAAACAATTGAGGATAAGATTAAAGCGTCTTTGGTTTGAACCCTCTTTTTGAGTTAAAGTGATTTTCTCAAATCCCATGCTGAAAACTTTTATTTTTATTTTTATCTGAAATTATTGATATTATTTTTTATGTGAAATAAAGAAGAAAAATAGTGCATGAGATATTTGTCTTATGGAAGTGAGAGTGAAAAGGTGGGTCCCTTTGATCTACAGAATAAATGGTACGATATTATTTGTTGACAGAGGCAATGCTATGCTATGCTATGCTATGCTATGCTATGCAATGCTAACGATGTGCAGATGCCACTCACACACAGACAAAACAAAAACTGTGATTTTCATAATTGCCAAAATCAATTTCACACACCTTTTCTAACAACAAAATCTAGATATCCACACTGTAAAATTCTTTTATTTTATCTTTTCATTCAATTATAAATCATTTACTTTTCACACTAATTATCTTAAAATTATAGGATAAATCTTATTTTTCATTTAAAAAAATAACTAACCATCAAAACTAAAAAAATAAGAACAGTGATATAATATCAAAAGCTTAATTGAATTTTGTTCAGGACTATTTTTTATTACAAATTTTACTACTTTCCATAATTATTTTTAAGAAAATTACTCTTTTAAGAAGCTTTCAAAAATATATTTTTTGCCAAAATTTAATTTTAAATTTCTTAAAAATACTTTTTTTAATTTCTTTAATGATTATTTTTATGGATGGATGGGATATTCTTACATGAAAAAATGTTCATAAATGGATTAGATTGATTTTTGTTAAATATATCCGATTGGATTAAATTTTTAATTAAATTTTAATAAATACAATAAATTAATAAAAATTCTTAATATTATTATGATTCTAAATAAAATTTATCTAATTCATCCAATCAGCCCTTCCTAAATAAAACAAGATGGATAGCATTGATATTCTTTTACTTTATTTTTCATATTTTTATTTATTTATTTTTATCGTTGTTGTTTTTTCTTTCTACTAAACATATTTTATCTCCACTTAATTCTTTTATTTTTCATTTACTAAACATATCTTATCTCTATTTTATTTCTCATATTCTATTTTTTTTTCTATTCTATTTCTCACATTCCTATATTAAACAATTTTAGTAGAATCTTGATCGATATTTAGAACATCTATTTAAATTTTTATTTTTTGTTTAATATTTGATTGAGTTATTTATGAGGTTTATTGGACTTAATTATCAACCATTACTAAATTTTTAGAACTTTTTTAATATGACCCTTTTATCTTTTGCTTGACATGTTCATAAGATAGGGTTTTTAGTTTGACAAGCTTAATTAGGCTAATTTTTTTATGGATTTAAATAGAAAAGTATCATAAAAATTCACTAGTTATTCTTAACATATATATGTTCAGTATTTTAAGGATTTGGACTAACTTAGAAGGATCTATTTACACAAAATTAATACTCAACTTTTTAAGAACAGGTATTTTTACAAATTTCATTAAGACGCTACATAAAACTTTATCCAAATTTTATAAGTATTTGAAAATATCTATTAAAATATAAAAAATTAATTAGTTATTATATAATGACTATAAAATATATTTAAGAATAAAATAGTTTAACTAGAATGAAGTATGAATATTTTATTATTTAAGTTAAAAAGTTCATAAATTAAAAAATATAACTATTCAAATTTTATTTCATAAAAACTATCATTTATTTAAAATACTTTTCCAAAACTTTTCTCTAAAATTTTGTTTGTTTATCTTCTTAAAAGATCATACCTCATATTAAGAATTTGGTGAATAATAGAACAATTAAATCTTATCAAGATTTATTTTAGAGTAAATTTTTTTCATTTTTTCTTTAGTTGGTTTTGGAAAAAAGTTGCATGCTTAGATCATTGATTAGAGTCTTCATATACAAGTTTAACTTTCGTGTGAGAATAAAAAAGTTTTGAAGTTTAAGCTTGAAAAATAAATATTAACCCGTGAGAGATGATTGTTATGATTTCTATAGTGTCTTAAGTAGATAATCTGGATGTGAAGGTAACTTAATTACAATATCTCAAATTTTATGTAGGGTTTGTGTGTTATTTAAATATATTCTAAATAATGAACTTGAGATTGGATGTTATGAGTTTAAAGTAGGTAGCTATTGGTTGTTGATTTTTCAATTAATTTTATATTGCTATGATAATTTTGAAGCATAATAGTTGTTGTTTAAGGTATGTGAATAGTTTAGAAGTCTGCAAAAGTTTAAAGGTTTCCATAATTCTTAATTTCAAGCTTCCATTTCTCTACAAAAATTCAAAGAAGTGTGGTATAATCACTTTTTATAAAAAAAAATACAAGTATCATTAACTTTTAAAGTAAAAGGAGGAGAGATCATGACAGAAATATAAATAAAGGGGTCAAATTGAATAAACAATTAAGTTGAAATCATACTTATCAGTAGCTTATGTATTGAATTGGGGATTTAAGAGATATCTTAACTTTATTGATATTGGACTCACACAAAAATAAAATTCAAGTGGTAAGACTCAAAAGAGGTCCCCATGACCTAGTCTGTAGTGTGAAAACCAACTGTGTGTGGTAGGTTATGAAAATTTACCCTGTCATATGAGGTGGACATGCGTTTTTCAGAAATAGAGTCAAGTGTCTATTGTGATTGAAGTCAATTGTATTTTTAACAAAAGATGTTACCGATGAGTATATATATATAATACTTAATTATGATTTTAATTAAATTAATTATTTATATTGTTTCCATTTGAGAATATGGATGAGATGTAAATAGATTATCTAAAGTATTTTTAATTGGGTTGTATAAATTGAAAAAACAAACATATATGGTATTGAGATACATGTATATTTAAATTCTTAAAATACTAACTTACTCTGATTTATATGCTTTTTTAAAATGTGATGATTGTTTCTGATGCAGGAGGACATAATGTTGTAGAGGAAAAGTATCAAGAAGAAAGAAAAGAAATTATTCTTTTGTTTTATTTAATTTTTAATTCTTTTACATGTATTTATTATCAATACATATATGAAGAAATAATTAAATTGTTTAGTATTTAAAATATGTGTATTTATATACTAAATACATATATGAAGAAATAATTAAATTGTTTAGCGTTTAAAATATGTGTATTTATATACTAACTAAATGTAATATTTTTAGAATGTTACACATTATTATATTAATTAAATTAAAAATTATTTTTTAAATTAAAAAATATTAATATCTAAAATAATATAAATAAAAGTTATATTTTTTACAGTTATTAATCTGAAAAAAATATTAATTAATTTCTATTAGTGATATATGAGTTTTTAAATAAAAATTTAAATTAGTCTCTCCCATAAGTTACAGATTTTAATTACTTAGAAAAATTAAATTTAAATTAATTTTTAATTAATTAGTTATTAATTTTATTATTTTAAAGACTAATAATATGATTTTTAAAAGTAATTTTTATGAAAAATATTTTATTTAATAAACTATTGCACTCCCAAACTAAATAAATATATATGAATTTTGATAACATATCACAAAATATAACATAAACAATACAATTGCATGAAAAATATCACGAATAGGACCTGTGTTTGATTATGTTCTTCATGAAAAAATTTAATTTGACTTTTAAAAGTAAATCGCAAAAAAAATCATCAATGTTGATGGAAATAACAACAATAAATTAACCTTGACTTACTTACTCTTAACACTGTCCATCTCAATGTTGGTTAAAAACTTCAACCATAAGAGCACTCTTCCTCAAAATAGTAAATAAATATATTTTCGTGAAAAAAACATGTCAAAATTGCTTGATTATAAAACATCAATCAATAACTTGAACTTAGAAAAATAATCTAAAAATTGATGTATTATTTTATATTAATCCTGAGGTATAAAAAAAGTAGGATAGAACATGTTTGACCTTCTTTTAAATTTTATGAAATATTAAATCTGTTTTTAAATGTTGCTAAATTTAAACACTTTTTAAAATTTTAATTAATAATGCCAATAAATAAAAAGCTGTCGTGAAGAATAATCTTAACACAAAATATTTTCTAATTACAAAATGCATGTGTTAATTTAATATATACTGTGATTTTTATTCACAAAATTAAAATATGTTTAAATTTTTGTAAAATAATAAGATCTGTTCATTTAAGTATTGAAATTTTTGAAAATTTGACAAGTTTCAGCCAACAAAATGCTCTGACAGTGTCTTCACCAGTTATCTGAGATCTGAGTTTGGTGCATTGGTCTCACAGTTTACTAAAAACTCAATTCACTGCACGAGGAATATGACAGTGTGACATTATTGAAGATGTATAAAGCTACTAATGTTAAGCATTTACTACAACATTAATGAATATGCTTCACTATACTGCTCCATTCTTGGATGGTCACGAGTTGCTAGCAAGGGAAGAGGGGACAAGGATGTTACAGTTGCATGAAGAAGAAGTGTCCCATGACATAGTATTAGGTTTTAAGCATGCCTGAGATCAGACCCTCTGATTGGAAACATCCATCACTGTAACTGTTCATCCAGCTAGCTTGTCCATTAATGAAATTCCTCTCTCTGGGTTGAAACCTAGATTCATAGATATAAATGTGTGTGTGTGTATATATATATATATATATATATATATCTTCATCTTCATGCCATTATCACCCTTTTCTTCATTCTTAATTAATTAATTAATTTATAATAAATTTTGTAATATACTTTTATCAAAGCCCTGGTTATATTATATATATAATGTTGAATCTATTTGCGATTACATGGTCTGTAATGTAACGTTCACTGCCACACGAATGGAAAAAGAAAATGGTGGGAATGTATATTTTTTTGCATTATAGTCAACAAGTACGTACGTGTGAGTACACCTCAATTGATGAAGTTGTTTTCATTAATAACTACAAGAGTCAAACTCATTAAATAACATGGTATACACATTATTAAATACTCATTAAAAATATTAAAAATAATATTTTTAGTACATTGAATATTTGAACCCGTATATAGAAGTAAAAGACAGTTTACAAGAGTATTTGGGCATTCTAATAATAGACGTAAGAAAATGAGATTGTGAGGAAAGCAAATGGACAGAATAGACAGTAAGAAACAGGAACAGCGATGGAAAACATAACAAGACATTGTTACAATCAAATATGCTGGAAAGAATCCTCGGCGTCTTCATCCTCGTAGCTGCAAGCTGTTTTAGGTTAAACACGTATATGTGGGAGAGATAGATACAATTTAACAACCAATGGCCACCACATGATAACATTACATGTTCAAATAATTAATCTCCACATGCTATTACTCTCTTTTCTTTTTATCAATATATATCAAATTTATAATTTCTTAATCATTACTTATGTACACAAATTATAACTATAGGACTTCACGTGCACCGGAAATACAGAAGGAAGAAAGCTGCTAAATGAAAATTATAATTTTATTTCATAATAAGACAATTTTAATTCGTAATTTGTGTGTGTGTCACGACTCGTATTCCTCAATATTTTATCTATAGCCAATCAATTTAATCCAAATTACGTCAAATAGAATATTCATTTTTTTATAATTGTGAAAAAATCTAAATGTAAATTTACACTTTTAGATACTGAATAAATAAATAATCAATTGCAAATATTGCATAATGATTAAGAAAACTAAATATCGATTAAAGAAATTAATAATATGTTTGTGCAGTTTTTAATACATATGTGGATTTCACTGCTCAACCTGTTACGTGATACAAGTATAGTTAAATAGGGTTAAAATATCCAAACTTACAAATATTTGGAGAAAAATTCGATTATTGAAGAAAAATAATATCTAAATAGATACTGACTAGTAATTTAAATGGATATTTTCATCTTCTCACAAGTAAGATGAGAATATTGTATTATCCCTATATATATATATATATATGACACTTGTTAGCCGTTAATACATTTCTTTAGATGGTCTTTTAGGAATGTAAATATGTTTGTAGAAATTTTATGTTTTAAAATATAATTTTATTTAAATTTATACTTTAGAGAGAGATTAATTTTTAAATATTTTGGATAATCTTGTTTAATTATCCAGTGAGGGTAAAGCACTTCTAAAGAATAGTGAAAATTTTATCTAAATTAATTAAAAATTATTTAATCATATCCATAGTTATTCTTAAATTTTTCGCTCTCATCTTCTTTTACTCGATAGAAACAACCTCAATATTTTTACCTTTCTTTTTTTTTTTTCTTCTCTCACCCAATTCAAAGAAAGCATACCGTTTATACATGTCATTGTTTTTAAAAATTTGGTGATAAGAAAAGTTATAATTGCTTGATGGGAGGAATAAAATATGAAAAAAAAAACATACAAGTGTTTTGATGTGATGGGATTCATTTAAAAACAATAAAAAAGTAGAAAAATGGGTTACCAAAAGGGGATCACCTCACTCATAAAAATAAAATAAAATAAAATAAAGAATCTCTTGTGTTTGTTTATAATTACCAAAGGTGGTATAGAGAGCAACTATTCATATACAAGGACTACGTCATATATTACCCATGCTGCGCATGCAAGCTTTTGGGACCATTTGATGCAATAGACTATTTTCTATTTTTACTTTTTACTATCAAAATATTACTTTATTTTTCAATCCTTCAAATTTTATACAAACAATCATTAAAATTAATAATTGAAAAAACAACATGACATATATATTAATTTGATTTGAAGAGTTAAATATTTCAGTAAATTAATATGACTCAACTTCACAAGAATGTATTTATAAATTATTGCACTCAAAATTATTCATTTATCAACTAATATATTATTCAATATTTCTATAATAATATTTATCTTTCTCTCATTAATATTGAGTTTAATAAAATATCTATTTACACACATTAGAATCATAAGTATAAAAAATATATAAAAATTTAAATTTTAAATACATCTAATAATAGGTAATTATTTCTATTCATATAGTGTCATTATAAAGACAACAAGGTAACTTAAAATATATCTCATAAACATCATATCATATATTCAATTTAATCACCAATCATACATTTATATTAAGCTTGCAAATCGTGTTATTGATATTACGAATTTCATATTTAGTTACCATTTTTTATGATGAAATATAAAACATTTTTTAAAATATTTTAATCAATAAATAAGTTTCATTCTAAATTAATAAGTGAAGTTTCGTAATTTTAAACCTACTATCTACTTTTTTTTCAATTTCAGTAAACTCCAATCTACATATTAAACTGAAAGAACTTTCTCTTAAACTTTCAATAAAAAAAAAAAAAATCATGTTCAACATATTTGTTATGCAATTGATACCAATCCTAAAATTAACTATGTATAATTATAATTATCCAGTTAAAGGTTATATTAAAAGATATGAAATTTTAATAAGAATAATGATTTTGGAAAAATAAAATGAGAAGGAAAGTATGTGAGAAAGATGATTGAATATTGAATGTGAGCTGAAATTAATATGAAAAATAAGTATGAAGCAGAGGGCAAGGTGGGTCCAAAGTGTTGGAAACTCTCTGACCCAACAATTACAGGAGAGTCTGTGACAGATACGTTTTACCATAACAAAATCTTCACCCTTCATGAATCACTGAATCACTGACGCTTCTCCAACCTTTGCTCTTTATTTTTGTTTGCCCTAACTTTCATTCCTCTTTCACTTTCTCCCCCAAAAGCTTCACAAACCAACACCTTTTCTTCTTCTCTGTCCCATTTTCTCCTTTCGACAAACCCTTTTTTGTTTCTTCCACCTAAATTCAATCAACTCCCTCTGCTACCATTTTCCATTTCCCATGCATTCCACTCTGCTGCATCTTCCTACTTCTCCCTTTCAAATCTTTTTATTTATCCACTTCAGTTATATCAGAATCATACCCTAACCCTAGATCTTCAAAAACACTCAAACATCAAATTATTTGTGCCAACAAATAATAAGATTCTAATAAAATTATCATTTTCTATCAATTTTAGTTAATCCTTACTCTGTTTTTTTTAAGATTTTTCATACCTTTTTCATTGTATCATACAAAGACAAAGAGGGATGGTATAGTTAAATCAACTGGTAATTAACATTCTCTAACTTTGATATTTTAATAAAACATGTTGGTATGAATTTTATTTGTGGTTTTGGAATGTTAGTAATGTGGAAGGGACAATGGAAGTAAAGAAAGGGCAAGGAATATTTGTGTGGTCAAATATGTGGGGCTGTAAATGGTTAATTGGTTGGTGACAATGGTGAATAATTGGATAATGTTTGTACTTTTGTTTCTTTTAATGCCAACATTTTTGGCACTTGCACCCACATGACAAAAACATTGTTCCACCTAGCTGGATCTTCCTAGTCAACTATTTCATTGAATTTTGGCCATAATTAGCAGAGGAAAATCTATGTTTGTGTTACACACTAATCACATCTATGTTATGCTGAATCTCATGAAAAATCATTAGTTTTAATGCAATATCTAGTACTTTGGGTTACTAAGAAAATCTAGGGCAAAATAAAGGTTTAAAACTTTATGAACTCGTAATTCCCTACAATATAGTGCCTGCCAATAAACAATTTTTTGTAATGAATTTTGAATCAATAGTTTTGCAGACCAACTTCATGAATTATAGTTTTTTAATACTTGGATATGTTTTAGTTTCTCAATTTGTGGTCATCGAATTTAAAATTTATGTTTTTAATTCTCAGAATTTGAAGAAACTTTGTTTTAACTTGCATGTCCAAACATTTTATACCACATTGTTAAATAAACCCTTTGAACAAAAAATGAGTTGTGAAAATGAATACTTTTAAAAAATTTGTAAGGTGTGTTTGATGATAACCATACAAAAATAAAATACATTGTCACCTAAACAACTTAAAAATATAAGTCATATAAACAAAATGTTCAATATTTATAATAAAGAGATAAAATAAATAGTTTTAAATTAAAAATATTGAAAATTAGTAAGAAGTTAGCTATATTTTTTTAATTTATGTTTAATTTATCTTGAATGCAATATATAATTCTATTTTACTTTATATAGACAGTACTCTATTGTGTTTTCTTTATTTTTTCAATTTTTTTTCTAATAAAATAAATTAAGACTTACATTTTAATAATTTATTATTTATATTTGAACTTAAAATTAATTTATTTTTTATAATTGAAAATCTTAAAGTATCTTAAATTTCATATCATATAGGAATATTTCAAATAAAAGTGTCTTAATCCAAAAATTAATATTGTGGTATAACTTAACATTAAAATACCTTTCATCTTCGAACTTTAATACAAATGTATAACATGATTGAGTTCAAATATAATAAATTGATACAGATGTTAAAATCAATTTATAAATAAATAATTTATATATAAGTTAATTTGTAGAAGAAAAAAACTAATCTAAGTATCAAAGTAGGAATTAATTTAATTTTAAAATTAAAAACAAAAAATAATTTTACATTTAAACAATAAAAAATAAAGTTAATTTATGAAAATAATATTTAAAGCATTGAAATGGTTATTAATTATGAGATTAAAGTGGTGGGGTGCATTGCATAAATAGGTGGGTCCAATGTCATAAGGGCATAGTTTTCATCATTAACACAAAGATAGTACGTTTAGATAAAGAAAATAGTGGTTGAGTTGAACTCTATTAGTAGTACCTTTTCATAATCACTATGGTAATTCTTTCTAAACTCAAAATTCTGGAATTAAAGCCTTGATGGAACCTTCAACTACACATTAATTAATGCTTCCTATCCATCATACAATTTCATAAACCTCATGGATCCAATTATATAAACTTGATGGGACTTTCAATCACTTTAACCATTTTATATATTTAATTTCTAATTCTCATCTCATTTCATATTTTCTTTTGTTTCTTTTTAAGTGTTACTTAAATTTTTTTATAAAATAATTACAATATTTTTTAATTTTAATAAAATATTTATAACATTGTTGTTATTTTTATATCATAGTAAATGTGTGTGTATATATATATATACATATATTAAACATTAAGTAAAGGGTACAAATATAAATAGTAAAAAATAATTAATAATTTTTAAACTTTAAAAAACAATTAAATAGAAATAAAAAATTAAAAAATCAACTTTTAAAAATAATCGAGCCAGAAAATTTGGTGAGACTTTCAATTACTTGGTGAAGGTATATGCTTCAATTGTGGTTGTGACTATATTTTAAACCTTAATATATCTATTAAGCAACTTTAATTTATTTATGGTTTTAAATAAAATTAAGGTTTAATAAAAATTTTAATTTTAATTTCAGGTGAATTTTAGTAATATATTTTTATTATTATTATTTTTAGTATAGTTTTAATTTTGATTAAAATTAATAAATTTGACTTTTTTTATTAAATTAGTGTGAATGGTTTTAAAAAAGATAATGACGTGACACATGACATGACACATGTCAAAATATTTTTTTTCTTTCTTTTTTTCACTTAAAATAATGATGTACCTACATCATAAAATGTCCATTTACTAACTTGACATTATCTTATTAGTTTGATACATTTATTTATTTTTTTTATATTTTTTTCTTTCACACTTGTCTTGTATGTCTGACAAGTGTGTGTATATATGAAAAGTGTGTTTTGTTATGTATCATGTTATCATTCTTTTAACACTCATTTATATCAATTTAATAAAAAGAATCATATTAATTAATTTTAACTAAAATTAAAATTAAAAATTTAAGATGGCAACATGGCTTATAATTCATAGCTATTGTTTCAAAGGTTTGTGGAGAGTATTGTACACGAAAATGAAGGATTTCTTTTATTTATTTATTATTTAAATGCGTTTTATTTTTCCTAAATTTGGTTTTGCTACTTTAAATTTTATATTAAAATTACTATTTTTAGCCTTTCGTTTAAACGTGTTTGATCTAAAATAGAATAAATATTATATATATAAATGAAATATTTATAGACATATAAAAAGATATTAAATAAATATTTTAAAAAGTAGTTTGTTACCATGATACTTAATTGATATTTTCTGAAATACACTTATAATTTATCATTTTTTTACTATTACAAAAGTCTTCCATTTCATATAAATATAAAAATTGAATGTAAGGTAGAAAATGACAATGTAATGGTTTTAAAACAAAATAAAAGCTTACATAGAGTTTTAAGAAAATGGGATCTCAATATAATTTGAGAAAATTTAAGATACTACCACTGAGAAAATTTAAGTTGGTACTATACTGAACATTGTATAGTTCAAATGCCATCAATTAGTTTGATATATTCTTAATGTTTTGTAGATTTAATTGTAATTTTTTTATTTAATTGGGATGGATGCATTGTGGTAATTGCAAATGATTGAAAAAAAATGCTATGTATAAATTCTATGAATATGCTCCAAAAATGGGCAATCTATTTAAGAATTTTAATTTTTAAATCAATTCTCCAGAAAATAGATTTAAAAAAGCAGCATTTAACATCTCCTTACTATAAAGCCGGTTTAATAACAACTTTTAAAACCATATTTATCAAAAACCGATTTCAAAACATATCTTTTAAATCTATTTTTACAAAATTTATGTGAAATATAATAATTCTTTACATCATTTAAAAAATGATGTAATTTAAAAAAAAATAGATTCCTAAATGTTTTTCAATAGTAGGTTTTACATCGATTAACTTGGAAAAAAAATCTATTTAATTACTATTTTTGTCTACCGATATCTTTTAAAAAAATATAAAGATTTAAGGTAAATTTTTAAATTAATAAAATGATGAGAAACCTATTGGAAAAAAAGAGTTAACTTTTATTTATGTATGTATGAAACTTGTGTGAGATTTATAAAGTGGACTTTTTGTTATGTTAATAATAGGTTGTTATTAGTGGGTAGTGCTGCAATATAATAATATGTTGTAATGATTAAAAAGTTGAAGGATGTATAATGAGATGGGGTAGGGCTGCATCAACTCATCAAAATCAAAAACATATATTCAGAAATTGGACTGAGTTTTGTCTGAATTTTCCAATAACAATCCCCAGTGTACGTGCCAAATAATGCAAAGTTATGATTCTATTTGACTTATGATTCTAGAATATAATTTTTTCAAAGTGTGTTAGAAATTGTGTAATTAGCAATTTTGTTTTGATCCATAATTTTGCATATGGTGATCCTTTTTTTTAAATATATATTCATGGTACATTTAATGAATATATATATATATATATTGGATCAAGGATTCAATTAAATAAACAAAATAACATAAAACTTGTGATAAATCAAAGATCATGACAAAATTATGAATTAACATTAAAAAATATAAGATATCAAAATCACAATCACTATAAAATATTAAAAGGAATAATTTTTTTTATTAAAAAAGGAAGGAGTTCTCTAGGTTTGGTCACTATTTCCTTTTGAGCAAACCCAATTGACCAATTTCTTTATAGACCAAAGGCTTGTGATTGTGTGATTAGCAAATTGTGAAGAATTAAAAAAGGCATATATGATGTGACAGAAGTACATATATGATATATGTGTGTGAGGAAGCAAAGGGACAAGATTAATTGGAGAATGATTATGGCATATATCTTATGGGAAACAAGAACTCATTTCATGGATGAGATGGAGCTCTAGCACTGTTCTAAGATGGTGAAACAACCACCCAATTGAGCAAATATCAAGGGTTGCATCCATTTTCAAGTTTCAAATTTGGTTTCAGTGGAATATTTGATTATGAGCACTAATACAACAAATGTGTTGACACTAAGGGGAACTTAACTTGACTTGAAGATGACATATCAATCACATTGTGCTTCACACTTATAAAGTTGGTTTTCACCAATTTCCTATTCTTCCATCAAATTAATTTCATGGCCAAGTTGAAAATAATAGTTTGGTTTGTTTGACATGGAAATAGAGGAACAAATACTCATGATTATGATTTTACTATCTTCTTCTTCAAATGGGTCATCTATATTTGAATATTTTTATAGTGGTTGAAGACAAATGGTTTAAAAATAATTTCATAATGAAAATATAGTCTTTCAAATATAGTAATTGTTTCCACAATGTTATTTTAGTCAAATTAAAATTAAAATATTAATATATTTGAGATAATGATACATATTATTTTTATTTTTATTTTTATATTCTTGTATATGGGTTGGGTATCCCCATTTGGTGCTCCATTTTATATATTCTTTATTGCTGATAAAAAAAATATTAATATGTTTATAAAAATATAAAAAAATGTATTTTTTCCAATCTCTAGTTCCTTAAGATAGTTATTTTTTTATCATCTTGATAATGATGTTTAATTAAAAACAACAAGGATACATATATAGTCCTACATTTGCTTTGAATTTAACAATATTATAATTAATTGATTATAAGTGATAAAAAATTGTGATATCGTCACCACCTTGAAATATTCTTCATGGAAGTAATAGATTTTGGTGTAGGTGCTAATGATTTCTAGAATATTCAAGAAAACAAAGGAGAAGAGAATGAACAATTATCATAATTAACCCTAAATCTTTGGGATATGTTACTCACGGGGCATGCTTTTCCAACAAAAGATTCCATAGAACCTAACACCAAACTCGAACTCAATATAATAATCAAAGCACACACTTACCTAAATTAGGAATAGTATTCATCTTTAATTATACTCATAAAAATATTAGTGTTTTCATCATAGTGGGATGGACCTACACCATAGGCAAATAAATAAAATCTTCAGAAATGTAAACTTTAATAGCTACACTTTGTATTATACCATGTACGTAAATCAAATTTCAAATGTAAACTTGAGATGTGCTATAAATTTTTTGTATATATGATAAATGTGATTAAATTTTTTTAACAAGTGGAGTATTAGCTTTTACCATCTTTTCTTATTTATTGAAAAGACAAAGAAAGTGCATGGGATTCGAGAAAAATTGGAACATAAAGATAGGCACACGTAGTTCCAAGTTCCAAAGTTCATTCGAGAATTGGGCACTTGAATGTTAGAATTTTGAAAAGGAATATGATCATACAAAACATAGTTTAACTAGTTTGAGATTGATTAATAAATAATATAGATTATTGCATAGCCTTTTTTCTTCTTCTCATGGGTAAGTTTTTCTTAGAAAATGTTATATTGTCAAAATGATACTTTCAGCTTGTATCTAAACAAATCTAACTCTCTTAACTAGTATATTTGAAGTTCTACTTGTAAAATGTTAATACTAATAAATTAAACTTTTGTTATGGATTAATGTTTTAATCACAAAAACGAAAGAGACATTTTTAAAACTTTGGCGCGAGCAATCAGGTTGCTAGACTCAACAATAAAGCAACCATATAAAGGGTAAAAAGATCTTAAACATAAAGAAAGTTAGAATAGATTCAAATTTTGAAAAGAACACCCCATTGCTGTGAAGATCAAAATTGAGAAACAAAGAAAGGAAAAAGGGTTTTGGTAGATCATAAAAGGGGTTTGTGTTGTATTATAAGAAGCTTGATAATAGAAAATAAGAATATTTAAGAATTTTACTATAATATTACTCTAGACCAGAATTTTGTTGTTTAGTGTAAAGATATAAGAAGTGAAATGATAAAGGTTGTGGTTGAAGATATATGAAAGATGGTTAGTTTGTGGGTACATATAATAATGATGGTGGGACGTAGGCCGCGGAATAAGGAAGCGCCGTATGGTGAGTGATGGTGGAAGGTGGTAGCTGCATTTAGCAGATAACCACTCTCATGTGTCAAGTTTTGGTACTTCTACTTAGCTTTCCTACGTTTTTGTCACAAACATTCCCATCATCAACTTCACCACATTATTTCACTAATCCAATTTAATTAAAATAAATTCAGTATAATTTATAATTGAATTAAATTTGATTCAACTTTTCTCTTATCATAAGCTTATATTACTCAAAAACCTATTTTTATATTTGACTCACATTCATTTTTAATTGGTAAAATTTTAAAAAAAATTACAACTTTTTTACTCTTGTCTTTCCCTCATTTCATTTTATTTTTGTTATTTATTTTTAACATTCACCTACCTACATTTCAACCATAACATCAAACAATAAAATTTAAATATTTTTGTGACAATGTGTTTTTCTTGTATCAATCGTAACATTTTTATCTTTATCATTTGTTTATGTGGTACATTTTTACTATATCTCAATTCTAATATTAGACATATAAACATAAACATTATTATAATGTGTCTTCTTATTTGTGTCAGTTTTAATATTTTTGTTTTTATTGTTATCTTTCATTATTAATCTATGTTATTTGTTTTTATTTTTCACATATCTTTTAGTCTTTGTATCTTTGTGTTTATTTCTATCTTTTGTCTTTGATAATCATTTTTGTTGTCTCTTGTCCAAAATAAGTGAAAATTCCACTTATTTCTTTCTTTCTTTTTATATCATTTTAAATTATATTTACACATTTTTTAATTCCAAATGTACTATTCACATTGATCATATTTTTTAAAAACAAATAACATTCGTCTATTCATTATTTTATTTTAAAATATCACATTTACTAAAAATTTAAAAAATTATAAAAACTAAAATGTTAAAACTCAAAGAATTTTTAATGATAGAATGATTTAATTTTAAAATATAAAAAACATCATAAAATTATATTGTCACTATAAATTGTTATAAAATATAAAATATTATATTTTCTTAAGAAAACATTATTTTAACAAGAAATTTAAAAAATTCCAATAAATATTAAGTTCTAGTTATGAACTGTAATAATAATTTAACATGTAAAATAATAATAATTTTAATTTATTTAGTTAAAGACATTAATTAATTTAGTTAAAAGCTTAAAAAATATTTAAATAATTAAGTATGTTTATATGTGTATATATATATATATATATATTAAAAAATAAAAATAAAAGATACTAAAAATTAGAGGGTAACAAACATCCTTTTTCTTGTCTTCCAACAATTTTTTCTTAGTCCAGTAGATCAGAGTCCAATATCATTAACACGAATTCTCATTGCATGGATTGACTACACTATTTAAAAAGATTTTAAGAAATTTGAAATTATGACTATAAACATTAATCCATAGAAGTATAAAGAAAAGAAAGAAGAGTGAAAGAGATAGGTATCCTAGGGTTGGAGATGGGACATGATGAATTTATGTTACAAATTTGTGTTGTAATTTGAGGACCACATCGTAATCTTGACATAGTGGTGATGCCACCTAACATAATCATAGCTCTCATAATTCAAAACTAGGGTGCCATGCACTATTCAAGTTGAATTTCCCATGGGATTCAATTTTGTATTCATTCTTCACCATGCACATTCTTATGAAACCAATGCCGCAAATAAAGGATTCTGTTCTTTGTCTTTTCTTTCTCAAATCAAGCTATTCACCATCTTTTAACATTTTTTTCATTAATATTTCTAAGTCAATTTTTTTTAGAGAAATTAGATAAATTAATTTCGGTATAATTTTGTATTTAGGTTTTCTTATGTGAAAATAACAACAACAAAAAAAGAAACTTTAAGAACTGAAACAGTCAACCTATTTAGTTCTTATGTGAAAGTTAGATAGGCTTTTATGGGCTTCAAGCTCATTAGGATTTCGGGCTTTGTTATTCGCACTACCGTTTTTTCTAACTATAGCCACATTTTGTGTTCCTTTTAAGAAAATAATCCTAATTGAAATGCATTTCTATGTTTTGTATACTTTATTTTTAAAATAAAATGTTGTTCATATAGATAATATTATAAATGTGATTACTGTTTTAGTCATTGAAGTTGGCTAAATACGGTGATTATTTATACACGGATGGGTATTTTTTTTTTGTGTTTTTTCCTTTTTACATTTTTCATTTAACAAAAATAGTGAATTCTTATTTTATCATTACTTTTATTTTCTTATGAATAAGTAAAAAAATATTGAACTATTAGATACTATTTAAAAGAGAGCAATTGGAGATAAAATAAGAAAAGTAAAAAAAAGTGTATGCATTGAATTTCTACATTTTCATTCTATTATAAAGTAGCACGGTAATAATAGACGTATTGAATTTTACCCTAACAAGATTAAAATAAATATTCAGAGTTAATTAAGAGAATAAATATATCAGCACATGGTTTTCGATTTAACGATAATATAATTTTTTATACTAGTAATATATTTAAATATAAAAAATGAAATCATATTAATATATAGATATTAGATAATTTATATTATAAAAGTCATACTTACTTATAAATTTAATATATAAATCTTATAATATTGTTATATATTATTAAATGAGATTCGATAAGATTGTTATATTCGAAAAAGGTAAATTTAAAGTCGTAAAAAGAATATTATATAATAAAAATCATAAAAATTGAATTAAGATTTTATTTTATTACTTTGTGATGCAAATATCCTTATTTTTTGAAATTACGTATTTTTCTTGTATTAGTTCATGAAACTAAGAAAAATTTAAATAAATGTCTAATTTTTTTAAAATTTTTATTTAGACTCCAAAAAATGATTTTTTAGTGTAGAGACTTAAATAATATAAACAACATATGTTTAGAGATTAAGAAAAGTTAATTTTAGAGATCTAAATAAAATTTTAAAAAATTTTGAGAGACTTAAATTTTCCTTCATTTTAGAAATTGGAAATATCATACCTAGATATATACAATTATATGAAGTAAATTTTTGACGTAATTCTTTTAAGTAAAATATTTATTTACTGTAAAGTAAAATAAATTCAGCAATGACGGTAAATACATAAATAATTTATTTTTTTACACTTTGAAAATATAATTTAATTTTAAAAATATAATTTAATTTCCTTTCTTTGTTCTTTGTTCATGGTGGTGGTGAGTATTAACAGCAGAGCAGAATAGAAGAGAGAGAGAGAGACAGAGAGAGGAACAAAACCTAGAAATCGCGTTTTGACTAAAGAGAGTGTCCCAAATTGTGAAACCCTAACACAGGAACGCAATCTGGACGATGAGCATTCGAAGGTTGAGCGGCGAAGAATCGCAAGCGCTTTACTCTCTGCTGGGAGCAGAGCTGCGTCCACTCCATGAGATCCTCTCCCAATTCAACTCCTCAATCCCTTCCTCTCGTCATTTCACTCTCTCTTCCTATCTCCTCATTCTGTTGCAGGTAACAATCCCTTTTCTTTTCGCCCCTTTTCAATCCTCACTCGCAATTCAAACTTCTAGGGTTTATCAATCAGAAATCTTGTACGTAATTTGACACTGATTCGATACTCATTCTGGCATGTCAGCGTTTTGGGGGATTTTTTTCTCCTTTTAAATTGTTAGAACGATTAGGCGGAAATGCTGTTGAATTAAAATAATGGGTTGGGTTTTCCTTTATTGTAAGGGGGGGTTTGTGTTTTAATTTTTCGTAGATACAGATTTTTGGGAGTGGTGTTGATTGTTGTCTAATTGGAATCTTTTGTGGGCAGGACAACAAGGTTCTCAGCACCACTGAGAGGTTAATAGCTTTTGCTCTGCTAGTTGAGGCTTATTCATCCCAGAAACCTGCTTCAAATCCCTTCATAAGCTTTGTTGTAAACGTAAGCAGTTATTTTATTAATGTTGTTGTTGTAGTTGTGTTGTGGACTTTTTTGTATGGGTACTATATGGTTTGTCTAATTCTTTGAAGATTGGGCCAGTTTTTGAATGCAAGAGAATGATGATATGATTCTTAAAACAAATATGAAATGGTGAAGAGAAGAAACATGAGCAGGCACCTTAAATAAGTTTTCATCATTGAAATGAGTTGAAATATTTTCAATGATATATGAGGCGATGAATGGCTCAACAGAATGGAAAAACTGCTTTTATACCCGCACCAGTACTGCAGTGCCTTTTAAGAGTCTGTGACTGAAATCTTATACGCCTATGGAAAGCTAACATTTTTATCACGGAGTGATATCCCACCGTTTTCACTGTTTCTCAACTCTGAAGTTGTGACAGAATAAACTAACTATTTTTCTTCTAAACTAGAATTAAGTTAATAATTATTAATGAACATGCTATCCAAAAAAAGAGTCAACTAACATTCATCCATGAACTTGAGTTTGTGCAAATTAAATTTGTACTAAGTTTACCATTAGTGATAGTGATTTTTTGTGAATTAACACAATTTTGTCACTATGGTGCAGAAAAATGTTTGAGTTCGTGCTAAAATGATATGGCTTTAAGAGAATAAAGAGAAATCTGAGAAAATATATTACTGATATGTGTTGAGAGGTACAACTGATTGCTTTCTATAGGATATTATAGTTACTTGGATCTAACCTACTGTTAGTTCTTTACAACAGAAGAATAACAGAAAATTACTGTCTGACATGTACCACTCTGACTGACAGAATGCAGTATGCTATACAGTATACTCCAACAGGTTTTGATTTAAAGTTTAAGAGAGCTAAGATAAACCATTAAAAAGAAAACCTTCACAAATGGTAAATCTGGATATTCACAAAGCTAAGTAGTGTTAGATTAGATGATTACTTGGTTTATGTAGCCAAGTTTGCCTGCTGAAATATGTTCAGTGGTGTTTGGTGTCTTTTTAGGCAATTCCATCTGGGAACTTCTAATGAAAATCTTAGCCGAAACAATTAATTAAGGTTAATGAAGCAATTGGAATCATATCATATCTCATCTCTATACCAATAAGTAATAGATTGGATTTTGCTTTTCTCTCTACCATTGGTATTATTGTGCTATATTACTGTTGAGTTAAGGATAATTTCTTGGTTACAGGCTTCCTGTCATGAAGGGTCAGAAAAAGTTGAAAGGGCATTTATTCTGCAGCTACTAGGTGTTGATAGCTCCAACAGTGGGAAAGAGGTTATATATTGTTTTTTTGTCTTAACATTTGTTAAGCCTTTTATTTATTCTCCATAATGATGTGTTGTGTTCAATGTCATTCCTATTTTATGCAGTTAAACTATATTCTTTTTACCTGTTTGCTATAATTTCTGACTCTATAGTCTAGGAAAGAGGAGATTTCTGGGCATTGCTGTTAGCCTTGTGCAAGTTTTGGTGTTATAGGTATTCTGCAAAAATCACTCTTGGTCAAATGTGGAATAAGAAGATCAATATTTTAAAGGTGTTATTTTTTCTGTAATTTTGGTGAAATTTAGTTGGAAAGGAAAATTTTTAATGAGTTGTATGATATAGGAAATAATTTTTAAGGGAGTCTATTTGTCTGGTTTCTGTTCATATTATTATTAGAGAGGGCTGATGTGATTATTTTAATTTTTTTTGCTTTCAGCCTTCTTTGGCTGAACTTGTTGCTAACGTATTTTTTGTTTTGGATTCTGTCTCTTGTTTTGCCTGCAACATGCATCTAAATGTTGGCTGTTGATCTTCCTTACTCTGTCTCTTTCATTAGATATTTATCTTCAGTGGCTTGTAATTTCTGAGGTGTTTTTCTTTTCCTGGAGGATTGCAGTTTCTTAAACAGTCTGCATCTGATTATGTTAAAGGATTTGACCAGTCATTACATGTAAGTCACGATATGCAAAGTACTTACCTGTAGCATATCCAATATTGTCCTTCCTTAATATCTAACTTCTGAGATATATCCATGCTTTTTTAAATTTCTCAGGATAGTCCTTGGTTTAGAATTTCTATACTTATTTATCCTCTCCGTTTCCAGGAGTTCCCTCCACTAGATCAGTTGAAGCAGCAGTTTTCTGATAAAGTTCATCTAGAACCATATCGTTGCTTATTAAAAGATGGTACTGTAAAAAATGTAGTCCCGGACCCAGATGTTCCCCCAAGTTGTGATGCAGATTCTTTAGAGTATGGCCCATGATGTGGATTGACTAATTTATATATATAGTTTTTTTTATTAATTTTCACTTTGTTTATTAGTCTCATCAATGGTTTCCCATAGCTATTTTAGATTGGCAATCTAAAGTTCATATATGCTCTAAATTATTATAATTACCAATTTATAGGTTTGATGTGCGACCTGGGACAAAACCTAAACATGGTGCTGGCGATAAAGAAGAGGCAGTAGTTGGGTTGTTGTCAAATCTTTCATTGGAAGGATTAAATCCTCATTGGATCAGACCACTTCCACCAAGGCTGCCTATACTTGATGGGGAGGTACTACATATTTGTATCTGGTATATTTGATTCTTGAGTCTTAATGATTAAAACTATTTATACTTGGAACCCTTTTCAGCTAGTTTGGCTCAATCCTGATGACAATCATGAACTTATGTGGGACTATGGTATGTGTGTTGATACCAGCAGAGGGGCTGCAGTAAGGGACTTAATTGCAAAAGCTCTGAAGGGAGCCCTTGCACCTGCACAGCAAGAGGTTATTATTATTATTATTATTATTTGATAGAAGAGGAAAATATTGTAGGAGCAAAGATACCCTGTCTCTTTTGCATCTCTGTAAAGGATAAATGCATAAACAGCTTGAAAAGACCATGTGCTTACACTGAATAAAGCCTAACTCTTAATCTTATCTCAAATCATTTGTTCACTCGTGAAACATCTTAAAATAAGTGTTACAATAACCAAGTGGCATGTGGATTGCACATGTCCATAGAAATTTAGCTTCTTTAATATGACCAAAATCTTTGAAGCTATTTAAAAATTGGACTGTGACATTGGACATCATTAAGAGACAGCAGCAGAACAATGTAGGGACAGATGAACTCATTCTGAACAAGCACTACACTATTGCTTACATATCAAGGGAAAATACTTGTGGTTTGTATCCAAAGCTGAAACTTGTGAAGTGGAATAAGATTATGCAATGGTCTCCTGATTGACTTTCAAGGAAAAAAACTATTTTCTTCTTTTAGGTTGGGATATTTAGGAAATTTAGTAAACCATATGAGTTTTCTTCATACTATAGCATTGATGATTATTGAATTTAGGTGAGAGAATGTGGGAGTTTCTGAATTCTTATTGAAATGAGTTCAGCCCTCCTGTACAAGATTTATATAGCAGTAACTGACTGTAACAAGATCTAACTAACTATCAGTTAGTTAGAGGGGACAGCTTGTCAAAATATGACAACCTAACAGAGTACTGCTGTGCAGAGATGGAAAAAATGTGCAAGAGTAAAACTATACTCCAATGATAATCTGCTGTATATATATATATTCCTTGGTAGTTGCTACAGATTGCATCACATGGCAGTATGGAAAGTGGTATCTCTACTTTTGTTTCATTTTGTCAAATGTTTAATGCATACGACTTATAGCTTTCTTCCAATCCAGCAAGTCCTGGTGGAGCTGGCAAATGATCCAAAGCTTGTATATCACTGTGGACTGACGCCAAGAAAATTGCCAGTACGTGTTTTTGTAATCTTTTTGGTGAATCAATGACCAAGTCGGGTCTTGATGTTTTATTCTCATTTTTTTTTAAATCAGGAACTGGTGGAAAACAATCCTCTTATTGCAGTTGATGTTCTCACTAAGTTGATAAAGTCTCCGGAAATATCAGAGTATGCATTTTTTATCTATTATATTTTTCTGTCCTCTAGTATATAGATTACCCTCTTCCAATTATTTTCTTTATTTCTATTTGCTTATTTATGGATGCAGATACTTTACAGTACTTGTCAATATGGATATGAGTCTACATTCAATGGAAGTTGTGAACAGGCTTACAACAGCAGTTGAACTACCATCACAATTCATTCACATGTACATAACTAATTGTATAGCATCCTGTGTGAGCATCAAGGTACTTTACTCTGCCTTACTGCCGTAAGCTTTTACTTTCCACAAAACAAATGTGTTCTCTAGGAAAGATTATGCTTTTGTATAATAGTTACTGGTATTCAGTTTCTTGACTTGTAGATTATGTAGGGATATTGGATTGAGTTTCTTTCTAACATTTTATTCATTTATGGAAGTGGCATGGTAAACAAAAAAATAGGGATATGGGAGAAATTTGGAAAGGCCATTATATGGGAATAATTGACCTTAAGGGATGATGTTAGGTCTGAAATTTGACATAAATCATCGAACTATATGTTGCCTTCTTGTGGTATGATAAAAGTGCTTTTGAGATAGTAAAGGTTGTCAAATTGTAGAGTCTATGTAAGCTTGGGTAGCATTCTAAACTTGATTCATAACCTCCAAAGTGTTTATCTAATATATAAATAAAATAATTTTAAAAGCCCTATTAATGCATATATATATACGCATTTATAGTAGTCCTGATTATATTTAAACTTTTTTACTATATAATAATGCACTAGCAGACCAAAATAATAAGTGTGGTAGTACACTAGTACTACGTAAGATCAAAGTACATAAATGACCAACCATTTATCAATTATTAAAAGCAGAAGTTACTAAAGTGAAAACATTTCAAAAATGGATTTTCTCAAATCATGAGTCCTGGTGAAACACAGATCATTATGGGTTCCAGGGGGGATTACGTTTGATTTCAAACTAACTGACTTGCTTCTTGACTTGAGAGTTCATGCAAGCTTACACAAGTTTACCCGAGTATATGTAGAAAAGGAGTTTGACAGAACCTTGGTTTATCTACCTATAATAATAATATTGTAAGAATTTAAGAGTTAACTCGAATTAGATAAGCACTTGACTTTACTACAATATTGTTTGAACTGGACAGAAATGTCTCCACATGAATGTATGATGCACGCATGCACACATTTGTTCTTACGGGGATAATTGTGCCTTATCTAATCCTGCATATGCATCTTATTTTCTCTCTAATCCAAATATCATTCAAAATATTACAGTTTTCCGTTTGTCTGACCTTTATATGGTCTTTTTTTATTCCTAACAATCATTTGATTTGCTCGTTGATTTTTTTTTCTACTGCAAATTGTGTGATTGCCTGTACACACTCATGGGGTTGCGAGCGACTTACTTGAAGAGTAACACTTAGTTAGGTTATTCTGTTCTATATATAAATGATTGAATGCTTTGACACACAGAGACATGTATGTCTCTGTACACATACAGTCAGAAAATGAGAAAGATATGCTGTGTCCATAAAATGATATTGCCCTAGAAAATCGCAAACTTGGCATTGTTCAAGTAATCACACGTGTCTTTGTACTTCAAAAAACGACTCGCTGTTGTTTTTTTATTTCATAATTGACTCCTATGCTTTCTACTTTTTTTCTCAGGATAAATACATGCAAAACAGGCTTGTTAGACTTGTCTGTGTGTTTTTGCAAAGCCTCATTCGGAATGACATTATTAACGGTGAGTTTTCCCAGTTGGTACATTGTTGAATAATTTTGTTTCTTGTAACATTGTTTGTCATAAAAAATGGGTGTAAAGGGAAGATGAATTGTTGTTCAATGACTAGTTTTTTTGTGGATAAATTATGATTGGTGTAAGTGGAAGGTGTGGAAATAGCATACTTGAGCATGTTTGGAAATCGATTAAACTGTTGTTAGATAATATTATAAGTAAGTGAATAATGCTTTGTTGAAGGCACACATTATCCAACGATTTTTCTTTCCTGGACAAAGTGCACAAACATTTGCTATTTTAATACTTTAAATAAGCTTTGCAATCTAGTATAAAATTAATTGGGAAATAATCTCCAATGGGAATTTTTTTGGGCTACCTTTTTGTTGTATTTCAAATTTTCAGTTACATTGTGCGTACGGCTAACCTCAAGTCCACCATTGGACAATCCCTTTGTCGGATCATTATTTGTAACCACAATGTGTTCCTGCCTACCTGCAATTTGAATTTAACTATGCTTAGGGCCTCTGCCTATATATGAATGAGAAGAAAACTTGGGTTCCCTTTAAGGATCTCCAGAAGTTCCTGTGTTAAATTTATAGACTTTGACACTAATAGAGGTTCAAAAGGACTTTGTGTTCGATTTGAAAAAAATGCCATTTTCTCTGCTCAACACTTACCATTGGAGTTTATTTGGTATTTTGTGGCTAAAGGACTATATTGGAGGTTGTCTTTGTATTTATTCTGAGATTGACATTGTAGTGTTGAATGTTTCATCCTCGTAGTTTGTCTTTTTTTCTTGGACTAGTTCTTTGAGGGTATCTTATCCTTTATTAGAAAAAAACAGTATAGATAGTTGATTTTGTCTGGTTTCGTATATGTTGTTTGCTATTAATTCACAATTATGGATTGACTTAATTTATTTTCCTGGAAATGAATGTCATTTTTTATATTTACTGGAACGTAAAAATTAAGAGAAAATTGCAGCATGTCACTGATTTTAGTAAATGATCCCAACTTGCAGTTAAAGATCTCTTCATTGAAGTTCAAGCGTTTTGCATCGAGTTTTCACGGATTAGAGAGGCAGCTGCGTTATTTAGACTTCTCAAGTCTTTGGAATGATTGTTGTTTTAGCTTGTCAATTTCTCCCTCTTTCTGGTCCTATTTCAAGACTTCTTGTAGATATGTATCTACCTAGAGCTAGGTAGCGTTATGTACTCATTTCAAATTGTGGACAATAAATCAAGATTATAGCTTTAATGTCATTTGCATTTAATTGTAACGGGTTATATTGTGAAATGTTCAAACAGAATAGAGAATTTAGAGTGTAATTGAATTCTATAACTATATAACTATACTTCTCACCCTCCTGTGCCTGTCCTGGTAACCATTTTCTTCCGTGCTGGGCAAGTGAAATAACATATCTATTAGGGGTGGTCATGGATTGGATCTAAAATCTAAATCCTTTTTAATAAGATCAAATTTATTTATATTTTTTCCATCTAATTAAATTGATTAAATTTATTGTAAATTAGATTAAATTTAGATTAATTTTTTAAAATTGGATTTAAATTTAAAAATGGGAGATTGACGTGACTTGATTTAATTTGATATGACGATTACTTGATTTAACCTAGGATTAGACCAACTTAGCTTCACTTGGATTATACTAATTCAGGTTGACTTACACTTAGGTTAACCATGAATCGATTTGGCTTCACTTAGGTTGGTTAATTTGGTTCTACTTAGACTAGTGTTGATTAGGTTTGATGTGAACCCATTTCAACTGGTATTGACTCATGTTATAGTTAACTTGACTTGATTTAAAGTTTGTATCTGTTTTATTATGTGTTATGTTATCACCTTCTAACATTGTTTAATAGAATAATTAATTTTAATTAAAATTAAGATTAAAATAACAGTGAAAATATATTATAAATTTTTTTAAAAAATTCAATAAAAAAAACTGTATTTTACGCATAAAAAAGTGTGTAAACCCACTTCCACAGTAAGTTGTGAGTGTTTGGGTCTCTGCGGGAGTGATTGACAGAAAGCAAGCAGTATCCCCAATAATTTATTAGGTTCCTTACAAAATTAATCCAATCAGTTTCGATATTTTTGGTTTCTGAATCAAACTCAATTTAACTAGTTCATATACTGAGTGAGTTATCGGTTTTAATTTTAATTTCTGTGGGCTAATTTGTTGTTGTAACATTACTAAAACTATTATATGCATATATACACGTTTATATAATAAATAATAGAGAGATGAGAGTTTAAACTAAGCATTAGATCTAATATTAAATTTCATGTTAAAGAAAGTACTGATTGTCAGCACATTTTCCTCTGTCTTACGTGTTAAAAATACAAGCATATAAATATGGATTAATAATAAGAGTTGAATCTTGTTATGTAGTGTTATTATGTATTATTATTATTATTATTATGAAATATTTCATTATCAAATTTAAATCAATAATTTCAATCACAAGTTAAAAATATAAGAAAAGAAAAAATAAGAACAGGAAGTTTCCAAAAGTGTCTTTACAAAAGCTAAATATGATAGTTTATAAGACAAGTTACCCTCAACCATTACATCAATATTCTATGGAATAAAAAAAAACAAGACAAATGATGTACTAGAGATGTATAATAACTAAAACTGTTATGCATTAAACCCTATTGCAATTGGAGCATTGCCATGAACAAAGCTAACATCACCATCCAAAGGGAACTTCCTTGTAGGATTGAGGTACCTGATAAACCTAAAATATTAAATAACAAACAATGAGAAAGGATTATGAATGGGGTTATACAATGTTATAATAACATACCTACAACTATATAGAGATGAAGTTCTAAGACATTCTATAACTATTATTCTCACTTTATCTTTCTAACAATTTTATAATACTTATTAAAATGTTGTTAAAATTTGATACGCAAAACTTTTATCTACAATAAAATTTTATGCTTGATTTATATTTATATATTTAGTTTCAACCCAAAACTTTATATCTACTAAATAGTGTCATATAAAATAATTTGGAAAGTCTATTATTATATATATATTAATTTAATTTTTTATAAGATTTTTAAAAATATGTTTTAAAGACATACAAGATTTAAAAAATATATTAAATGAAGGAGCTATAATTTATTTTATTTATATATTTTATATATAAAAAAATTAACAAAGTATAATATATTAATAAAATTTTAATTTTAACTTTTTAAATCTAAATAATAATTAAATATATTTTTTATTTTTATAAAAAATATTAAAATAAAAACTAATTTTTTTAAAAACTAATTATTAAATAAAGAAAACATTAAACAAATATTTTCAACAATTTTGTATATGTATAATGTGATATTTATTTAGTTAATTAAATAGTTTATATAAATACATTTAGCTTTAAAACATAAAATCTATTTTCTGTTATGTTCAACTATTTAAAATAATTTGGTGAGACTATTATTTTATATTTATATTAGTGATGTAAGAATATTATACGAACCAAACCTGATGGGAGGCTATTATATCAATATTTGTTTGTTTTGTATTTTATCCCATAAGAACAATATATATGCAAGATCTGAAGAAAGATAAGGGAAAAACCAAATGCAGAGTTGTGACCTTACCTTCATTCTTAATGTTGTCATTCGAAGCTGGTGGTGCAGAGCTAGAAGAATTTCTCACTGATATTCCAAGTTCAGAGCATCCCATGCCAAGAGAACCTTAAACACACAAATTTCAAATCTCAAGTAAATCTAAAACTACTTAGGGGTACAATGTAAGCATAGATCAAACTTCTTTTTTCACATGAACATCGATCATAGAACATATGACTGAACAAATGGCATCATTATCTATGAGTGAGGTTTGTAATCTTACATTCTCTCAAGCAAGGAAAGGCAGTCACATTTAGGAGATTGTAATAGCCAGCATCACATTTACAATTGTAGGAGAACATGGATGTCTTGTTGCATGAGCCACCTCCACAATCAACCCAACTGCAAGCTAAACACTAACAAATGTTAGTCATATTTCATAAAAAATTGTCAGACTGAAGGGATGTCAATGACCTTGCAATTACCATCAAAAATTGACTCATCGGGTTTTGTTGCCTTTTCTTGAACAGGGGCAGGGGCTTTGGAACAAGAGTAGTCCAATGTACCTTCAGAGAATATCACTCAAATCTTTCACCATTTGAGATAATAAAATACTTCTTCTTAATACACTTTTTAGACACACTTTCTTATTGAGAGAAATTCATGTAGGTCTGTATTTCTTATTTGGTGGATTCCATTCCTAAATCACACGGATTCACATGAATTTAAACCAACAAAAATATGTTAGAACGATAATATTAAAAATATGAATTACTAATGTTCCTTGTACTATTAATATTCATTAAAAAAGACTAAAGAACTGTTGAAGTCAATGTCTGTGTTTATATAAACTAATGTCTAAACTTGATGCACCTGCAACAAAAACATCGGTGTTGTTCTTCATTAATAAGTTGTACAGTTCCACTGGACACTTGCCAAACGTATAAAAAGTTTAAAAAAAAATTACATGGGCTGAAAGAATTTGCCACAAACACTATAGCAGTTTGGTTTGGTTGTGTTGGATAAAGTGGGTGCAATTTTGCACTTTTACTTCATGACAGGTTTTAGTATAATATAACTGCAGTAATCATTCAATTGTTGAATATCATAAATTATAAACTATAAATCGAATGATTCTAAATAACATCTTCCGAAAGTTTTGAATGTTTCTTCCCCCTGAAAACATTAAATGTATTTACTTTTTCCATCTACTTGTAAAATTTTGTTTCCATTACAATAACATATTAGTCAGGAACAGCTATGACAGAATCTAAGTGTATGAGGAAAATTTCTACCCTTAAAGCAAGAAATATATTCTTGGTAAAATCTCCACTATGTATCTCTCTACTCTCTTTCGCTGTAGTTAATTCCCTTACTTGTACATGGTACACAAGTTCACCAAACAGTCAAATAGCAGTGAAGATTTCAACCACATGAGCCAAGCTAGACACCAAGAAGAAACGGAGCTATATAGCAATTTCTGCTTTGCAAAATTACCTTGTGCTATGTGATAGTGTAAGAACTTTTTATCAACAAATATTTTTCTTGATAGCGGCAGTGTCACATGATTAATTCAACAGTGTCAACTTGTAAGAGAAAGTTCTTAATTTTCTTACAGTTAGGAACTATGCAAGGAAGAAACTTCAAGCTTGAGTTGTCATCATTGGAAACAGTCTGCTTCCAACCAGGTTCACACTCACATTCAAAGAAGAAAGTGCTGTTCTCAGAAGCTTTGCATGTTCCTTTTCCACATTCCACTTGTTTGCAGACCTCATCTGAACCCATCTCACATAAAAAACAAAAACAAAATAAAAAACATCATCAGGTCAAAGCAATCCACAACTCCCAAGCTGTCATCGAAAAAAAGAAAAGAAAACTTGTTTAAAAGACCCTTTTAAGAAAGATTTGGATCAGCAACGTATGATCCTATAATTAATAGACTACTTTTTGCGTGGAAGAACCTTATCTTCTATCTTGGTATATAAAGATCCATCAAAATCCTTCACATGAACTCTCAAGAAATCTCAAGACTGGAAATGAAAACCAACAAGCATATACAAAGCACCACCACAATGAGGAATCCAACGAAAGAGATGATAAAAGAAATGGTTACAAACCAAAGATGGGAGAAAGGAAGTCAGATGTAGAAGGAAGAGGTTGTAGAAGAAGAAATGCAACAAGAGCTATGATACTTGCAAAGGCCATTTTGTGAAAGTCAAAGAGAAGGATAGTGAAGGGCTTTACATAACATCAAAAGCTAACACGAGAGCACAAAGCTGAGATATTTGGAGTTTGGATACTCGTACATCAATCACTTGGCGACAAGTGTAATAAGGAAACGAACTCTTGAATACATAATATATTAGTTGGAAAACACTGTTCAATATATTCTATTTAAAATAATATTTCACACCTAAGAATGTTAATACACTCTTTTTTAAAGCAAAATGTCAACCTTCAATCACATTTTCACTCTTCTCTAATTACTGTTACACTAATCAATTAATGACTAAGATTTTGTAGGACAGTGGCTAGAGAGAGAGATATTAGGTACATGATTCAATGTTGTTATACGACATCTAGGGTAAGAGATGAAGATAAGTGATGGATATTAGTTAGATGATTGAAAAGAAAATGGATGTTCAAATATTTATATTTTTCACATTTGTTCTTAATTTGAATTTTTAAACATCAATAATTTTGAAATAAACACAACATATGGTCTAAATCATCACATAAACTGAAGGGTTTTATGTAATGAGAAGCATGCAAAGTTTTAGTTGAATATAGGAATTAATAGTGGTGGAACATGGGTGCTACAGATAAAAACAGTGTGTGTGGACAGAGTGAGTAGTTGGAAGTTGAGTCTTTGACTCGTCTTGTTTCTAGATTTGTGTCACCAACGTTATGCTACACGTAGTAATAACTACTGTATCATCAATTTTTTAGGTCATGCAACCGTCCAACGTGAAATATTAATACATCTACGTTTTTAGCATGAATTGTCCTTGAAAATGTCAACCCTTTTTTTCTATTAGAGTATTTTTTTTTCATTTTTTTTATTAAATTTTACACCTTTTATTTATTTATTTATCATTATCATTAATTATGACAAATAAATATATAATTCTAAATATTCTCCTAACTCATTTTAATATTGAGAATGTTTCAACTAATTGAATATGTATATAAATATAAATAATATTTTACTTTTCAAATTAAATATATGGACGAGTATAAATATATTTGTCACTGTAGAAGCTTTTGTTCTAAATTATTAAGAACATTTTAATTTTTTAAATATAATTATAATTTATTCGTTTATTTAATTTTGAAAAGGAGACAATATGTATATGTGTATTTTTTTTATCATTCCAACCTGATCATGATACCATTTCCTTTTATTTTAATTATAATTTTCCTTTAATCTTTTTTATTTTGTTTTATTAAGAGCTTTTTAGTTTAGAAATATTAATTTCTCTACTAATACATAATTAGTCAGAAATATTTCACATATAACAAAAGTCCAACATATACTTTCGTCTTCTCTACGATGAATAGTATATTATCAATCCATCAAACTTACATCTCATATATATATACATACAGTGATGTAGAATAAAATAGAAAAATTTACAAATGTTTCTATCAAGATAACAAAAATTTATTGTGTAGACTTTTTATTAGATTGCAAAAACCATGCGATATATCATTGTTCTTTGGGAATATCTTTAAGAACCTTGCTACTCAGTGTTCTAAACGCACCGGTTAATAAGTAGATAGATTTTCTTTATTAAAAGACTCATGAGAGTGCTTAAAAACTTATAAGAAAACACTTTTATACATTCTAATAATAAAAGATTCAATTTTAAAGTGTGTTTGAAATAATTAAAAAAAAATCTGTTAAAATTTGTTTATATTAGAATAAGTTTTTGCTTAGATACGATCGATGAAAAAGTAATCTTAAATAAATTAATTTGGCTTGGAAGAAAAAAAAACAATTTTTACATAAAAAAGTGTATTTGTGAAGTTGAAAGACAGCAAAATTTTATGAAACTTTTAGATTCACAAAAAACCACTTTTTTTTAAAAAAAAAATTACAAATCTAAGCTATTGTGAAATAAAAACAAGAAAAGTTACATACTAGTCTTTTATTAAAAAAAAAGTATAATCCGAAAAAGAATATAGTATTTTGTAGACATAGAGATGTTGGTAATTCCATTATTATTGTTCTTAGCATTTTGTGTATCTTTAAATAGGTAGCTTCGATTTGTATCCTTTGACTTGATGCCACTAACTTAGATTTTGTCGCCCTCTTATTAATGAATAGTGGAAAAGAAAACACTAATTAAGGTTGTCTATTTCCCAAAAAAAACGTGGAAGACTTTTGGAAATTGAAATTCTGATATCAAACCTAACCACCTACCATTCATTCCCGTCTCATTAATGCCATTTTCTGGAGAGAAAAAATTGAAATTGTTGTGGAATGGAAGGTATATGTTTGAAATAAAATTTGGATTAACTTAAATACCTATCATTAGTCGTAGAACACTCAATTCGATTCATAATTAGTGCAGGCTAATGAATAGGTGGGGACATTCAAACCATTGTCAAAGTTCAATAGAGCTTAAGTTTCACTTCAAATTAATTTTATATTTTAAAATATTAAAATTCGTTTTATTATGTAAATCCAATAATGTTATAGTATATAAGTAAATTAAAATTAAAAAAACAAGCTTTTATACTTTTTACTTTCTAAAGTCATTTATATGTATTCTCTCTATGATAATAAATAATTAGGAGTAACAATAAATAATAATCATATTTTTAGTTTTAATGAAAGATTAAGAAAAAATGATAAAGAGTAGTTGATGTACTCGTTTATAATTAAACTATCCATTATCTAAACTTATAAGTGTAATTTATGTATAACTGAGTTTAGCTTAAAAGTAATAAATAACCTAGTACAAATTATTATGTTATTTTCTAAAAATACTTATTTGTTACATTATGTAACAATTTTGTGAGAAAGTTTTTAACATTATTCAACTACGAGTTAGTATAAATTGTCATGTTGTTTTTAAAAAATTTATATTTTTTATATTATGTGATAACTTTATAATTTTTTTTTAAATTTACTTATGAATTGTTAAAATGAAACGTTAAGTCAACAATAAAAATAAAAGACGTTGAGAGAAGATAAACTATAATGATGAGAATAGACAAAGTTTTCATAATTACAAGAGATTGCATGTAGGTTTTAAAGCATACAAAGAAAATTTTGTAAAATTTAGAGCCATAATTTGATGGGATGAATGTTTCCTAAAGGGTAATATGAAAGACAAATTTTAGATATAGTTGGAAAGCCTGAGGAGGAGATGTTTCAAATTGTTTATTTTGTTGTTGAAATGAAGAACACGAATTCATCTTCATTGTTCTTCCAATTGCTAATTTAAAATCTTAGTACTCATACAAAATCTACATACACATTCATATCTTATAAATAAAATGTTTCTTCCTCGTCTTAAAAATACTTTATCGTAAATCTATTTAATGTTATTTACTACATTACTTGTAACATTTTGTTATTAATATTTGTAATAACCATATGAAATTATAAAATAATCTTACTTGGGTTTTATGTGTTCGAAAGTATTCATTTTCAATTTTTTTAGATTGAAATGTTCTAAATATTTTTAGATTAAGGAGTTTAAAATATTCTTTTAAAATGGGTAATTCTAAAACATATATTAGAAGTTGTGAAGCTTCTATTTTAATTTTTTTTCATAAACATAATTGTAAAATTGAATTAGAAACGTTTTAATATGATATTAAAATTTATCATAACAATTAAATTACTATTTATAAATATTTAAAATATTTAATTTCACATTCAAAATCTTCTATATTCAACTTAAAAATTAGGTTAGAAATTTCAAATTAACTAGAGATTAACTTAAATTTATTTTTACTCAACAAAATAACCACATATTAAGATAAGATGTTTCAACGAATAAAGAAAGCTGAGAAAAAAAAACAAGAAAGAGAACTTGACTTTTAAAGTTCATATATTTTGAATAATATATTATTATTTTATCCTTTATGTTTTGTTATCTTAAACAATAAATTATGGCTTGATCATTTATGCGTTGTAATATTTTTGAAGAACGATTAAGTGTTTTTTTTATTATTTTACAACAAATCACACAAAAATAATATTGTTTATAGGAATTTATATTTCTTCAGCATAATGCTAACAACAAGATGAAACCGTGACTTTGTTCAAATAGAACAAGTTTTTTTATACGATAGTCAATAATTATTTGAATGATCTTGAATTAAGATATTGAAATTATTTGAATATTAAATTTTAATTAATATTTAAGAGTTCAAAAGAGTTAGAAAATGAATTATATATTTATCAGGCAGAACTCAACACATGAAATTATCCAATGTCTTAGAATTTCTATTTAAAAGAAATACAAATTATTTCTTAATACATGTTTTAGAATAAATTATTGATCTTTTTTAAAATATTTTATAATCTTTATACAACTTTAGATTTGCTTTTCTTGTTTACCTTTCTTAAAGAATGTTTGTATTTTATATTAATGAATAATAATAAAAAAATTATTAATAATAAGGATTAATTTAATACATTAATAATATTTCTCCAATTTTTTTATTATTATAGTTGCATTATGAATGTTGGCATTATGCGCGCGCGCACACACACGTGTCTAGCCAAAAAACAAGGTTCTGTCAAATGCAAAAACTTGGGAACTTTTTTATTGTATTTAATTTAAAATGCAAGTAATAAAATACAATTTAGAAATAATTGTGTTTATTGTTTTATATAAAATACATGTGAATATAAAGTAAAAGTTTTAGTCTATATTATAAATAACAACATTAACCTATGATATGATAATATTCAACTAGTGTATAAATTGATAAATTATTTCAACTCTAGTTTCTTCTGGAGCACAGGATCCCAACAGAGAGTGAGTGAAACAATTAATTAAAAAATATAGAAATAAAATAAATGTTGAAAATCATAGTTAATCCTCAAATAAAATATGAAGTTAAAATTTTATCCATTAAATTTATGAATCCATGATTGCTTTGATAGCATGATGGACCAGAAGGCCCAAATTAGTTTTGGATGTTCTCCCAAAATCAGATCCTCCAATGCCAACATTTTCATGCCACCTTCAAATGGAGAGACAAATAACCATCTTCACACCACTTTACGTAATCACATCTTTCAGATTTCTGAGAAACTGGGAAAGAAAATTCTCATCTATATAGCTAGTAGGTCTTCATAGAATCGATTTCAAAATATTATAATTAATTAAAATAAAAAAATAGATTAATTTAGATTTTTTTTCAAAACCATATGATTAAATATTTATGTTATAATATATAAATGTAGTATATATGTATTAATAAAAAATTATATAATAAAATTGGAAAAGTAATTTAAATCAATTTAGTTTAATTTTAATATTTTTATATTGAAATGGAAGTCATGCAATATAATTTTTATAGTTGGTTTGAATATTCTTTTAAACTAGAAAGTCATCGAAATTACATAACATTGAATTTGTAATTTTTGTACAGATGTAAATCCGAAATAAAATTTAGAGATATTGAAAAGTTAAAAAAGTGGTATATGGTAAGTAAGCACGTGATGGATGGGTACGTTGGTTTGAAAGCATGTGAAGCTTTTCACCACATTGAGGAATTTCTATTATGGGGAATTTGTTTGGTGATAATACCAAGTAAAAGGGCATTTAAATAGAGAATAAGGGAAGTGAATGGACCAAATCCCTATGTTTTGTTTCCTCAATGAAATTAGATAGTCAGATTCAAGAGCTTAATTAGCATAAAACATGGCATGTGATTGCCAACAAATTGTTTGTTTAAGCAAAGATATATATATATATATATATATACATATACATATATATTCATTGATGCAAGAACACAAATCACAACTCCATCATAGCTATCATGGGACCCTTTTCCTATTTAAATTGATAGTCATGTGTAAACAACCATTGCTGCTTCAACAAAACTTGTCCTTTTCTCAGCTACATTATTTGCATCCATTTTATTCTCCACCGACTCTAATCTCACCTTCTTTTCTGCATTCCAACATAATACAAAATATGCCTCTATTTGTTTCTTACCCATAAACATATCCTAAGTTAAAACACCTGTTTTTCAGTAACTGCCTTCAAGAACCTCTCTTCAAGTAAACCAATGTGCAAGGCCCATTCATATATATAAACTTTCTTTTCAATCTATTCATTTCATTCATACAAAATAACAATTTCCTAAAAGTTGAAAATTAAGTTTATCATTGCAACAGAAATATCAGTACATTTTTCCTTTTTCAAAATAATATGACTGTCTTTTGGTCATCAACTAAACTAATTAGTCTAGCCATTTAAAACCTTTGGTAGTTATGGTGGTCCTCACTTGTGTGGCTACTAGCATAAAATTAAATTCTAACATAAAGTAATTGAACTCTATGTTGACATAATCACTTCCACTTTACTAGTTGTTGTGGGGATTTTGAAGCCAACAAGATGAAGTCAAGAGTTTCTTCTTAAGGGGACATGGGAGAATAAATTTTAAATCTATATTTTTTTTTCTTCAAATCTTTTAAATGTGAAATATTAAGCATATCTTTTGGGAATGAAATCTTAAACTATAGTTACATTATAAAAATATTTAAGAATTTGCAAAAAAGAAGATTGTCTATAAAGATATTGAAATTTATAATTCTCCATAATTTTAAGCAATGTCCTAATAAAAAATCTTGCATCACATTCTATTCAAGAGAGCATGAAAGCAAACTTTTAAGTCCATATAATCTTAAAAGAAAAGTTGGATTACTTCTCAAAATGTCTTATGTCAAGACAATTAACATAAGATTAGGTTAAGCAGAAATACAAAGAAAAGAAAAAAATATAAATTGTGAGTTTGTCCCCTTTAATTCTTAATCCAAGATTTTAGTCTTCAAATTTTAAAAAATCTATAATTCTTTATTTTTTATGGTATTTTAAATAAATAGTTTATCCTCACCCAAAAAAAGACACAAGCAAATTTAAGAATTGGATCAAAATTAACATTTTTTTTAAGTTCAGACAAAGAAACCAAAATCACAACTTTACTATTTAGCTATAAATAAATAAACAAAGAAACAGATGATTGAATGAGGTGTTGAATTGATGGAAATATATGATTGGTGGTGATGGTAGGAATTGTATTCTCCTATGGTTGATTATGGACCTGAAAAATGGACCTTAGCCAAACTCTTGTATCCAAGAATGAATGAGTATTTTAGAAGGATTCTGCCAGTTGTTGTTGACGTACTTCTCACATGCTTTCTGATCCAACCCATTTCTCGTTAACCGACAACTCAGATCACCAAACCAAAACTTGCACCCAAGCAAATCTCATTTTTACCTTAACTTTTACAGTAGGTACTTTACAACTCCTAATAATTATGATCTTTGATTGATTAATAATGCAAAACATTTTATACTCAGAATGCATGATCATCAAACTCTTTTGTATGTCAAAGTTAAAGAAGTAAATATTTGAGCATAAAATTGTCTTCTGCAAAAAGTTGAAAACTAATTTATTAGAGTATAGATATTGGTTCAAGAAATTAACTTCTCCTAAAGACTAAAATATTACACATGGCTCATTTATCAGTCTACAAATGTTTTTGATTGGAGGCAATGGATCTGTATGAGCAGTGTTAAGGAGGTGGCCATTGGCCTATCATTGGAAGCTACTTCTATGCTTCTCCTTATGTAAGCAGAGGAGTTAGCTAATTACGTGGACAGGGACCCAAACATGCACTGAAAGAGATAGTTGTAATGAAAAATGTGTAATGGAATAAGTTGAGGGGCAGTGAAAATGCTCAGCTAAGTTTAGCATGAGATGGGGACCATGGTATTGAAAGCTACATGTCAAAAACAGATGTGAATAAATCTTGCATTTCGTTTTGTTACTTTCTTCAGAGTTTTTGATACTATCCATGTTTTGAAAGAGATGGGGAGGACAGGCAAATGGCTTAGGAACTTGTTGACAGGGAAGAGAGACAGAGAAAAGGAGAAGGAAAAATGTAGTACCAACCTGTGTTTGTTAAATGGCACAACAGAGAATCCAACCACTCCTGCTTCAACAACAACAACAACCCCCAAGGAGAAAAGAAGGTGGAGTTTCAGGAGATCATCAGCTTCCAGGGAATTGAATCTTGCAGAATCTGGTGTCACTACCTCAGTGACAGTGCAAACTGCCACCACAGAGGCTGAGAATGACCAAAGGAAACATGACACGGTGGTGGCTGTGGCTGCTGATGCTGCTATGATCTGCTTCACTCCTGATTCCAATATATCATCAACGAGTATTGAAGAGGCTGCTGCCATTAAAATTCAGTCAGTGTTTCGGTCCTACTTGGTATGTTATGTCATTTGGAGTTGTTTGGTTTGAAAAAAAAAACGATTTCTCTTTAAATTTTGTTCACTTCATTCTGTATAGATTTCAGAAAACAGGAGACAATGAAAACAGAAAACTATTCTCAGACCAGAGAGGCTAATATTGGACTTTTTGTGAGTGTGTGTAGAGAACTGATATCGGTATGCGCGTGGGACTAATACTTCAGTGTTTCTGTAATAGGCAAGAAAGGCACTGTGTGCTCTTAGAGGACTAGTGAAGTTGCAGGCACTAGTGAGGGGTCACTTGGTGAGAAAACAGGCCAGGGAGACACTAAGATGCATGCAAGCTTTGGTCATAGCACAAGCCAGGGCTCGTGCTCAGAGGGCAAGGATCGTGTCAGAAGGAAAGGTTGATCAAAATCTTTCACCCTACAGAATAACAACAGAGGACAACTTCTTCATGCACATGTATAATGTGAGTTCTATAACTGCTGTCAGTTACCTTTCAAATTGTAGAATGATGGTTTGTTGAAATTTTACATGAGAATTTTCTTATAAGCATTGGTCTTTTCAGCCTAAGGGAGTAAGAAAATGAAAAATTTTCATTTTTAATTAACTGGAGAAATATTTTGTAACACATGAAAACATGGCACTATTTTTAATTCTGGCAAGACACAACGTAGAGTTGCTTATTTTATGTGAAGAATATCTTGCAATGTTGAATTTGGAAATTAAATTAATTTACTCACAAAAAGAAAAAGAAGAACGAAAGCAACAATGATTTCTTCTTTTGATTGATATAGAATGTGGTTTTTGATCATCTAGGAAATAGAAAGTGGTCTAGAATTGGAAGAGGATGCCAAGATTGTTGAGATGGCTGTTAGTGAATCCAAAGGTAACTCCAAAGGCAGAAACAGCACTGCGAATCGCGAACTTTCTGATCATAGATTTTCTGCATATTATTCATCAAATGGTTCATACTCAAAGGAGGAAAACTGCAATGCATCACCTGCACCATCAACACTGACAGAGTTGAGTCCAAGAGCATACAGTGGTCATTTTGAGGAGTGTTCATTCAGCACAGCACAAAGTAGTCCCTATTACTACTCAGCAGTGTCAAGAGTGGAGAACACAAAGCTAGCTTTTGCCTTCCCTAAAGCAGCCTACACAGAACCCATGTCCTATGACCACCCTTTGTTTCCAAACTACATGGCCAACACAGAATCATCAAGGGCCAAAGCCAGATCGCAGAGTGCACCAAAGGCGAGGCCCGATTCGTTCGAGAGGCAGCCAAGCCGGCGAAGGGCTTCAATGGAAGGGAGAAATGTCCCAAGGCCAGTGAGGATGCAGAGGTCATCTTCACATGTTGGTGTCACTGCCCAAAACTACCAATATCCTTGGTCTGTAAAGCTTGACAGGTCCATAGTCAGTGAGTGTGGCTCCACAAGTACAGTGCTCACAAACTCTAATTACTACTGCACTTGATCCTGATGTGAGTACTGCTACTAACCAATCTCATGTGACATGTTCTCACCACAAAATTGAATTGATAGTGCAACACAAAAGCAACTCAAAGGAACCATGTTTAGTAACAATAATAGTCTTGCATAAAGGCTAGGTCATGTCACTTAGTTTGGTAATACTATTTGATCCGATAAGGTTTCACTATTGCTTGTTTTGGCTGCAGCCTCATGGACTTTCCACTACAACAAAGGGTACCCGTTTTGCACCAAGTCTAAAAATCCAGAGTTCATTCACCTTTTAGACTCAAACATATAACAAACTCTGCATTTACAAATTCAGGGTCCTAGCTTGCAAGGGATTTTGATTTTTGAGTGAAGTTCTTCTTGTATTTATTGCGTTATTGGATTACACTACGAGAACACACTTTAACTGTTTGTGAACTGTGTATAAATTTTACAAAGTGGGATATTTCCTAACAGAGATTTTTTTTTTTTGGATTTTACAAGGTTGTATTGGACATGATTCTTCATAAGTACTGTTTCGAAATATTAAAATTTGCTAAGTAAAATTAAGAGATGTTTGAGGGGGTAACATTAAAACTTGATAAGTAAAATAAAAGAGATGTAGCATGGTTTCTTGTGTACTTTAGAAGTTTCGATGTCTTGTTCTAAACTTGAAGCTATTTAGGAGACTATTACAACTTCAAGTTATGTAGAAGTGTTGTTATGGCAATATTATTGTAAGTTGGAGCCATGTTGCATAGCCTGTCACGAACACACAAGTGTTGGATAATGTATAGCACATGCAGGGCTACAAGTGGACATATTTATATGGTAACACACTGGCGTAAACTACTTATCATTTCAAATAAATTTATATGTTAACTGATTAGTTAATCAATTAATCAAATTTTATTGTTAACATAATTAACTAATCCTTTAATCATATCTTATTTCTTGTTGTATCAACAATTTATATTCCAGTAATTTATGATATGATTGTTAAATTTCACTTTTTTTCACTATTATTTTACATATACGTGCATAATGTATGTGTTATGAAAGGAAATGCATATCAATTCTCCACAAAGTGACACTTTAATATATACAAACAAGATAAATTTATAAAATTTAAAATTTAATATATACTATTGAATCATTATGCAACATTTGGACTGTAGAACTGAGTGGTCTGTATATAATTTTTCTATTTAAAAATAGTTATCAAACTCCATTTTGCATGTAAACTTATTTAAAAAATGTTTATTTTTCAGAAACCTGTATATTTCATTTCTAGTTTTATTTCACGTACTTTACTTTTTGATGAAGTAAAACCATTTTCTTTTACTTCTATTTTATAATGAGATGGGCATTTTATTTACCATAAGCTTTAGATTTATAAAAAAAATTGAACTCAACATTGTAACCATGCTCGTACCTACGTATTTGTATGTAATTGGAAATTTATATAGTTCTTGAAAATATTTGATTTGGGTAGTTAAATTTTTTTTAAAATGAAGATATTACTGAATCAACTTTAACTTATTAGTTTTTATAAGAGAACATGCCGAAATTTATATCCAAACCTTATCCCAAAAGACGAGCAATTCCGCATACTTTTACCATTGCGAAAAATATTTGAAACATCAACTCCAACACTACTACCAAAATATAGAATCAACAGACCATCATACTCGAATCAACCAATAATTTTTTTCCCAGTTTCAATATAATTTGAAATAAACATTATTTATAACAAATTAATATGTTGGTAAAAGGATATATTTACACACACACACACACACATATATATATATATATATATATATATATATTAGATTGTGATTGGTTGACAGTGTCCATGCATAGACCATTTTGTTCTATAAACAAAAGAGGATACAAAAATAAATGGTTGATCTAAATCTGGACATTCACCACCAAATTCAATATTCATATCTGAACCACAAAAGTTACATATAAAATATATCTATGCTAACTGCTTGACTACTTGCCTTGGCAAAACATATGAGTACAAACAAACTAAAGGCCAAAGTTTCCAAATCACAAGAACGGATGGGCAATTGTGCAAAAAAAAGTACCAAAAGTGCAACTCCTTGATGGCTTGGATAATTTAAAATAATTTAACAAATAATATATGGATCTAACAAAATTATGAAGCACACAAGCTTGCCAGTATTTCTCACATCCCAAGAACACAAACAAAACATCACCAAATTGCATCTGTATTTGTTGAACAAGCAAACCTTCATGTGAGCCTGTCAGTTTTACCTTAAGAAATAAATATACACCAAGTACTAGTGAAGTACACTAAGATCGGGGCATCTTTTCTTTGAATAACCGGGGAAGAACTTCATGAACACCAATGTCCAAAACCTCTGGATCCCTGAAAATAACAACCAAAATAGTTTTAATTTGTTAATCTCTAACAACAGTAGTGCTTGGCCTATTAAAAGTTACAAGTTAAAAAATAAGAACTTCAAATTTAAGGTTGAAATTTTGAGGAAAATGGCTATGCACTTACTATATAAAATAGTTTTACATTGTCATCGAATCACAAACTCCTATAGACTTGTTTGGACAAACTTCTCCATAAGCACTTTTAATAGAGAAAAATAAGAAGAAAATATGAAAAAGAACTTTTCCATAACCTAAAATTAGCTTATGCACAAGTTTAAGATGAGAATTAGAGAAGCCATATGAGAAAACTTATACAAATTAACCTATGGACAAGCTAATTTTAACTTGTGAAGAAACTCATTTATTTTTAATCATAAAAGTTACTCTGAAGTTAAAATTTATTCGATAGAAGTCAATTTTTAAGTCTAGCTTTTTTTAGAGCTTTTGATTTTGTTCAGGTCAACTTCTTTTAAGGGGAAAAGAAGCCTAAAAAAAGCCCAGTCAAACGCTACCACCTTAGTAAAAATTATTAGAAACATTTATTATAAGCATATATCCTCATTTTTCCCAAAAGAACACTTGATCCTTGCAATATCACCCTCCATAAGTTACAAAATTTAAACTCTTGTAAATAAGTGTATGCAAGAGATGGTTGGAGAGAAACCTGCACAACGTCTGTCCCTTTTCATTTGAACTAGGTATGAAAAAGAGCTTTCGCAGAGAGGGTGACTCAAATTGAGCAAAGAAACCATCACTGTGTGCGTGTTTCCACTTTCTTGATCCTTGGCCCTTCCAGACCTGCAGGTATAGAATATCATTAATAGATTCCGCAGCCATTTAGAATTCGCAGTTCTAAAATACACATGGAGTTGAGGTTGTAACTTGTAGGCTGATCAGAAATTGAACATCAACGAGAGAGATTTGCATGTCAAAAGAATAACAGATGAAGTATGATATTAACACATATTCGGCTAATTCATGCACAAGTACAGCCCCAAAAGAAGAATTGTGTGAAGAGGATAGCTCCGAGACAAATTTAAAGAGGAAACAACTAAAAGTGTCCTAAAAATAAACGGCCACACAGGAACTTGGTTTTTGCATAAAAAAACAATGGCATCACTCGGTCCATGTAGTCAATATCCCACCTTGCACCTTTAACTTTTGTATTAACCTGAACAGCCCAAAAGGAGTGAAATCGAAAGAAAGAAATAAAGGGAGAGGAGAAAAAGGGATGGAAAGGCAAGTATAAAGGTAGTCAATAGCTAATACCTTACATATAGGCTACCATGGGGAAGCTAAACTACAAAAGAAATATTATTGAAAATGAAGTGATAAGCTAAAAGAGGACACAAACATCTTTGGAAAGGAAAGGGAAGCCTTCATTTCATTTCTTTTACCTATTTTGCCTTTCTAAAACCCACACAACCTCAATGAGTTACTACATCATCATCATTGATGTAATGAGCTCGTCAGTGACCAAAAAACCATTTTTTCCTATTGAGACTACGAGGGCAACTTTAGTACGTATTTGACAATGCTCTTTTAGTAACAAAGATCCATCTTATCAAAGCGCAAATTTAAGTAAACATAAGCCATTTGGATGGGAGACATATCCCTTCAGTTCAGTCCCTCTTTTACCATCTCCATGTGCTGTGTGGCCATGCCTGGAGTATGTAATGTGTAAAAAAATAATGATATCAAGTGCTCAATACTTTAACTTAAAGAATGATACTACAAACCTTTTCCTATTTTCTTTTCGTGCAGTGCTATACCACTCAATTTGAAACACCAATGGACATGAATGCATCTGAATTACATACACACTCATACTGGGCACCCCTAAACTGATACCTTGATCAGCTTAAACATTTTGGTACGTGCAAATTTCACATACCTTGCAACCTAGGAGTGAAAATATGACTTCTAATCACTTTCCCAGTTGAAGATGTGCTATGCCTCAAAAGTACCCCTTAACCTTGTAATAACATTTCCCATTTAACTTGAACTTCTTAACCATTTACAGTATCTGATGTGAAAGTTGCAATCCTCAATGCTTTAAGAAATGAGAAGTTACCTGTGGATAAGCAATAATGCTTTTGGGAGTCACCAAGCAGGCTGCTTTGGAGAAAGACTCCTCGGCGTACTGCCTAAGAAATGAAAAACAGTTGCTATGCGTGTGCGGTGATTCAAAGGCCTGCCAAATAAGATGAGAAAAATAAAAATATTAAAACTCATAATAGCATATAGGGAAGTTTTTAGTGCTGATAATCATAAGCAAACAGCAAAGGACATCTAAGTAAGCTTGACATTAAGCATAAATTTTATAAATCAGACACGCAAGCAATGAAAGACAATTATGATTGAACAAAGATCTAAAAAGAAAATCCACACCTTATCAATATTCACAACCGGGGCATACTTATCAGTCTGTGTCTTTTCCTTATCCAGAAGAAAGTAAACTCTAGCATCCACTGAAGATGTTTCATGCCATGATTTTACAGCAGTCTCTATAGTCTCAACAAGGAATGAGAACAAATCTTTCCAGCCTTCTTCAGATCCATACTTTCCGGCCTGTATGGAGAACATTTTAATCCTCACAAGGGCAATTTTAAAATGATGCATGATTATATGGAAAAATGAATTATTTCATATCCTTATATAAATATCAATAACATGAAATCCAAGTTAAAGGAAACCGATAAAATAAAACATCAAGAAACCAAGATACAGAAAAAGGAAACAGATATATTTCCAACATGCTCAGTTCATTTTTTCAGGTATTTTTCTCTGTTGAGAACTGGAGTCTCTGTTGTTCTTTCAGCTGAATTTAGATGTATAAATGCATTATTCAATTTTGAATGTGTTGATATCCTACAGCTTATTGTCATAAATTTCTAGCAGCACCAAGGATGTCAAAATTCTGAATCCCACCTTGGTTCAGACATGGGAGACAGAAAGAAAAAGGTAAAATGTGAGATCATATCACAAAATGGAAGATCCTAAAAGGGGTTATATCAAGTGGGCATAGAAAGAGTTAATTTTAGTTATAGAATACAACCATACATAAATAATCAAAATTATTGTTAGAATACCCTTGACACCCCAATGTTTTAACAAAACACTAGGTCCGATCTCATATATATAAGTTTCTGATGTTTTGAAATGTCTTAGAAAATCACTAAACATTTTAGGAATTTCACAATTGTACCTTGAAGAAAGTCAAATTCTCTTGAAAAATGTGTCCACATAAAATTGAGAAAGAAAATGGACTCCCGAGGAAATATACAGTACATTAAGTCAAGAACAGAATATTTTATCTGAGAAAGAAACCTATAGGAGCAGAGATTTGAGCAGCACAATCAAAGATTAAAATAGTTTTTCAGCCAAGAGATTTGAAGAAAAAATACTTGGGAATTAGTTCGAACAGGCTAGTAAAGAAGAATTAGGCAGTGAAACCTAATATAAAAGTTGAAAGAGATAGTGAAAATCGAGGCTCTTTGGTTAAGGATTAAGGACTACAGCCTCCTGTTTATGAGATGAACTAGTATATAAATTAACATGTATAATCGTGTTCATCATCTTCTCTCTCTATGCTCTTACAAACAATCAATGGGGACTTTATTGGAGATTTTGTTTTAAAGATAAACCATATATAAATGCTGTTTGGTGAAAGGTTTTCTTGATTGTTTTTATTCAAAAAGAAATTATCAAAGAGTAGAAAAACTTAGTTTAGCCATCCTTCTTTCTGTTTATGATTGTTTTACGCTTGATCATCCATTTTGGTTGTTAGGTTAAGATGAACATACACACATACAAACACTTGAATAGACATAAACACTGTTAGGGTTATGCGAAACAGATAGAATTTAACCAACATTTGTCATCCTTCACTTTGATTTCATACTCGTGAGGAAGTTTAAAATTCAAATTACAATTTATGTTTCTTCCAAGTTCCAACTCCACCAGTTGACTACTTTTTTATTCATAAACAAAGAATTTATTAAAAAAAGAGAAAGATGCAAAAGTAGAGGATAAGAAATCCACAAGGGAAAAGGACAACAAAGTAAAAATTTGAAGGGGAAAAGGTGAAAAAAAAAAAAGCAAAGATCAAGAATATTGCAACAATGCACACTAATCTCTCTGAAGATCTAACAATATTGCATATATTGGTATTTATTCATTAATCCTTTTGGTGTAAATAGATTCCGATTATTTGGAGTTTATAGTAAGTTCTGATATCCTGCATTCAGCTTGTCAGATACGTTACATCCAATACCACACTAGAGATCACAGATACTTGAAGGTTTTGTGGCAGTGACTCTGAACAGCACCTAAAACCCATTTTGCCCCCATTTCTGTGTTGTCATACCTGGTTTTTGGAGGATTATTTTATTATTTCTATCTTTTTTCATCTGAGGTGTAATGGTTTCAGAAACCCATCTCTGAAACTATTTTCCACAGACATCAACAACCTTCTCTCCTTTGATGCAATCCCTCCAACCCACAGATTGCTAACATAGCTAAGGCCAAGCCCCGCAACCATTGATCTAATGCCAACTTACTCTCTTCAGCCTGTCCTCTATAGCACGACTCACTTTTCAGATAAGTATTTTCTTTCTAACATAGGTCTTACCTTCCGCCTTTGCTTTGTGGCATTGCTGCTCAACCTTTAGTTTCAATATCGTTGATTTATGTATTTAGGCATAGGACTAAGACTTCTGAATACTAATTTTGAATATATCTCAAATTTTGGATTTTTATTTTTATTTTTTAACTTGTTTTAGGAGTAGTCTAAAATATTTAATTGGTATTTAGTGGTCATCCCACTATAGTGATTTTAGGGTTAGCCACTCTGCGCTGTTATTTGGGATTGATAACTAGGAGATTAGCCTACACAAGGATAGCTATGCACCGAATTTGATACTTTTGACTCAATTTAAGGATATACATCATTCCAAAACTTCTATTTTCTACCTTGTCCCCCTTTTCTACAATATTTCTCACTCCTTTTTGTCTCTCTTCTTGAATACCTCATTCCCTTCTCTTTCTCCCATACCCTTTCCAAATCATATATTAATTAATGCAAAAGAAAAGCTAAGACAGCACATATTTGTTGACCACTCCCAGTTATAGATTGGGAATACATGTGTACTAACCATTTCAGATTTCAACGCATCTAAATGTTTGGCCACGTCAACATTGGATCTCATATTCTCCACTTCTTGAGCTCGCTTGCTATCTTTCACCAGTTGGTTCATCCTCTTTATCTTTTTTGATACTTCTTGACTTTGTGAGTTATACTGCAATGCTATCTGAAAGGCAGCTAAAGCCTACAAACAAATATTCGCACAAGCATAACAGTAAGATCAAAATCCAAAATCAAAGCATAACAAATAGCTTCCAATTAAATTTAAGCAATAAGCTATTGAATACATACATCGTCATATCGTTTCATGGCTTCCAATATGCTTCCCTTCCTAAAATATCCCTGGAAGTGTATTCAAGCAGCATCACTCAAAACTGTATCAGACACTCTAAGTATTAATAAAACTCAATAAACATTTACCTTTTCCCATTGGGGTTTTAATTTAATTGTCATCTCAGCATCATCAAGGGCTTTATTAAGCTTATCCAATTGCAGCAATGCTGCAGCACGATTACTGGAAGACACCAAATATACAGAAGAAACTAGATCAGGAGTCAGGACAAGGTTTATGCATTGAGTTCAGACAACATATCTGTCATGAAAAAAACACAGATCCAAACTACTAAATTTACATAAGAAAGAAAAGTCAGTAACTTCTAAGTACCACGCAGCACATTTCTAGAATGACCTACACTAATAATTGTTTCTAACAATGTGCCCTCTGACATGAGATATTATCAGAAACTCAATTAAAGTGTGTGGCAATCAACAAATACTGATTTCAAACGAAAAGTAAACATAAAAAAGTTCCATGAAATAGTTAACCATTCAAAGATACCACCATATCCTGGGCATTATATCACGATAAGCAACCAAAGAATTATGTTCTCAGAAGCCAGTGATCTGAATTCTGAATTAGTATCACTGTTTCAATGTTCAAAACTTCATATGCAGTAATAGAAACTATATATGCGTGCCACAATACTTTTTCCAATGTGTTATAGTTACAGGGTTAGCCACATAGTTCAGGGACCATCGCAGTAGCACTATTTATCAATTTATTTCTCCAACAAACGGTATTAGAGCTCGCTGCTATGATCGAATGGGAGGGAAAAAACCAATAACAATGTTTTTGTTCGTTGTTTGGGAAGAAAATTAAAGGAAAAGAGATTTTTAATACTTCCAGAAACAAAAATTTAAACCTCTTATTTCTTTCCCGTTTCCCTTCAATTCAAATTTCAAACTTTTCTCTCCCCTCCTTGCTTCCTCAGCACCATATCAAACAGACCATAAAGCTCAGTACTAATCTACACAGTTAGCTGAAAGAAACTTGAAAAGGGAATTTTCTTTCTTCTATTTAAGAGCTCCAGCTTAAGCTTTAAGCGTGATATCGATCTAACTCCAATCCAAGCAACACACATGGCCAAGCCAAACTGTCACTGAAAGACTAAAATTCTGAAACTCTGATACTATACTGGCAATAAAAACTGACACTTCACAGTCTATATAGAAACCCAAAACCCCAACTAAAATAATAACGACAACAAAAGAAAAGAAGATACCCTTCTGTGATTTCAAGGGACACAAAATACAAGAGAGAAAACCAGAATGCTGGAGCAAATTTTGAAACCCACAAATTGAAAGAAGTGAATAATGACACCCAAATGAAAAAAAGGTGAAAATATTGAAGAGAAAAGGCACCTGTAGAGAGTAGGGTTAGAAGGGTCTTGCTTGATGGCTTGAGTGTAGAGTGCAGCAGCTTTGAGATACTTTCCTGACTTGAAAAACTCGTTGCCCTGATCCTTCAGAGACATCTCCGAACCTGAACCTTCTTTCGTTTCTGCCATGGATGATCCTTTTCGTTTTAACCTTAAAATCTGTGATTCTGGTTCCTAAATGATGTCTGTAGGGTTTACCACCCAGATGTTTGTTCCTTCCAAAACCTTTTTTCTCTTGGTTTACATGGTTTTATTTCACACTAAAAATAGGCTAAATTACAACTTCCCTCTCTTAACTTACTTTTTATATTTAATTTGTTATCTTATTTCTTAAAAAAAATTAATTTAATCTTTTTATGTTTTAAATGTTTTGAATTTAATTACTTTATCAGTATAAAAATAATTTTTTTTAACATCAGTTAAAAATGTAATAATTTTTAACATCGGTTAAAAATGTAATAATTTTTAACAATAATTTATTTCATACTAAAAAATATCATAGTTAATTTAACTTTTTTTAATATTTTAGTTGAGGTTTAATTCAATTTATATATATATATATATATGAAATTAATGTTAAGATTTTTTTAAATTATTTTACAATCATAATTTATTTATCTTCAAAATAAATAAAAGATTTGAAGGTGTATTTCGCAAAATTAACTTATAGCTGTTAGGATAAATGTTAGTTTACAAACTAGTTTTTAAATAATAAACTAACTTTTAACTGGTAAATTGATTAATAATAATTAATAAGATCCTACCCTATTATTTATGAGTTGAAAAGTTAACTAATTGAATTATAAGAGTTTATTAAACTAGATGATAAATTAATTAATAAATATAAAATAACAGAAAAATATGGTTATATAAATGAGAATTGTGATTGTAAACAAAAATATATTACTATGTAGTTATAGTTTTAAGCTTTTTTTTAAATTATTAAAGTTTTATTAAAGTTTTTAATATTATATTTATTTTTAAAAATTGAAACAAATTATTTTATTTAAATAATTATCCAATAAGTATCAATTAAATTAAACTTTATTTAATTTAAAAAATATTTTTAACTTGAAATTCTGTTACATTGAATTTTTTTTACAATATATTGTGTATTATTTTGAAATAACCTCATGTAATATATTACATACATTAAATTCTTATTTTTAATAAGATATTTTTCTTACCTTCTAAATTAGATCTAGCAGAGAAATTAAATGGGATGACAAATATATATTACATTTGGATTAAGAACATATTTTGTTATTGTTCATTAATTTAAATTCACAATCTTTTTTAATATTTAAACTACTATTTTACATTATTTTAATATTTAAAATTCATCCATATGATTTTTATTTTAAGAATCATTAGAGAAAATCCTAAACCATGATTGTTTGATTAAATAAGAATTTGAGACTTTATTTGTTATTTCATATTTTAACTCTTTTTGTTGATTATAATTGGATTAAGAAGTAGGCTGAATAGGATAAGGATATGATAACTTGTTTACTTAATTATCTCGCCAGTTCCATTATCTATTTATTTAATTTAATTGTTTTATGGAGTTCATTAAGTTAATTATTTGTATTCTTCTTGGTTAGTCTCCATTACTGAAATTTTATTAAGCATTTAATTTAAGGGATGAATTGTTAATATTAGCCAATAAATAAAATCCCTCGTTATTTGAGATTCTTAGATTTAGAATAGGTGGTGTTGTCTAATGAGATATTTTAGCAGCACACCTCTTATTTATCACTTTTCTGTCTTGTTTTGTATGGCTATTTATAGCCTCAATATTTCTCATTCAATAATAAACATTCCTTTTGCTATTGCTTTCTCTTTCAAACACTTAATTGTTGCTTTTATCAATTATACCTAATTGGACGAAAAAATTGTAAAATCATGTTTCTTAAAATGAACAAATTTGATTAAATGTTTTATTAGTAAAGGGACCTCATTAAATAAAATAAATAAATAAATAATAAAAAAAAAGTATTGTTTAGAGTATGTTTGGTAAAAATATTCTTACCATATTGATACTCTTATTTTGTCACTGCGTTTCTTATATTAAGAGTGATGGAAATATTTTGATATTGTACCTATAATCATTGTTGAGTTAGATATATGAATGTGTTAGTTTGTTTGTTTAAACTCAGATATTGTAGTTATTATCATTGTTTTTATAATTGTTGTTGTTGTCAACATTATTATTAGAGTTAGGTGTATGAATGTGTTCGTTTGTTTAAACTCGGATAAATATAAACTCGCATTATAATTAAAAATATTTTTGACAAAATAAAATATAAAATATAAAATAAAAATAAAACAAAATTAAAAACAAGTGACCAACTAAGGCAAACCAAGAAATATTTTTAACTCTAACACGTTATCAACTGATGAAACTTAGAAAAACTGACCCAATTTCTCATTCTTAACCATAATTATTATAATAATTATCTCACTAGCTAATATTTTTATCATTATTTCTATCATTACTATAGTCATTATGATCATTATTATTATTATCATGAATTACAATCCGTCAAATTCAATTAACAATGAAAGTGAATTAATTAGTTCATGATACTTCTAAATCACAAAGAACTAAATAATCTTTTTTTTCAATTAGACGAGAATCTACATATTCAAGATTTAAGTATGAATTAAAAAATATAAAAACATATGAACAACATAAGAAGAATAAAAGTGTCTAAAAAAAGTAAAAAGTAAAATAAAATAAAATAACGGAGTAGAATAAAAAGTGAAGAACATGTCACTTAAGTTAAATTAAAAATAAATGAAAGAAATAATCACCACTTTAATTCTTGATAATTTTAATACAAGAGTCAAAAGAAAGAAAAAAGAATTATACTTTGAATAGATGAAGCTCTCACAATGTTAAAACAAAATTCTATCTCATTCAATTGACAATAGAAATTGATCAATTAGTCAAATATTTTTGTAAAATCATAAAAAAATTGTGCAATGCATATATATTTATATTTTTTAAAAATACTTGGATTGGGTAAAACTCTTTCTTAATTGTATATATGTTGAAAATCTTGGTATATAATTAGTATGAGGTGATACATTATGCATCAAATTAAAAATTTCCACTTTTAAATGTTTATTTCATGATTATTAACATTTACTTTATTTGTAAGTTCTCATTTATAATTTTACCTTAAAAAGTAGCTTTTGGAGTGAAAATGTTTATCAAATATATCCTAAAAGTGAAGTGGAATTTTTTGAAGGATTAAAATCAATTAAAATTCTCAAGAGAATAAAAACAAACATCAATATAAAGTAAGATATTAAAAATGTAATAAATCCTTAAGATAAATTTTCTTTTTAAATACTATAATGTCTCTATCTGGTATCCCTTAAACACAGTAGCTAAATCATAAAGTGCAATATAGAAAAAACTTATTATGAGATATCAATTCCTAAAATACACCAAACAATAATCATTCTAAAAAATAATTTATATTTAATGAATTTCTAAATGAATGACTCTAACACAATCATACAATATTTTAGCAGCCAAACATTTTGCCAAATCATCACCATATTTTCATATACTTTTTGTCCCTTTTCATAGTTAATGTATAAAGAAGAATATTTTTTTTCTCTTATTACACGTAAACTTAACTAGCATGGGATATCATTGCAAAATCTTCTCCACTATTAGATACCTTAAATATAAAGAATTTAATAAAGATATACAATAGAAGAACAAAATATCCCAAAATTGTGACCAATTTCAAAATTTATCTCATTTTATGATCCATTCCCGTGTGAGCTCATGATGGGCAAGTTAACCCATGAGTTTGAACCCATTTTGATAACTTTATTTTGAGATACGAAAATTCATTTCAAAACTTAACTAATTGGAAACTTCATTTTTGGAATTTTAAAATTTTACCTTAATGAGCATTCTTTATTTAAAGTGCAATTCACTAATACCATTTAGGTATATATCACAAAATCAGAATTGATGATGATAAATACTTTATTTGTTTATCTTTCCTTTAGTATTCTCATCAATCTACATATCATTACATGTGTAATAATGATATATTAATTAAATAAAATGTTATTTTAAATTTAGAATGTCATATATTTTCTTTCAAAATATACAAAATTAGTTGTCAATTCCATATATACCAAATTCTTAAAAGAGGTATTACATTTAATATAGCTATCTCATATAAGATTGTTTCTCAAAAAAGTATGTAGAAAAAAAAATCACATACTCCATTACATCCAAATTAATGCAAAATATATTTACATGATCACATGTGAGCTATATAAAAACCCCTGAAAGTGATATATTTAGAGTGGTGAATAAGTGTTAGTGAGTGAGGAGTTTGACCTAATTTTTCCATCTTTTTGTCCATTTGTGTGTGCAGCAGCAGCATGAGCATGAGCAACCACTCTTACAATGATGTGTTGAACCATGCAGAGTTCCCTGAACTTTGCAACAACAGAGGCCCAAAAGGATGCAGGTTGTGCAGTCAAGTTTTCAGTACCACTCAGGCCCTGCTGATTCATCTTGAGTCTCACATGGCACAAGAAGAAATGGCTATCAGAAGACTCTATTCATTACCACAACATGTCAATTCTCAGAAACAACTGGGTTCTCAATTCCCTCTGCAACCTATGATGGGTGATGATGGTAGGATTTTTCAAGCACAACCACAACCTATTATGGAGATGTCTCAATCAATTAGAAGGAACCCTTTTAGAAGAATGGCATATGATGGAAGCATTAATGATGATGGGTCTAAGGCATATATACTGAAGTTGGAGAAACCCATCAAGAAGATTGATTTCATTGACTTGGTTAACACAGATGATGACAATGACAACAACTCAAGGGTGGAAGAAATAGATTTGGATCTAAAGCTCTAGAAACTTGATTTACCTTCAAATGTTCAGACTTTTCAAGTTATGAACTTTTTTAAATATAGATTATCTCATCTTATCATTTGGTTTTGTTTATTTTACCTTTTACCTTTCAAGGGTTGAAACTTGTAATGCAAATAATGGGAAAACTTAAAGTGCAATGCTGATTTTTGTTTTGTATTAGTGAAAGGCATGGTTATTAAATCTAAAGCAAATGGTTAGTAGAAAAAAAAGGATTATTAGTCTATAATATTATAATATATATTTTTATTAACAAGAATAATAATATTATAATAATATATATATATATGTATATATTTATTTTATTACATATTTTATATTTCTATTCTATCTTTAATTATATTTTAAATTTTAAATATTTTAAACTTCAAAAATTACTATATGTATACAACAATAATGAAAAAACTAAAAATGAATTATTCATCTCCTTAGAATAATTGCACATACTACTATTTTATAATACAATTAGCTTTTTTTTCTTTCTCATTCAAATATGCAATATATCTTAATTATTCAACATTGTTTTTATTTATATTATATATTACACATTAAATATTAAAAATAATAATACATACATTTTAATTAAAATCAATATAAATATTAAATTTTAATTCATTAAAGTAAAATAATATAATAAAAAGGCAAACATGTTTTCTGCTAATAACTTATAATTTACTTTTGGTTGATTTGTAAGATAGACTTTGAAAAATCATCACTAAAATTTAGTGACTTTAGAATTAGTCAAGAAAAAGTAAATTTTTTTATCACTAATTTATTGATTTTTAGTAGTTTTGTATATATCGTAAATTTTAAAAAATAAGTAATTAAAACTATTATAATTTTATGCAGAATTAACCTTTTAAAGATTTTAGAATAAAAATGTTTATTAAATTATCATAATTAATCTCTTAAAGTTCATATTCTATATAACGTGAATAAGATTATTTTTTTCATCTTTTGTAATTATGAATGAACTCAGCTAATATAGAATGTCATTGAAAATCTTCCACACTACTAGATATTTAAATATAAAAAATAATAAATATGCACAATAGAATAAAGGAAATATGTAATGTAAATGAGATTGTGATTAAAAATTAATCTTTGGCATTTTTGGATGAATTGAGACAATTTCATAACTAAAAATCAAATATTTACTATTTGAGATGCTAAAATCCATTTCATAATATATAATTGAAACATTTTTATCAATCGTCAACTTGTTTTTCCGATCATGAAAATTTATTTTGAGAAGCTTATATTTTACCTTAAAGAACTTTTTTTTTTTACTTTTTCAATAGAATCCATTCATACATTTTAGGTAGATATTAATATATTATAAAATAAAAATCATATAACATAAGTACTTTATTTGTTTCTCATTCCATTAAGAAACCTCTATAATGCACATATTCCATATGTAATATTGATAAATTAGCTAGATTAAATAAATAAAATACTTTTTTTTAAAATTTAGAATGTCATATATGCTTTCAAAATACGGTAATTAGTTATCCATTTTATATGTATCAAATCCTCGAGAGAGCTGTCTATTTTTAATAAGGAATCTTCCAAAAAATATAGAAATTTTTTAAAATCATATATTCTATATTCATCGTTACATTAAATAAAAATAATTATTTATTTTAAACTAGCATAAATTTTTGAAGGTTTCAATATTAAAACCAAATTATTATATTTTGTTAAATACAACTCCTATATAAAAAGTTGACGAGGTTGAATATTTGTACAAAGGTTTATAGATTTTATTTTTTGTTAATTATTTTACTCAAATTTTTTACACTTAATTCTCATAATTTACAGGTTTTACTTGCATTATTCTGTTAATTCAACAAAAAAATTCAATATTTTCTTTTGTTTTTAAAGGCTATCATGAATTCAACTTAACATCTACTATATTTTATTTTTATTAGTTATAGTTAGGTTCAATTAATTTAAAATTATTTTTTATTAATTATGAATTATTCAATAAATTTAATAAATTATTGTTATATAAAAAAATTATAAAAAAATATCAATGTAATTTAGGGGTCAAGTTGACCCATTTAATTTGCAGATTTTATGAGAAGAATACCATTTATAAAAATTAAACACAATTTAAAATAAAAATTATAAAAACAAGTTTTTCATAATGTGAATTTAAATAGGTTAAGATATGCAAATATAAATCTAGGTCAAATTTACATTAGATAAAATCAAAATATGTTTATCAATCTACTTGCTAACTAATTCGACCATTTATATTATAAACTCCATCCAAAAATACTATGCTCACTCTCCCTCACTTACAACAAGCATATCTTATATATATATATATATATATATATATAACATATAATTAATTAAGTTAAATCTTAAACACGTAATTAAATTTAATTATCATGGTATATATGCATAACATGTAATTAATTAAGTTAAATCTTTAATACATAATTAAATTTAATTATCATTTTTTAATAATCATAAAGAAAAAATACAAGTATATACCGCGGTTGAGTTTATCAAACCATTTCCTAAACTCATGGTGAAACCATCTACACATATATATAATTTTACAAATGAGTTATATATCACAAATCAATTAACATATAACTAAATCACTCAATTTCTTCCCACAAATATCTACTAATACCTTTATAAATATCTTGTAAAAGACTCTAAAATCGATTCATTGATTTTCACTTGCCTTTCACTATATATAAGTTGATATAGTTTTAGGATTTTTTTTAAAATTTTTATGAAAATAGAAATATGATTTGGTGTATAAAAATAAACGGGTAAAATGGGAGTAATTTGTTAAACTATTACACCATAATTTTAAACTTAAGCAAATATTAATGTCAATAGCAAGTGAAAATGACTATGATTTCTTAAGTTATTATCCACTAATTTTACTATTATTGAACCCATTCAATATCTATAGTCGTAGCTAAGTTCCAACTTGCAAAACATATAATCACGTGTGTTAAAACAATTTCTTCATTATTAAATAAGAAACGTAAGCAATTCAATAATGAAGTGAGATCTTCAAAATGTAACTTAGATTTTGGTGGACAACGACCATCTACCATAACTTGCTCTAACTAAATTAGTTCACTTTAAATGATATAATAATTCAGAACAAGAAAGAGAAATAACAAAGATACAATAGTTTATTATTAATTATTAATTATTAATTATTATGTTAGTAGTGTTTAGGTTTATTACAGTTTGTTAACACTAGATATATGAATGCAATTGTGATTTTAAAACTTCACACCGAATTTAGTGCATGTTTAAATTCAATTAAAAAAATATACTTGAAATGTTCAATGTAAGTTTAGATAAATAGTCATATATCTCGTCTCATGTTGAGATATTACATGCTAGTTTTTTTGTGGAAAAATATGAGACATTACATGTTTGAATTTACAATATACTAGGGTGACATATTTTATACGTAAACACGCATCATGAAAATTGAATAAATATGTTAATATTGATTCTAAATCGAAATTGAGTTTGAATTAATATAATTTTAATCCTACATTTGGCTAAAATTTTTTTGGGTTAAAAGATAAACTTTCTGCTACAACGGGTTCATGGAATATATTGCATTTTACTTTTACACCTCTACACATTTTTTTTAGTTTAGACGTGAAAAAGTTGAATTTGCATAGATGAAAACGTTATTTGTATATAAGCTCACTATGAATAGCTTTTTTCATTGAATATAAAAAAAATCAAATATACCCTAATCTCTACAATATATAATTTTTATTTTGATCTTTATTATTTTACAAAAGAAAATATATTATAAGATTAAAACAAAATAACAACAAGTGAAATATTATTTTTATAAAAAGAATCATAAAAGATAATTCTATAAAGCTAAAAAAAATATATATTAGATGGAAAAAATACAGTTGAACCTAAAAAAATTATTCTAATAACTTTAATAGTTTACTTTTAAAATAAAGATAATTAAGCATTTATTTATCACTGACCCCAAGAATAAATTTTGGAACTGTAACTGAACAAGAGAATGATATCACCTAACAGGGTGTCAATTCAACTTCAACGGTACTCTGCAAAGGAAAACAGTGCAGAAAAACTTTTTGAGGCCAATATGGTAATTTCACACAAATAACGTCGATTTCGAAAGACAAGTATGTGTCTGATAGCGTCACTCTGTTGCCGTTTGTCAATGTTGCACGATATCCCGGTTTTGCCCTCAGTTTTTTCCACTATTCCAAAAAAGTGCATCCCTTTTTGTGATACGAGTTGGGGTGTGAAGAAAATTTTGAAGGTTGATGGTCCCTTCTTCTATGAGTTGGTATCCAAAGCAGAATAACGTTGGATCCTATCTCAAAACACTCATTCGGCTTTGGAAGCCATTGAAGCTCCTCTTCTGAACCCCGTTTCTAAGCATTCATTGCAACTTACCCCTTTTTCCTTTTGGGCCGTGAAGCCTGTTTTTCAAGCAAAGTTTGCCTTTTTGAGTCATCAAAGTATAACCCCACTTTGGAACTTCGCTTTTTCCTTTTTGGGTATGTGAGCTTAGCCTCCCTTTAGAGTCTCATGTGTGATCCCTGAGAAAGCAAAACCCAGTTTCTTGTTTGGTTTTGTTCTCTCTCACAATGAACTCTTCTACAAGGTTGGATTCAGTTGTGTTTCAGCTCACACCAACTAGAACCAGGTAACAATAGTGTTACCCCATTCATCAATATACTTTACCATCTTATTGTTGTTTTTTACCATTTGTGCCATTTTTTGCACTAAATAGAAAACAAGAACTATGCGGAATAAGTTTGTTGGTTTTGTGTGTTTTTAAGCATACCCCATTCTTTAATATCTTTTACCATTTTATTGTTGTTTTCTTTTTACCATTTGTGCCATTTCTCACTCTAAATAGAAAACATACCAAGGAATAAGTTTGTTGGTTGTGTTTTTTCAAGCGCTTGGGGTGTATGATAGTCCTAATTAGTTTGTTTATTTTGTGTTTTCTTTTTTGCGCTTGGGATATTTGATAGTCCTAATTAGTTTGTTTATTTGTGTTTTCTTTTTGATTTTGCAACTGGAATGCTGTCTTCCCCTTGTTTACAAATGTTGTAGCTGATGTCTCAGCACTTTCTCCCGTTTGAATTTGCTGGTTAATTTGTTATGTGATCAAAATTGCTGTTATGTGGTAGGGGATTAGTTGGGTGCCAGATAGAACTCCCTATGTCTCCTAGTTACTCGGAAAAAAATGCTGTTGATCATAAGCTTCAGTACTACTTGATTTTAAGAAATGGGATACACTACTGAGAGTGTATGTAGTTTTTGCTAGTGATTATTTGGTTGTGTAAGAGAAGATATTTCAGGTAAAAGTTTGTGTAAGAGTAGTGGGTCACTAATTTATCTATGCAAAGAGCTCATTCAAAACAATGATTGTAGGAATTACTTTTTGAGTGACATGATTGTAGGTATTTGCTGCCTGATTTTTTCATTTGATTTTTTACCCTCTGCAAATCAGATTTGACTTGGTTATAACTGTGAATGGAAAGAAGGAGAAAGTTGCATCAGGGTTGCTCAACCCATTTCTATCCCACTTGAAGGCCGCTCAAGATCAAATAGCTAAGGGTGGATATTCAATTGTTCTTGTGCCTGAACTTGACAGTGATGCCTCATGGTTTACCAAGGGAACAGTTGAAAGGTGTGACTTGTTATCAGAATATTTTTTTTTTGTTAATTATTCTTATCAACGTATGTTCAAATTTGAATTGACACTGATCTGTCATTTAAATATGCTTATTCAAGGTTATCATTTCTTCCAGTACTCAACTCAACATGGATCTAGTATGCTGTTTTGGAAGTCCTGTTTTTCATGTAATATGTACTCCAAAATTCCTTTTATGTATTTTTGTTCTTACTCTTTTGAAAGTAGAGGGAAGTACTGGGGAAATGGAAGCGAAACCATGCCTTTGAAAGTTAAACTCATAGACTAAATGAAAATTGTAACCCAAAGGCTGGAAGCTTAAAGTTTGTCCTCATGCAAATGATTCTAGGTGACATTTAATTTCATATAGATTAGCATGTTGAACTAATGTCCTCTGCTTCTTTAGGTTTGTACGCTTTGTTAGCACTCCTGAGATATTGGAACGTGCATATACTATAGAATCCGAAATTGCACAAATTGAAGAGGCAATTGCAATTCAAGGAAATAATTCTATAGGGATTAGCTTTGTAAGTAAATATCTAATGATTTTATTTTTAAAATTCAATCGCAGCAATTAGAGGTCTGTTTAAAGTAACTTGTACATCTGTAGGTAGAAGAAAACCAAATAAAACATGTGGAAAGCACTGAAGGTAGTTTTGAAAGAACAGGTACATCTATTGCATATTGTTACCGTGTAAAACTATTAACTATTCAACAAATTTGGATATATATAAAGCTTTGCTGAAATTTATAATTGTCTACAACTAAAAAGACCTGCTGGCTTTGCCCAGGCAGGAGGACTCAGCAGGATACAAATGAGGACAAAGCTATTGTACTTTACAAGGTTAGTAAAGTCTTGAATACCCTAATCTTATTTAAATTTATTATTTTCTAACATGTTTGTGCGGGTATGTGTCAGTCTGATACACAGCTACCTGATACAAATGGAAGCACCAAATCAGAAGGAAACTCAAAGTAAGTTCTAAACCTTTACATATATCCTTCTTAGAGCAAACTGCTATTGCAGTTACTTTAAGAAACAATTATGAACCAAATAGAACTTATTTTTAGTTTGGATATATTTATTATTCATCACAAAGGATATAGAAACGGTGTAAGGCTCTTATATCCGTTTGACCATCTGTTTTTTTCCCCCTTAAGAATAATCGGCTATCAGTACCATCTCCACCACTGTATTAATAAATTAATAAATAACAGTATATGCATACTAAGAAGTGGATGTTAAACCTAACTCAACTCCACAAAACCAACTTCTAAGGTGAGATTTGCATCCACTTATATACATTAAATTGATCTCATCTCTGATCGATGTAGGATCTCTAATAATATACGTTGTAGTAAGTGCAATTTTTTTAAAGAAAATATAGGCTTCTTTTAAATTGTGGGACTGCAGAGGGTTTATTCCAGGAATCTTTGCTAACTCAATTTTTTTGTGACAGTTGTTTCTACATTGCAATTTTAAATTAAATCTTGGTTGGGTTGAGCTGCTGATTTTCCTAATTGTACTTGGGGTTTGTAACATTTGTTAATACATGAATTACAATTAGGAGCAATTGATTTCTTATTGACTAAGTTTTGCCATTGTTTATTTTCCTTGTATTGCCATGTAAAACCAACAATTTCTAGTAGATTATTCTAATAGATTCTATTGTAAAATTTACATCACCACCCTTCCCCTGGAGTTATGAATAGACTAACTAGATAATATGCTATCTAGAAATCTTCAGGTTTTGTCTGATCTTTACGGGTACTATGATTTTTAACTTTTTCTCTGGCAAACATAAGAAATTTCTCTCTTTTTTTGGGATTGACCTTCCACCCTAACTTTTCCTGTGAGCTTCACAATTCAATATAAAGACTCCTCCTTGTTGAATTTACTGGACTAATGTCAATACTTACTTAACATACGGTGAATGAAGTGACACTGGTTGAAGTTTTGCTATAAAAATTAAGCTAACATTGAGACCTTATCATGTGGTGTGCATTTTGTATAAGTGGTACTTCTTTAACTGTTGTTATAGTCATTGAGCTTTTAGTACACTGTAAAATTTTTTGTTAATGTCTTTCCTGTATTTTATTCCCTTCTTTTATGTATTGTTTTAGAGTTCAGCTTTTGAAAGTCCTGGAGACAAGAAAATCTGTGCTGCAGAAAGAGCAAGGAATGGCATTTGCACGTGCTGCTGCTGCTGGTTTTGACATTGACTACATGCCAGCTTTGATGTCATTTGCTGAATGCTTTGAAGCATCTCGCTTGATGTAAGAATAATTATCTTTCTTGACTATTTTTTAATAGTGAGATACTGGTTACTTGGCCAATTGGCTGTTAGCACACACACGTGTGTCGGATTTCTGGATGATCTTTCTGATTCCAATTGTCACATTTCAGGGATGCATGCAGAAATTTTATATCTCTATGGAAAAGAAAGCATGAAAGTGGTCAATGGCTTGAAATTGAAGCTGCTGAAGTGACACCCAATCGTGCTGACTCTGCAACAAATCCTTCAGGCATAGTAATTTCCAATATGGTTACTACATCCCATAGTGAGTTGGACTCGGAAAGTAATGGGAGAACTAATTCAGGTACCTGACATCTCCAGCACATCTTGGACTTATATTCATGCACTGTCTTGACCTAGAGATCATCAAAGGGATTATTATTATTAGTGGTTTCTTGAGTGGATTAACAGTAGAAAATAGGTGGAGAAAGATCCATTTGGGGGAGGGGGGATGTATGAGAGCAAGCATGGTTTGGAAGTCATGAACACTTATAATGGGTTTTAGTAGGGTAGTTGGTAGTTCTATAGTTGTTTAGGCCCATGAATAACACACAAATATGGGATTTTCAATTTGATATATTCAATGGCGAACTGTTGTTTTGTTGAATCAAAATTTTAGTGCTGACTGCCAACAGTACTAGATCTGAGCAAATTATTGAAGTTCCTGATGTCTATTTTTTCTCTCCCTAAAATGTACTAACATTATTGTCTACAAATTTATTGATGTGTTCAGAAGACAGACAACCGACTGCAGGCTACCAAGATAATGTTCAAGGTCATTTTCCACATAATGGCTTCTCCTCTTGGCCTGTTCATTCTCCCGGTGCTTTACCAATGTTTCAGCCATATCCAGTGCAAGGGATACCTTACTATCAGACTTATCCAGGCAACAGCCCATTTATGCAGCCTGTTTGCTCACCTATGGAGGACTCTAAACTAAATGCTAGTCCAAATGTAGGACATAGAAGGCATTCCTTGGATAATGAACAGTATACTGAATCTGACACTCGGGATGAAATGGATATGGAGGGTTCACTGACTGGAGAACACCGGAAGAAGGCTGGCCTATCAGGAAGACACAGATCTGGTATGGTGGTCATTCGGAACATCAATTACATAACAAAGACAAAACGATCTTCTGGAAGTGGATCATGTTCAGGTTATTCCTCTGAAACTGATGAAGATAAAGAGGTTCAGGAATCTGTTAAGACATCACAAAGAAGAGGATCCGGTGATAAATCCTTTAGAAGACTGAATTTATCTGATAAGGAAGTAACAGACCCTGGGAAAGACGCTGATGGAGGACAGTGGCTAGCATTTCAGAATTGTTTACTGAGAGGCGTAGATGAAGATAAAGATAGGCATGCTGTTGACCAAGACAAGTTTGATCAAGTGAGAAGAAAAAAACATGTTGCAGGGAATGATCCTATAGATTTTACTGAGCGGAATATGCATGAAGTTCAAAGTGGTGAAGCCTTAGATGTGCAGAGAATTAGCAATGGATTGATTCACTTGCCTAGGTCATCCAATGATGGTTTCTTGTTATCTAGAAGCTCAGGACAGTCTGTTAATGGCAGGTCTGTGGATGCTATGCAGTCTTTAGAAATAGATGGAAGGGTTGGTTATAGAAGGGGGGGCAACGGTGATTTTGTCAATGGAATAGGTTATTCAAGCAATAAATTGGAAAGGAAGTTGTTTCATGATAACTATGACTCCTATGTAGTCAGAGTCAATGATTCAGGAAATCTTGAGAGAAATGCTATTGACATGGACTCAGAGTTCCCTAAGGTACATAAGAAGGAAGAGAATAATTCCAATTATCAGCCAGATGATTTGAGTCTGATGCCTGAGAGACAAGCAGAAAAGGGGTCAATGGGTTATGATCGTGCCTTAGACTATGAAATGCTGGTTCAGACTGGGGCTGGTGCTTTGCAAGATAAAAAGAACAAAGGCTTATTGGCTCACACGAAACCAAGATCCAAGATGTTGGACAAAGATTTGAAATCAAAACCTACTCCAAATAGTTCTGATCTAAAAAGGACTGTTGGGTCAATGAGGAGAGGGAAGACTAATAAACCGAGTCCATTGGATGAAGCACGAGCACGTGCTGAAAGACTACGGAACTACAAAGCTGATCTCCAGAAAATCAAGAAAGAGAAGGTAATTAATGTTCCCCTAACTATTTTAAAACTCCCGTTTCATGTTTGTAACATGCTTAACATACAATTGAAGTACATTGGATTTAGTATGTTTAATTTTGGATTAGTGGGAGATTCATGATTTTCAAGGTTGTTCATCCTTTTCTCAAATCTATTTATTTCTTCTTTACAAAGTTGATCTCCAGAAATGAACACAGAGAAGGTACTCTACATTCCCTAACTACTAAAACTCTCGTTTCATGTTTGCATTGCACATGCTTAACATACAATTGAGCTACATTGTTTTTTTATTATGTTTAAATTTAGATTTGTGAGAGATTCATGTTTTCAAGGTTGTTCATCAACTTCTCAAATCTATTTATTTGTTCTTTCTTATTTATGATAATAACTAGGAAGAGGAAGAGATAAAGCGCCTCGATGCTTTAAAGATGGAGAGGCAAAGGAGAATTGCTGCCAGGAGTAATTCAATCACTACCAAATCATCCACACCACCACAACAAATGAAGAAACAGATTCCGGCAAAGCTTTCACCTAGTTCTTATAAAGGATCTAAATTTAGTGATTCAGAGCCAGGTTCATCCTCACCCTTCCAAAGATTTCCAATCAGGACTGCTTCTGTTGGATCCGTTGATTCTTCAAAAGCCCCAAAAACCAGCAGATTGAATATGAACAAATTAAGTCGATCAGCACCTTCTCTGCCTGAATTCAAGCGAGAGAAGGGTGATGGTACCACTGATACCAAGGCATCAATGGCGAGAATTAGAAGATTGTCAGAACCTAAAACAAGTACCATTCGTCATACTTCCTCAGTATCTCTTAAACCAAGAGGTGCTAGGACAACTACAATGACTAAAGCAGCTAATGAGACCGATATCAGAAAGATTTCTGCTATTGTGACTCATGACAAAAGCAAGACAACAACCCTCCCCGAACTAAGAATCGGAACATCTAAAGCAAGTGACGTTGTCAAAACTGGATTGGCAGTTAAAGAGAGGACACAGAAGCTGAATGTTAACAAGTCTTCTTTGAATTTAGAAGGCACCTTGCTGAAGAAAAATGAATTTGAAATCTCACCTATTGACGATGAAGATGACAATCCTATTATTGAGAAGACTGTTGTAATGCTTGAACGTGAAAAGCCTTGTGCTCCCAATAGTAATGATGGAAAGGCAAAAGAAAAAACAGGAATAACGAAGAGACAGTATGAGAATGATAAAGTGACGGAGAAAACTGAGACAGTTTCAAATTATGTTGCTGTTCATAGATCAGTTTCAGTAGATACAGAAGCCTCAGACAACAAATCACATGTGCAACCTGGATCATCCAAGGTGTGTTTTCATAAATTTAATAATAGTTAACTGTTGTAATCAGTATGCATGAAATGAAAGAAAAGAAATGTGAACATGATGATGTAAGTACATGCTTGTACTTCCCCAGGTATAAATTGTAGGAAACTTATTAATTGCACTTTCAAGCCTCACACATGATAACATGTTACTGGAAGGCTAAGTTGATTGCATTCTTTCATATTTACTGTTAACTTATTTCAAAGATCATATGCTTCCGGACAGACAGGACATTCATAAATGGCGAAGTGCTAGCATGTGTTGCTTAGTTTACATCCTAATAGTTAATTGTGAATAATAACATAATATAAAAAGCAGGTACTCATTTTAAAATTTTGCTTTTCCTCAAATGCTTACTTATAATTTTAAGATATTCTATGGGGGAAGAAATGTCTATGTTCAATTATTAGGAAAATTTTTCTGATATTTGATTATTAATTTCAGAAGTGATGTGTTATTTTAGACAAGTAACTGTAGGTCAAGGAAATGCTAATTTGGTTTGTTGTTGTTTACATGCCCGTGTAGTAGTTGTTTATCTGAATTCTGCCTGCATGGGAGAACTTCTTATACATCAGTTTTGAATGTAATTTCTTCCAAAATCAGGTTACAATGAATGATATAGAGAAAAAGCCTACAAAATCGTCTAGCATTCCTATTACTGAGAAAACATATCATGCCCCACATGCTCGGGTTTCTTCTTTGGAAGATTGTAGTACACAAAGCTCTGAGTACGGTAAAGCACCTTCTGCAAGCTTCGACAGTGCATCAATTGGTATGGAGACTTTTAGATCACGAGTGTCTGATTCCAGAAATTCAACTCTTGAGAAGATTCCTGAGGTGATTGAGAAGCCTCAGGTAAAGGAATCATCTAAAGGGTTGAGACGGCTGTTAAAATTTGGAAAAAAGAACCATGACTCGCCACCTGCTGCTTGGCGCAACATGGAATCAGATAATGCCAGCATTGACAGTTCTGAAGCAAATGAGATTGGAAAGAACGGTTCCCCCAATGAAGGTAGCATGATCCTAAGCGAAACCAGCATATTAATATAGTATATATTAGGAAATGTATTTTTAGAGCACTTTGTCGATACCATGATCCACACAATGCTCAACCTTGAGTTCCTATAAATTTGTTTAAACCTAAAATCTAAAATTATCAAACACAACTTTACGTGTCTTTTAAAACTAAACTGTGAAGTTCAAAGCTGACAGCACCTGAATTAGTTCAGGAACCTCCCTCCCACAAAACTCAACATGTGTAACACTCTCCTACCTTCTCATTTTTAGCCATTTCGAGGCCTTAGAAAGTGAAATATATACCAATTTTAATAACGTTAGACTATGTAGCTTTGAAAGACTTGAGATTGTTAACATCAAGCGAAGTCTTGGTTCAAAAATTTACGATTAATGTAATCTCTAACATATGCATTTACCTAAACTGCATTGCATGTTGGTTAAATCAACATGATTCCAATTGCTTGGATTGTTGACTTCAGTTACACCAAACATTCAGAAGTGAGTTGTTTTTTCAATATTAAGAACAGCAAGTTACTTGAGAAAGTCAAATGAACATAAACAGCCATGACTGGAAAAGGTTTTCATTTTCAGTGGATGTATTTTCAGTAATTATTACAGAATGACCCATTATAGTTGTTTTGTTTTCAATTTTCAAGAATTTGCATATGAAACATCATTTAATTGTTCTCACCAGTTCTTAACCCAAGATGAAAAAAGAAAACATTTCCCAAACTGTTTTTCTTTTTTTGCTTTATTTATCTCTTAAATATATTCATTGTTGACGATTGCGTTGTAAATTATTGTCATGTGACAATTTGAAAGAAGGCCTAGCCATATTTGTATTTCGTTTGTTAGATGACTAATATAGATGATTATAATGTGTTTTAGTTCATACTCTGAAGAATTTGATCTCTCTAGAAGAAACTCCCCCAACTGCAATTCCTCAAAAGTGTAAGTGAACTTGAATAGCTCTTACTTCGTCTTATCTAGATTCACATTAACATTTCATGAACATATTCTTATGCAGCTTCTCGCTCTTTCTCCTTGTTATCACCATTTCGAAGCAACAAAGGAAAAAAGATAATGATGTCTTGACAGAATTTATGCTGTTACTTGAGGTTGAGGCAGTGACCATTTATTTGATTCTTTTCCTTTTTATCTTTTTTGTGGCCTCAATGGTGCTGTGTTATAATTGTCTTAGCTGAGAATATTGGAATGTGCCTTTAACCAAAAGCAATTTTAGGCCCTCTTTTTGACAGTCCTTTTGAGCTTCAAAACCTTGACAAATTTATTGGAAATCTAATGGGGAAATTGATTCTCAATGCTTAAGGATTTGGTTCGGCATGTGATGTAAATTATGCCCTTATTTGTTTTGACAATAGGAAAATCAATTATTGTATTTTTCCATGAAAAACAAACATCTCAATGTAAATTTATGGGTGACATTATTTTGGAGATACGTTTCATTTACTCAATTTTATTGGGTGTTTCTTTCTTCACCTCATGACTTCCACCTGCCCCTTCATAGGATATTTGAAAAGAGAAAAATACCCTAACTTTATTTTTAAATTATGGTAAATTTGTATTTCTGCACCTCTTGCATGTGTTTCGAATTACAACTTGAAAGTTAGAATTTGGAATTACACAATTAAAAAATTATTGATTGATTTTACAGGTGACAAGAAAATTTGATTTTTGAAATGATTTTTATTATTTTTAAATGGGATTTTTAAATTATGTAATTTAAAAATTATTTTTCTTTTATAAATAACTTTCAGACTATGTATTTTTACAAATGATCTTTACTATTTTCAAAATTGATTTTCGGATTATATGATTTCAAAGTTATTTTTGAAATTTTACCATTCAAAAGTTCGCTTCTAATATCTGAATTATGGAACCTGGAAATATGAAATAATTTTTGGATTATGAAAAAGCCGCTTCTAAATTTGAGTTGCGGATTGTAGAATTCATTCTAAATTTCAATCCAATTTTGATTTACAGAAACCTTCCAGCACGGTTGGGAGAAAAGTGACTTCTATTTTATTGCTTTTTATGAAGTGGCGCTGACCAGTTCATTTGTCTAAACCACCTTTGAACCTCATTGTTTTCATGATAAACTTAGTTCTTAAGGTTTTATTTATTATGAAAGAAAACAAAGAGTGAAACTTGAAAAGAGCCAAGTGCAACCTCATTTGTGCATCCATGGTGTTGGCAGCAGGACAATGGCAACAACGAAGCTGTGGTGGCGGGGGATCTGCAACAGCGACAGATCTGCGGCGGCAGGTGGTAGCAGTGACCGACTGAAATAAAGGGGTGTAGCAGAATAAAGATAGAAATGAATGATTAGGGATATTTTTTATTTTTTCAAAATGTTATAGGGTGCAGGTTGAAGCAAAGGTGGAGAAAGAATGATTCTTAATCACAAGTACTACTAATACCTTGATTTCGTGTAGGTTTAAGGTATTTTTCATTTTACAGTTTATAATATGTCAAAATTTTCATTATGTAGTATACATTACACAACAAAGATTCAACCAAATTCTCCACTATCTTCATCAATTTTTGGATTAGTTCAATTGATTACTTAAGAAATCTATTTTTGAGTTAGACCTTTATTAAACTTATGTAATCATTTAAAAGTAAACAATTTTTTTAAGATTTTAATTTTCCTGTACAATATACTTTTTTTATTTACAACTAATTAGAAATCATCAAAAACACAATATTTAAAATAATTACTATAAATTATTATCTTAAAAAACGCAGTTTCTTTAGATCAACTTTCTCATAAAAGAATTTAAAATAATTACTATAAAAGTTATCATGTTTTTTGGATAAACTTTTTCATTAAAACTTATAGATAAAAAATAAGAAAAAGAATTAAAGTTATCCGTAAGTTAAAGTTAGATTATGTAAAAGTTAAAACTTAAGAATTTAAAGAAAGTTTCTGCTAGTTAGCATGAAAAAAATTAGTCCAAATAAACCCAATATTTATGATTGAACAGTAGTGTGAAAAAAAAAACTACATTTAAAGTACATTTCAATTGAATTCTTTAATTACTTTTAAAGGCCAAATTCCATGAAGTGATTAGTAATGGAATAACAACAACATTAAATAAAAGCCACATGATTTGGTCTATATCAAATAAGGGATATTAAATGTTTCTTGGTTGGTAGAGATAAAATTTGTGAATCAATAAGCAAACTTTCAATTCAAAACTCAGCATAATAATAAACAATCCATGTTACACAATTAACACAAAATGAGGTTTTATCAACTAAACATAGGACAACTCAAAAGGATGTTCGCGTTGGTATTGAGATTGTTTTGGTTAATAATTTTTCCTAACAAAGATTAGAATAAACTATCTTGACACTCCTTAGCTTTGTTTGTTGATAATGCATGTAATTTTTTTTTAAAGTTTGCAATAACTTCTTTAAAATAATCTATACTTTAATATTTTTGAAACTATTTAAAGAATTAATCTTCACAAAAAAAATCTAAAAAACGAACATAATTTGAATAAAATTTATATATTAATAGACAACTTCACCTATACCTAATACTAATTGGTTTTAAATTAAATTTTAGTATAATATTAGAGTCACTTATTTATGCATATTATGAACATTCATCGTATATATATTAATAAAACTATACTCTCGAAATAAATATTTTTTGACATTAAAAAAATGTTAAGGTAAAAAAAAATTAAACATTGAAAAAAAATACAACTTAAGTAAAACTTATACAAATATAAATTATTAATTAATTAATTCATCATTAAAATTAAAAGAAAAACAAATTTTAAGTGATAGTGTAGAAACAAATACTTTGTTATATACAGTTGTATGATTCATATTTATAATTCTCATTTTTTACAATAATCACTTTTTACGAGAATAATTTTTATAAGAATCGAAATGAGTAAACTAAATGATTAAAAATTAATATTATATAAAAACTTAAAAGTCATATTGAGTGAGACTCGTACATTTTGAGGATGATTTATTTAAAAGAAATACAAACTCAATGAATTAATAGTAATGTAAACCAAATTAAGTTATAGAAAAAATCTATGCTAGAAAAAAAATGAACAAGCTTTGTGAACATTAGTGCAAATCATTTAGGAATTACAGAAAAAGATACTTAATTTTGTCATCACCATATGCTCATTACTAGCCCCATATTTATTGAGTTTTGACATGATGAATGTACAAACACCTAGATAATCTAGTTGTGTACTGAACTCATCAAGTGCACTATCCAAATCTTCAAGTCTGATAAGTGAGTTTGTTGACTACAACTGCTGTAACTAGGATACACCAATTGTGCTGGCATGATTCAACAAAGCTCAAGGTTGCACCCTTATGGTGAGGAATCAGTCAAAGCGAATGACTAAGCATGCAATTTTGCTTCTGCTCATCCTAATCAAAGCTTCCTTTGCCAAGCATTCTGCTGCTTCTTGTGGATCCTCTATGTGTCTTATGAGATTCACAGCCTCTTGGTTCTTCATCACCTGCAAACATATATTGAGAGAGATTCATGATCCACTGTTTTCTTTTTCCTCGAAAACTCTGCTAGTCAATACATAAGTAACATTCTTTTGCTTCTTGGACAAATCAAATATACGGTATAATGTGTTTCAAACAATTAAAGGAAGATTCTGAAAGCACTAAAATAATAGAGATATAATGTGAAATTTTAGCAAGTCACAAGGGTGAGAGTGCAACTTGCCCTTCTAAGAAACCATTCTGCTGATGACTAAGTATTAGAAGTTATTCATTATTCTGGGACTTACCTCCCATATGCCATTGCTTGCTAGGATCAAAAATTCAGTGTCAGAGTCGATTCTATCACCTCCTACCACAAGTTCTGAGCCTTTGGAATGCTTTGTACCTGTTGTGTTGCCTGATCCACAAGCTATCATGCGTACTTTTGTGCACATGTATAGCACTCATTATGAGATGTGTGAACAAAAACAAGTGAACACTTATGGATGAAAAACAGAAACAAAAATTGGGATACTTTTGCAACTGAAATCTCAACTGAAGGCCTAATAAGGAAATATAAGCTAGTTGTGAAACATTTTTGCTGTATTCCACAGTTGGATCTTTCAAATGATGATGAAAAAAGAGGTGAGTGATTGTTACCTGAAAAGAGTCTGCTATACCAATTCCTCTTGGCTGATAGATTGTGTCTTCCAGTTGTTTGATAAGCAACACCATCTCTACACAAAACAGTTCTGTAATCTCCCATGTTGGCTATCACAAGCTTTTCTCCATTTATCACCATCACTGATGTTGAACCTATTCTGCATATCTCCTCCTCTGGCTTCAGTGCCTCTCTGATCTTTGTTCTTACACCTAGGTAAGCTCTCTTCAGTGTTTCTTTGCCTTTTCTCCTCATATGACACTAACATGTAATTGAAACATCAGAAACACAAAAGAGGACATAAATATAGGTGAAAATAGGGAATTTATGGGATCATCGTAGAACAATCCTTAGGTGCAGTAGTGTGAATAGTTGGCTTAATTGCATATATTACTATCAACTTTTTTCCACACATTTTACTGGTTGGTTAAATTTCTCAGGGATCGATGGCATGCCATGAAAAAAATCGTAAAGAAAAACAAAACAAGATCAAAAGAATCATTTGTAAAAATTAATGATATAAATGACTTGGTTTTACCTTTTCTTGTCATCACTCCTTTAATAGGTAGAATGTACAAAAATTGAAAATTTTGATAGTAAAAGGTGTGAAACTAATATGGATGGTAAAATGTAAAATTAAGTCTAGATGTTTCTGATGATCTCCAATCAAAATTGAAAATTTATCTTGTATGGCCCGTGCCAACTTTAATGCACCTTCGACCAAGATGAAATTTCAATTTTGTTAGAAGAACAACACTAAAACATTCATAGTACTGTATTTCAGTTTTGTTCTCTATGTCTCTTTGACAATAGATGTCTAAATTTGAGAAATGAATATATATATATATATATATATATATATATATATATATATGACTCTAAATAACCATTCAACAAAGTAGAGAGTATAGTTGAGAGAAGTTAACACAATATTGATTTCTCACCTCTTTGAGCTTCTTGCCAAAGAAATGAGATTGCATATACTTGGTAACTCCATCTGCAACTACAGCATCAAAGATTCCAAAATACCACATTTCTGTGTGATCCATCTGCTCCCTCTGTATCACAACTGAATCAAACTCTGAGTCATCAGAACCACCTTTGATCACATGATGCTCCACCACATGATGGCCATGTGATATTGGAATCATCCATGAAGGCTTGTTTGCTCTCCATTTATTTCTCCTTCTTCCAAAGAAAAAACGTTTCACCCGGAATGCCTGCTCAAGTCAATGGAAAGATTGGTTATTCATATCAATTACCATTCATTCATATGAACAAGCATTTACCAAAAGAACAAAACTCAGGTACTTTTGGTTTTGTTTCTTCAATCAAGATTAGAGCTTCATCTCACTAATTTGCGCTATAAAAGATTCATTAAATATGAAAAAAAGATGAACATTGTGAAACTCCGATTCTGATTAAATAACAGCACAAGAAAATACATGAACAACTATATCTAAAGTTTTGTTCTTAGCTACAAGAAAATGTCAAAAGGGTCATGATCATTTTTTCTTAGTAACATTTTCCTTACACCCTTGTATTAGCCCTATTACATACAACTCAGATATCCATTATTATTTCTCATGAACTTCAAAGAACCTCAATGGAACAGTGAAATAGGGACATACCTTAAGCTTGATATGAAAGTCTCTTATTCCCATATTTCTTTCTCTAACGATTGTTCAGACCCTTAGGGAATACATGGCTTCTTCAGCAGATGATGGTCAGATACTATAAAATCAATATTTTCTTATGGCAAAAAAGATATGCACCAATTTATTGTTCTGGCTTTGTGGTTGCATATTCAATAGAGGTGTTGTGTCAGGTAGAAGTAGCTGCTCTATTGAAAAAATTGATTGGTTTTGATTATCTGTTAGGAGGAACTTTTGAATATGAAATAACCATCATGTTCTACTTTCTGAAGTTTTAAACTAACACAAAAAACAAGGACTTCAAATTAGACTAAAAAAACAACTAAAAATATTGCCTTTGCTCCTCAATATTACATTAAATTAATTTATAAAACGAGAATACAATACGAAATGCCTTCATTCTTAAAAGTGAAGCTTTTGTTTTATAAGATAAGAATAGAGTAATGGAATAACAGATTTGAAATTGAAATTTAACTCTTCTAAAGTGAGATTGACTAATTAAATTTAGGTGATAATACTTAAGATAATAAAATATAAAAATAAAGAATGAGAGGCATGCATCTTACTAAAAAAGAGAGAATAAATCTTAAAATTAATTTTAGAAAAATTATAATCTTTATATAAAACGACCTGCCGTGAACAAACAAAAAGGATAAACAATGTATCACTGTTTAACTTTAAAATTTTATGATTTCTACACTTTTTCCCCTTCATTTCTCAAACACAATTAGCACCTGACAACCTTAAACAAGTAAAAAAGTTCATTGATTCATTGCATAGCAAGAGATAGTACTAGTTTGATGCTTTTACTTAGATGCAACCATTCAACATTCATTGTGATCTGGTCTCCTTACCTCAACTTTTAATGCACAGTGCAGCTGATTCTCAAACTTATCTTCATTTATTCATGCAAAAGTTTGAAATCCAAATCGTGTCTAAGTTTTGAGATAACATATATTCTATTATCATTTAAGAAGTTTTTTAGTATTTTGTTTTAACCTTTTAACCAGTATCCTAAATAAGACTCTAAAAAACAATTGGGTTGAATTAATTAAATTTTTCCACCAAATTTATGCATTTTATTACTTAATTGAGTTTATATATATATATATATATATATAGAGAGAGAGAGAGAGAGAGACGTATAAAACCTTTAATTTAATTTTTTGTTGTTGCATGCATGCCTCATGCCATGCTTCTTGCCAAAGTGAAGAACTTAACATAGCTAATTAGACCTCTAAAGAAAAATAAAATAGAAAAAGAAATGAAAGCATAAAAGAAAAATAAATAGCATTTATGAAGAAGTAAGAAACAGTGGTGTCGAATTAGAGTGCTGGAAATTAGAATGACGTGGTACGTCAATATTCATGTTTTTCCAGAAACTGACAGCAATATACTTTAATATCTACCTATGCATAATTCAATGTTCCATTTTTCAATTATTATTTTAGGTGCAACCATTTCATTTATTTATTTATTTATTCGAGTTAATTACTTAGTTGATCCACGCATAATTTCATCAAAGTTTTTTTTCTTCATTTAATTTTTATTGTTATATTGCAAAGCAGCAGCATTATATTGCTCATTGGATCCAAAATTTTAGATAATAATAAAATAATATCCAATGAAGATACATACACTAATATTAACAGGGTGAATTAGATTCTAAAAGTGTGTTAATTTAATTTGAAAGAAAATAAAAAATTTGATTTAGATACTGAATGATACTGAATGCACAATGAAATTTATAAATGCAAACTTTTTCCAAATATAAACAATGTTTCTATTATTATAATATAAAGACTGCTGCTTTTGAAAAATAAAAAGACTCTACCACTGATTTAAAAGGGTCTTTTTTTTATTCAATTCCTAAATAAGAAACTAGTCAATATGACTACTACGGTAAAAAGTACGAATTAATCAATAAATATTATAACTTAATCATAAAATATTTTTTATTTAATATCAACTAGTAAATAACTTCTCTGTCTTTAAATATTATATATATATATATATATATATATATATATATTACGTTACTATAAACAATAAGAAATTTGGTTAGAGAAAATATTTATCAGTATAATATTGACTAAATATTAAAACCTAACAATTAATGTTTTACTGATTAAGATTCAACCACGCATGTCTATGCGATTATTAAAATATATAAAAATAGTATTTTTTTCAACTTTTCTTTCATAGGAATTATATATATATATATATATATATATATATATATATTAAAATTTATTTTGGCAGTATAATTCTTTTTCGAATCTTGCTATTATTTGTTAGTAATATGTTAGTAAATATGAGAACTTAATTGGATATTTTCTTAAAACTTTTAATGAAAAACTAATATATATTCATATTTAAAGAGGATGTTTCAATTTAATTATAAAGTGAGGTCTAATAAAACTTTTTAATTGAAGGATGCATAGTACCTTATAAAATATATAGCCTTATGTTATTTAGTTAATTATTTTAATAAATAAAAGTATTTTGGAAGGAAGTGAAGTAAGAATCGAAAGTTTCACTTTCTTTCTAAATGTTCACAATCAAATAATACTTTCCTTCAACAAATAATACCGATATTTTAATACCAATCTCATGTTCAAAATTTATATATAAAAAGATAATATAAAATAACTTTAAACTTAAAGTTTGATTCACTGAAGTCCTTCGAATAAATTTTTTGTTATATTTTTCATATTTACGTGTACCTTGGTTTTTTATAATGTGTTGCAAGTTTCATAACTCCACCCATTCTTCCCAATCACAAATTTTGTAATTGTATGTAATCGTACGAATAACATTTGTAGTTTAGAACTTCTCTTTTAAATAATGAAATAATATGTCTACTATTTTATGTAATTTTTTAATACAATTTTAATTTAGAACTTTTCCTTGAAGTACTTATTTTATGATATATCATCATCTGATGAGAATTTATGAATTATCGAATTTGACAATGATATTGGATAAATTCTTATGATGAATTTCGGTCAATCAAGCTCACAATATATAAATAAATTACATTTAGATAAATGGTTATGATTAAAGCATTGATCTTTCTTAATTCTTTATTAAGAGTTAATAATATAATTATTGAACTTGAATGTTTGTCAATAAATTTAAGATTTAAATGAAAAACTAGATGATCAGGAGATAGAAAAATAACTCTTAGAGTCTTACCTAAAATATTTATAGTCTTGATGATAATAAATATTATCATTTGATTATTTTAGTGTAATTATTTAGTGAGTAGTGATTTTACAAAATTTGTAAGATTAAACTATTAGATGAAAGTCTTCAACGTACTATAAAGGAAGTCTAGACACATATACAACTTAGATAAAAAATTTACATAAAGTGAGAAATGTTATTATTTAAAGAGTAAAGAAATTCTAGTAAGAAGCACTATACAAATAATATATATACATAAGTTCGAAAAGATCATATAAGGTCCAACAAAGTAAAAAGACAAGATTCACTTTAAATCAGCACCAATGTCAACACGTGGATATCACATTGCATTTGACAATGCAAGAATGTGTACCTTTAAGGAAGTTTACTGGCTTCCCAAATATGATTATGACACAAGCATATCCAACCCTGAGTTTTTATGCTTATTTTAGTGTTGTCAGAAACATAGAAGAAATTGTTATGAAAAAAGTATCCTTCATCATGCACATTGAGTGTAAAAATGAAAATTGACAATATAAAGTCAAACATATTTTAGAAAACACTAAAACAAAAAATAACAAAAACATGTAAAAGAATGTCTACTGTATGAATTTATAGTGAGAGCTTTCTTTGTAAATCTTTTACTACTATGAAGTTAGGTTCTATAGCAAGAAGAATTTATATATCCTCTCTCGGAGTGTTTTCTTTGTAAACATCAAATAACCTTTGTTGTATAACAATAAATGACTTTGTATACTTATAAGTACTTGTGTACTCATAATGTAAATAAGAAATGACACTCAATAATATTTATAATAAGATCTTATTAGTGGAACGAATCATATTTAACAAAAGAGAATTGGATGTAGTCTAGGTTGAGATGAACTAATATAAACTAAAATATTTATTATTATTTTTTGTTTGTTGGTTTTATCAAATGCTTATGAAAATATTTTTAATATATTTTAAAATTACTACACAACCCCTTTATAAACATTTAATTGACCACATGTTGTGATCAAGTTTTCAAAATATTTTAAAGCTTTAATCAAATTTCTCATTTCTATAACTAATCATTTATTTCAATTTATATTAGAGTTAACCTCTTAGTATTAGTTATTTACAAAACAAGAGAAGTAGATCTAGTAAACGACAATGTAAAATGAAAGACAAAATGTGAAGATACTAAACCTATTTAAGTGTCCTTATTATTTGTTGTTAGAGTGTGAAAATTATTGTATTTTCAAAATATTTTAAAGCTTTAATCAAATTCCTCATTTCTATAACTAATCATTTATTTCAATTTATATTAGAGTTAACCTCTTAGTATTAGTCCTTTACAAAACAAGAGAAGTAGATCTAGTAAACGACAATGTAAAATGAAGGATAAAATGTGAAGATACTAAACCTATTTAAGTGTCCTTATTATTTGTTGTTAGAGTGTGAAAATTACTGTATTTTCAAAATATTTTAAAACTTTAATCAAATTCCTCATTTCTATAACTAATAATTTATTTCAATTTATATTAGAGTTAACCTCTTAGTATTAGTCCTTAACAAAACAAGAGAAGTAGATCTAGTAAACGACAATGTAAAATGAAGAACAAAATGTGAAGATACTAAACCTATTTAAGTGTCCTTATTATTTGTTGTTAGAGTGTGAAAATTATTGTATTCTTTACCATACAGAGTAACCAATCATATAAGAAAGTTTTATTGTTTATCCTCTCAATCCTCTCAAAGAGAGTTATTTTTTATAAAAACAACTTATGTTTGTAACTTTAGATGATAGTAAAAAATGCTTGAATTCTTAATTTCAAGAGGAGATTAAAAAAAGATTGTTATGAATGAGATGCATACTTGCAATAATTATAATTGATTTGTTTACTTGCTCATAATCAATTACTGATTAGTGAAATTTTTTTAAAAAATTTTAAAAAAGATCTAGATGTGATCCAAGAGTTTAGGATGAATCAATATAATCTTGTATTATTCTTTCAAATTTAAACAATCTTGTTAGATAATTTAGTGCTTGTGCAAAAAGTCCTGTATGGTATATTTAACTCTCCTTTTAAAACATAGTTATACATTCAAAGACATATCTTAGAAGTAGAAGGTGAAGAAAAATAAAAATAAAATAAAACTTATCTATACATAATAAAAAAATAATACCAATAAAGATGGAATACATAACCAAAACCAATGTTTCAACATAAAGAGGAGAACTAAAACAAAAATAGGAGAATAGAAAACAAAGAAAAATGAAAGATAAGATTTTATACCAGAGAAGAAACAAATAAGATACCATGTAGCAATTGAATTCATGAAAGTATCATATTTTCTATTGAAATAGTGATATGTAGAAATTTAAAGAAATACCAATGATGATGGCTTGTACTATGAGCAAAAAGATATTGAGACAATATTTTTTTATATAGAACAATATCACTCAAGAGTTAGATAAGATATTTAAAGATATATTTTGTTGGTCAAGTATTATATTGGACATCTTAAAAATGGTTAAGATGATGTATTTGTCTTAAAGTGATTTTAGATGTTCAAAGACTAGATAAAACACTTGAGTTTCATAAGACGTTCAAGTTGGAAGATGACAAAGGTGAGAAAATGATTTTTGAAGTGAGGAAAGACCAAAAGAAATATTAGTGTCAAGTTGTAAGTGACAAGAATGGATGATGTCTTATATATAGAATTGAATTGAAGTTGCTCATGCATATATATATATAAAATATATAAATGTATAATTGAAGTTGAATTACATTGTATATGCATGTAATTGTTTTTGAGATCTTGTTGATGGTGATCATTAACTTTAGAGTTGTCTAATCCTTAAACAAAACTTTAAATAATATAAAGTTAGGAGATTTAGATTGAAGAAAAACTAAATAATACCTCATAGATTCACGATATATTAAATGTTAGCTTGTGTGAAAAATTACTTACCATGCATTTTAAAATTATTCTTAAAATTACAGTATATTCACAACTTGAAATACGGCAATCAGAAACTTGAAAAATTAAAACGATACAAGTGAGCGAAAAGCCAATCACAGGAATATCCTACAGAGAAAATTAAATAGCAGTTCCTGCTCACATTTGCATTGTAGCAAAAGGTTTTTTTAATCAAATGTCAAAAACCAATAATCAAACAAGTGCAGACAAAAGCCAAAAGAAGAATCAATCCACACTAGTAACAAAAGATCTCAAAATAAACATTTCTAGGACGTCTGTCAATGATACATAATAAAAACTCATGTAACCAAAGTAAACTAATTGAAAGAAATTCATAACAAAATTTGGAAATTGCACATGAAATTATGCCTAAGATGCACTCTTTTTCAGCTTAGCAAGCTCTTGCCTAACAACTGCGGCCCTCTGCACAAATTGAAAATAAAATTGTAAATTAACCTCAAATCCAAAAAATGAAACCACCACCACCATCATGTCAACACAATAGAACAGGCCAGCGGTTTTTGTTACGCATAAAAGCCATTTCACAAACTACTTTAAGAGCAATACTGAAATAAAAAAGAATGAGAATAGGCGTGTAGACTGAAACCAACCTTGATCTTTGCCAACATAATCTTGAACCTGTCAAAGTCATTGAGGGATGCTCTTCTCTTCTGCACAATCAGTTTTCTGCCCCATGAACTCTTCTCCCACCTGTTCTTAACATCTGTTCAGCAAGGAAACAAACCCATCAACAAAAGGAATGCTTCCGATTTAATAACAATTTGTCTTTAAAACGTGTACCAACCAGCAGCCTCCATGGCTTGGATGAGATCCTTCTTCTTGGGGACCCTCTTGATATCAATCTTAATGTCAGTGAGTGAGAGCCTCTTGAAGTTCACTTGGGACCTCACCATGTCGGGAGCGTCCACAAGAGCCTATCATCAACAAATGGTGGTAGAAAATTAGGCTAAATGATTCCAACCTCAAATATCCAAAAGCTGTAAAAAGCACATCCAACTTAAAAAATTTGTACACATAAAATCTTAATGGATTTTAATTCTATTGCATGCCAAATTGATAACAACCAAAAAATAGCACAATTTTCCATTTAGTTGACGTTTACCCAAACACAAGTATGCAAAGCCTATATGATCCAATTAAAATGCAGCTAAAGAAACCAATAGCTTTGCAGAATAGGAAAATCAAATAAAAAAATCCACACATTAAAGTTATCAGCAGGATTGACTGTTCTAACTCCTCTTGGAAGGAATTTGATTTCATATATTATCACAAACAAAATCGATAAAATGAGCCAAATTTTAGTCGATGCTACAAAAGTACAAATATACAACAAAGCCTTAAGGGCTATAACCTAGTTTAAATACAATTAACAAAAAATATAAGCTTCACAAAAGAGAAAAAGGTAAAAAAACCAAAAATAAATCATCCATCAAACAAACAGGGTAAACAACTCTAACCCCTTCAGTGGAATTTAGCATCACATACCAAATTGATATCCAAGACCCTAAATTCAATTGATGCTCTCATGCACAAATAGAGAAAACCTTGCGACCCAGTTACATAAAACTAAGCAGAACCAACAGTCTCAACAAAACCAAAAGCCTAAAACCACGGATCAGAACAAATTTTCCGGCAACGAAATTCATGTCGAAATTTACCAACACCAAGATAAAAAAGAATAGTACTTTTTTTTACCCCAAACGTCTCAAGAAACCAAAACAAACAATAGGGCACGCACTCTACAAATCTAATCCAACGAAAAAGCACCAAATCATTGAAAGAAAAACAAAAGGACATACTCTGTTCTGGTCAATGACATCGACAATGACTACTAGCCTCCCATACTCTTTGCCGTAGTTGATTTGAGCAACCCTTCCAATTTCAACGTACCTCTTGAAAGGCTGCAACACAGATCAGAAAAGAAAACAAAGAAACATTTTTTGTCATTAAAACCAGAAAACCCAGATGCAGAGACACGTAACGTAGACAGAAAGTGAAAAAGGGTAGGTCAATGGAAACTCGCCATTTTCGGCTACGAGGATTCTGTGACTGCCGAAGTGATGAAAGGAGGAGTGAAGGTTTGAAGTTAGGGTTTTGTTGAAGTTGCAATTATAAAGAAAGGAGCATGTGTTGTGACGAGGGACACGAATGGGCCAAAACTACATATGTTTGTGTCGTAAAAGAATGTTCGATTTAGAGAAAAACAAAATGGGCTATGGTGGAAGCCCAAAGGCTCTGTAAAATTTCAGGCCCATAATTTGCTAGATTTTATAATTATTATCCATTTTTTCAAAATCGAATTAGTAAAAATACATGTTCACCGTTTACAAGATTTTAAGATCGATCAAGTATTTATTTAAATTAAATATTTTTATTTTATTTTAAAAAATATATGTATATATTTAAAGTTATTAATTTTCAAAAATATTTTATAGCATATTAAATATGATTATAGTACAATAGAAATGGTTAATTATACTTTCAACATCACCATAATTGCCAGATTAATTAAAATCTCTTTCATGTAATATGTAAGTAAAAGAGACTTCAACTTCTCTTAACAACGAATTTAAACTCTAAACATTGTTTTCATAATCGTGAATACTTGTAATAAAACTTTAATATAAAATCTTCAATGTAAATAAACTTGAATTTTTTGTAATAATTATATTAATTTTTGAAAGTTACTGTCAATTGTATATAATAAGTATAAGTATAAGTATATAGATAAGTCGATAAGTAGAAGAGATTTCAACTTTTTCTAAACGTCATATTCAAATCTGAATATTATCACAATCATCAAATATATGTGGGTGCTATAAAAAAATAACAATATCTCTTAATTCTAAAATTAAATTCTTAACATAACTAATTAATTAACATTTCAATAAAAAATATTTCTTAGCTTTAAAATCCAAATTTTTTAATTAAACAAATCCTAATAATCTGTTTGGATAAGAAATTTTAAAATAATAATTTATTTTGTAAATAATTTAAAATATATATCACAAAATGTAGTTTGGATAAGAAATTTCTTCATAAATTTAAATTCCAAATTTTTATGAGAGTATTTAAATTATTTAAAGCTAGATATTTTTAAATTTCATATAAAAAATAAAAATTTAAAATATTTCATATTCTAATATTTAAAACTGATGAACACCCTCTTGATGGATCATTTGGTGGAGGGATTCACATTTTTCTTCACAAAATGATAGTATATTAGTTCATAATATCAGAGAAATCTTTACCACAAAAAAAATCAAATGAATAAATTTAAAAGTATTATTATTAATTAAATATCAATATCAGTAACTAAATATCTATAAAAATTGCCTTTTCTTTCTCAATTTATCCAACATTATTCATAATGTATTATTCTAAAATTTTGAATCATATATTATTTTTAGGATACTAAAAACTGAAACCAAGATTTTGAAACAATATGATGACCAAAGATTCCTCCTTCATTAAATAAATTTTTTCCTTACATCCCATATTAATCTTAGAACACGACATTATATGAAATCAAAATACATTTTTCCTTAATTTTTATAAATTTTCTATTTAGTTTTAACATTGGTATAAAATAATTATGCTCAAAATAATTAATAAACTAGAGAAAAAACATCTTTTACCTTTATTTGTAGTATCTGAACTAGAATTTTCTATAAATTTTTTATTGATCAATACTATTTATACTTTTTTATACCTTCTAGACTTTTTTCTCTCACCTCTTCTCTCCAATTCTAAGTTATATGTTTTTTTTTCCACAAAATTCTATTTTATGCAACCTTATATGTTTAATAAAAAAATTATAATTTTATTATCATTATTCCTATTAATTATCATTAATGGATAATTATGATATTTTAAACTGTTAATAATTTATATTAATACAATAAATTTAATAATCATTCTTTTTTTCTCCTTTAAACCTATCATTTAAAACAAACAAAACCTCAAAAATTAGAAAAAGTCATTACCATAACTTAATAACAAAACTTTCAAAAATGAGTTATCTTGTCAATATATAACAAATTTAATTGAATATATATAAAATTAATGTAATTAAGAAAATATTTATTTATACTTAAATAAAACAAGATTGAGCTATTTGTTAATTATTTATTTTTAAAAATAAAATATTTGTCAAAATATATTTAATTGGGTCTAATCGCTCATACACATATTTAGAATAAAAAAGTTAGAATTACATAGTTGTTTTTGTAGGAAACTTGTTTTGATGATTGATACTTTGTTTAGTTTTTATCATCACGTTTTAATAATCTTAATGGGTTTTTTATATTAAATAATTTAATCATCAAATAAATCCAAAACAATCCAAAATTCAAACATGATAATCAGTTTAATAATCTTAATGGGTTTTTTATATTAAATAATTTAATCATCAAATAAATCCAAAACAATCCAAAATTCAAACATGATAATCAGTTTTTTTATATTATTATTTGCATAAAAGTTGCATTGAACAATTATCAATGTGAAGTCTATTTTATTCTTCGTATTGACATGACATGTTGCCACATGATACAAAATTTAGAATCCTTATTCAACCAAACAAATAGAATGTTTAGAAATTTATATAAATTACGTTTTATAGTTACAAATAGACTTAGAAATCAATATTCGTGAATTAAGAAGAAAATTTTAAAATTAACCATTATTTTACATAAAACTTTAATTCTATATTTTGTTAGAGATTAAAATTTTAAAACCTACAAAATTACTCTAAATCTAATTTTGAAAATGTGAAATTAAATTATAATAACAGTCAATAATTCTTGTAAATACGAGTAGATTAAACTTTATTTCTATATTTTTTTGTAATAAATTTTTTTAAGACGACAATGCTCCTACTCTGATTAAACACATCACTTTTTCATTTTGAAGAACCTACCTTGATTTGAATGCTACTGTCTTTAGAAAGAGTAGAAAAGATTTTCAATTCTATTTTTCAAACAACTTCAGTTTTGTCTGTCATAATTTCTTATTTAATAATAAGAAAAAAAAATCTGAAATCCTTTATTTAACCAAACAGCACAGCTTTTATCATTATAATATAACATTATATTATAATTACAGGAAGAAAGAAAACACATGCCCACATAGAAGAAAGGGAAACAAACATCCACACTTATTACATTAGGAAAGGAAACAAGCACATCAAAGAAAAGGAAGCAAACTCTGGCATTGGAAGCCTTATTGTTATCATATTATGGCATCTGGTTCTTTATTTTCAAAGTTCATCATGCTGATCAGGGTAAGGTTGTTCATGATCAGAGTGAGAATGAGCATCAACTCCTTTATTGTCACGAGGCAGAATGCCCTTAAGACATGGCCAACCATCAAGGATAGGCCTCACATCACCCACAAGAGTGTCATCAGTCGCACCTGGGGTGAAATTGATCCGTACATAGTTCTCTCCTTTGAAAAGATAAGCTTGACCTTCCTTATGAGAAGCAAAACAAGCATCAATTCCATTTTCAAAGATGCTACCTTTCAAAACGGGAAATCCATCAGTGATGTTACGAATGGTGCCAATAAGTTGCTTGGAGTCATACGCTATGCGACCATACTTATTGCCTTTGAATAAGTAAACTTCTTTGCCTTTGGTTGACCTAAATGCAGAGTCTATACCATTCTCAAACACCGTGTTTTTCAAGACAGGAAACATGGCAGCAATAGTCATAGGACCCGAGAGTATCTTGTCATTTGTAGTTCCTGGAGCATAGTCTATGTAGGCACAAAGTTTGGTAGAGAAGATATATGCTTTGCTAGCTTCAGTGTCGAAGGCACAGTCTATTCCATATTCTCCAAACGGCGTATCAAGAAGTGATGGAAAGCCATCACAAATCAAACGCAGATCGGTCAAAATCTTATCATTTGTGTCTCCAGGAGTGTAATACACCCGAACATACTTATTTTTCAAGAAGAAATAAACTTCATTTGCTCTTGATGAACGAAATGCAGAATCTATGTAACTTGGTACCTCTACAACTTTAGTTGTATACCACTCAAGAGCAGCATCGTTATCAGCATCCAATACCAGTCGTTTCTCTCTCGTAGGCGGATAGGTTTCTTCGGGTAGGTATCTGTTTGCACCGTCCTCATCTCTGTAGTAGTACACTGGGATGTAAATTACAACTTGATTGTAAGGAGCTGACTCTGGATTAAAATTCCTGTTTATGACCAATCTTGTTTCTCTCCGTAATCTCGCATACCTGCACAATATAATAGCTTATATAGTTATATTGATTGACAATACGAGTAGATTATAAAAGTATAGCATGGTATGAGAGGATGAGATGTAATCGAAACCTTGATCCGGCTTCACGTGTTGCAGTGAATATGAGACAAGATCGAATGTATTGAGGTGCAATGCCTCCAACAAAGCAAACCTCGGCTTGAGAAACGTATTGGTATCGACCCCCAAGGGTGACAGCAACCCAAATGCCACCAGGAGCATAAACTTCATAACGATAAAACTGAATCTGAGAGCCTGATGGGAGGACTTCGGTGGAAGGGTTTGGTTGCCAAGCATTATTGAGAGTGGTGCTCACAAAGGCATGTGTTGTAGTTGGAGGTCGATTTGAATCAAGAGGAGCACCTGCATGTTCGATGAAGTGAAGCAAATCATAGTAAGTGGAGTTGGGAGTTTGTCCCTGAGGCCATGCTTGGAAGCCATTTGCAAAGATGTCCTGGTAGGGCCTTCTGTCCCAACGATACACAGGGCGACGGATGTCAAAGTCTAGGTCGCCTGTCCTGTATTCAACTCCTGTCAAGTTTCCTTCAACAACGTTCACACGGTTCACATTCTCCAACAAATTTCGAGCTTCAACCAAATCTTGTTGCCCCAGAGGCTGCGAGAACTCTGATGAGCACCCTCTGGATGGATCATTTGGTGGAGGGATTGACATTTTTCTTAACAAAACCACTAACAAAGATAGATAGATAGAGTACAAGAGAAAGATATATGATTTGATTTGAGGATGCTTACATTCCTCTCCAAGCACCTATTTATACTGTTCTTGAATCGGATCCTTCTTTACTCAGTATTAGAAACTCATCTACACTTGTTAATACACAAAACATGTGACAAATGTGTTGTTCATGATGTCTTAGCCTTACCTATTTTTTTAAGAGATTATAGATATAGACGTACCTCTCTTTCCTAGCCACCGCTTCCCTACATCTCTATTATCTCTCACAAAGTTAATAATTTTTTATGTGTCACAGAATTTTTTCTTTAAAAAATATGAAAAATCTTCGTGAAGATATAGGAACATCCGTTCATAATTTTTCTTTTTTTTATTACATATTATTCTAAAGTTGAAAGGGACCACAAAGTGTTCTTCTTAAATGGAAAAAAAAAACATACATGCCATCTTATGACCCCCAGCAGTACATCTTTAATTTATTTTATTCCTCCGACATGTTGATTTCTGTTTAAAAATTAGATGTGGGACGACGGTGTAAAAAAACGTGTTATATTAAAAACATGAGTATTGGAAACAGATTTATACAATTCTATATGCATTTATGAATGCCATAAATAAAAAAAATTGGTCATAAAATAAAATAAGAAAAAAAAAAAACTAATCACTGACAGAGTAATATTTTTTTCATCACGTCTTATATTTTAGTTTTAAAAAACATGAAATGAACATGTTAATCTATTTATAGAAATAATATAAAGTTATTACAGAATTTATTATACATATAATTTTTTGGATTTTAGAATAATTGTTCAGACTGTGGCACTTCCGGATAAGTTTAAGGGCCGGGTTACACGTAACCCTAAAAAGCTTCTATATTGTGTTTGTCATCGTATCAACTCAATAATGTGCTCCATTCGTGTCATAATCAACCTAGGTTATTTTAATTGTTAATATAAAATAATTATCAAGTATTGGAAACAAATTTATACAATTCGTTGTATAAGTATTTAAGAATTCATAAATAAAAAAAACAAACCAACACATTTTTTTTAATAGTTTCTTATATTATAATTTCAAAAATTAAACAAACAATGATCTTAATCACTTTATTGAAAATATATGAACCATCACACAATTCTTTCCGTGACTTAAATAATTTTTTTATCACTCTCTTCGAGTAGGACTATAAATATTTAAACATATATGATAAGTATCTTAATCAATAAATTAATGTTATTGATGTCTTCTCTCTTGGCATTATCTATTTTTTTATTAGATATTATTCTAATATTAAATGGCAAACGTGTTAATTTTTTTGGATGTTTTTAATGGTTGTAGGGAGTGTGGCACTTGGGGATAAGGTTAAAGGGAAGGGTAACACGTAACCTTAAAAGCTATTGAATTAGAACACATAAACAAATGTTATCTAACTTCTGCATGTGCTGTTTGTCATCACATAAACAAATGTTATGATCGAGCTTGCTAGGTTCTATACACTGTTACTGAGTTGCTCCTTTCACACTATCACATGATATTTTAATTTCTAATATATATTTTATTTTTTATACAAAAATATATATTAATTTAAAAGATGAGTGTTTATAACAGTCAATTGGAAGCAACTTTGAATGCTTATAAAATTATAGAACAAAAATCGATAAAAATAAACCTAAAACTACTAATTGCTACACTTAAACTCAATAATGTGCTCCATTTCCTTCTGCGTTATAATATTTTAATTAGTAATAGGGGTGACAAAGTGGGTTGGGCCCGGCGGGCTGGCCCGTCAGCCCGCCAGCATATAGACGGGGCGGGCTAGCATTTTAAATCCGCCAACCCGTATCAGCCCGGCCCGTCTAACCCGCCAACTCGTCGGGCCGGGGTGGGACTGAGGCGAGCCGACCACTGGCCGCGAAAAAATATAACACCTCATTCACTCTCAATCATTCTCTTTAAATTTGGGAAAGTAGCTATACTTAGGGTTCCTTCAACACCTCACTGATTGTAATTTCTTTTGTAATAAACATTATGTCTTTTAGCTTGCACTTTTTAAATGTCATGTCACCATATACATTTTTAATATATTGTTGTAATTACAAAAATTCATTTAAATTGGACACAAACAAAATAGTTGCAAGAAAAAAAAATCCAATTTAAAACCAAAGATAAAAAAATAAAATAAAAACCCAAAAAATAGATTTTTCAAAAAAATAAAAAACAAAAAATATAGGCGGGCCAGCCCGCCAACTCGCCAGCCCGCCAACTCGCCAGCCCGCCTTATGACGGAGCGGGTTAGAAATTTTGGCCCGTATCATTGTGGCGGGTCGGCCCGCCCGCCTGCTTTTGGCGGGCTCATGGCGAGGCGGCCTAAGCGGGTCGGGCCGGCCCGTTTTGCCATCCCTAATTAGTAACATGTATTCAATTATATGCATACCACCCACAACTTGAATTATATATATTTGTGATTTTGTTAAAAAAATATTAAAACAAGTCATCTATAAGGAAGACTTAAAAAATGGTATGTTTGTTAAATATTTTGGATGTTTTTAATAGTTGTGGCACTTGGGGATAAGGTTAAAGGAGGAACACTATAACCTTATAAAAGATACCGAATTGGAACACTTAAACAGATGCTATCTAACTTGTGTTGCCATGTTCACCATTCGGATTATATAGGTATTTTAATTAGTAACATATAATCAATTATATTCATAACAATATTATATACAAAATTATTGAAAACAAATAATCTAATGTGTGTTTTACAATGCAATAGTGTATATTTTCACGTGTTGTGCGACTTTAGAATTCAATTTTTTTTCTAGAAGAGGAAGTTTTATATTAGATGTTATTTTATAATTTGTGGTGATGAGAAAACACAAGGTGGACAGTTAAATCTTTAAGTATTCTTTACATTAGATAATAATTTCACAATTCACACGTGTATAATTTATTTTATTCGATAATAATTTTGTCTGAATGGATTAATTTTTATATTCATCGTAAAATGATTTATTACATTCGTGTTTTAAATTTAAAATACAAATTTATATTGATTTGTGGTAGTTTGAAATACTTAAAATGAAGAAACCTAAAGTAAGTACCTCACTTCAAAAAGTTGCAAAAATAAGATGTAAAAATAAAACCACAACAAGAACTTAATAAAAGTATTATTTATATTAAATTATTATTGATAGCCTAAACCATGAAGGTGTAGAAGAATTATTATGTACAGAATATCAAAATATAAAAAGAAAAGTGTATAAAACAATAATATCTCATAATATGATGAATATTAAAAAAAACGTTAAAAACAAAAAAAAATAAAGGATATGAATATCATGGGTGTGTTCAACTTTAAAATTCTTTCAAAGATTTACTAAGAGAATCATTAAAGTATTGTGTTTGATGTTAGTATTTTCTAGTCTTTATTACTCTAAAAAAGACAATTGTAGTTATGGAATATGATTATTGACTTCTCACTTGTAACAAAGATAAGAGACATTTTCACTAAAATTGGGTTTTGATAATAATTATGAATAAAGTGATAAATTAAATCTATAACAGTAATTGTATTAAACCAAAATAGAGACAATTTTATTATAAAATATAGAAATTACAACAGAAAAACATGGAGAGTTTGGCAGTGGAAGCCTTATTTGTAGCATACTATGACATCGTGATGTTGATGAGGGTAAGGTGGTGGTTGATGATGAAGGTGAAGATGAGAGTGAAGCCCTTCATTAATTGACAGGCAAAATGCCTTTAAGACATGGCCAACCATCAAGGATAGGGGTCACATCACCCAAAAGTGTGTCATCAGTTTTATCTGGGGTGAACTTCATACGCACATACTCCTTTCCTTTGAAAAGGTAAGCTTCTCCCTTCTCATGAGAACCAAAACTCGCATCAATTCCATCTTCAAAGATGGTAGCTTTCAAAACAGGAAACCCAGCAGTGATGTTACGAATAGTGCCAACAAGCTGCTTGGAATCATACGCTATGCGACCATAGTCATGTCCCTTGAATATGTAAACTTCTTTGCCTTCGGTTGACCTAAATGCAGCGTCTTGTTGAGATTTTTTTCTTGATTGACTATATTATAAATTATCAAATATAGATTGATTTGCTGTAACTTTTCAGGATTAATTATAGAAATTAGCTTAATTATAGAGATTCAACCGTTTTTATTTTAAAGATATTTTTCTGTCTGCTACTGCTGCTGTATATATATCTATTCACTGTTATTATAAATATCAGTTTGAAATCCTATTTTTACAATATGGTATCACGAGCCCCGTTTTTTTTTTTAACACTTTGTGAAGTGTGAACTTATAAGATGTCGAAAGAACAACTTACATCCAGATCGTCTGGTCTATATCGGCTCCTGTCATCATTTAATCTGAAAGTGCTTTCAATACTGGAATATTATTAGTGAAACAAATTATGACATATGGTCACAAATAATGGAAATGCATATTGCGGAAAGGGAGAAACTCTCATATATTCGAGACAAGGAGAGACAACCCGTAGAACAAGAGTAGAGTACAGGAGAGAGATATGATTTGATTCTCTCCCAGACACCTATTTATACTGTTATGCAGTTGGAACTTCTTTACTCAGTATTGCAATATACACTTATTTCTACGTAAAGCACATGACAAATATTATCTAACAACAGTCAAAACAAACCAGCCTTTATAAATGTTATCATCTATTTACTTATTTCATATATATTATATTCTGATCTCAAATGCCACACGTTATGTGCTGTTTGTCATCACATAATCAAATGTTTATTGAGCTTGCTGGGTTCTACACTGTTATCTCAGCTTCCAATACATTAATACTTTACTGCGTTATTTAAAACATGAGTGTTTAGCAGTCAATTGCAAACAACTTTGAATTGAATGGTTATAAAATTATACAACAAAGATGCATAACGATAAACCTAAAACTACTAATTGGTACACGTAAACTCAATAATGTGCTCCATTCCTTCTACGATACGATATTTTAATTAGCAATACGTAATCAATTGTATTCATAACCGTATATTATATATATATATATATATAAAACTATTGGAAGAAAATAATCTAATATGTGTTTTTACAATGCAATACTATATTTTCACGTGCTGTAAGTTTTACATTACATATTATTTTATAATTTGTCGTTGGGAGCAAAGAAGGTAAAAAGCACAAGGTGGGCTGTTACTTTAAATATTATTTACATAATATAATAACTTTATAGTTATTCACATGTGTATATATGTATAGTATAAATGGTGTGTACGAATAAGCCAATTTTGTATTCATTTTATTGAATAGTGACTTTGCATAAACGTCTTAGTTTTCATTCTCTCATTTAAAAGAATATGCCATTGGAGTGTAAACTATATAGATATCCCCAAGCTGCTTAACTCTTCAACTTGCTCCAGTAACTTTTGGGGAAAATTACTCCACTTTGTGAAATTTTCAACCCACACATTAATAATTTAATATAAATAATACTTTTATTTTATAAGTTTACCAAGCTCTTGTTGTGGTTTTATTTTGTGCAACTTTAGAAGTCAGGTACTTACTTTAGGTTTCTTCATTTAAGTATTTTTAAATTACGAAATTTGTATTTTGAATTTAAATCAGGAATGTAATAAATCATTTTACCATCAATATAAAAATTAATCCATTCAGACAAAATTATTATCGAATAAAATAAATTATACACACCATTATATGCAAGATACACGTGTGAATTGTAAACTTATTGTCTGATGTAAGCAATACTTAAAGATTTGATTGTCTACCTTGTGTTTTCTCATCCACCACAATTATAGAATAACATGTGATGTAAAATTTCCTCTCCTAGAACAAAAATTGAATTCTAAAGTCGCACAACACGTGAAAATATACTATTGCATTGCAAAACACACATTAGATTATTTGCTTTCAATAATTTTGTATATAATATTGTTATATATGAATATATAATTGATTATATATTACTAATTAAAATACCTATCATAGTACCAATATTGGTGAAGATGGCAAAGAGCACATGCACAAGTTAAATAACATTTGTTTAAGTGTTTCAATTCGGTAGTTTAAGAATGATATCGTACTGTAATATTTGTTATGAGATAGAATTTTAGAGTGTTTTGATTATTGGTATTAAATAAAAAATGTGTATGTTATGTTTATTGAAAATTATATGTGTGTTTATACATTTTGTTTTCTAGTGTTAAAGAAAAATTGAAGTAATGTTATATGGGTTGAACATTTCCATTTGATGCTCCATTTTATATATTCTTTGTTGTTGATAAAGAAAAAGTTACATGTTCTTCTTTTAACCATATCTCCAATTAAAAGCATCCAAAATATTTAATAAACAAACCATTTTTTAAGTCTTTCCTTTAAATAACTTGTTTAATTTTTTAAAATAAAATCACAAATATTTGACTATATATTACTAATTAAAATACCTATCACAGTACCAATATTGGTGAACATGAAAGAGCACATGCACAAGTTAGATAACATATGATTAAGTGTTTTAATTCGATAGTTTAAGAATAACATATTTGTTATGGAATGGAAAAAGACTTTACAGTGTTTTGATTACTGGTATTAAATAAAAAATGTGTATGTTATATTTATTAAAGATTATGTGTGCCTTTATATATCTTGTGTTTTAATGTTAAAGAAAAGTTGAGGTGATGTTATATATTGTTTTTCTTCATATTTTTTGTGTTTTTGTGTGTGGTTGAACATTCTTATTTAGTGTTCCATTTTATATATTCTTTATTGTTGATAAAAAAAAATTCCGTAATTTACGTGTTCTTTCTTTAACTATATTCCTAATTAAAAGCATCCAAAATATTCAATATTACGTGTTCTTTCCTATAGATAACTTGTTTTAATATTTTTTTAAATAAAATCACAAATATATTACATGCGAGTGATACATTTGGAGGACATGGAAGATTATGGGAGAGATTTCACAAATTAAGAATTAACTTATGTCATTATAGATTTATAGATTTAAGGAAGAAACACAAATTAAAATTCAAAAGGTGAACAAAATTTATTACTTTAATATTATTATCAAAATTAAAATGTGAAATTACACAATATAACTATAACATTATTTTTATTAAACTTAGATAATCCTAAACTCTAAACAATCCTACGAAATTTTGATATTCCAATACGTTTCAAAACTTCAACCATCATCTATCATGAACATCTATAAAAAAAGAAAAAAAAAACGAAAAGAAACAAGTAATTAACATTGGGGTCAAACTAAACTTATGCCAAAGAAAACAACAACAATCCATAAACTTAACAAAATCTAAACTTCGAAAGTTTATAATGATTCCTAAAAATTCCAACCTCGGAGACAAAGTATAAAAGCAAAGGAAATCTAATGGGGTAGGGGAATCAAAGAAAATCTAATTTATTATCGGTCCCAATATAAACAAATAAATCAACACACTTATTTTTCAAAAAAAATTCACAAAAGATGTCAAATACTTTATGTAACATCTTTTTTTAATATATTATAATCATTAATTTAATTATATTTTAAAAATAATATTTATATTATTTGTTGTCGTACATAATTATTTTTTATAATTTATTAACAAAATCAAAATATAAAATAAAAATATATTTATATGTATGTGTATTTACGTTACAATATTATTATTTATGCACATATATATTTTAAAATAACTGTTGAGAAGCCAAGAAACAATAGTATAATAGTAATTAAATTATGAAAATCTTAACAAACAAAGGAGGAATCACATGCCAAACTAAACATTAAAAAGATTATTTTCCCTATAAATCTCAAAAGTAAAAACACATATTAGATTATTTTTCTTTCAATAATTTTGCATAAAAATTGTTATGCATATAATTGATTATACATTTCTAATTAAAATATCATATGTTAGAAGAAATGAAGCACATTATTGAGTTTACGTGTAGCAATTAATAGTTTTAGGTTTTTTTTTTATCAATCTTTGTTCTATAAGATTCTATTCATTCAAGTTGTTTCATATTGACTGTTAAAATATCATATCATAGTATGAATGGAGCAACTTATTGGTTTATGATGACAAGCAGTAAACAGTTTAAATAACACAGTAACTTAATGTATTGGAATCTCAGATAAACTTAGAACCCAGCCAGCTCAAAAACATTTGTTTATGTGATGACAAACAGCACATGCAGAAGTTCGATAACATTTGTTTACGTGTTCCGATCTAGTAGCTTTTAAGGTTACGTGTTACCCCTCCCTTTAATCTTATCCCCAAGTGCCACACTCTCAACAACCATTAAAAACATCCAAAAATTTTAACACGTTCACCATTTATATTAGAATAATATGTAATAAAAATATAGATGATGCCAACAGAGAGGACATGCAGCACCGATAACATTCAGAAAGATAAGTGTATTCATCGTAGTTTCCAAGACCCATCAGAGAAGTTCCCACTCCACAACAGTATAAATAGGTGCCTCGGAGAGAAATGTAAGCCATCAACCAAATCATATCTCTCTCTCTCATATCTATCTATCTCCCTCACTCTTTGTTCTTGTGCTAAGAAAAATGTCAAACCCTTCTTATATCAATGCCGCATTTCGTTCATCAAGAGAATATGAAGTCTATTTCTTCATGAAAAATAAGTATGTGCGGGTGTATTACACTCCCGGAAAAACTGACGACAAGATTTTGACTAATCTGCGTTTAATTAGTAGTGGTTTTCCATCACTTGCAGGAACAGCATTTGCAGAACCAGGAATAGACTGTTCCTTTGACACTGAAGCCAGCGAAGCATATGTCTTCTCCGGCGAACAGTGTGCCTACATAGACTATGCTCCAGGTACAACAAATGACAAGATACTCTCAGGTCCTACCACAATTGCTGAAATGTTTCCCGTGCTGAAAAACACGGTGTTTGAGAATGGCATAGACTCTGCATTTAGGTCAACCAGAGGCAAAGAAGTTTACTTATTCAAGGGCAATAAATATGGTCGCATAGCCTACGATTCCAAGCAGCTTGTTGGCACCATTCGTAACATCACTGATGGATTCCCTGTGTTGAAGGGTACCATCTTTGAGAGTGGAATTGATGCGAGTTTTGCTTCTCATAAGGAGCCTGAAGCTTACCTTTTCAAAGGAGAGGAGTATGTGCGTATCAAATTCACCCCAGGTGCAACTGATGACACTCTTGTGGGTGAGGTCAGGCCTATCCTTGATGGTTGGCCGTGTCTTAGAGACATTTTGCCTGTCAACTAAACAAGGGCTTCACTCTCATCTTCACTCTTATCAGCATTATGAGCTCTGAAAAATGGTGTCAAAATAAGCTACCAATAAGGCTTCCATTGCCATAGTTTCTTTCTTTCTCTTTAATGTAACATTAGGATTTGATGCTTCTTTCATTTCCTAATGTAACATGTCTCAATGTTTGTGTTTTCATGTTTGTGTTTTCTTTACTGTTGTTTCTTTCCTATCTTCATGTAATAATTTCCGTACTTAATAATAAAACTATGTTTGGTTTGCTTTAATACGAGTAAGGATACTTTAATACACACTATTTGATTCACTTGATTCACTAAATTCTATGTTGAAATTTTTTTTTATCAATTATCTTTCTGAGTTTTTTTTTATCATTGAGATACTTGACGTATCTCAAACCGTATACAACAATAAATACAAAAGTTAAAATTATTTTTCTACTATAGCTCATACACTAATATATAAGTATCTAGTAAAAAGATGTATAATACAACTTGTTTAGACGTTCAACCCCAAAAAACGTCCTACAAGAACCTTTTCTTATGACACAAAAAATGTTGTATGACAGTTTTGACCTTATAGTTTACTTTCAAAAATACAAATGATAAAGTTTCACCGATGAAGTACGTCCACGTAGTGTTGTTATTGGTAACCCTCATGTCATTCCTACTCCACGTATTTTCCTCCACTTTTGTTGCTTTCCTCAGCTTTCGTTCCTGCAATACCTACCAATTGGATACCCTCTAAAATCCCTCCTTAGTATCGAACTTCCTAAAACCACAATCAATTATTACTTTCTACAATCTACACCTTACTTTACCCTCTCTCAAAATCGCACTCAATATATAAGGATTCCGCGTACAATTTATTGCAAACCCACAAAACCCAGAATGTTGAAACGAAATACCTTCTAGCAAACAGATTTTAAACATAACTTTGGACACAAGCACCAATCCGAGAATGAGAAACTAGCCTTTCTATACTTATAAGAAATCCAAGCCCAAGTTTTAATCTGCATCATACTAAAAATCTTTTCAGCATCGACCAGTTCATTTCTAAAGATCACTCCATTCCTTTGGTTCCAAATGCACCATATAATAGCTATCCACACACATTTCAACACTTGGTTTTGTTTCATAGTTAGGTCCAACAAACTGAAATGTTTAAAATGTTCCATTGGTTGGCAATGATTGACAGTACATACTCCAATCCATCTACTACACATATCCCATACCCTAGCTGCTACCTTACAGGTACAAAAAAGATGGTTGACTGACTAATCTAGCTCACCACACATTACACACAAATAACTTGTCATCCTTATTCCCCTACACCTCAAGTTGTCCCTAGTAGCAACTCTGTTTAGGAGAACTCTCCAAGCAAAGTGAAGAGTTGTTGGTAAAGCTTTTATCTTCCAAAAGTTTAAGAAGAATCACGCCTTTTCACCCACACTATGATTTTGAATCTTCCTATAAGTTGACTTAACCGTATACAAAGTAGTATTGTCTTCTTTCCAGATTCATTCATCCTCCACCTCTTTCCTTCGTTGTATAGTGCTTATCTAGTGTTTGAAGTCTGATAATTGAGATTTTTCCCATTCAAACCAAGACCTTCTCCATTCAAAACGCTATTCACAAGAATTTGCGTCCTATATACCTAAATCACTAATTGTTGTTGTTTTTAATTTCCCCCAAAAAAATATTGGTAGTTCTTAAATTTTTTTATAACCGTAAAAAATATATTTGTAATTTTTTTTATAACATTGGATGTGCGTGAAAAAAAAATTGATGGATTTTTTATAATCATTGTTATCCGTGAATATCTATAAATATTTTTTAATTTTTAATTTAATTTTTTTATTTTTAAATAAAATTATTTAAAATATAAATTTAAATCATTTTAAAATATATATTTAAATAAAATTTTATAAATAAATTGTATAAATAGATTTAATTTTTTTAAAAATAAATTTAAATACGTTTGACTATAAAATATAAGTTTTAAAAAATTAATTTTTTAAAAATAACTTTAATTTTATGAAAATAAATAAAAATAAAAACATAAATAGAATTAAATTCTAATTTTTTTTAAATATAAATTTTTTTCACTAATAATTTTAATTTTATCACTTAATTTTTTAAAATATTTAAATAAAATTTATTAATAATAATACATGATATTTATATTCTTTCTTTTAATAAATGAGTAATTAAAATATTTGCATCAATCTTTAATAAATAAGTAATTAAAATATTTGTATCAGTTTAATATTTGTATGGATTTTTTTTTCATTCCTGAATAAGATGATTCTTACACATTTAATTTAATTGATAAAAAAATTTAAAATATATTATAATTATTTTCTAATAATTATATATTATTAAATTCTATCACTGAAAAGTTAAATTATGAATTTCTATAACTAGAAAAAGTTTATAAAATTTTAAATTATATATATATATATATATATTAATTTGCATTGTATTTCAGAGGGTAGTAGTTTAGTATAAAAGAACGTAACATAAATGGCTACAAAATTGGAAAAATTGTAATTTAAATCACTCTACAAAATAGGAGACTAAAACTGTATCATTATAATAAGATTGTTCTGTAAAAAAAGTCAAATTTTAATTAGTGGAATTTTCATTCCAAATGAAAAAATTCAATATGCTAAGAATAAATTACACAATTTCTTTTAAAAACATTAAAATATTTAAGTCACACCAAATTAAGCTAAACTTGAGTTTCATTATATAAATTAATACTTAATTATCACATCACTTTATGTTATACCATATTTTACAGTAAATAATTATTAACATACTAATTTATACCATTATATTTATTTTAAAATTAATAATTTTTTCAATTCATATGAATCTTATTTATTGAAATAATAATGTTAAATAATTTAATTTATAATAAATATAATTGAAAAATTATTTTATAATTGTTTTCTTTTTATTCATTATATTTTTTCAATATTTATTAATATTTAATTTTTTCATTCATTATTAAACACACAAAAGCAAAATATAGAATTACTACTTTATATTTTTACTCATTATATACTTTTTATTGCATTTTTTTAAAATATTTTTTCAAAATTAATATCATAAATAATAATTATAATAACAATAGCAATAATAATAATAATAATAATAATAATACAATTTTACACCTTTCTTCTATGTTTCATTAAATTTTTATATAAACTATTACGACAATAAAATGTTTATATAATATGTAGCAAGATAGGATAAAAACGTAAATTAAAATGTAATATTATGATGTACAAGATATGCCTAATGGTTTAAGGATTTTGGATCGATTCGCGTTCGGCTGGAGAAAAAAGCGAAAAATTGAGTTTTCAAACTTAGAGATTGAGTTTCAAACATAATTTTGCGAAGGAGCCACTGACTTTTGAATAATATTTTGGTTGAAAAAAACACTAAACTACATTAATATCTCAATTAACATAAATTTTTCCCTTATTTTACAATAAGTAAAAGTATTAGCTATTCGTCTAATCAATGCTTCAACACGTTTCTTCAAAAAAATATTAAATAATAAAATGTGCTTTTAAATCTTCCTTTCCCTTAAATTTAAGTGTTTATTCTAGTATGTCTAATAATTTTACATGATGTAGGATTTGATGTCAAGACTAGTTTATATACATTTTTGTTCTTTAATTCTTTGAACTCGAAAGTAAATAATATATTAGATGTAGTTATTAACTGTAATAATGTTATCGTAACGAACTTGAAGTTGAAATAATTTGTAATATATGAAGAATAAAAAATACAAATTTTTTTTATGTCAAAGTAATTAATAAACATAAATTTATGTTAGAAATACTTCACCCTCATATAATTTTACTTCAAATTTTGATCCAGCTTCAACGTATAAAGATTTCATTTATTTATAAACAAAATAGTGCCAAAATTTATGTGTGACCACACCAAATCCAATGTAAATTTATGTCAAATTAGGCAAATTCCATCATCATCAACCATTCAATGTGATTCTTATCTTTTGTAATTGAAGAAGAGGTCCTATCCATTGAGAAAAACATTTTTTATAATTCACTAACACATACAAACCAAGTCTCTATTTTAGATTTGATAAAATTTCAACAACATTATACATCAGTCTTCAAAGTACACAAAATGAAAACGATGACAAAGAATACATCATAAATAAATATACACATGGAGAATAACACAAAATGATATGAACTAAAATTATACCAAATGTAAAGTTAGAATACACTAGTACATAATAGGCCTTTAACATTTGTAATTTTGATCTTTTTATGTTTGATGGAACCCTAATGTCAAAGCAGGAGACATAAATTTACATTTGATGCTCCACCATGTATATCTTCGTCAAATCTGATATGGTTTGATGTAAATATTGAAACCCAAAAAATGAGAGTTTATGCACTTGGCAGCATTGCCCATTGATCCATTGAAATATCCTTGCTAAGGAGTGACATAATAAGTTATATTTCCATTATGAATTTTTTCAAACTGTCAAATCGAACAATTCAATATTTAATAACGAATAATTAATGTTTAATCATTTTTACTAAATCTCAAACAAGAACTAAAATTCACTCAATGTGTGCATTAAAATAAAATTAAGCATCAATGAACTTACTACAACAAAGAAAAGTACATTAATCAAACATATTACAATACATTTTAAACTTTCAATTGGTTTAAACTAAACTTTTTCCTATAATTTTCATAAACACAAAATGTTCATAATTTAGTCCCTAAAATTTTAGACAAACCAATGAATAAAAAATTTAGGCACTCCTAAAGACTAAAATACATCTTAATACTTACATCATACACGAAATTGAATTTCAAATTTACACAACTAATTTCAAATTAAACACAAAAAAATTAAATATCAATCAATGTTCAACAATAACAATCCAATAGAGATATTCATCCATTATGGTAACATTGTCACTAAATTATTTTTAGGTTGAGATTTTTACTCCTATTAAAGTTGGTAACATTTTTGTAAAAATAATATAAAAATATTAGAATATATATATATATATATATATATATCATAAAATATTCATACACATACACTATTTTATTAATATTTTATAATTAATTTATTATATATTTAATGAAATGGTATAAATTTATTTAATATAAATAAGGTGTAGATAAAATAAATATGAAGTGGTGTGGTAGGTTTATTATATATATATATATATATATATATATATAATTTTGTGGATGTTTTAATCATTGTTGAAAGTACTAGGGGATAAGGTTAAAGGGAAGAGTAACACTGAACCTAAAAAGCTTCGAAATTGGACCACCTTATCTTAATTTAGACCGTATAGTGAATTTAAATGTTTTAATTTTTGTTTAGTGTCTTATGAAACTTTTAAAAAAGGACTTGGTATTCGAAAAGATTTGATGGGATTACAAAAGGATTTCAATTCACAGAATTTGAATGCTGGTCCCAATAACAATAGCAACACGTGAAGAAAAATACCAGTTGAATTAACAGACATATAAATCAATTAGAGAGAGAAATCATTTTAAAAATTATTTTTAATAATTATCAGAATAATAAGTGTGGAAAAGATCGAATACAAATTTCCTGTTAAGTACTTACAATGTAACTATGCTAATCCGTTAATAACTCTTTCTGCATATAAATTTTGACTATTATAATCAATTAACCATTTAGATATCCAAATAAAAAAAGTCTGTAGTATATAATAAGTGATTTGTTAAAATAACTTTATGGTATAATATATGTAGTCTAGTCATCACCTATAAATGCATGCATTGGATTAGAAAATTAAATATAAGTTGAATCCTATATTAAAAAAGAATAATAAAATTAAATAGTAGTACCTGGATTTTGACAAAATTTCACATACCAATAAAAATAATTAATTTATTTAATTTTTTATAAATATTTTATTTTCATTTTTATTAGTTATTATTAAATGAATTAATTAAAATTTAACTAGAAATATTTATAAATAAATTAATTTTTTAATAAAATTATAAATTTATTGAAATTAGAATTTTAACAGTTTTAAAATCATTTAAGAATTATTTCTAAATAATTTAAAATAAGAATTACTAATTATTTTAAATAAATATTTTAATTAAAATTTTTAATTCCCATCAAATTGCAAATGACTATATTCAAATTTTATTTTAAAATTTCAATCAAAATTTTTAATTCTCACTAAATTGCAAATAATTATACTTAAATTTTATTTTCAAAATTTCAATCAAAAGTTTTCAATTCTCACCAAATTACAAATAGAAATACTGAATTAAAATTACTTACTAATACAACTTTAATAAAAAATATATATATCATATTAGTAGATGATGGTAAAAGATGAAGGACTAGACTAATAAAAGAAAATTAATTCTTAATTTCTGATATTTAATTTCTCTTTTTACTATTTAATGTCAATACAAATAATAAAGTGATTAATAAGGGTATATAAGAAAAAAAAGAAATAAAGTTATTGGAATTCTAAAACGTATTATATTATAAAACAAGATTTCTTTCAAAAATATGTCTTATAATTTGAAACGGAGAGAGTATATAAAATAAGTTTACAAGTTTTTAACTTTCTAATTGAGTTGAAACTATCCCTTGAACCTTATCCCACATAGAGTCACTGAACAATGATTAAAAAATCCAAGAAAATTAAATATATATTTATATAGTTCTGTAATGATTTTTATACTATTTCATTAATATCATTATTTATTAAATTATTTTTTCTTCTTCAGTAGATCAGGCTTGTAAGATTTTCTAAATTATTATACTTTTTATGATTTTTTTATCAATAAAAAATATTAATATGAAGAAATTGTACCATATAAACAACTTTTTGGATTTCGAATTTGATTTGGTTACAATCTTATCATATAAGAGACAACTGGACAAAAATTGAATGCTGGTCCCCAAACACGCGCAACACTTAAGAAAACAAATTATAAAAAATACACATATAAATAAATTAGGAGAAATCAAATTATTTTAAAATATGTTTTAATTATTTTCTAATAATTATATGTTATTAAATTATATCACTTTGAAACTAAATTATTACTTTTTATGAGTAAATTAAATTTATAAAATTTTCTTTTATATATACTAATATTAAAAAATATTATTAATATGATTTAGTATCATTTTATTAAAATTTATAAAAAATTCTTAAAAATTTCTAATAACATTATTTTAACAGAAATACACAAGATTTGACCACACACTTAATCCAAATTCTATATTATTCATTTTGTTTATATTCAATCAATACGAAACTTTTAACTATATATCGAAATTTCTGATAAAAAAATTATATAAAAGGTTTTTGTGTATTTAAATTATATTATTATGCTAAACATATAATTGGTTAATATTTTATTTAAAAACATAGATTTTTCTAGAAAATATAAATATTTTTAGTAATGTTGTTTTAACTTTTTTAAATAAAATGTGATTAAATATATTTTTTTTAAATATTAAAGTGTGATTAATGATATATTTAAATAATATTTTAAAGAAAAATATTACTATACAGTGAGTTAGTTTTATTAACAATAACATTTATTCAAGAAATGTTAAAATTGTAGTCTGTAAAATTTATTTAGTGTTACATTTTTAATAAATGTACCAAATGTTACTACAGATTATAATGTTTTTAAAAATATAAAAATATGTAGTGATATATATATATATATATATATATTTTTTTTTTTCTTTGGAGGTTTCCAATCATTGTTGAGAACTTCAAATCACAAAAAATGAATGCTGGTCGAATAACAATAACAACACGTGAGAAAAATGCCAGGACCAGTGTGGATTTTGATCAGACATATAAATAAATTAGGAGATGAAATTATTTATAAATAATTATATATTATTAGATTCTGCCACTTTAAAAATTAAATCATTTTTTCTTGAGTAGATAAAGTTTATTAGTTTTTCTGATATTTTACTAATGATAACTTTTAATTTAATTATTAAAATCATCAACTATACCAAGTTAGCCCTTCAGTCAATGTCTTGTTATTTTCTATAATTTGGATTTTTTTAGTTTTTTCTAATATTTATACCTCCTTTTAGAGTCTTTTATATGTTGGGAGAGATGTTATGTCACATATATATTTTAATTTTGAATAAAAAATTAATTGATAAAACAATAAAAGAGATAAGAAGAAGAGATAAAATGAAATAAGTTGAAGAGAGAGGAAAATGATCAAAGGATGTTTTTTTCTGCCTGTTGTTTGATCAGATCAGCATAACACATTTTGTCACGTGCTTAATGTATCTTATCTTCTAACACTACAGAAGTGCAGAGTGAACAAAATGTGAAAAGTAAAGAAAAGAAAAGGCTACAAGGATCCCATTTCATAACAGTATAAGTAGGTGCCTCTGAGAGGAATACAACCTCAAATCAAAATCATATCTCCCTCACTCTTTCTTCTTGTGTTAAGAAAAATGTCAAACCCTTCTTATATCGATGCTGCGTTGCCTTCATCAAAACCATATCAAGTGTATTTCTTCGTGAAAAATAAGTATGTGAGGCTGTATTACACTCCCGAAGCAACAGGTGATGAACTCATGACAGATCTCACATTGGTGAGCGCTGGTTTTCCATCTCTTGCAGGAACGCCATTTGCAGAACATGGAATAGACTGCTGCTTTAACACTGAAGGAAGTAAAGCATACATCTTTTCCACCAACCACTGTGCCTACTTTGACTATGCTCCCAATACAGGAAATGACGAGATAGTCTCAGGTCCTACCACAATTGCTGAAACCTTTCCCGACCTCAAAAACAGTGTGTTTGCTGATGGCATAGACGCTGCATTCAGGTCCACCGCAGGCAAAGAAGTTTACATATTCAAGGGCCACAAGTATACTCGCATAGATTATGATTCCAAGAAGCGTATTATCGGCGTTCTTGACATCACTGAAGGGTTTCCTGTTTTGAAAGGTACCATCTTTGAAAATGGATTTGATGCAAGTTTTGCTTCTCACAAAGAGAATCAAGTTTACCTTTTCAAAGGAGAGTACTATGTGCGTATGAAAGTCACTCCACATGCAACTAATGACACACTTGAGGGTGCTGTGACACCTATCGTTGAAGGTTGGCCACCCCTTAAAGGCATTTTGCCAGTCACCGAATGAAGGGATCCACTCTCATCAATCACCTTTATCCTCATCAATAGATGAGCTTTAGAAAACATTATGTGATCGTGATCATAATAATAATCATAATATGCTACAAATAAGGCTTCCATTGCCAAACTTTGTTTCCTTCTTTCTCTTCAATGTAACATTAGGATTGGGTGGTGGTTCCCTTTCCTAATAGCAAGTCTGGATATCTGTGTTTCTTTCCTCTGCGTCTATGCTTTGTTTCCTATCTTCATGTAACTTTTTTTATTTTAGATTTTTATGATTGTGTAATATTTATATTTTTTATTCATAAGTTGACTATTTTGAGAAAATAATATTTATATATCTGTTTAATAAGAAAATATATATATATATATATATATATATTAAATTAAAATTAATTATTATAAAATCAGTATTTATTGTAATTTTTCTTAGTGCATAATTTTAAATTATTAAATAAATTTTCAATAAAAACTATAAAATATTTATCAATATTTCAAGCACGTTGTGTGCCATAAACATTGTATTTTTCAATAATTAACTTTCTAGATATTTTTACTTTTATATATAGGTATATGCTTATGAGACTGATATGTATAGACATATTATTATAGAATTTTTGGCAAAGAAATTATGTTGTTAAATTTTAATATACATACAATTTTTAATAAATTATTAAGGAAAAGTTAATAAATTTCTATACAATTTAATAATTATAGAGGCATGTCTTCTTGATTCTTAATTATTTTTATTTTTTAAATAATTAATATTTTTAATTAAATGTAATATTACTTATTATTTTTATTATACAAGTTAATTCATGTTTTAATTATTTTTATATTTTTAAATAATGACTATTTTTAATCAAATTTTCAAGTTATTAGTAATTATTTAATATATTCATATAAAACATGTGCTATTTACTAATTTATAATTAAAAATGAGAACGAGAAATATCTTGCCAACATTATATTATTCGAGTTTATTATGATATGTCGTATAAAAGTGCTTTTATTGCAATGTAAAACAAACATTTTATTAAATTTCTAAATTTCCTTTTCCATTATTCAAAACTGATTTTATTTATTACCACACAAATAAATAAATTTTGAACTCTTTTTACAACAGCTCTTTTAAAACTTATCTATAATTATTTTATTGTAATTTTAAAAATTTTATAATAGTTTTTCGTTGTTTCACACTGTAGTTCCCTGTTTCTGCTTATATATACTTATAAATTAAGCATCCAAGGATGAAGAAGGAAAGAAAATCTTCGAATCCTGTTACTATCTCTTAACTCCAACGCCATTGCTGTTTGGGTCACAGTCCCTTCGATTCCTCCTGCAACGTACTGTGTATGCACATCATCTCTTCTCTATTTGTTCATGAATCAACGCATGGTCCTTTGTTTCTTGAAAGAAATGAAATCTAAAATTTCTTACTTTTGGAAAATTTCAAATGGGTATTCTAAATTCTTCTTTTTTCTCTACTTAGTTTCAGTTCCTGAGTAAGTCCCTGCTATTTTCTGCTCCTAGGAAAATTTAGCATGACCAAGATCTGTTATTTATTTATTTGTTCCATGCAATAGTTCAGCGAAATTGTCAATTTTTAATTAAGCATCTCAAAGGGTGTCACATCCAGAAATCGAAGGATCCAAACTCTTAATTCATTCATAATTTCCTAATCTCAGTATGCAGCATACTATGCGTGGTAGGAGAGAAAATTGCGATGATCTTATGAGCTTTAGAATCACTTGATGGAAATAAAGTTTAAGCTTCTGATGTGTAATAACTTATAACTGTAATTAAGTTAAACTTTGCTTCTTTAGAAACACCATTTTTAAGTGATTTGAATGTTTTTTTTATATATTTCGGTATTTTTTGAAAGAAAGCCTCATTTTTTCCCTATTTTACTAACTATCAAAATAGAATAAAAACTCCGTCCATAGATTATGTATCTGTTGAATCAATGACTAATGTCAGATTCCACCAGCAAAAAGTCTTCATTCTTCCCGTTGATGTTCTGAGTATTTTTTTCTTGCTTCGTATTCTTAATTTTTTCTGCTTCTTGGCCTAAGAAAGGTGATATTTGTATACGTGAATTTCAGTTACTTATGTGTGGATTTGATATCTGTTAAGCTGATGCTAATGTGTTTGTTTGGTCTTGGTCTTGTCATGTGCAGTAAAGCCAAAAATGGAGGGGACTGTTTTCGCTCCTGCACTGAAAGAACTTGAGCATGTAAAGTCTGAGCAAGGAGAAATTCTGAGCAAGTCTTTCTTGGAAGCGTGCAAACACATATTGCCAGTAATAGGTGTGTCTTCGTTGATTACGTTGTTATTAGCACCAAAAAGAAGGAAATAATAGATGTTATTTTGGATTTTGAACATTTCCCGGAGTGTTTCCTTGTATTTTGTCCTTTTTAATAGTTAGGGATAATCCAATTATCCTTTTTTTTATATAATCTGTGGTGTATTAAATGATATTATATTCGCTAAATTTTAATGAATTATCACATCTTTGAGCCAGGTAAGATGCATAATGTGAGTTTTTCCATGGTGGACTTTTGTTGATCCTGTTCTGCTAGCACTCATCCAGCTTTTTTTTTCGTCAATAAAATGTGGAAAATGTTTTTGATTGCTTTCAATTTTGTTTTCTTGGTCTCTTAGGTATCTATATCTTCACTTCTAGATCCGTGACTATTAACGTGCAGAAGTTTTATTTTACAGTCTTAACTCTAAAACTGCGACATATTCAACACAGTAGATTGTGGAACAATGCATCATGGTTATGTGCTTGTTTAAGCATAAATGAGTATAAGTGTCATACTTAAAAAGAGCTAACACTATTCTTGTAACAGATAAGTTTGGAGCTGCTATGGCCCTTGTTAAATCTGACATAGGTGGCAACATAACGGTATGTTTTGTGAACTGCTCTATCCGACTCTAGTGTATACTTTGTCTGATACTTTCCATCAGCTTTGGATGTATTATTCTTCACTCTTCTTATGGTAACATGGTATAGCTATATGTATCCCATAGTATTTGGTTGTGATTCATTTTGGTTTAATTTGTGGATTTCTATCTGAATTACATAAAAAGTTTTTCATTTTCAACTTGTTTAAAAATTATAAATGTGTACATTATCTAAGCCTTGGGATCATATGCTAGTTTGTTCTAATTCTATACCACACTGATTTTCTTGGCAGAGGTTGGAAAATATGTATTCCTCCAATCCATCCAGATTCAACTACCTGTACAGTTTGGTACAGGTGGAAATTGAAACTAAAACAGCTAAATCATCATCTAGTTGTACCAATGGACTTCTTTGGCTGACAAGGTAATGAACATCATGCAGTTGAATTTAACTTGTGTTTTCATATTTGTATGACATTCCTAAATCCGTTGTTTGGAGAACTTTTTCTAAAATTTGTAATAGGGTTAATTTTTTATTTATTTCAAGCATACATTGCATCATGTATGAAGTTTGAATGGCCATCAGGATAAAGATTAGATAAAAAAAAATGCATCTATACATAGAAACAAATGTCTAGAAGAAATCTCAACTCTCAGCCCCGTGGAGCATGCTTTCCAAAATTTGGATCTTAATTTGACATGAAACTGGCCATAATTAATAGAAGTTATATAGAAACATTAAACATTAACGGGCATATGCATAATCCATGCATGTGTATGTTAATTATTCAAGTATGAAAATGGGAGTAAAGTCCCGCATTTAATAAAAATGATAAAGTTGAGTTGTATATAAAAAAAAAAGATCCATAAATATTGAACCTTAAGGTTTTATGTTGGATGTAGAGTCAAGTTTTCTTATATGGTTGCTCTATTCTCATAAGTGTTAAATTATTCCTAAGAAAATTTTTCCAACAGTGTATATTCAAGTATGTTTAACATTACAAATGTGCCTTGATCTAAGTGGAAACTAGAATTGTGGACAAAAGCTTTGGAGTCACGTGATTTTTTATTTGGTAAAACTGAAAATGTGGAATGCAGATTCAGCAGGACAAATGCTAGAACAAGCTTTGAGGTGAAAATTGGAGGTCATTTCATACCACAAGTTACATGCTTTAGCTACCTTGGTTTTTCTACACAAACTGATGGAAAAATAGGGGGAGATGTAAATTATAAAATTTAACGTGGGTGGATGAACTTGGAAAATGCTTTAGGTCTGTTTGTGATCAAAGGTGCTTATGAAGCTTGTTGAAATTATGTGAGCTAAGTTACGAAGGATAGAAGAAAGACTGAAAAATATGTTCTTGATAGTGTGATGTGTTACAAACTTATAATGTGATGATGTTGTCCATAAAACGTAAAGTTATTTATGCTACTAGTAATCCTAACTAAATAAGAAAACAAATAATGATTTTAGGAAACATTGAAACTAGTAAAATAGATAAGCTATCCCTAAGAATTAATCTCAAAGATACCCTAAAATATTCTAAGATACAATCTTCATATTCTTTAGAGTTGACAAAATGAGTCAACTAGCCAGACTATTCCAAACCAAACTGATAACAAGTAGAGCTTGAATTTTACATCGAGTCAAAATTAAATGTTGACCTTTTTAGCCTGATCTGATAAAAACTTTCTGAAAGCTCCAAAAGTCAGGTTTTCACTTGGTTTATGCTTCATTTTGGAGACTTAAATTGAAATTGTATTTTCTTACCTAACCCATTATAGCCTGCATCCCGCATAAGGCTTGATAGTTTGTTTTGTCACCTCTAATATATTACGTACTTTGAATAATTCTATGATACTCTAAAGATATTTGTATATGAGCATGATATCATAAGATAGTTTCATACAAGGAAAACCTTACCTTGTAGCAATAAAAATAGTTATGTTTTGCAAGAACATTACTGCCTTGGGAGAGATGAGTGGACATACAAGAAAGCATAGAACTAGGAAAGAATATTGGGGAGAAAGTAAGGGTAGCATCTGCAAGGAAAAAGATGATAATTTTTTTCTTAAGGTTGCTTGACCATGTGAGAAATAGACCAATTGAAGCTCCAGTTAGAAGAGCTGATAAGACCAATAGAAGCTCAATAAATAGAGGTTGAGGAAGATCCAAAGGGAACCATAGGTATAACCATTAAAAGGATGTAGATCTAAATGATCTTTTTGTAGACTTTATTTTTGTCACTGTACAATGATGATCATTTAGCTTACTCCAACATATTAGGAAACAACTTGTGTTGTCATTGTATTTTATGTTTGCACTATGATGAATCCTTTAAATTTGGTTCAATCAGATTTTATCTTTTATTTCTTTTGAGATATTTATCAAGCTGCTTATCTTTCTCAAGACATTAATGTGATAAGTATTTTTATTTGGTGGTCAGAGACCTTAGCTAGTGAGTAGTTGTTGCCATATTTATCCTTGTAATATTATTTATGATACATTTATTCTCTAACCGGTAAAATCTTCAGGGCAATGGATTTCTTGGTGGCTTTATTCCGAAACTTAATCGAGCATGAAGATTGGCCAATGCCCCAAGCTTGTACAGATTCCTATAACAAGACTCTGAAGAAGTGGCATGGCTGGCTTGCTAGTTCAAGCTTCACAGTAAGAAAATTCTGTTGAGTTTACCATTTGCATCATTGTGTTGTCAATTTTCCACTACCTTTGCACTGTATCATGTCAGTGCTTCATATTAAATGTCGTGTGAAATACGCTTAACCATCAATGTTATTACTTTATTTGTCCTAATTTCCGGTATTGAGACATTTAGCTTTAAATAAAATAAGCTTGCTTCTTCTAGTTTATTCGCACTTTACATTAGTCTATGTAATTTATATCAAAGCATTTAAATACCATGCAATTTTACCTTATCTATGTGTCTGTCAGTTGTTTCCTTGTCTTCTGGTTTTTCTGTTGTTTTATTTTGTCTTTTCCACAGTTTTTTTTTAACTATGAAGTGACTGTACATTTTATGAAACAGAATATGGTTTTGGGCTGTGTACTAAATATTTGACCTACAGATTGTCATGAAGCTTGCTCCTGATAGGAAGAAGTTCATGGAGGTGATAGGAGGCAGTGGCGATATCAATGCTGATATTGAGAAATTTTGTACAACCTTTTCTCCTCTACTTGAAGAAAATCACAAGTTTCTGGTAAGAAATAATATATATTGGATCATTTTGATGCTTGAAGATGATCGTAGAATGATATTGATTTTAGATTATTTTGATTTTGCAGAATTTATTTTGGTTAAAATTAAGTTTCAAGTGAAACGATTTATATTTGGAAAGTTAGTACGTAATTTTCAAACCAATGCAAAAACTATGTTTTTTCATGCTCATTCATACAGACTTTTAAAGATATAATCATGTTTATTTGGTAACGACTAAATCTGATTTTTTCATGCAAAGTTTGGTTTTCGAATGTGCATTTTGACTACATCCAACGCTTTGCTTTCCTGAAGATAGGAAAGATTGTTCTGCAAAATGTTTGTTCTTGGAGGGTACAATTAGGAAGAGAAACCATGTTAAAGATGAAGCTTCTCCATGCCTATACATATGAGCTAATTTGTAAAAGTTATGCTCCAAAATTTGATTTTTAACTCATGTATAAGCTAATTTTAGTTTATGAAAAAACTAATTTCATTTTCATTCTTAAGGTTTATTTGGACAAGTTTCTCCAATAAGTGCTTTTTTAGAAAAGAAAAAATGAAATGGTTTTTCAATAAGTTAAAATTAGCTTTTGCACAAATTAAAAATAAGAATACAGAGAAGCTATATGAGAAAACTTGTATAAATTAGCTTGTACATAATCTACTTTTTTAACTTATATGAAAGTTCGTTTCATTTTATTCTTATTTTTTTCTCCTAGAAGTAGTCATGGAAAAATCTATTCTGTTATCTCAGTAGGGAGCAATCTTTTCTCAGTAGTGGTCTATGTTCGCTACTTTACATTTTAAAACTATTATTCTGGAACTCATCAAACTTCTCTTTCTGAACAGGCTCGTCTTGGCTTGGATGACATGAAAGCATCATAAATCACAGATTCATGGTCAGAAATTCGATGAAGGCTCGTCTTACATGCTCTTATCAACTTCACTAGCACCATATACGAAGCATTGACTTTCATGTTGTGCTGCTGCTAAGTACTCTATTAAGATCTTAAAGTGTATCTTTGTGATATCAAAGTTGGTCACTATTAGTTAGTTTATTCGAAGCTTAAGGCTAACAGTATAGAGTATATTGATGATTATGTTAACCGAAGAATGGTTTTATGTTATGAATGAAGATTAATATTTAAACTTTTGTTATCAATTAGTACAGCTGTGTTAAAAGTGAAAATACGACATTCGCTAAATAAGGAAGCAATAATATTCATAATACTATTTTATTGGTAATAAGAAGAATAGATTATAGGTGCTCTGTGATTTTTGAGATCTGCATATATCTTAGTAACTCTCACGATTCCTTTGAATTAGTACATTGATATCTTATTATCCAAAAAAAAGCACATTTACACCCTGTACTTTTGTAAGGGATTAATGAAAACATTAACAAAAATAAAAATTATGTGTAATATAGAAAAATCATAAGATGTGAATATAATTTACTCAACAAAAATAGTAATATATATCACATTTTTTTATAACTTTTTTTTGTGATTCTAAGGAGATAGTTTTACTTTTTATTAAATTAAAATAATTCTATTATTTTATAATATATGTATATTATATATATATATATATGGGAGAGATCAAATTTTGTTAGTGTATTTTGAAAGGTATACATAGGTTGATTTTGATTTATATAAATGAAATAATTTTACATTAACATAGTTTTTTTTAAATATGATATATGGAAAAAAAAATTCAATCTAACAATAAATTTAAATAAAAATAGGATAACATTTAGTAAAAGTTATACGTGTATATATATATATAGTAAAAAAATTTCTTTAAAGAATGACAATCATTCTTGATTTATTTTAAATTTTGTATTCATTCAAATTAGAATTGGTAATGAATACCTTTATGCTTTGAAAGTGTAATATTTAATTTATTTTACTTAATTATAGATACATTTTTTATAATTTGAAAATTTTTATTTTTCTTTTAATTAATTTTTTTTTAATTATTTTTTTAAATTTTCAACATGTGTGAGATACTCGATAATAATATTCAAAAATATTTCTCCCTCTCTCACTATATATAACTATTGTTCATTAGAGGAGTGTTTTGAGGGTTGTTGATTGCCATCAGAATTTATTTTATCAAAACAAACTCTCCATTGTGTGTTAGTAAGCCAAGGGTCCCCATTTTTTTATTTTGTTTTGGAAATGTTTACATCAATCTTCCACCTCATTTTGGTAATAAAATTTTATACATCCATACACTTTACTATAATATTTTGTTGGATGGTATATATACATACATCCATAAAAAGAAACTAGGACTTCAATTTATTACAAGTTTAAGCAAAGAAATGCAAAGCTGAAAACTCCCAACCCAACATTTCTCTTATTAATAGAATGAGTTGAGGTTTAGTTTTTTATGGTTCACCAATGATCATTTCTCAACCTTTCATTTAGAAAAGAAGGCACTCCCAAATATAGGTTTTGCACCTGAAAAATGCAGTGCTACATTGCTGGATTTTCACCTAAAAACACGTTGAGCTACTGGTTTTGATTTGACTCTCAACCGGCAAGGGGGGTGGTGGATCAAAAACCAATGTCTCTTTGCTTTCACTTTTGAGATTTTGCCACCCTGAAGACTCCCCCTTCTTGGTTGGTTTTTCTCCCACACAACCAACCCATGCACATCTTTTTCTCTGCATGACTTTCCCTCTTCTACCTGCCGACTTCACATGCATGCATGTGTGTGTCTTAAGGCTTCTTCACTTCTACATGCCTGAGGTTTTGTGATTTCAACATTAGGAGCTTATAAAGTCATATACATATATATATATATATATGATTAATATAAACTTTTGTTCTCAAACTAGCCAGGTAGGTATTCTTGTTATACTATACATCCTTCATCTCTTTCCTTCTGTTGCTCCTTTTTTCAACTCTAAATCTTCCATCATGTATTGGAAAAGTAGTTGCAAACATTGGAAAGAAACATTGACAAAACCTTTTTCTTTTCTTACAGTAAGAGAAAACTTTATTCTCGAATATCAATAAACTTCCTCAATGCATATTAAACTAAAAACAACGTTTATATATGCTGCAGTCTCTCAAATTATTGTGCCATGAAGTAATATGGTCATCAAAATGATATTGATAGAAGGTTTCTTATGTGATCATTTGGCTAATTTTTTTTCTTTTCTTTTCTTTTCAGAAGGGTTTTAGCTGATTCCGTTGAATATTGAATACAATCAGCACCTTTTTAAGTTGAAGATTTCTGGTGTAGATATATCAATAAACTTTATTTACATTGATTAATGCCGACCAAAGTGAAAGGCATCCTTAAAGGATTTAGATACATATCCCAAATATTCGGTAAGCGCAATCTTCATTTTTCCACAAAGAAATTAAAATGGAAAGTGCATTTTTCTTACCCCATTCAAGTGAATTTTATAAAACATTTTTCTTTATTAAAGAGAAGGACACACACATGCATTTCTAAGAGCAGGGAAGGAAAAAAGGAAGGTAGAAAACTGATGGAAGAGAGATATTTTATTTAGAGGGGTTTATGCATATAATGCTATATTTTTCTCAAACTTCTTTAGTTTTGTTGCATCTTTTTGCTTGATGATTTGAATTCCTGTGCAAGGAATCACCAGTACAAGCTTTAACCGATTCTTATTTCTTGACCTTTATTGATCAAACGTATTTAAGAAATTTTCATTTTTTATCACTGATTAATGCCCAGATCAGTTTGATGATTGATGGCACCAAATTCAGAAGTATGAAATTAATTAACCTCTTAATATCGTGTTATTTATCTCTAATTTCAATAATAAAAAATTGAATAGCATTCCTTTGTTGTTAATACATTACAATTTGAAAAATTAGAACTACAAATTATTGTGATAACTATTCTGCAGACGAGAAAGAAGAACAATTTCAAATTGGGTTGCCAACTGATGTAAAACATGTGGCACATATTGGATCAGATGATCCATCAGCAAATGCACCAAGCTGGGTACTATTCTCTTTCTCTACTCTATCAGTTTGTTTAGGTGATAACTCTTCCTTAATTAAGAAACATTAGTTTGTCTGCAATTTAAAATCTTATGCAGATGACAGAGTTTAAAGGAGGACAAGAACCCTCATCAGGAAACCCTAATCAGGAAGGTTTGAACATATATTTCTCTAATTACCATTTTTTACTTGTTTATTGAGACTTTCTTCTGATGATCAAAATATTTATTCTCCACTCCTAATATTTAAAAATAAAAAACATAATTTTAATAAAAAAAAAAAACTGGTATAAGAGTGAACTTTTAAAATCTAAAAGCTTTTTATAATTATGTACTGCAGAAGATGTATTTAAACAGAACATGTCTACAATGTTTCTTTCTTGAATAATGTACAAGAAAGGGTGAGAAATATAAACTAAATACCTTTATAATGCATATTAGAGGAAGAGAAAAATTAAATGTTTGATTTGGTTTTAGAATAGGAAAAAATAAGGTTAAGGGAAAATATTTCAGTAATAATATACTAAAATTATTTATAATGGATAATCATCAATTTCATTTTTTTCTTAAACAGTTTTAAAAATAAGAAAATATATAAATAATTATTCAAAAATTAAAAATCATGTTAACCGGGATTTCAACTACATTAAAAGTAATAATCCTTCAAAATAGTAGTTAAACTTTAGTCAAATTTATTAGCTTCAAAATTTATGGAATGAATGTTGAATATACTTTAGGAACACATTAAGTAAAATATATTATTGGTGTAATGTAATTAATAAATATATTAAGCATGTAATCAAGAGTTTAATTTTCATATTTATATGTATTTAGCAAGAGATTAATTATTTAAATAGATTTTAATATCATGAAGTAGTACTTAACTTCTTCAAAATAATTAGTTTAGTGTACTAATAACATAAAATTTTGGTAAAAATACTTTTATATTCCTTACTTTTTTATTAAAATTCATTTTTTTTCCTTTATCAAGGTTCATATTAATCTTTAATTTCCAAATTTAAGTCATATTTGTCCTTTCTAAAAGAAATAATGGTTTTGGATTGTGTAACACTATTTCTAGTCATTTATGGATTGAAGATGTGAAATTTAACCTATGGGAAATAATTCGTATTCAAATCCAAAAAGGTAAAGAAATCATGTGAAAAAACAACTAATTGAAAAAACTAAAAATCTGATATCACTTTGTTTTATAAGTAGTCACGAGATTATTTTTTATACATATTTTATTTATTTAAATATTATTTATTTTTATGCGGCATTATAACTTTTTATTTAAACATTAATATATATATATATATATATATATTTTATATACAAATAAATCGAATATAATAATTTGACATCTTAAACTATAAAAGGTTTAAAAGCGTCTTAAAATAAAAAATAAAGATTAAAGACCAGTGTTAACTTAAATTTAAGAAATAAAAGACTAAAATTTAGACAAAGAATTAAAATTTATTTTAGTAAAAATAAAAAGCGATTAGAAATACCCACTTTTTTAACCTAGAATCTCTTCCACAAATTGTTCATTTGATTTCTTGTTCGATGAAATTCAGGTGAACGCGAGAAAAGTTCGAAAGGTTCGAAGGCCCGCAACAACAACATTCCCAAGTCACGACACCAATCCATCGACACCGAGGGCAACGCGCCTAAACCGAAGACCACGCGCCGCCACCAGCGGTCCTCCGACCCCTCCGCGGACACTTCAAACCAAGAGTCCTCCAACGGCGGCTCCCGCCACCGGCGACCCCGGCGCGGGTCTAACCACGGCGGTGAGTCGCCTTCGTCCCAGGAAATGCCTCCGGCCGGCGCCAAAAGCAGCCGGCGGAAATCGAAGAACCAGGAGGACGGGTCCGTGAAGAAGTCGTCACGACGATCGTCGAAAGGGGACTCTCTAACTGACATTTCGATTTCAGATTTTGGGTCTGGGCCTGAAAGTGAGCCGCTGGAAGCCCAATAGGGTTTAAATTGGGGTGAGTGAAAGAGAGAGTAATATGTGAAGAAAGAGTTTAGGGAGGGAGTGAAGAGATGAGAGGGAGAGATGTTCTTTTGCAAGTTGTAAATTATTATTACAGGTTTTGATTCATTTCTTTTTATTCAACTCTCCTTTCTCCTTCACTTCCTTTTCATCTCTTCTTTCTCTTCATTAATGTTTTCTTTTATATTAATCTTTTCATCTTAATGATATTTTGATTCTTTTTTTCAAATCCATTCATTTAAGAAAGCCTCCAAAAATAGGATTAAACTCAATCAAGCCAAATCAAAAACTTAACTCCAAAAATTCATGCTTATAATCACTAATTCACTATGGAAATATCTTACCAGGAATCTCATCACCATTAATCTCCAGAAGTCTTAAAATGTTTATAATCTCATTCACCTACCTAATTCAACATAAATACAGGAAAAAGAGAATAAATTTACTCATCTGATTCCTATATTTAACCAAACTTCCCCTTTTAGTTGTGATTCTTAAAAATAATTTCTTTAATACTCATATATTTATTTTTTAATAATAAGGACAAAAAGAGAAAAAATTATATGCCTAAAAACTAAAAAGAATTTAATCATATATCTAAGAATAAGGAAAAATTTTAGTTTCTACGAATTTGGAGTTGGGAAAATAGGTTTTCTGTATTTGATATATTTTTTCAAAAATAACATTCTCAATAAACTAGGTTTTTCAGAAAATGGCTTTTAAACTAGGTTTCCTATATTCTCATGAGATGACGAAAACCTAACCTTTCATAGTCAAAATAAAAATTCTATTTGCATTAAATCATTTAACGTGATATCAATTAAAGATTTTGATTTGATTTATGAAATTTTTATAAATTGAGTGGTTTGTAATTGTAAGTAAGGGAAAGAAAAAGAAAGAATTCCCGGCCCAGAAATTTCAAAACTCAAAATCGCAGTGATTTTCCCGCTTACTCTTCTACCCAATCCCTTCAATTCCTCAAATTTCCTCTTTTTCGTTTTCTCTCTCTCTCTCTCTCTCTCTCTCTCTCACCACAGAACAGATCAATCAGTTTGTTATCCATTTATTCCACACAGTTATGGCCACTCGCCGCGGAAGCGGAGACGACGGCGCTGCCGTCCGTCCCCGCCCTTCCTCCGCCTCTCGCCGCTTCCCTTCCCCTTCTCTCCCAAAAGAAAACTCCAACCCTCGCCGCTCCACCTCCCGCTCCAACCCCTCCCTCAAAACCCTCCCTCGCGGCCGCAGCTCCAGCCCCTCCGATCTCTCCCGGGCCTCCCTCGACCGGGTCTCCGCCCAAAAGCCCACCCGTGATCCCACCCCCAAGCCCACCACACAAAAACCCAAACTTTCCACCTCCACTGCCCAAAAGCCCAAGCGTTCCACCACCACCACCACCACCAGGTCCCGAGACCTTACTGCAACCTCCCAAGAACCCACCGATGGAAGTGGCAACAGCAGCAACGCAAAGTATCCTAGCAGGCTTCACGAGAAGCTCGCTTTTCTTGAAGGCAAAGTGAAGAGAATAGCTTCAGACATAAAGAAGACCAAGGAGATGTTGGACATGAACAACCCTGATGCCTCCAAGGTGATTCTTTCCGACATTCAGGACAAGATCTCAGGAATTGAGAAGGCCATGGTTCATGTTGTTTCCAGTAAGGACAGTGAAGGTGACACCCTTGTAAAAGACAAGAACTTGGTTAAAGGGTCGACATTGAACAATGAGGAACTGGAGGCGCGTCTTTTCCCTCACCAGAAACTGCTTCGCGATAGGACAGTGGTTGTTGAGAGCGAGAAAGACAAGTATTGTTTGCAAAAAGAGAAGGTGTTGAGCCCTGTTGACGATAACTCGGTTGCGGTTGAGTTTTTGGCCTTGATTGATAAGGTGAATGCTGGGGAGGAAGTGAAGGAAAAGGGTGGTGGGAATGGGGGCTGGGGTGATCCGAGGAACGGCATTGATGCGTTGCTCGCGGCGGATGAGAAGCTTGAAGAGTTTGATGATCAGGAGAACAAGGAGGGACCGGTTGTGGAGGAGATGGATGAGGATTTAAATTTTAGGCTGAATGGGATTGGTAACAAGGTTGCTTGTGGTGGGTGGTTTGTTTCGGAAGGAGAAGCAGTCCTCCTTACTCACCATGATGGTTCTTGCAGCTATTATGATATTGCCAATTGTGAGGTATGTGTTCTTCATTTGATGCAGATTCTGAATGTCAAACTTTGGAATGGGTGTCATTGATTTGGTATTGAGAGTAGATCTTCCGAGTTGAGAATGAAATGATGGAGAATAGATGTAGGTGATTCATTAGATTGTTGATTATAATGTTCTATTTATGTATTTGTGGCCATTTAGATTGGATTTATAGGATCTGAAATTATTAATCTTCTTAATGAAAGGTACTAAAAGAGTATTGAATGACCTTCTTAAAATATCAGTTTAGTGTTATTAATTTTGGTCTCCCCAAGTTAATCTTTTATTTAAACGTAGATAGTGGTGAATACTGTCGTAGGTCATTTGCATTGTTGTTATTTAGGTCTCTTTATGTGATGCTATCAATTTTCAGTTTGCGTTGGTTCAATTTATTTTTTTCAATTTATTTTGAAAGAATAATATGCTTACTTCTAACTCTTTCCTGAAGTGCTTATGAAAAAGTGTTACTAGTTTTCATATAAAATTTTCCAGAAAGGTGCAAAGAAGCAAAGGCTTGACATGAATTATTAGTTTAAAAAGTTATATTGAATGTTGAGAAAGTTACCCACGTTTTGATTTAATGGTGAGATTCAAATGTTCTCCATAAAGCATATTTAATGGTTCAGATGGACCCATAGAATTTCAGTAAGGGTCATTAAATTTTGGTTTCATCAAGTTCTTTTGATTTGAACGTAGATAGTAATGAATACTGAGGTATTCATTCATATGATTGTTGATATGACATATACGGTTTTCCGTGTGAAAGGAATAATAGTTCATGTTGAAATTGGTTAAAGAACAAAAGAAACATTTTTTCTGTTGATAATTCATTATCCTTCCAGGAAAAATCTGTATATATGGCACCCCCAGAAGTTTCACCCAACATATGGAGAGATTGTTGGCTAATTCGTGCCCCTGGTTCTGATGGTTGCTCTGGAAGGTATGTAGTAGCTGCATCTGCTGGCAATACTATGGATTCAGGATTTTGCTCGTGGGACTTCTACACCAAAGAAGTGCGAGCTTTGCAGGTAGATGCTGGAACAGCCTCCTCAAGAATTGCACTTAGACCCTTGCCTAACAACGTGGTGCAAAGAAGAAATTCCACCTCTAGCATTGTGGCAGCAGAAGCTAAGCAGTGTTGGTACAGGCCCTGTGGACCTCTCATCATCTCTACTGCCAGCTCACAGAAAGCTGTGAAAGTTTTTGATGTGCGCGATGGCGAGCAAATTATGAAATGGGATGTTGAGAAGCCTGTTCTAGCCATGGATTATTGCAGCCCTTTGCAGTGGAGGAACAGAGGGAAAGTAGTGGTAGCTGAAGCTGAATCCATTTCTTTGTGGGATGTGAATTCACTTACTCCTGAAGCTCTGTTGTCTGTTCCTTTGGATGGTCGAAAAGTTTCTGCTCTCCATGTGAGCAACACTGATGCAGAATTGGGTGGAGGGGTTCGGAAAAGGTGAGTTCGTTTTAATCTAAACTTCTTGCGTCTTGTCTTTTATCTAAAATGTTAGGACGTTATTTTATTTGTTTGCCTCCTAACACCATGGTGGCATGCTGCCTCTTATTGAGGAAAACTACATTTTAGTTACTTTTTGTATTCATTCTTTCTACTGATAGCACACCATAAGCACATGTAACTCTTGTATTATAGTTATCTTGTCATCATAGTAAAACTCCGGTCTAGACCTGATATTTGCAATTCATTTTGTTATTTATTAAGAAACTGTAAAGTGCCAAACTTAGATCAAGTTCATCGTGTCTTTGATGTCACGTTCTTCAATCAAATAATACGTGGATAGGGTTTTCAAAGGGTATGTTTTCTTGCATTTTTATCTTCTATTCTCATCTAATTACAAAAAAGTTATATTGTTTTCAGTCTGTTTTCTGTTTCCAAATATTTATATAGGAAAAACTGAAAACCTTTTTTTTTATAATTTTCTGTTTTCTCTTCAAATTTTTCATAACAGGGAAAAGGTTGAAAACAATGTGATATTATTGAAATTAAAAAGTAAAAACAGAAAATTGAAGAGCTAGTAAACGTCCCAAAAGAGCTTGATTTTTTATTTTTCTTTAGTAGTTCAAATTAATGCATTTTGACTAGTATCTTTCTCTATTGTTAACCAAGTTTAGAAATATAACATTGCAGAACGAGTTCATCAGAGGCAGAAGGAAACGATGGTGTGTTCTGCACCTCAGATTCTATCAATGTCATGGACTTTCGCCAGAAATCTGGTGTGGGCCTAAGGATATCAAAAGTTGGTGTGAATGTGCAATCAGTTTTCTCTCGTGGGGATGCTGTGTTCATTGGTTGCTCCAGCACAAGTTCAATGGGCAAGAAGCAATCCACAATGCTGCAACAATTTTCACTGCGCAGACAAGGCTTGTTCACCACCTATGCTCTCCCAGAATCGAATGCACACTCACACCATGCAGCAATCTCCCAAGTTTGGGGTAATTCTGACTTTGTCATGGGTGTTTGTGGCCAAGGACTATTTGTGTTTGATGCAGTGAAAGATGATGCACTGAGGGCTCTCAACATGGATTGCTCCAGTGCTCAAAGTTTTAGAGAAGTTATTGGCCCGGATGATATGTACTGTCCTTCCTTTGATTATCTTGGCTCTCGTGCTCTTCTCGTATCAAGAGATCGACCTGCTATGTGGAGGCATCTAATAGTTTGATAGTTATGATTAATTCTTAAGAATGTGTCATTGTGTTGCTGCATTTTTTTTGCTAAGGACCAAACTTATACTTTAGAGGGAATTAATTATGTTAGATGTGGATGATTTGGTGTTGGTATTTTATGCAATAGGTGCATTTCCAAGGTGACCACTTGTCACTGGTATATGTCAAGCCAATGATATGGTTCCTTGATTCTGTATATTTTCATATTCAATCTATATCGGCATAAAATGACCATTGAAAAACTTGTTTGATTCTGAATCTACATTTGAATGACATTATTGTGTATGATCACTGGACAGTTGACTTGTCATGCGCATACTGAATGAGCTGAATTTGGTTTGGATAGTGCATCCTGAAATTGATCCAAAATCAATAACGTGGAATTTCATATACATTTGGTTGAGAATATGCTACACCATGGCACTAAAAGGTACAGATGGTAAAAGCAATCTAAAGTACTAAAAACAAAAGTGCTTTTTCACATTAATAAATCTTGTTTTTTAATATGGATAAATGTTCATTTTCAAGTCTGTATATAAGTTACATAAAAACATTTATCGGAAGAGGTAAGATGTTAAATAAACTTTAGTCTTTCGTAAGATTAGCTTTTTTATTTTTTTTCGTTGAGATTAGTTTAAATAAATATCTTTTCACTTGGGTGAAATGTTGATATTGTTATGTAACACCATTAATTTAATTTACTTATGAAGCTTAACCTTTTTACAAGAAAAAAATTCTGTTAATTTACTATAAACACATCGTCACTTGTTTCTTATAAAAAAAATCAGAGAACGTTGTAAGAATTTAATTTTAATACAATGTTAATATTAGTTCATTATAAATGATCTTATATACATGGCTTTTAAATTATTATAGAAGTTAATAATTTTTAATTATGTTACAGTTTATGAAACACATCATCATTACATTTCAACTAAATATTATCCATAAATAGGACTCAGAAAAATGAAGGACCAATACATTCAGAAATAAAGGGACTATTAATTTATGGCATATATGTTTTGGAAGATCAAATTTTATATTAACTTTTAAATTGCCATTCTCATTTGATTATTAAATAATTCTTTTGAACTCACCTCTACAAATTAAATCAACGGTTCCAGTTTTCTTCATTGCAATTTACAAAGCATTCGATACACGATCTTCTTCAAACCAACATTCCAAATCAACAAGTTACCAAGGATGTTGATCTAGAGCATGAAATCCAAAAGTTGTGAGCCAATCCACACCACAAAATGCCATCTTTTATGCATTTTTTGGCATTAAGTTTGGTTTCTATTTTCCATCGATACTTCAATTAATTGGAAAAATCCAATGCATGGTGAGCGATGTGACCTTCAAAATTTTATTCCCTTAGGGCAATTGCATGTCCCTGTTACAGGACAATCTGTGCACACCTGTGAGGGAACCACTTCAGTTGTCTGAGTCCATCTCACGAAAGGGTAGTGGAACTGCCTTCACTGCCCTGAAATGTCCTACGTTGTTTAGATGTTCATTCTCCAATCTGTCGTGTTCACACAAAAGTTGTCAAATTCACAGGGAATTTTGTTCACAATTTCAAGATAAAAAAAAAGTCATCAATCATAAAATATAAAGTTTCAAGATGATATATAATTCACTCCTTCAAGTAAAAAAAATGTAATAAAGATCTCAATAGACTTATTTCTAAACAAAAAATACTTAAAGTAAAATCAATAAAATATTATTATCATTTCATTAATTGATATAACAAATCTCCCTACCAATAGAGAACACTTAAAAAGAACTGTATCCATGTTTTGCTATTCTTAGAATGAAAAAAGTCATTTTCAGTTGTTGTAAAATGTTTGAGAAAGTACCTGTAGAAATTCCAATGCCCTCTTCGAATAACCTCAAGTGAAGCTAACAAAAAGTCTAGTAGCCTGGTTTGAACAGGTCCCACCTTGAGGTGCATGACAGTCTCCACCCAAGCCACTCTCAGAACAACATTAAATGCCTGAAAAGTGAAATTCAATGCCCCTTTATGATCAAAAGACTAATTCATAACATTGACATAACAAAGTGGTCAAAGGGTACTTACCATAGACATGTAGTATATGCTTTTGCTCTTTAGAATTAGATCATCTCTTAGCCAAAGATTTTTGGAGTTGAGATTGAAAAACCCCCAGTCCTTGACAAAATCCCAATACAATTGGTAAACTGTGGCCACCCCAGAAGTGATAAAGACTATAGCAAACCATAGATGATTATCTTGCCTGCTATATGTGACTCTAGCTCCTGCTGCAACCATTGCTGAAACATACTTTCCCATGTTAGCCAAATGGTTAACATCACTGTCATCAAACCATCTTCTTGCACACTGGTCATGTGGCATTCAAGTAGCATGTGTTAGTTCACAACATAATGAAGCGTTTAAAAACTTTCAGCTAGCAAATATACCATGTCTCCAATTTAGAAGCAGTAGTAAATTGAAGCAGATTCTATATATTATCATGCATCACCAAAGGCATACCTGCAATGCACGCCACCAATATGGCAAAAATGATACGAGATAGGTTATTTCTACATACAGCCTTCCAGAATGGCAAGCCTCAGGGTGATGTGATTTGAAAATTCTAGCAAAAATGTGACAACCTGTTGTTTCCAAATGCCTTAGCAATGGAATCTGAAACCAAATAACATGAAATTTAATGTTGATTATTAGTGTGCATTTTGAGAAGCAAAGGGAAACAAAATGAACTTGTTTTGGGATATAGTAGGATCACCTGGCTAGTTAGTTGGTCAGCCATAAAAAAGTCTACCAGAAGAACCTGCAGAAATAGTAAGCTAAATTTAAAAACATGACAAGCTGAATTTTGTTATGTGGCATGTCAATGTATCCAATAATTCCAAGGAATATATGAATAATTTAACTCTAATATACATTTAGTGTAGAGAGTTTTAACATGGTAGGTATGACTTTTAAAATAATTTTTCTAAACGTTCAATAAACCTAATATACATTATATTTCTGATCGAATGACAGTGTAAACTCTTTTTTACATATCTGTACATAGATTATTTTCTCATATACAGAAGAAGTTTACCTTATAAAATGGCGAGCAAGCTATGTTGCGAATAACACGGATGAAGCAGAAACGAGTAGGGCGATAAAAAATATCAAATGGGCAAATGAGAAGACCTACAAAGAACTGAAAATGGAAGTTGATAATCAGCACACAAAGATCTGACTTGAACAACACTATAAATCCTATTATAAATCACTTTATGGATTTTTAAACAAACCATGCTAATTTTTTTTCGTCTTTCTAGTAACATGGAACAGCAATGGTAATTTTGGACTAACCAGAAAAAGAATTCCTGGAATAGCATCAACTTGGCCAGGAGAAAAACCTGCAGCCCTTAGAAGCAGGTGCATCACCATTGCCCCAAACACAGTTGTCATGAGGGTGGTGCACATCAGAAATGCGTCTCTGTGTTTCAGTGCTGTGCTTGGTGAGAACTCAAATATGAAGTTATGGTTGATTCTTGTACTCTTCCACATGTACAGGTTGCATCCATACATAAACAAGTGCAGGCTTAATAATACAAACATACTGCACAAAATCATTGTAACATGAGTTTTAATTGTTTTAATTTTGCAGCTTAGATGTTTAAGTAGTTAGTAACTTAGAGGTCCTATTCTTAAAGTGTCATGACTTGTATGATTTCAAAGTAATAATACATTGTAAGTTATGAGGAAGAGTGTGTTATTATCCTTCTTATTTTTCCTCTTTACAAATTTAGTATACACATATCTTGAACCTCACAATACAATAGTTTTGGTTAAAATGGCATAAACAAAAGTCATTTATGAAGTAAATTGAAGTAGGAACCATGCAATGTATCACCTGGAAACAGGGTAAACTGCATCCATATATGCAGGTTCTGTGCTGGAAGAGAATATACCACACAAATGAGCCAAGATTATGTACACACAACACAAAGATACGGAACAACCTGTACTCAACCCTACAGAGGAAGTAACATAGAAAAATCAATGAATTGTTTGCATAAGGAAAACAAAAAGTTGACCTATGAACTACGTTAGTGTGGGTTCACCACTCTTAGTGGTCACTGGCAGGTTGCAATGCATTAAAATTTTGTCATATCTTACATTATTTTGAAGTGATGCAGATATCATTAGGCATAAAATAATGGGATAACATAGTGGAGAGTATTTTTTTTATATTTAGATTATGTTTAAATATATTTTAATCTCTAAAAATAAATGAATTTTAATTTTAATTTTTAATATTTTTCATTATTTTATTCTCCTAAAATTGAAAATTTTTCTTTTTAATAATAGTATGCAAGAATTATTAATTGCTCTTACTTATTGAATGAAATGTAAAGTGATTATTTCATATGATACAAACAAATATTTGAAATATAACATTGATATGTGATACTTATAGTTTTTTTTTTCTGAATCCTAAACTAAATATCACTTATCTACATTAAAATGAACATTAAGAGATAAAATAAAACAATTTAAAATATTAGAAAAAGGAAAATTAAATATTTTCTTACTGCTATAACTAAAAAAAGCTTATTCATTTTATAAAAACTAAAAAGAATTAAAAGAATTCACGTATTTGACATGGACCTAAAATATATTTAATCATGTATGTTATAAGTTTTTAAAAAATAGATTATGAACATAATTTTATACTCAAATCCAAATACACATTATGATAATTTATTTCCTTTACATAAACATATGAAAAATCATATAAACAGATATTTTTTATTGGTTGAAAGTGTAAAAGTATTAGTGTATTATTATCATAAAACTTTTAATTTAATAAAAAATAGAAGGTAAAATGTAAAACTCTTCTATATTGTACAACTATATTCAGTTATTTATAATAAGATGGATAAGGATATACTACAATAATTATTGTTGATAAGAAAGTGAAACATAAACATCTAAATTTTAGCAACACTTATTACATGTATTATTTTTTAATAACATAATTAAATATTTTAATTAATGTAACATAAGTATTGACTTTAATGAAATTGAGATGTTAAGAATTAGGATAGAGAAAGGGCATTACCAACAAGGAAGGTGACCATATGAGAACCTTTTGGGTGTTGGGGTCTTAGAAACTTCATTGCCCTTTTCCTATCATTGTTGGCAAAGTGCTTTGTGAATGTGGATTCCACTTCATCCATTAGTCTAACAACCTTCACTCAAAATATTATATTGCATACAATCACTCAAAAGCTATTCATACTTCAATACTTGATTTTTTTTTCTTTTATTCCCCTCCTAGGGTTTAGGGCAAAACAGATCATACCTTATCAGAACTAATGAAATGGGATCTCTTCACTTCCTTCAAATAATTTGTAGAAGCCTTTTGACAAGATACCTTATCAAATCACAATCTTGTTATTAGTGTAAATACCATTATAGAGAGAACTAATTAAAAATCATCTTTTGTAATTTTCAAAGTAATTATTATAAAAATTAACAATTTCATCAATAACATGTAATGGAAAGACAAAGTAAAAAACCTTTACACCTTATGCCAAGGTATAAATTGTAGAAAGTAATAATTGGTTGTGGTTTTAGGAAGTTCGATGCCAAGGAAGAATTTTAGAAGATATCCAATTGGTAGGTTTTGCAGGAACGAAAGCTGATGGAAGCAAAAGTGGAGGAAAATACGTGGAGTAGGAACGACATGAGGGTTACCAATAACAACACTACATGAACATACTTCATCGATGAAATTTTATCATTTGTATCTTTTGAAAGTAAACTATAAGGTCAAAACTGTCATATAACATCTTCTGTGTCATAAGAAAATGTTATTGTAGAATGTTTTTTGGGGTTGATCGTTTAAACAAGTTGTGGTATACATCTTTTTACCACATACTTATATACTAGTGTGTGGGCTGTAGTAGAAAAGTAATTTTAACTTTTGTATTTATTGTTATATACGAATTCAGATACCCCAAATATCTCCATAAATTTGATTATTTTATGCTGATAAAAAAAAACTTTATACCTTTCATACATTCTGATTAAATTCTAAATTTATTAATAATATGTCAAATCTAATAAATTAATTACTAGCTCCATATGTAAGATGTTTTCATACCAGCACTTCATTCAAGTTAAATTTATAAAAATGTTTATAATATTTAACATTTACTTTTATAATATATAAAATAAACTCTTATCACAATTTACTTATAGACTTTACCTAAGTATTGTTTTGGTGTGAGGATGGACATATACAAAACTAATGAAAATTTAATTTAAAATCACCATGAAATGTGCAGTGGCTAATGAATGATTATTTAAGAGCAACACACCTTCACCACAAATACCAAATAAATTATGTTAATTAAGTTGATATATTTAGCCACATACATCTATTTATGAATGAAAATTCTAATATATTATGAAAAAAAAATAAAGTAAGAGGCATGCATGGATCAATCTCTACATAATCTATTCTGATTTTTTTTTCATAAATTTTTAAAAAAAAATACAACTATGTACTACATAGAAACACATATAAACTTTCAGTCAATGTATGTTACTTTTTACATTCTTTTATAATTTTTTTTTAAAAAAAAGTACTTCACCCAATAACAACAAAGAAGAAAGAAGTAACTCTTTTGAGTCTGTAACTGTTTGTGTTTGGAAATTAGGTTTTGGTAACATTGGAGTTGAATATATTGAGATAAGTTGTTATATTTCTCACTACCTTCACGTGAAGAATATAGCCCACAAATTGCAAGTTGGTTCCAAACGATTCGGGACGAATTATGTAACAAAACACACCAATTTTAATGTTCTTTCTTTTGTCTCTACTTTTCCCTATAACTAAGTTGAGTAACACCAAGAACAAAAAATAATGCTTACATACACAAAGTGTAACGGAACAACGAACAAAAACAAACCATATTTGTGCCATTTTTCTTTCTTCTTTATATTTTGCATCATGTTTATGAGTGTGATGTGATGAAATGATACCTTGTCAAATTTCTTGAGTATCTTGGTGAATGCAACCATATTCAACGAACTATCAAGAAAATAAAATATCTTATTAGAAATAAATTAGTTTTCAGTATTAAAAATTTAAATAAAAGAATATGAGTAAAATTTCATATTAAATAAAAATGATAAAATTAAATTATATATAATAAAACTTATAAATTTTCTTTTATTTATTATATGACTGTTCTTCTTTAATAAATGTTAAATTTTTTCCTTAAAAATTTAACAACGTTCACATGAGTCATAAAAATATAATGGAGTATAACCTATAACATTTCATTGAACGAAAAATGTAGAGAGTGTTTTATAAAAATTATTATTAAATAAAGTAAAAATAATTAAAATTTAATAATATATATTGAAAACAAAAAAGTGTTTTGTTTTTCTTATTATAAATGAGAAAAAAGATGAATTACCTATAAGTTTTGAGAAGGCCAAGACCTTTATAGAGCTCCACAAATGCACTTCTAATCATCTTCTCAGCACACTGAATTTTTCTCTTGTTAATGAACTCTCCTCCATACCCTGCTTTCATTGAACTGTTCACCAGATCCTCCCACACCATGGAAGTAACTGCCGTTGGGGTGGCGGCCGGAATATCAATTCTTATGGCCATTTGAGGCTTTCCCTTCTTTGTCTTCACCCTCATTGCTGAGTTCACAAAACTTAAACCATTTCTTTCCAACGTTGTCAGCACTTCATCCATTTCTGAAACCTCTGAATTTCCATCCTTTGATCTTCCAATACTTTCTACACAAACAAATACATATTACATGGATCACATACAAATTTATATACATTTTTTAATTATATTTTTTACAAATTAATTATTGCATTTTGAGCCAAAAGTCTGAAGCCTATGTGAACAATAAGTAGTGGTGAAAATAATTATGTTAACAATTATTTATGTTCATTAAGCATATTGAAAATTTTATCATAATATTAATAGGGATGATATATATTTTGACACTCATCAAGAAAATTACACTCACTTTACACACCAAAAATTAATATTTTTATTTTTTAACTCAAAATACTAATATATATTATTATAGTGAGTTATCAAATGACTTTTATTTATGGGAAACTGCAAAGAATCATTTTTCTAATATATATTTGGCCAGCTTGCAAAAGAAAAACAACCTGCTAATTAATAATCACGAACCCAGTGTTAATATGAGTTCATCGTTTTTCTTTTAATCAAACTCAATATACATAATATTGAAACTACAACGAAATAATAAGGAATAAACATAAATAAAAACATAATTACCGATTTGAACCAAATAAAAGGTGAGTTTCAATTGTACCAAAGATTCTGTAATTTCTACATCAGCTTAAATAAATTTCTTCCTCTTAAAATATAATTTTTATTTATTTTATTTTAATTTTTAGTAATTAAATACGCGTTATTGTTTTTTAGTTTCAGGCTAATAAAAGGGTTTTTTTTCTCTAAGCACAAGAATTATAAATAAATAAGATTGAAACATAAAATCATATTCGAATGATTCAATTATATTATAAATTATTATGGTGTACAATTTTTTTATGATTTTACTGTGCACCATATTATCTCTTAAATAGAATATGTAAGGCTTTATGTGTGTGTATAATATATATATATATATATAAATATAAATAAAGAAGTTTACCTGAGTAATTTGAACCTTGGGCAGGAGAGTGAGGAAAAATTCCAGTATTAGAAGGTTTTAGCGAGGGATTTTTTCTGCGTCGGTCACTGAGAACTTGCTTAAGCTCCAACAAGATGTGAAGTTGCTTGTTCAACATTTCTCCTCTTTCAACAAACTCACTCTCTTGCTTCTTGTAGAATTGGTTCACCTTGTTAAGTTCTCCATCAAGCTTTGAAAAAAACACTTGCACCTCGTCCTCTTCTGCAAACAACTGTGCCAACTCAGTTTCATACACTTCTTCACTCTCTTCTGTTCTTTTTCTTCTCACCTGTAACACACAATTTTAAGAACAATCATGCATACACACATATCACAGCTAGGGTTTCTTTGATGTCACCATTGAATACAGAGTCATGTTTTAGCTTTTAGCTTTTTTACTTATTATATCTTTGGTGTGTATACATATGTATAGTTGTCCATGAATCTTTATTCCAAATTAATATCCATATATTTATGCATATTGTAGCTACCTTCTTTCATTTTTTAATAATTTGATACGAATATGTACAATTTTATTTTGCTTCAGAATGGTTTCGTGATGGGTATGTATGCAATAGTGTTCCCACTATCCATTTTCACCTTGATTTCGTGACAGAATGAGCAACTCTCCAAAGCAAAAAGCAGAAAGAGGTTTCAGAGAAAAAAAGACCACTAAACTTGCCTTTTAGCCCTTAATGCCATTCTCACATTCTCCACTTCATCTTTTTATCATTATTTTATTCACTCCCATCAAACTTGTATGATCCAATTTATTCATTATTATTTGATACGGAACCGAATTTCAACATTTTATGTATAAAATATGTATAAAAAATATATTAATAAAATTTATTATTAGTTTTTCTCTTAAAACACCAATTTAGTGAGCAGTAGCTAATCTTCACTAAATATTTTGGGATGTCAAATTTCTGTTATAGTATACAAAATTTTAGATGTAAAAATAATGTTACAGACAATCTCTTGTATCAAACCCTTTAATATTTATTTTTCTTTATTACATTATGATATTTATATAATTTTCTTTCTAGTTTCCATATTGGGCATTAATGATTTGTTAACATAAAATAATGAATTTATAGTAGGTTTAGGTTTAAGGTTTATTCAATGATAAAAGTTGACAAAATTATCATGTTTGGATAATAAATAATGGATTTATTGTAGGTTGTAGGTTAAAATTAGAAGTTATTCAATGATCAAAAGATTGCAAAATCGGATTCTAATCACTTTTTTTACAGATATTAAAATTCAATGATAAAAAAATTAACAAAATAAGAGTCTAATCAGGCTTTTTCACTACATAAGAGAATAAATTTAAAACTAGCAGGTATGAATCACGTTCAAAACATATATAATGGGAAATCTCCATGGCAAAGAGCAATAATTCGAGATTTATTTTTTTTGTACGTATTATTATGTTCCATAATTTTAAAGATTTTATATTTATTTTTCATTGATCATAATTTAATTTATTATTTCTCTTACATTATAATTATATTTATATGCACATATTTGAATATAAGAATATTATAAGACTTACATAAGCTTATTGAAATCATGCAATCAAAATGGTTTTATGTTTTTCTATGCAAACCGATCACTAACTATTGTCATCCTAATTAAGTTTTTGTGGTTCATATTCACCACAACCAATTCAAGTGGCTGTTATACAAACGTAATTTACGATGCCACTAATTTTTTCACTGTATGATAAAGACACAACAAGACAAACACACAGAAAATCAGAAACACACAAACGCACGCAAAGGTTTTACACACATTCCTGGAACTCATATTTTACCGGAACCACAAAAAGGGAAAAACAAAAGTAGCAAACAAACCAGAAAGCACACATGCACCAACTTTATGAACTATTCTTACTTATTTCTTTATTACAATATACTTTACCTGAATGATTATTGTGGTAATACTTATGTGAGAGGTATTTTTGCAAGAGTTCTTGATGATTCAATCAACCTCTCTATTCTGTATATACTTGTAGAAGGATTTGAGTACTCTGAATATTCTTTACTGATATATGTTTGCTGATAAAAAAAAAAGCTTTACCTGAATGATATCTTGCATGTTGTTGTTATTGTGTGAATTGTGGAGCTTGTTGATTATGAAGTGAAGGGAATCGAAAATGGAACGACCAAAGGTTTCTTGTGGGGGTTGTGACTGGTTGAAAACCCTGGTGAGTTTGATCATTTTGATGTGTTTCTTGAGCTGCCTGTAGTTGACAAAGGCCTCCTTCCATTCGGGTATTAGTTGAGCTTCAAGCTCCTTTGAGAATTTCACCATTTTTGGTTTGGCTTGTGGTGAGAAGAGAAAGAAAAGAAGATGATGTTACATAAAGAGGGGCGTGAGAGATTGAGAATGTGATGAAGGGAGGGTTTTATAAGAGAAGAGCCGTGTGGACAACTTTAAAAGAAAATTAATGCTTTCATTACTTTTCATACATGCTTTAGATTACTGTTTGCCTTTATATAAGAAGAATGGGATTAACAGAAAAAAATGGGTTTAAAAAGAATATGTTTGGAATATTCTAAACACTTTTGCAGGAAAAAATGAGAACAAAACATTACACAAGATTTTACACAGGTTTAAAAACAAGAATTCAGATGAGTTAAATGAGAGAAATTTTATAAATTAATTTTTTCATAAATTAGGTTAACTCATGGAAAAACTTATTTCCTTTTAATTTCTCTTTCCTAATAAAAAAATTTGTCCAAATGTATTAACTAAAATAAAGTTTGTTCTTGCAATATAAGATGACTTCAAATGAGAGTGGGATGTACTCCTTCTTGTTTTGATGTAAAGATTCCCTTCATGATAAGTGAGTGATAATGATTGTGAAAACACTTAAACACCCTCAAGTTAGAGTAGATATACACCAGTAAATGAAGAATGTATTTTTATTATTTATAATATTTTAATACAAGATTAATGTATATGTTTTAATTATTCACCTAATGCATATTGTGATAAGGATTACAGGAGGAACTTGCTGGAAGAACCTTTTATTCTCCATACAAATATATGTATTTTGTTATCAACACTTAAGAATATATACATAATAAAGTATTTGAGAGGACTCAATTCTATTATAAAATCTCAAAAAATATATACAGATAAAATCATATGAAAACAAGTGTATGTGTATTTTGTAGTTTGTTTATGTGTAACTTGTAAATCATATATATAAGGATGTACTAATGGTTGGATATGTTTGGGTGTGTGATATATTTTATTTCTTTTGCTTGATATTTGGTAAGGAGTTAGTGATAGCATTATTTTTCATTTTACATAGTTTTTACCACTAGATTGAAGATATCTCATTTTATTTTTTATTTTTTTGGTAAATCTTTTTCAATTTTTTTCTTTGTATATGGATTCAAACACTCATTTGTATTCTATTTAATATATTATTTAACTTATAAAAAATATTGTAATAAGGATCTAAATATTAAAGGTATAGATGATCAACATCTTCTAAGAAGATTATCTACATGAGATTTTGCTGAAATTCCTTTTCATTTATTTAGACACTTCAAAATTGAGGCTAATTTGAGGATAAAGAGATATTAAACTCAATTGTTCATAAATTTAAAAAGTTGTTTCCATAAAAGCACAAAATTTTTGTCATGGATAAAAAGATTATATCTTTTAAAGTTTATATTGATGATTACCTTTATTACTTATCTTTTTTCATAATCTATAACGAAGTTGTTAAGAAACTTATAGGCATGAAAGTCAATTCTTTTAGGTTAATAAGGTACGTAGTCCTAAAGATCATGGTGGTTTACAAATAAAATATGTAAGATTTTTCTTTTTATAAAAAAAGACATGCAATGCATGCCTTATTCCATAAAAAAACATTTTATAAGGATGTCAAACCAAAACTTAGAAAACAGACTAATATAAATTTTCTATATGTTTAAATATATGTTTGGATTGTGTTTGAATGAGAGGACACATGACATGTGAGTTTTTGAACCTTTAACTTATTCACCTCATGAGTAATCAATAAATGGAAACACAAACTACATCACCAACTAATAACTTAATCAAAGAGGGAAAATAAATGTATTTCATTCCATATATACACAAGTCACTTTTTATTAATTAAGACATCATTCACCATATTAGTTATATCATTATAAGGTCACAATGATATATGGTTTTCCTATTTGTGTAAAAAGTCACTAACTTACTTTAAACTAATAGTAGCTTAATAAATAAATTTCATTTAACTTGATATTACATTATTACATAATGTAATGTATTTTAATTAATATTCTTCTTATTTCATGTGGATACATCTTAATGTATAATTACATTGTTTGTTTACTTTTATATTGTCATTAATTAATTTAATTATATTTATTTTAACTTGTCGTATAATAAATAAATTGAAGATTATAAGTACTATTATACAAGTTAAAATTAATAAAGGTTGACATAAAGTAATATATTATATCTTATATTTACTAACACATTAAATTTTTTTTATAGATTTATGTTAATCTTACATATTTTGAGCTAGTAACAATCCTTAGATTTTCAAAAGTATTAGATTAAATTAAACTACGGGTGCAAAATATTTTATTAATATTTATAATGTGTATATAGTTGAAGAGTAGTATAGCTTTTATAGTATTATTATTTACTTTTAACTTTGATTAAACATTTTTTTATGTTTTTGGTAATTTACATATTTGAGTGAGAATGTTTTTACACTTTAATTATGCATTTAAATAAATATTATATATTGATTTGTAATTATATTGAACTATTTCTTAATTCTTGTTTTTATGTAATAATTCGTAAATAATTACATCTATGAATAATTTGTTTTTGGAATTAAATTATTTTCATATTAAAAGTATAAGTCAAAACAAACCAAATTGTTTTAGAAAAAGAAATCGACAATTCTTACTAAAATCATTTTTATCGATACTTGTAATGATAATTATAGATAAAATTATCATTATATATGATAAATGTTTTTTTAACTCACATTTCCGATAATAAACTAGACAAAAATAATTATTATATTAGTAAGACTTTCAAGGACAATTTATGTTAAAACTATAATTGAAAGTTCTATTAATAATGACGGTAACAAATATCACCAGTAATAATAGTTTGAAAACCTTTGTTACTAATTTCTATTGTACTATTGAACTGATATAATATTAATTATTAAATATTTTATTAAATTATTTAGATATACTATTGTTATAAATTAAAATGGTTAGATATATTTTTAGTTTGTGATTTTTAACTTTTACTTTTAAATCCTAGAAAGTTATCTATAGTTTAATATTATTAACACTTTTTAGCTTTTGTTAAACATCACGATCTAATAAATACGTCTAATTTTTTAAATTATATTTTTTTCCTCATCATTTTAAGAAACTTAATTTTAATGTCAACACTCATTTACTTATTTTAATTGTTTATCTTTTTCATGAAATTTCCTTTTATTTCTTTAATATCGTTTACAAACTTAAACGTTGAATTATTATTTATCATTATTTTTAATTCCATCTGTTAAATATCATCTTAAACTTCCAACCATAGAACATGTTAACTACTAATTTGATGTTGTAAAATATTTCTAGTCTTAGACATTTTGTAGCAGTTATAAATTATGTAAAACTACTAAAAACGATTTGAAAACAAAAGAGAAAAATAAATGTAGCAATAAAAATCAACAACACACACAAATCATTTATCCAAAATACAAAATCAATACAAATCTACAATAAGAAAAAAAAACCCACAAAACTCAACCCGTCATTCATCAAATGTTGCGTAAATCAGTCTAATTATTAACATAATTTGACAAATTTGTTGGACAAAATAAAAATGACAGAAGAACTAAAGTTTTTTCATCCAATTGAAAATTTTATATAATAAGAAGAAATTTTCAATTTTATTTCTAATCTTATCATTTTAGACTAAGAGACTCTATATTAATATTAAAAATTTTGATTTAATTTTTAATCTCATCACTTATTTGAAATTGAGAAATTATATATTGTTAAATAATTTTTTCATTCGTCTGGTCTGATTTCAGTACTTAATTTATTGGATTAGTTATAAAATCTCATAATTAAAGAAATTTTTAATAATTGAATATTCAACTAATAATTTTTAATAATCTAAGTTAAAGTTTTAAGATTTAAAATTTAAAGTTTAAAAAAAATTAAAAACCTTTTTATATAGAGCTTTTTAAGATTTAAAATTTAAAGTTTAAGAAATAAGATTTAAAACACTTTTTATATAGAGTTTTTTAAGATTTAAAATTTAAAGTTTAAGAAATAAGGTTTAAAACACTTTTTATATATAGTTTTTGAAGATCCAAATGTGGAAGTTTTGTTATAACTTTTTGTGAAGATCCAAGTGCACACCAAAAAGTTTGGTAGCTGGAATGCTGCAAGTTCTTTGCATTCTTTTCCTAAGTAGTGGAGACTGAAAAAGGGTCTATACTTTTTATTGTGAAGAGTATCTACTCAGAATATTCCCAATTAAAAATAAATAAATTAATGCAACTTAATTAAGGTAGGGAAAAGCTCTTACACCATCTTCTGCATGATTAGTAAGTTATGGAAATAAATCAAGGAACCCCAATTATTGCTTCCACATCCATAATTAAAACTCCTCCAACTCCTCATCTTCTTCATATTATAGAGATTAAATAGCTTTTTATTTTTCTACTTTTTTCCCTAGTAGTCAACAATTGAAAAACCACTTATGCAACCTTTTTAGAAAAAAGATATAATAATTATTTTTCACAGCTCTTTACTTTAATATAGGGATGGTAAAGTGGGTTGGGGTCGGCCCTACCGCCAACCCGATAGCATATGGACGGGGCGGGTTAGCATTTTGAACCCATCAACCCGTATCAACCTGGCCTGTCTAGTCCACCAACCCGTCGGGTCACAGGCAGGGTGGGGCGGGGCGGGCCAACTCGTCGGTCTGTGAAAAAAAATATATTGCAGTTTTAAGATGTCATGTCACTATATACATCTTTAATATATTGTTGTAATTACAAAAATTTATTTAAATTGGACACAAACAAAATAGCTGCAAAGAAAAAAAAAGTTCAATTTAAAACCAAAGATCCAAAAATAAAATAAAAAACCAACAAAAATAGATTTTAAAAAAAAATACAAAACAAAAGAAATAAGTGAGGCAGCTCGCCAACCCGCCTTATGACGGGGCGGGTTAGAAATTTTGGCTTGCATCACTGTGGTGGGTAGGGCTGACCTGATCCGTTTTTGGCGAGCTCATGGCGGGACGGACCTAAATGGGTCAACTGACCCGTTTTGCCACTCCTACTTTAATATATAAATCCGCAATATTGCAACGAGTGTGTGTCTATATATATACTTTGTTAATGCAATTTAACATATCATATTAATTTAATTTTTAAGTAATTAAATTAAGTTAACTGCTTTTTGAAACATTCAACAAAGAATTAAGAAAAAAAAAATAGGGTTGAACTTGGATTAACATTTTATTTTGTGAGTTTAAAAAGGAGGAATAATGGAAATGAAAATAGAAATTTTGATAATATATAGTGTGCAAAATGAAGACACCATAAATGATGAAGCACTAAAGTTGGATTGCATAAATAATAAATATATATTATTCCTTTGAATGAGTATAGGTAAGCATCCATCACATATCTCTGCCAATTTATTCAAACTTCTTGAAGAGTGCTTTCAAATTATTGGCTACCCAATGATGCCAATGAACAAGAATAACACTTATTTCTTTCTATATTGGCTGCCAAAAGCTTAAGCACAATCCACACATATATAATAACTAAGAACATAAAAAAATAATCATATATTTACATGAATCTGCAAAGTGTGAAATCTGAAGCTAACACATCTATAGCTAGGGATTGGCTTTTATAAAAGAAATATATATATACATACTTTTTCCTCTGTACAAGAATTCTCCTTCTGTTAGTGTTGTTAGTTTTATACGTAATTTATCACCATAGCTTTATCTTATCTCTTACTCATCATTATACTTAGTGTAGATTCAACTTTTTAAAATATCTCAAGTATTTGAATAATAAATTAATTAAAAGATATTACTCGTGTAAAAAAAATCACATAATCTAGTTATGAATTATTAATATGAAAATAAAATATTTATATTTAAAATATTATGTTGAAGTATATGAACAATGTATGGATCTTAGTAGAGTAAAGCAATTCAATAAACAAAATCATTTCTTCAAGAATTATAGTTATCAGTAATTACTAATTTTCAAGTCTGGCCATCTCCGAATTTTAAAAAATAAAATAATTTTTTAGAGGATTTTAACAACTAATATATATAGTATTCAAAATTTGTTTCATTTTCAAATTCTAAAATTAATAATAATGCATAATAAATTTTTACTTTTTCTGAGTGATGATATAAAAACATGCAGAAGAAGGAAAAGTATCTTTAGAATACTTGTTTATATTAAAATAGATTATAAAATAATATATTTTTATTCATAAATATGCTTATTTACAAAATGATATATTTTAGCTTATTAGTACTAAATTTCTAGTGTCCTTAATTACCTATAATGTTAAGAAAATACTACACAATTAAAAGTAATTGTAGAAAGTAGTAATTATATCCCCAACACTCTCGCACATTACAAATTGATATTTGTATTGGTTTATTTTATTTATACAGAATTCTAAATTTAAAATTAAAAAAATATTTTTAAATGATTGGTGATAAAAAATACAGAAATGAATAAGAATCTATATGTTTATAATATTCTTAAAATATTAAAAATTATTTAATTATTTTTCTTTGACTATCATAAATAATATATATATATATATATATAGACAAATCAAATAAGATAAAGAATTAAAAAGTATATTACATTTTAGTTAAACAAAAATAGATAAATAAAATTTATAATGTAAAAATTTAATAAGGTCTGTAGATAATAATGAAGTGAAAGAACTAAATATGTATGAAAATATAACAACTAGAAATGATATGATAACATACCCATAATAAATAATTACTCGACAACTTTAACAACAAGAATGAATTAAAATAGGTTTTAATGTGATGAATTGATCAAGTTAACTCTGCCTCAATCTTATAAATCCAAATTAAAAGATAAAAGTTGTGTATTTATATATATTTGAAGTTAATGATGGCATGAGTTGTGAGTGAGATTTGCAAGAACTGTGTATGCAAACAATCTTACATTGAAAACTGTTTAAGAAATCAGTGTCTGATGACACAGCAAAGCCACCATTAGTAATGGAGAAGGTTTTGTTACATAAAACCACGTGTCCAGATTCCCCACCACCAGAATCTACCAACATGACATACTTAGTGAATGCAAATAGAAACTTGGCCAATGCAGACCCCACAGAGGATCTTGCTTCGACTATTGCATAGTTGTTCTGCACAGTGCCTCTGACAAAGAACTTGGTTTTTGTTTAGTGGCACCATATATATATAGCCAATTTACACTATAAATCTCATTTTTAGTGTGGATCATGACGTTGGTGCATGAGGGTGCCCATTATTCTTCTTCTTCTTCTTATTATGTTGCTCCCACTATTACACAACACAATATCCCTTCTATAAAATATACATTGCTTTCAAGTTAATGGGATTGCACAGGAATGGCCTTTGGTGAATGCCAAGTTTTGATTAATTCATTTCAAGACCAAAATTTCATGCCCTCAAAAAGAAAATACTTAGTGGGTGTGGGGACACTACTGGCTGCTAATCCCTTCATATTAAGGGCATTCGAAAGAATCATTTTTTTAACATCTTTAATATCTTTATAAGATCAATGGTTCTTGAAAGAAATAATGTCTTTGTGTTTTATGCACGACAGAAACTTTTGAAAATCTTACGATATTACACATTAGAAACTATATCTGATTTGTTAAGGGTGTTTTAATATCACTATATCTGATTTGTTAAGGGTGCTTTAATCCCTATTATTTATAATGGTCTTCTTTCCTTATATCAACAAAGTACACCATCAACACAGTAATATGTAGCAAAGTTGTGACATGCTCAACATATATATTAAGTTTGAAACGTAGTAGTATTATTATAATTGAGTTGGAGATTTAAAATTTATTTTATAAAGTTATGATATAACATTTTGTCATTATTTTTACTTATACTTGATGTTAAGAGTACTATTAATTTATCTCTGCAAGTTTTTCGTAGAGCTTATGAAGAACAAACTGTTGACATATCTGATGATAATAAAGCTTTGGAATCCGTTGAATATGTGTTTTTATTTTCGGATTAAAAGTATATATATTCAATATGCAGATCTTAATATCTCATTCACACAAACAGCAAGAATATAATCTCTTCTTAACTGATAAGGAATATTACTCACTTTCCCTCCTCACACCTTATCAGTATTAATGGATATCCAAAATCAATGTTATGATGAACAGTGTAGGGTTTGGAATAGAAAGTTGAGAATCTTTTTGTACAACTTTTTCTGGGAAATCTGATTTGTCGTTTTGATCCATCTCAATAAGTGTTCAAGGTGTGGGGAAAAGGATAAGAGACAATAGGATAAAGTTTTTGAACAATGATTTTCTTTACATGTCTTACTATTCAACTTACATCTAATTCAATTTTTAAGATAAAAATTATCTTTCACTTATTTATTTTGATGTGATTATATTTTTAAACATTTAAGATAATAACGCGTACAAATACAGATTTTCTAATATGCCTAACAAAAATAAACTCTTATATATACCATTAATCAACAAGAATTTTTTTTCATTACATATTTTAATTTTTAATCATATTTCATGAAATCTCCAACATCACATATATTGCTTTAATTAGTGTTGAAAATTAAATTATTTACTAAAATAAATATTTATATTATAAATTTATTGTCATTTACATTATTATTTAATTTATTTAGTCCGTGTTTTTATTTATTTTTCATTTATATTTTTAACTTATTTATTTGCTTAATTAGATCTTAAGTTGAATATGTTGTATCTAACCCTCAAAGAAATATTATTTTATTTTTTGTATCTACTTTAATTTAGAGTATATACATACATAAGCTAAGTTAATCAAAAGAACCATATTTGGTCTTGTTTTATGGCCTCATCTATGATAAGATGGCTCTCTTCTTTCAAAAGAGTCAATGAACAACTCTCATGCAAGTCTTGCTTAATTTACTATTTTTAAGATAAGATCAATCATGTTTACTTTAAACTAAGGTATCCTTAATTAATAGGTATATATCATATATATATATATATATATAATTCTTAGTGCTCACTTTCAACAGTGGTGCAATATAGCAGATCATTGTCAATCTGTATACCAATAACAAGTCCTCTCTATAGGTCACCACATATCAAATATTGTACTTTATTAATAATCAAAACAACATAATGCAGTATCCACTAAGCAATTCATTCTGTTACCTCTTCCTCTTTTCTTTTCTTCAAATTAAAAACCTACCATTTAGTCTTCTTATATATTCTCTTTTATCATGAACACTTTACAGCTTAGAATTTAGCTTTTATAAACTGTGTATACATGATTTCATTGGCTACCAAATCAAAATGTTGGCAAGCAATAGCATAATTTTCCATTGCACAGCAAAGACATGGTAGAAGTGGGTTAGATAAAATAGCATTTATTCATTATATATATATATATATATAATATATAATGTAAATACCCTTTTCTTTTCTTTTTTTGCAGATGATAAAATCACAATAGAAAATTCATATTCAATCTCTGTCGTGTACGAAAACTCGTCGAATCAGTACAATAGATTAGTTTTTGACACAGTGAAATAACAAAAACTTGGTGGTAGGACAAAAAGAATATTAAAATCACATGTTCTGTAAAACTTCCACGCATGCAATAATATATTAATGCAGTTAACGTATGTTTGTACGAAACGTTGCTGCTAAAGTTTGAAGAAAGTTTCTTGGAATTAGACACGCATGCAGAAACATATAGCAGCTATTCTTAGTATGAGATGAGGCTTAATAAGAGTGAATTTTGACCTGCATTATTTCATTTTGCATGCGTGAAATAATGTAGAGCCATCGATGATTTTTTTCCCTCAGCGTCATGCATAAAGTGACTTAGCTGTTGAATGTGTGATTGCTTATTCTTCTGAAATTCTTCTATTCTGCATTAGAGTGTGCTATCACGTACTTGTAAGTGTAATCTGAGTATGATCCCTCTTATTTAGCTAGATAATTAAGTTACTAGAAATTTTTTTGTTGCCTAAAAAATATATAAATTAGAATACAAATAAGTGTTCAAATTCATATACAAATAAATAAAAACAAAAGAAACAAAAAAGAATCACCCCAATGTGAATGTACTAGCTTTGTTTGAGCAAAACATTATTTCAAGTTTTAGATATGAATTTATATTAAGAATTCTTAAGAATTTTACCACCTATAAAAATTCTATCCGACTCTCGATCATACCATCACCTTTCGATGATGCTTGTAATTATAAAAAAAATCCAAATCAAATATTTTTCTTTTTGAGAATGTAATTAGTTTGAAAAATAAGAGATGTACTTTAATTCATATAATTTTAACTATTTTCCCTTTAAATTGATGAATTTAGATTCTCAATTTTTTTAAAATATGTGAAATTAATCATTTTTTATATTTAAATTTAATATTTTGTGATGGCTTTTAATTTCCCAAAACTAAAAAAACAATAAATTCTCTAATTCAATATAACTTAATGTAGAGGGATCAAAATAAAATTTGAGCAAAAGTAAATGACCAAAAATACATTTTTTTTTTCAAAATTAGAGTATTCATATAATAATTTTGTATTACGCTTTTTGCAAAATTAGTTTTTCCCTATTTTATTAAATTAGTTAACTTATATTACTTTTTCTTCTGATCTTTCTTCAAGATATATAATCCCAAAATGCAAAATCTAATTCGATGATTTATCTTTTCAAAGCTTTTTTATATACATTTATCAGTGCGAAGCTAATCTTGAAATTTTTTATTCCATAGCCGACGAAAGTTGGTTCAATAGACAAGATTAATTAAAAGGTATTGACAAATACGTAACAAAAAAGTGTCTTATTAGCTTTTCAAATCGGATATTAATTTTCTGTTTTTAAATTGATAGAAAGAGATCAAACAAAAGGAAATGGATTGAGATTATATTAATTACTCCTTTATCTCATGATAATAATCTTTCTAGGATGTTTTATACAACGAAAAACTAAGTCTTATTATCATTAATTAATTCATCTTATAGTTTTTTTCTACGTGTCATTGATATTATTATTAGGTGTATAAATAAAAGAGTAATCCTATATTGAAAAACTAAAAAATAATAATTGAGACTTTTTTATGTAGATTATTTAAAATAGGTTAATGGAACATCAACATAGTATAACTTTTTTATTCTACCAAATTATTGGGAATATAGAATAATACCAACTTATTGGTTACTAATTCAATCTTATAGTTTAACTAGCAACTTTATCTTACTTTTTGCACGATCATTTTTCATTTTGGTTAATTAAAATTTTAAAATAATAACAAATGATAGAAATAAAAATATTGTTATTAGCAAAGAATGTCAAAATCACACATTTTGCAAAAAAAATTATAGTGGAAATATTTATGATTAGTAACATATTTTCAATTTATTATTACAAGTAAAAATTCAAACAAATTCAATCATTCAATTTTTTAATACAAGTTTGACACTCAAACAAATTTTCAATAATAACAACATCATCAATATTTTACACTTAATTATTTTACTAATTTCTTTTCAACTTTCATAAGATTTCAATACTAGGTTTCGTTAACTTAAAAACGCTTTACTTTTTTAAGAAAACATACTCTTAAAAAAGAGAACGAATAATATATATATTGATGTGTGATAGTAAAATATTATTGGATTTTTTGTTGATTAAATTATAATTGAATGAACTGAAATTATCTTATGAGTTATACAAGTGTATGTAATTGAGGAGTAAATATAGTTTATATTATTCTTGAATGTGTTGTTAATTTAATCTCGAAACAAGTATAGAAAACAACAAGATAATGCAATCTTAATTGTGAATTACACGAAGAAATAATGAATAAAAGATACACAAAGAAAGATAAAAAAATTGACCATCTCAATTATTAGGAAAAAGTTTTATGTATAGTTAAGGTACCACCCAAGAACATCTTTATATAATTTTTATTTTTATTTTTAATGTTTTAAAAAATTTGTTATGTTATGCACATGCCGTTGGAAAGCAATTTTAGAAAAATAAAAAATAAAATTATTTAATTTTTTTATTTGTAACTTTAGAATTTTTTATTAATTTTAAGGCTCGACCTTTAATACTCATAAATTAATTTGGTCAAAGATTATATTTTTATGATGGAATTCTTTAAATACTTAAAAGGTAATAAAAAATTTCATGATGTTGTGGAAAGATATATCACAACACAATTCATCAACTCATCCACAACCACGATTATACACGAACAAGTAAATGAAAACTTTCATGATGTTGTGTTATTTAATCACAATGATAAATATTAGTAGTTAGTATAACTTATTCATTAAATTTAATAAATTATTTTTTAATATATATTCTTATATTTATAAAAGCTTTCATGTACCTCAGTAGATACGCATTTATTATTTTATTTTCTGTTTAAAAAATTAAAACTGAAAATTTGGTGCATGGTGAAACGAGGGCTTTTCTTTGGATACAGAACCATAAATATATGTTGTTAGTAAAGGCATGATGATGGAGAAGGTTCATTTTCTGGACCAAGTTGCAGAATGCATAATTTATTGAAGGGATCTCATTTGAGTGGCCAACTTTGAAAATCATTTTAATGTTTTTAGACTATTCAATCTTTTAAGTGGAATTTGTAATATAAAATAGTGATAGAGACATTACCATTTGGCCAAAACATAAAGGCCAAATCATGACATAGTAAGTAATAAAATAAAAGGAAGAGGCTAAAAGAAAGAATATATAGTAAGAAAATGTACCATATTTGGCCAATTCTTACTTGTTCAATTATTAAAATCTAACCTTTTTTTCAACCTAACTCCAACTTCAGCTACATTCATATTATATTATATATATATATATATATATATAATTTCATATTCGATATAAATTTATTTATATATAAATGAATTAATAAATTAGAATTTAAAATAATTTTTATTATAATAAAATTTTATTTTTTAATAGTTATTGATTTTAAAAAATTATGAACTAATTATTATATAATAGTCATTAAATTAATTTTTAATATTAACTATCAAGATTTTACTCATTTAATAAATTAGTTTTTAATTTAATTATTAATCAATTTTATTATTTTATATATTAATAATATAATTGATAAAAATAATTATTTTTTAGTAATATTCAAAATTTATTCCTCTTTACAATATTCAATTAATTGAAAAGTTGGTTCAATAATTGGATGTAAAAGTTGGGTTATAATATTGTTATAATTTTGTTGACAAGTTGATTTAGAGCATGTGATATACTAAGTTCGACTAAAGAGTTCACATTGAAAACATTCATAAACATCTAATAAAGAGGTGCAAAAAGTAAGATATAATTGAGAGAGATATTATTCAAATATATAAGATATTTTATATTAGATTTATGTATAAAAAAAATTAGATTAAAAGGTCCATTGTCTCTTCAATTCGTTGCAATATCAACCTTCAAAAGCTACATTGTTATTGTTAAAAGATATTATACTTTGTGTAGTTTTGAAATATATTTTTATTATATTTATTATTTTATTAAACACGTTAGAATTGACTTAGAGTGTCTAAATCTTCATCATCATATGTTTTTGCAATAACATAAACATTTATATGTAAAATCAATTTTCTTCTTTCACAATTATCGTTATATATAACACATGCAAGACAAGTTTACGTATAACCGTAGTTAAAAAAAATCTCAAAACACTGAATTGAATAACAATTTATTCCAAAAATATTGATCGAAGGAGATTTCAATAGTTGTTAAAAAACCCTTCTTGCAAAGGGGACTGCACTGATAGAATAATTTATGAAAAGGTCAACTAAGACCATAACTCCAACATGGAGAGATTTCAAAGAACAAGAACAGTTATTGTTCTGTTTATCCAACTACAGACAAGTTCTATGGTCTGGTTCTTCCTAATCCATATGTAGTGACATGTTATGTGGGAGTTTCATTATGATGTTGGGTTTCAGAGCCACCATGAACTGGATTTTGACGCCATCGTGACGTGAATTTCAGCATGGCACTTTCCTTTTACCACACATTCTTAGTTACATATATTAAAATGTGGTTAAGGACACAAACGTTGTTTATACAGTTAGATTACAATTACATTACATTGATATTTGAGTTCTTTAGTTAAAGTTTAAGGTTAGATCATCGGTTATAGAGTCACAAAATAGAATCACTTTTCTTAAGTTGGCATACGTATTTTTAATATATATATATATATAACCAATGTTAGATTAATGATCTAGTAATAAGTATGAGATTTAAAAAGTGTTTAAAGAATAAAGTTAATATAAGACACTTGTATAAAAAAATATTTTAATTAATATTTTTGTAATTAAATGATTCCAAAATTGAACAAGATTAATAAATTTATTAAATTTTTATATGATAAAATATTAAATATTAATTTTTTCTATAAAATATCACGGTAAATATTATATATATATATTAAATTTTATTAAATTATTATATTATGTTTAAAATTATTATTATAAAAATTTATTTATATAATATTGAACAACTATAGAAAACCTATCATGTATTTAATATTATTTAATATTTATAAAAATAAAAATTTAAAATTCGATTATCAAGTTTTGGACTAATTATGATAATATTTAAAATGGTTACATCTTAATTATATATCAAGAAAAATATTTTTTGATAAAAGAAAACTATGTATACTAAATTTATTAATAAAAGAGAAATGGAAATATTTTTTAAGATATGCTTATCTAAAACCGAAGTAACAAATTAATAATTGATAAATATCATAAAAAAAAGCAAAGAGTAAATACTTCATAAGATTGGGAAATAAAATTACTTGTTCTGTAAACATTAGTGTGATGGTTTTGAATAATGAATATTAAAATTAAATTAAATTAAATTTTAAGGATATAAATTATAATTTTAATTATTTCAATATTTATTATAAAAATTACTATTTCCATGTAATTATTTTAAAAATCTCTCTTCATTTCTCCTCTAATTTTATAAGATTTTTTTTTCTAGATTTGGCTACGTATATTTAATGCTATTATATTAAGATTAAGATTATGCCATCATATTTTTATTAGAATAAATATTAATCATTATAATTTCTTAAATATGTGAAAGCTATATTTAATATTATTAATTATACAGATATATTACATAGAATAGAATATGATTCAATCATTTATCATATTTAAGCTAATACTTATAAATAATAATACTTATAAATCATTTAACAATAATTATAAATATTTATAAAAAAATGTATACAAGATGTTCAGGGTAGAATACAAACTTCAACTATCCTTCTTGGATGCCCATATAAGGAAGTAGAACCATAAAGAATTAAGATTCTAAGATAATTAGTATCTCTGTGAGAAAGTGTACTAAGTGTTAGAATTATAATTTATCTTCTAAATGATATAAAAAGAAATTTTAATTATAAATTCTTTAAAATTGTAAAGTAGTATTACTCAAAGCAATGAACGTAAATTTTATATCTATTGGTATGAGTGTGAATCTTGTAATCCAATAATATTTTATTGTTGTGTAGCCTAGAAAAATTTTGTATAATTTGTTTAGAAAGTCGTGGTATACTTATACTTAAACCCATAAGGAGTCCAAATTAGACATGTTAAAGTGAGTCAATCTAACACACACGGGTTGACTCACATGGATTGAGCTAAAAATAAGTAAGCTTAACTCGACTCGCTTGAAATTTAACAACTTAACTCAGCTTACTATAGGTTGGTGGGTTAGGTGGGACAACTCACCAACCCATATTTTAATTTTTTTAACTAAAAATATATACAAAAATTATTTTTTTATTTTTCATTTTTCATAAAGAACATTAGAGTCATGAATTGAAAAATTTAGAACCATTTCTTCTTTTTTGAACATCTTCGTTATCTTCTTCTTCAAAAGCAAAAACTAAATATTAAAAAAATTTAATTTATAATATAAGTTGGTTATTCAGTCAACCCACTATAATCCGACTCGAACCCACTTAACTCGTAAGTTAAGTGAGTCAGACTTGTTTTGTCTCATAATCAGAAACAAAAACAATTTTCAACCTGGCCCAACTTGAACATGTGGTGAGTTGGGTTGACTCACATGTTACAATCTATTTTGACATGTTTAGTCTAAGTGTATAGTATGGAGATATTTTATGTACTTGACTTGGAGAGATATGTGTGCTCAGATAGTCATGAACGACTTTATGTACTCGTTGAAATCCAAATGTGATAATGATAATACCTGTAACTTATATTATATAATAGAACCTTTTATAGTTTGTGTTAGAGGATTAGGTGTAGCTAAAGTTAGGATAAACTAATATAAAATTGTGTTATTTTCACCCTTCTATTACATTACATTATTGTTTGAATATCCCTTTTAAAAGACTTGTGAATGTGTTAATAAAGCTATCCGACAACCCCACATAATGTTTGATATGCTAATTGCGAAACATTTTCCAAAAGTGTTTCAATAGCTCTATTTAAATCTAGTCATCTTTATGGAGTTAACATGATATTTCAATTAATGAGTATGATATTGTTGGATGATAAGTGGGTGTATTATAACAATTTACTTGTGGATTAAATGAATATGCATATTAATTTTTTTAGTGTGTACTGAGTATTAGAACCTATTATTGAAAGAAGATATCTTAACTACTAACTACATTAATAGTATAGATAATGTAGATTATGATATCATATGGTGAAAAATTGAAGGAGATTCTTGCACAATACTTTGTGGATTTAGTGTAATGAGCTACCGTAACTTTGTCAAACTACTATTAATGGATCAATGGGCTTTTGATATAGGTTAGATGTTAATGTTTAATGTGATTTATTCAATATGTGTTTTTCAAAAGATGTCATATATTTTTGTACCTTTGTCGAGGCAAGGGATGAGTGTGGTAAAATAGGTCCCTGCACCTTTGTTGAGGTAAAAGATGAGTGTATTGATATAATTTTTCTTGAACTTTTTTAGGTAAAGAATGTGTGTGAACTTTATGAATATTTGATAATCTTTAAAGAGAAAAATATTAATTTATGAGGATGCGGAATAATTTGATGGATATTATATATTTATGTTATAAATAATCATGAATAATTCCATGTTAACTTATCCTTTTTGTTGTGTGTGTTGATTGTTATTGTACATAATAAGTGGACAAATAAGGTTGGAGGATAAGCAATCACCATAACCATCTTAGAAGCCTCAGGAAGATTTCTTTTCATTTTGAAAAACATATTGATGTATATATCATTGTAATTCTTAATGTGTATTGAGAAATTTCCTTTAGAATTGATGATGCATTGCATATAAATATATATCTAAAGGCCTGACATAAATTCAGACATAAATTCAATATATATACATGGGTATTACACAACTATAAACCACATCATTTCATGAAAGAAACGAAAATAATACTTATCCAACACAAGACTAAATAAAAATCAAAGAGAAAAAATGTTAATTGGAAGAAAAGTATAAGAGTTTATAAAAATAGTTTATAACTCTCAAGATACTTTCTAAAATGCGCAAATATAATTTATATTCCTCCTTCAAACTGTAGAGAAATTCTTCTCATATAATATAACATAGATAAAAAGATAAACAATCTAATTAATATAGGACTAAGTTTAAAAAAAGAATAATTTTTAGATTTTTATTCACTTTAATGTGTCTTTCTTGTGAAAGTCATAATAGAGCTACAAATATCATATTTGAATGCTCAAAGTGTCTTTACAAAGAGGAGAAAATTATCTTTAATTTTATCATTCATAATTTCAACTTTAATTCAAAGTATTTCTTGGTTAAAATGATAATTGAAGTTGAAGATCTACACTGATTTTCAAATATTTATTATCTACACTATGCAAATCATAAATATAGATACAAGTATTTGATTTGAACTTTTTAGGTCTCTATGAAAAGGGAAGAAACTATCTTCAACTATGTTAAACTATTTATTAATTATCTAAATGAAATCAGTGTTGTCATTCTAATCATTTCCAAGTGCAAGTTTCTATTTGTCCTTAGCTACCAATGAGGTCTTCTTGGAAGAAACACTCTAATGCTCAAATTAAAGATTCATTTTAGTAGATATAGATAATGAAAACTCATAACTCTCTTGATATTGTGTTTTTATTTATGCCTTTAATATTGGACTTAAGTTGTAAGGTCTCCATATTGATGAATCATATAATTCATAATAACTTTTAAGGATTAATAATTTCATATGCATTTGTTAATCCTTATTAGAGTCTAATTTACTCATAACAATTATTGTTACTTATGTATTAATATGTTATCGATTCTCGAACTTCTTAAAAAAATATGTATATTCCATATATTCTTATCTTAGTTATACATTTTAAGTTTAGATTTTTATATTGCTATCTTATCTTTTATTTAAATTAAAAAATAAAATAAAATAATATTAAAAATTAATTTTTTATTTATTAGTTAAAAGATGTAAATATTTAATAATATTATAACTTGTAATGTATTGGCATTTATCCAGATTTTATTTTTTCATTTTCGACTGACAAAATTGAAGATATTCTCTTCATATTTTTAAATTAAATTTCAATTATTAATTATGATAGATTAGTTTATTATATAAGACTAACAATAATTTAAATTTATTCAATTAGAATTATTAATTAATTAATCAAAAATTTGAAAACTATTTATATAATTAAGTATACTTTTAAATATTATATACTAAAATAAAAAAAAAAGCTAGATTTTGGTTCACTTTTAATTAGACGAAAAAAAAATTAAATCATTTATTCATGAAAGACCAGTTTAACTTGTAAGTTGGTCTATTTTGTGGCTCTTAGTTTTAATTTATAGATTGAATACAAAAAATATTATTACCAATAATAACAATTAAGTAAGTGTTAAATGGTTTTACAATATCATGAACTACGAATTAAATGCATAAAAAAAGATAATTATTGAAGTAAAATGTCGTTTTAATGACTTTCTTAGGTAGAAGTTGGAACTAAAGTGTTGCTGTTAATAACCTTCTTCAATAGAAGGACAAATGAATATTACTCAAATTAAATATATAAAAAATAAGTTATTTCTTTTATATGTTTAATACTTACAATTTTTATGAAACCTTATATATAATTTGATATTCATTGAAAAAAAAGTCAAAATCAATTTTAAATTTTCACTTGCACACTAACACTTTATTCATATTTTTCTAATTTGTTATTTTATTAATTTTTATAATCTTCCGAAGCATGTTAAAAAAAAAACCCCATTTATATTAATGAATGCAACAATATGCAAAGACAAAAAAAAAATCTAAATATAAAGACTCTTGTTAAAATAATGAAACAAAATACATGTTAGACCATGAAAAAAAGTTGAATTAAATTAAATATCTTGCTAAGACTTACCAATTGACTTTCTATTTCATATAACATGATTGTTTCCATTATTAATTAGCTTCTAGTTAGAAGCAAGGTCACCATAATTTTTTTGGATATTTTTCTCTTATCTTATTGTTGTAAAAATATAAAATGATCAATATCATTTTAAAGAAAATATTTTTTTTTATAAAAGCTAAGACCCTATTTGTAGTTTTTGTATTGTTTCATATTTTATGATGATACATTTGAGGTATTATTATTTATAAAAACATCGCTAATTAGTATTTTAAAATAAACATTAATAACAATTAAGCGAGAATAACATTAATTTTTTTATGAATAAGTGAGAATAATAATAAAAATTAAAATTAAAATATTGTTATACATTAGAAGTAAAAAATATTATATATAAGTTAAATTATATTTTTTAATCTGTAATATTAACTAGTTTCAATTTTGATTTCTATTAAAAAATTATTTATTTTTCATTCTTATAAAATTTGAAATTATTTTCAGTCTTTATAAAATATATACATTTTTATTTTAATTTTTAAAATATTTTTCTCTGATTTTTATTCTTCCAAAATTTTAAATAATTGATTTTAGTTCTTAATATATGTCTTTTATAATAGATAATAGATGAATAATATTTATTTTATAAATCTTCAAAATTTCTCTTAGAAAATACATGCCCACCTTATATTATAACACTCATGGTGTCAGATAGAATATATTTGGTTAAATAAAATTAAGGTTATATAATAATAATTTTCAATTTTAAAAGAATAAAAAACAAAGAAAAAAAATCTAGAGAAACCAAAATAAAAATTACTCATTTAGAAGTATTGAATATATATTTAACTTAATACGTATTTATTCATATTTTATATAAAATTATTTAGAATGTAACAATTAATAAAATCATACGAGTGTAACTCTCTCTCTATATTTATTTTTTTATATACGAAGAAGAATCAAATTATAGTAGTAAAATTTATTAAACATTACTTAATCAATAATTTTAGATAAAATAAAGTTTATTAATTTAATTTTTAAATTACAATATTTTATATCATCATAATTATTTATGTTAATTTTTTTAAATTAATAACTCATTATATATATATATATATATTTTTTTTTTTATGTTTGTTTTACTTTCCGAAATAAAAGGAGAAGACGAGACGGGAATACTATTGCGTAGATTCCAGATAACCCACTGCTCTTACATTTCGTTTTCACTCTCTTCGCCGCCGCTATTTCCGTCGCAGACCGCCGCACCTTCACTCTCCTCTATCCAGGTTCTTTCGTTTCTTCCTCTCTTTGCTCGTTAGCATTTTTTCGAATGTTCAATGTTAGGTTTTCGTTATACCATGCGTTGCTGGTGAATTTTAGCACCTTTGATTTAGGTTAGGGATTCACAAGGTACCGGGGGTTTTAGAGGGAAGCAAAAACTCTAGTTTAGGGGATTGGGGAGGAATGCAATTGCAATTTAGCATATTAAGATAATAGATTAGGTTACTGAAAGGAAAAACGAAAATGCTTGTTTAAGTTTAACTTCAATTTCCAAGCGGGAAAATAAATTCTAGCAGTTGTGTTATTTCTGAGTATGTTTTAAAAAAATTAGGCTATCCCGGTGGGAGGGTAATTGTAAGCGTTGTATATGCAATGAGACTGTTTATGGATTTGAGCATAAGGCGTAAGTTTACCGCTGCACTAGGACTTCCCCTTTTTATGAGTATGTATGATAAGTATTTTCAAGGTGTTGCACAGGAGGAACTTGAGGTGGCTGAAAATGTGAGAGATTGGTTTTGAAAGGTTAAATGAAAAATAAATTAGTGCTACTGCTATGTCAATCACACACATTTGTCTTGATTTTGTTTATTGTTACAGTTCAAAAGAAATGTAGTACTTTTTATTTGTTAGAATGCCAAGCTATTTTGTTGAGTCCAATGATGTCGTACATTTTATGTATAGGATATTGTCTAGTGGTGTGGGATAAGATGAGACTTTTGTGGTTGTTTATTAGAATGCTAATCACACCCATTCCTTATGTACTCTATGGAAATTGAATTTTGAAGGGGAAGAGAATGGATGACTTTTTTTTGAAGTTAATATAATTATGTAATATTTATAAAAATAAACATAATTTTAGGATTATGCTAATCTATTATTTTATTTCTTTCATTTAAAAAATTATCAAATCAGTGAATATTTTTAAAAGAAATAATTTCCCCCCCTCCAAAACACACTGTTATGGCTGAAATTTGATTCTGATCTTTGAAACTCTGTCAGTGAGCGACATGAGCAGTGGCAGAGCGCTTATTCTTGCAGGGGTGATTATTTGTAATTACTTAGCAAATGTAAAGGAAACCTGGATATTTTAGCTTGTTGGGCTCTGTGGATTTTTGTAGGTCAACCTTAAGTCTTTATCTTTTTGCCTTGATTTTGGACATTCTTTCTCAACATGTCCAGGAGGCAATCTTGCTTTTTACATATGATATTTTTTTCTTGTGGAAGGGTTGAGATAGAGGGAATAAATGTTAAACTAGAGGTATGGAGTGAAGCCTTGCAATAGCATGACATTACTTTTGTTTGTGTAGAAATAAAATAGAGCATATGAAATGCAAGTTCAACAAGAAATGTGCTAGCATTGGGTTGGAGGTGAAAATTGGAGAGCACGTACATGTCACACAATTTAGGTATCTTGGATCTACCATACGAAGTGGTGGAGAAATAAAGGGTGATATGACTAATAGGATTCAAGCTGGGTGGATGAAATGAAGGAATGATTTAGATGTTATTTGTGATAGAAAAATGTCTCTTAAGCTAAAAGACTTTTTATTGCAAGACTAGCTACAGTGTATGGAGGATATCTTAATAGTTAGAGGTAGAGGAAGATCACAATAATTCTTAGCGACACCATTAAAAGGATTTAAAATGATATCATCTTGTGTGGGGAAAAGCTTTGGTCTTGTTGTTGCATCTTCTGTATGCTTATCTGGGTAGCACTCAAAACTAATTAAGGAGCACATGGCTTTTTTAAAAATAAGAATCTGAGTGCTTTTGTTTATTGGTCTCTTTGTTCTTTTATTTTCTTCATTTTTTTACTTTTTACTGATTGACTTGGGTTTCCTTATTCTAAAATAAGCCCCCACATTAGCCTTTTTATTTCCAGGCCATGCAAACTTTGAGTTTCATTCTCTCACTTAAATTTCTTTCCACCTCTAGAAGTCAAAACACTTCAAATTCTCCTCCACTCAGGAAACTCCTCTGTTTTTATGGGTAACAGTACTTGTTTTGTGATTTTTGTTCTCTCTTTTCTTAAATCTTTCCCTTTCTCCTTTAATTTTTTCCTCCTTTCCCTTTTCTTTTTTCTTTAACCCAAACTTCGAAATTTGAAGTTTTTTTACACTTCCCATGCTCACTTATACTATAAAATTTTGCCTTCTATGTGGTTTCTTCTATTTGCCTGTGTCACTAGCTGCCTTATGAAAGAGTGAATTTTAAGCTTTTTTGCAGTTTCCTGTGATCTGCTATTGATAACACTGTCTGAGATTAATTTGGGTGCACATCCCAATTACATTCAATGGTTTAGAGTTCAGGGTTTGAGGTTTAGGGTTATTTTGATAAAAAACAATTCTATTAAACTTTAAAACTAACAGGCTTTTATGCTATGTACTAAATGAAGTTTTATCCACCTCGGGAACTTCAAAAGTTTGCACTCAGGTGCAATGCACTTTTCTTTTATTTGGTTTTATTCTGCTCCGGTTAACATCAGTTTGTTAGTTGTTTATTATGCATTGTTCTTTACTGACAAAGATATCATCTGGAGTTTAGATCTGTCAATCAACTTAGTTGCTAATCTGGCTAAGTACATCGTCTAGAGACTGGATCCATTTTAGGAACATATATATATATATATATATATATAGATTATACTGACTTGGCTCCTCTAAAATGAGTAGGGGTAAAGTCAGGAGTTTCAGTAGTTGATGAAGAAATCAACGGTTGATATGACAACACATGTTTGATTTATATGCAATGTATGTATACTTAACATTGACTGTTATTTTTTTTAACAACTGAGATTACCCATTTTGCTCTCAAATGTGTCTTGCTCACTTTAGAGGAGCCTGTTCTATAATATTTTCATTTTGGAGTCAATTGGTCCTTCATAACATTTTGGTAAAAAATGATGAACATATTAATGCTTGAAATGGACATTCTGTTTTTCATTTAGTGGAATGAATTGTTACATATAGTTTCATGTTTGTGGTTGTGATCTCATTGTCTTTCCTGTTTTTGGCTTCTTCAGGAACAGTATAATCTATCTTTTGATAGTTTTAATTTCAAGATTTCAGTATGATCCTTCACTGATGCTCTCCTTAATAATCTCTTAGTAGGGATGTGATTAATTTCTTTTCTGATAATTGGTTTGCATCATACAAGATGAGCAAATCTAATCGTTCAAAGGATAAGCATGGAAAAAGTGATTGGCTTTCTGGGGATAATTGTGATGAAGGGACTGCTGCTCGTACAAGGCCATTTAGTTTTGAAGAGATTATGCTTAGAAGAAGAAACAAAGAACTGCTTGAAAATGTTAAAGACCCTGCACTTGGTTCTTTGGAGAAAATTGATGATCATTTTGAGTCTGCCAGGATGTATAAACATGACAAAAGCTCATCCTTTGGCAGGGAGAAACATACTTCCGAGGAATATGTGAAAGTAAGTTCTAGAAAGAAGATTGAAAGCACCTATGTAAAGGAAGATGATTTAATTGAAGGAAAGGGTAGGGCAAACCATAATTTCGAAACTAAATCAATTGCTGGATTAAACAATAAAGGCAGAATAACCAAAGAGAAGACTGAGAAAGAGATGTTTGGTCATAGAAAAAATGAGCGAACTCATGATAGTTCTGAGTATAAAGCTGGAAATAAGCAATCGAGAGATAGGGATAGTTACGTGGAAGCCAATAGACCAAAATCTGAAAGGAAAATAAAGAAAAAGAACCATGTTAGAGAGGATGAGAATCCTAATGAGTGTGTTACTGAAAAGAGGCATGATAATGACAGAGATAATAGGTGGAAATTGAAAAGGCGGTTAAGCAATAACTCTGAAGAAGTACCTGAAAAGAAGCATTATAGAGAATCAGACAAGCATAAACATGCAGGGGCTAGGGCAAAGTATGAAAGGGAAACCAAGAGAAAATACCAAAATGGCGATGATGAAACTCAAGACAGGAGTACATCGAGGAAACAAGATGCTGTGAAACATCATAACATGCACAGTTATGACAGGAAGGAGAGGCGGGATAAGGTGAAGTCACATTATGAAGATTTAACGGCAAAGAGGAGACGTTCAAGAAGTCGAGAGCGCGATAATAGAAGGTCCCCTTCTTTTACACCAAGGGAGCAAAAACGTACTTACCAAGATGGAGAGCGTAAAGAGTCAACCATGCATTCCTTGAAAGATAGTTCTAGAAAAAAGCACCCTGATATTGATAAAAATAGAGTATCTACTAATGGTTCAAGTAGTCATCATCATCATCATGGTAGCTCTACAAGTGGACTTGGTGGCTATTCTCCGAGGAAGAGGAAAAGTGAAGCTGCTGTTAAGACTCCTTCCCCATCTAAGCACTCTCTTGAGAAGAAACGTGCTGGATGGGATCTTCCCCCTGTAGGGACAAATAATCCTTCTCCTACTGTTGTTTCTTCAAGTTTTCTACTATCAAATGGTGCCATATTGTCGAACATGCATGGAGTGGTGTCAACCAGTTCTCTTGATCTAGCCCTTGTGAAGCATCGACCAGTGTCTTTTCTAAATGATGTATCAACAGGGAAGAGTTCCAACATTGATTCTGTCCAATTGACTCAAGCTACCCGGCCTATTAGAAGGCTTTATCTTGAGAATCTACCTGCTTCTGCCTCTGAGAAAGCTGTGAAGGATTGTTTCAATAACCTCTTACTTTCTGGTCGAGTAAATAATATCCAGCAAGCTCAACCATGCATCAGCTGCGTAGTAAGTTTCTTGTGCAAAATATGAAAATTTAGTTTTTCCTTCTCTTACGAAGAAATGAATTTGAATTTGTTATTGCAAATCTTTTCCACAGTTGCATAAAGATCGGGGGCAAGCTCTTGTAGAATTCCTTACGGCTGAGGATGCATCATCTGCTCTTTCTTTTGATGGAAGTACACTATTTGGCTCCAATGTGAAAATTAGACGCCCCAAAGACTATGTTGAAGTTGCAGTAAGATTGAAAACCTTATCCATTCATTCGTTCTTTTATTTGTTCATATAACTAAGACTGTTAATATTATAGCTGTTGAAGTGTTTGATATTTTTCTCTTGGATTCAATTTTTGATTTTGCTTCATTGTTGATTATAGATATTACATTTCAATATTTTCTCTGCCAAAATGTTGTTAATTTACTCAAAACAATTGTGCAACCATTTATAGATAACTGTTGGATGAAACTGTGGAAGTTGTCGTACCACCACTTATTTTGCTTACCTGTACCTGCTTTTAATTGACTAATATTTTTTTTCCTTTGATTTTGGTTTGCTTATAGATGCTATGATGATAGTGATGTTTCAATTTGAAAAAATTCTATTTATTATGCTTGAGCACTTTTCCATACTTTTGTTTATATCTCTAGGTTTCTTGAATTTTATGACATGATCAATTTACAATGTCTTTGTTTTAATTGGAAAATTTATCCTTTAATGAATGCATTTGTGGGAATATCCCGAATAGCATATGGTTGTTTTTAATATTACGAAGCTATTGCCAATAAAAGGAAAATGAAATATATGCGGCACTATCTCTTTGTCTAATTTCAAGTTAATGTTACATTAATTTGACTTGCTTTTATAGACACCTGGTAGGCTGCTAGTTTGCCGTAGGATGATGGCAATGACAAATTAAAATAAAGGCGTTATGGTTCCCATTGTATGCGCATTTATGAATGAAATATAGCTATTTGATTGAGTTTTCTGTATTATGGTAATCAATTTTGTAAGTTTCTTGCAAAGGCTCTACCTTTCTATTTCAAAGTATGAAGAATCCACTGTATAAATTCATATTGATAGGGCCTGATTTTTACTTTTATGAGAAACAATGGAGTATACCTCCTTAAAATAGGGAAAACTGACTTGGTTACACTAAAGAAAGAAAATATAGAATTATATACTAGTGTTTTCCTACCTCCCTACCTAAACTAATAAAAAATTTCTAACCTAACTGCTCCCTCTGTCTGCTCTCATTTATTTCGTCCCTCCAAGCTAAATTCCCTCTTCTCTCTTCATTTGTCAATGCTAGATAGGCATCCTGCTATGCTACAATTGAATATTCACTATTCTGTCCTCATTTCCCCATATGTGCTGATTCACTACTTCCCATCCCTTATGAACTGTTTCATATGCTCTAATACTGGAGGGTCTAGTAGATATGTTGTGTTATAGCTGGTCTTAATCAATGAATCATTGGATTGTATGTTGTCATGCTGACAGGGACCTATGCAGGCTTTAGAATTTGATAGTTTTCATCATTGCTTACCAATAGTAGTTTGAAGGACCCAGATTAGTGGTTTGGTTTTCTTTGAAAAGTATTTACTTTTGTGATTTGAGATGATGTAAAATTTTCTTGTTTTAGAAAATCAAGATGTACCTCCTCTATGAATATTACGTGCTAAGTGTAATACATAATTGATCTTTTCCACTTTCAACTTCAAATCAATTCCTAGGTGACATTATTTTATTCCCACTACTGACCTTACCATCATAACTGAATGTAGGGATGATTCAAGTTATTGTGCATCTGCAAAGGCTGTATCCCCTCGTTTAATATGCACATAGTTACTGAACATTTTAATGTTTTGTAATTGCAACACAGTTAGACTAGTCAGACACTCCTGTTTTTATATTCTCTTTTCTATCCATAAAGCAACAGATACCTGGGCTGGGCATGTGTAAAATTTCATTGTATCTTATTGTTTATGTGCTCTAAATTTAAGTTGAATGTTTTGTATGAGAATCTAAAAGTAATGAGTTGATCATTTTAGTGTATGTTGTTTCAAGTTTCTGTGATGGAAAAAGAAACTAATCTGATGATGACATTTTAAGATCCTGTGAAACATGAGAATTTTACGTTTTAGTTTATCTATCCTGCAAAATGTTAAATTTACTTGCCTTTCTAAAATGAGGTTTGTTGCATTCTTTCTCCAAGCTAAGTCATTGTTCCTTATATTCCATCTCAAGCTATATTATTTTTAGAAGTAATTTTTTTTAATACAACTATTATTTACTAGGAAAACTAGTCTAGGGGGAGAGTTTATTCCGATTGAAGAAACTTAGAAATAAACTAGTAAATTTACTCAATCTATATCTCTATGCTAGAAAGATCAATTTCCTTGGAATAGCTTCGTGCTGAACACCAAAGGTACCTAATCCAATTCCAAGGCAAGTTTTGAGGAGAAGACATTCTCAGTCATTTGAGAATTCTACTCCAACTAAATGCTCCAAATGTCTGCATAAACAGCACCCTATGTTTGCTGAACTGGTTGTCTCAGAGATGTTCACTGTCACTTAATTTTTTTTTTAATTTACGACCATTTACTAGTGTTAATCATGTTAAGGTCAAATGTGGAATACATAATTAAGAAAGTTTTGAAACTGAATTCTTTAAATATTTATTTAGCTCTGTAGTTGTTTTACAATAGACCTTTATTTCATTCTTGTGTTTTATCCAAATTAAAAATGTCATTCCATGTAGTCCATGGTGCCTGCACCATAAACTAGTTTGTGATAATTTTTGTGGTCAGAAGAAAAATAACGACCCTAATTGGAAACTAGTGTATTGTTGAAGTATTATTTGTCATGATGCACTTTTTAGTTGACAGGATAACTATGATCCTTATGCATATTTAACCCGCTGGATTCTTTTCCATCGATGTATAAATAAACTCAAAGGTGGGTAATATTGCATTGGTTGCAAATAAACGTTCTTTTGTGTGTGAACTTATGTTTGAAGAATATAACAAGAGTACTGGATCCTAATTTTTTTATCATATATAAAAAACATAATAAAAAATTATTATCAGAGGAAAAGCTTCTAGTTAATTTTGTTATCACAGAAGAATCTTGTGTCAGTGAGTCCTAACTTTTAGAGGCTGTCTTGTCCTCAACCTTGAAGGCTTAAATCTCAACTTTGCCTGAGATACAATTCCAATCCTCTGGGTAATGCTGATGAGGGTGTATTTTATAATCTAGAATTTTGTTTCATGACATTTTTAGTGATAGGTTTCTTCAGCATTTGGACAATAAATTCATATTGTTCATAACCAAATGCTAGAAACTGCTTCTGTAGCTTCAAGAGCTTTATAATTCACATGGAGTGATCTGCTTGTTCCATTTTATGCGATATCTTCTGACCCTAGTATTGGAATCTCTTAAATAGGATGTTTATATGGGGTATTTCGTAATACACATTCTGGATGGTGATGAAGCTGACTCCTAATTAAGAAGACTTCCAGGTGTATTGACAAGTTTGATGCGTTACCAGGATTTAGCTGGCCAATGTTTCAGGGTTATTGTTCTAGGCTGCTCTGACAATGCTATTTATGATCTCATGCTTTGTTTGTTCTATCGAGTTCAGCATGTAAGTGCTATGGGTTGCAAGTTATTTCTGAGTTTCTTATGTCACTCTCAGTTCCCGTGCCTGGTTTGTTCTTTTCCTTGGGGTCCTGATTTATCTCCATATTCAATATCCCAAGGCTTGAAAATTTGGGTTTTGTTGCTTTCTGGAAACATCATCCTTGATTGATTTAGATGAGGTGCATTTACCTTAAAGAGCTGAAGGTGTATTAACCATTCTTTACTCGGTATCTTTTCCCCTTTCACATAATATTTTATGTGCTTTGATTTTTATCACTTGACACAGCACTGATATTGCTTAAAGAAGAACCTTGATTAATTTGGAGTATGTCTACATATTAATCTAAATGGTTCTTTTCTCACTGTAATCAATTTTAAATACATTAATGTTATGTACTTATTTCGTAAGCTTAAAGGAATGAAGAATATTCTAACTTTTAAGCAGTCCTCTGGTATTCCATCCTTACATGGCATCCTTTGGGAGGTTGAATATACTTGTGTAGCTTTGTTGCTGAAGGGTTATTAACTTTGATAGTTATTCTGTTCATTTTGTTTATGATCCCTGACTTTATGGCAAATCAAGTATGCTGTTCTGCAGGGTGTTTCCCCATGCCGCATAAATGGATGACAAAAAATGATGATTTTTTGGTTCTGGTAGATTGAGGCCTCCAATTTGTCTTAATTTCTTTTATAGATGACCCTTTGATAATGTGAAGGTGGTCTTTGTATCTGAACTGCGTTGAAAGAATAAAATATTCAAGTGTTTGGAATATTTTTCTGTTTCATCTTGCTATGTTATTTGATAGTATTTGATGTGACTATGCATGGTATCAATGATCTGAAATGTGGAAATACTGACTAATTGGTATTTCTTAAGGCAGTATTTGTATGGAAAAATCCTCTTATGAGGATTCTAACCTCCAAAAGAAGAAACATTTTATGTGTTGCATATATACTGGGAACAGCTTCTCTAACGGATAATATAAATTAAATGTATAATATTTTGGTTGCTTAGCTGTCAGGTACTCATTTATTTGTATAGGTGGATGATCTTTTATGTTGCTTGCATTGCTCAATGTCAACTGATCTAAATTTTGTTTTACTTCTATCACTTAAGATATTATTACAAACTAATGCCTTTTTGTAAGCTTTACAATTCTAAGGTATATTGTGGTTATCATCCATGTAGCAGGTTTTCAGACAATTGCTATTTTCATGCAGACTGGTGAACCAGAGAGATCAATGGATGCTACTGTCATAATAAGTGATGTTGTAATTGATTCACCTCATAAGGTATAATAATTTTTACTTTCGTATGTGTAAGTGTCAATATGGATGCTTTAGCATGCACCTATCTTTTATATGCTTAGCACCCTATAAAATTCATCTTGCTTAGTCTGACTGTTTTAATATAAATTAATTTGTTCTTGTGTTTCAGTGATGATGAGCTTATGTATATCTTTTTTCCTTTTTGGTCTAACTTTTAGGTGCAACTAGTGCCTTTATCAAAATTGTAACTGTCATGTCAACACAATAACTTGGTGCCATTTCTTTGGGAAACTTGTTTTTTTATTTGAAGGATCTTCTTAGCCTGTTATGTTGTCTGTTCAGCTATTGTTTTCTGACTCGATAGCTTTAAGTGTATTCTGGTTTTGACCCTTGTAAGGGATCGGATTGTCCCATCCATGTGATTAAACTATCTTTGCTAATTTTTCATTTATTATCATGTATGCTCTTCTTCTTTTTAGTTTATAGCTCTATTAATTGTTTGTCTAATGATTGTATCTTTTATGTTGTGGCAGATCTTCATTGGTGGAATTTCAAACCTTCTTTCTTCTGAGATGGTAATAATTAAGAAATGAAAAATCCTTATACAAAATTTAACTTTGCAACCTTAGTTTTTTGGAACTCCATCTAATAACTAAATTTTCTTACTTTAGTTTTCATGTGATAACTCAGGCCTATTTATTTCTTATATTTTCTTTTCTAGCTTATGGAGATTGCTAGTGCGTTTGGATCTTTGAAGGCTTACCACTTCGAAACCAAGGCCAGCAATGCATCATGTGCTTTTCTGGAGGTAATGCTGCATTTCTTCCTTAGTGTTCTTTCAATAGTTTTCTTACCTTTTGTACAATGGAAGTATTGTAATTTACAATTACCTGCCTAATAGTGACCTGAGCAAAGCCCAAGTGGCTCAAGGGTTCATTTATTAATACTTATCTGTTAGAAATTAGAATGATGAATTTGTGATAGCTGTTTGTTTGGGTTTTTCATTTGTAATATTTTTTTCTCAATTTTGTCTATTTATAGTTTGTAAAATCCTGTATCTGTTGTCTACTTTCGTCAATGTATTTACAAATTCAGTCTGAACCCAAGTGTAAAGAAAAAAAGAAATATTTTTTCTCCTACAAGGGTGGGGATGTTGCATTGGAGAAGAAACTTCAACCATTGAGACAGCCATTTCTCGCTGCCTTTTGAAGCTTCTTTTGTTTCCCTTAAGTGTCACTGTCATTTTAAGATGATGATTCGGGCATCCCTTTTCTGAGCCTATTGGACGGTCTTAAAACCCTCAAATCAATAATTGGATCTTTCCTAGTAATTCAGACAAATTAAATCATCAAAATTAACCTAATAAAACTGCTGGCTTTGGGTTGGTTTATTATAGGTGTGTACATCTTCTTTCGCACATCCTGGAAAGAGTACTTACCGAGCCATTCTGTTTAGGGCTTTCGTCAGTATAAAAATGCATTATGTGGTGCTAGGGTTTTGACTCCATTAAGTGGGGTGTGCTAGAGTGGGAAATGTATTAGTTATAACCTTTAATCAGAAAATCAAGTTCGTTGAGTTTAATAATAGCTTAGCACTTATTCCTTTAAATTGCATCCTCCTCGGTTTAGAATAGTCAAATTTAAGTGCAAAATTAAATAAGTTGATGGGTTGGTTATTTGATTTAGTTGCATATTATGGCTCTCTCTTATTCATGACTTCTTGTGAAAGCTGTGATTTTTTTATTCTTTTTAGTATCTTTTTCAATTCTAAGATGAAACAAAATCTGAAAGCCAATATGTGTACTGTTATTTACATTTGTTCTCTTTCCTTTTGTATTTGTTCTATTGACCACTGATTTGAGCAAACTGTCAGTATGTGGATCACTCTGTTTCCATCAAAGCTTGTGCTGGTATGAATGGTATGAAGCTGGGAGGGGAAGTACTTACAGTTGTTCAGGCAATGCCTGATTCATCATTACCTTTGGTAACTTCACCATCTACTGATCCCTACAGTCTTACTCTAATTCTTGGAGATATGATTCCTTGGTTTATATCCATAATTTTTTATGTAAAATAAAAACACTTCAGGAAAATGCTAGCAAACCATCTTACGGGATTCCAGAACATGCAAAATCACTGCTTGTAAAGCCTACAGAAGTACTTGAGATTAAAAATGTGGTACGAATATTTTATTTAGCTTTTATGAGGTTATTATATTTTCGTTCAATTTCAGTGGGTTTTTTCCCTTATTATTTTTTCAAGTTTATCTGTTAGCTGTAAAGAATAAAGTAATTGTGGTAAGAAGGGATTATTTTGAATGATGTGAATTTAATTTTAATGCTTGTGGTGTTAAAATTTAAACTGCACTATGTAATGTTTTTGTTTGACCATCTATCGAGAAGGTCTACGTTAGAAGGAAGGGCTGTTAGGGTTTTGTACCAGAGAACAGTTGTTATTGTTGACCAAAGTTCTTACAGAATGACGATTAGGCTTTGGAGAGAATAATAATTGAATAGTGGGGAGGGGAATAAATAAGAGAGAAGAGGGGTTAAGGGTCCATTTTGGATTTGTGTTAGAGGATTCGGTGGGAGAGGGAGGGTTCTTAGATTTCCCATATTCATTGTAAACACTCTATAATAAAGTTCTAACTTTTCATATTTGAATTCTTGATTCAAAGCCAAGTTTAGTGAGCAATTGACTAAAGATTCCTAATTCTGTCTATAGCTAGTGGCCTGTGGCTGATCCAATTTCTTAGTTTCAAGCAGACTAGTTGCCTGTAATTTATCCACAATTTGATCCTGGTCCTTTTTCACATGAAAGGGAGATCTGGACTTTGTACAAATCTTGTTGGGCTCTCGCTCAACACGTGCTTTGTGTCAAATATATATTTCTCCTTTAGTTATATTGCTTGTTACATTACACATTTGATGATTACTTTTTGAATTCTGTTTGTGTAATTTATATAGTTCGCAGCGGAGTCTGTTTCATCTCTATCTGACATGACAATTGAAGAAATTTTGGATGATGTACGATTTGAATGTGCAAGGTCATTAATCAAGCTTGTATTTGCTTTTCCTCTGGAATTATTCATATTTTAAGAGTTTATAAATTATAAACACTTATTGTACGAAGTCCCTTTTATCTTGCAGATTTGGGACTATTAAATCAATTAATGTAGTCAAGCATAGCAGTGAAAAGAATTTAGCAACCAAATTAGAAGAATGTGAAGTCATAAATGAAGTGGAATGTAAAGTTTTTCAAGACACCAACTGTATTACTAATAATACAAAATCTAGTTTTTCGGAAAAGGCTACTGACCCCAAATGTGAAGCACCAAATGGGATTAAATTTGAAGATGACAAAGAGTTGGAACCATATAAAGTTGATGATGGTACCACTGTTAATACTGATAAAAATGCTGAAGTTTTTGACAATAAATCATGTCCAGAGCACGTTGAGAATGTTACAGCCATTGAAGATGTGGGCGGTAAGAGCATACCTTGTAATATCATTCAAGAATTTCCCGATCACCAGGATACATTCGATGATGTGCCCGAGTCAGATGATAAATGGGTTGCTAACGATATAGATGTGGATATTGAGAATAAAATTGTGGGGGACAGCATGGATTCAAAAGGCACGGTTTCTGCGTTTCAGGAAGGCTTTTGTGAACAGGATACTCCATCAGAATTAGTTGGTCCCCAAAAGGGTACTGATACGAAAGATGATATTGATGGTCATGTATTTGAACCAGGTTCTGTTCTTGTTGAGTATGGAAGAGCCGAAGCATGTTGTTCAGCAGCACATTCCTTGCATGGACGGTTGTTTGATGGCAGAATGGTGACGGTGCAGTATGTTGCTCGGAGTCTATACAGAGCAAGATTTACAAAATGAACATTTCTAAAGGAGCGGTTACTCTTGATTATATGATGAAATATAATATTGTCTTTGCATGATTGTGGAAGAACGGATTAATCAATCTGATCGGTTGTGCCAGCCTGCTTCCTGCTGTTAAATGTGGAAACGTTTTTTAACTTTCTGGTTTACACTGCTGATGCTTAACTGAGCAATGTGGATTTCAGGAAAATGCAGATCAAGTTTGTAGCTGCAGACCATCTGATAAAAGACTTGTTTTTCAGATGAGACATGATGAAAAATTATCGTTTCGTGCCAAATGTTTTAAATGCTGTTAGCCTTGGAGATGGTGATCTCATGGTATTTGGCAATATTTTATGTACATGGTTATGTTGCATTACAAACTGATAGTTGTATCGTAGTTACTTTTAGATTTGGGTCACAGGTTCATACTTTTATTACCGTAACAACATACAAACTTTTATTGACAATTTTGTTACAGAGAGATTGATGCACACTATTTTATATGATGCGACATTTGTTGGTTCTGGGTTAATAGTTGATCTTAATTTCATAACCCAAAAGGTTAACATAGTGATTAGACATTATACACTGATTGTAGGATGGTCCACTTAGCAAAAATCTGTGTTCGATTCTTATCTCCTAAAAACTCAATAGGACCTGCGAGTTATGAAAAATTCCTAACAAGAAAAAGATTCCAATAGAAAGTCATGTTTCTAGCATAATTTTTTCGTTAGAGTCACGATTGCTCCACCAAAAGAAAGTTGAGTGTATACGTATCTCCTCCAACACATTATTTTGATTTTTTTTTTTGTTGATTGAAATTTATTAAAAACTATAAAATTGGTGGAATCCACATCTTATTTATTCATCTCATTTTGATTTTTAATTTTTAATAAATTTTAGTCAATAAAAATGTGTTAAAGGAATGTGTTGGAAAATATATTTTCAGTAGTCTTAAATTTAAATAATTAGATTATCACATGCGTTACGTCAATGAGTCAACAAGTTACAAGATTTTGATAGTGTTGATGACATAAGCCAATTTGACATTTTTGGAATAACTTTCCAGTCCACGGACTGTTTTAGATCACATTATATAGTGGAGAAAATAATTATTTTTCCTGGTTAGTTAATGCCCAGAGATGATGCATGTAGCAGAAGTTGGAGTTAGGTTCAGAAAAGGTTAGATTTAATAATTGAACAAATAAGAATTGGCCAAAGATCTCTATGGTACATTTTCTTACTTCATATTTTTAGCCTCCTCCTTTTATTTTATTTTATTACTTACTATTGCATGTTTTGGCCGAATGGTAATGTCTCTATCACTATCACTGTCACTATTTTATTTCATACAAATTCCACTTAAAAGATTGAATATCTTAAAAACATTAAAATGATTTTCAAAGTTCCCCACTCAAATGAGATCCCTTCAACAAATTATGCATTCCACCTACAGTCCAGAATAGGAACCTTCTCCAAGATGATGCTTTTAGTGACAACATATATTTAGGGTTCTGTAGCCAAAGAAAAGAAAAGACATCTGTCCCTCATTTTACTATGCACCAAATTTTCAGTTTGAATTTTTTAAACAGAAAAGAAAATAATAAATGCGTATTTTCTGATGTAGATGAAAGCTTTATAAATATAAGAATATATATAAAAAATAATTTATTAAATTTAATGAGTAAGTATATTATATACTAACTAATATTTATGTAAAATATAAATTAAAAACCAAAAGGGAGTATTTCTGGAGTAGAATAAAAAAATCATTCAAAAAAAAATTATAGTTTTTTAACACTTCTTTGGTGCCAAGCGTCTGCAGAGAAAGATAATAACAAAAAGAGATAACACTGTTTATAACAAACCATGAGGCTAAAATTATCATTTTAACCTAAAAAAATCAGGGTACAAAGGGATCTCACTAATATTTAATTTATCATATGCATTCTTTATCTCATTCCAGATAAATATAAAAAAAAGTGCAAGATACCTCTTTATCTGTTTTATTTCCATATTTTTACACCAGTAAATAAAATATGCATAAAGAAAATTTAAATTGTGATCGAATCATAAACCGCTGATACAAGACAAGTTGTTAATTTCATAAAAATATTATTTGAAAATGTACAGAAAAATACATTTGAAAAAATAATTTTTATTTCTAAATTGAATATACATACAATATTGTCTACAGTGGCCAGTCTTGTATCACAAATATATACCAAAAGAAACATGAAAGTCCGCCGGCAGAAGAAGATATTAGCTACGAGATAGAACTCCTTTCGAACTGCACATAGAAATCGATGGATACATGACAACAACATTCAAAGAAATTCACAAAGTTTTCATAGACACATTGGAAATGTAAATGCGAAGCACGTATGTAAACAAACAAATCTATCATTTGTTATGAAAAAAATGAGAAAATATAAATGGTTTTCAAACTAGCAGCAAATAATATACTTGCTCCGATCCTAAATTCCTGATGTTTATAGATTATTGCAAAATGCTAAAAAAGCATTTAATGTTACTGCAAATGGTATATTTGGTCTAAAATATTCTCATTTAATATCTGTAATATTAATCCATGATACAACACCAGAAAATATGACAGCTACTGACTGCATTTAAGTAAGGATATATACAGAAAAAAAACATCAAGAGACTAAGAACAAGATTGAGAACAAAAGGAGTAGGGGAAATCAAAAGGCAGTTTCAAAGATAACATACATACCTTGGTACGGTTCCACGGCGACGTGGATCATACTCTGTAGCTTGTCGAAGAGCCCTAGCAAAAGCTTTAAAGGTTGCCTCGATAATATGATGGGAATTTTTTCCAGCAAGCTGTGTCAGAGGAATGCATATATCATTCTGTTACAAGGTTTTCAGGATTGGAATAAAAGAACATCAACTAGAGAAAAGCATAAGCCCGAAGTGGGATTATGTAGTCAATCTGTCATTGCACACAGAAACAATATTCCAATTTTCTAACCCATCAAAGAGCCCTGGTAAAACATTTATAACATTCAGTATATTTCTTTCATAATGATATATGTAGAAATATATTTGCTAATTTAATGAGTATAATTGATTATATAACCTATGTTCTATTATGCATTAATACCTGTCGAATGTGAAGTGTCATACCAGACGTGTTCACCAATGATTGGAAGAAATGCTCCACCAACTATAAATAAGGATACCCAGTGGATTCGTTAGTAAACAATAAGAATAAAGGGGGAAAGACAAAAGGAACAAGAAGCATGATGAATGATTCATACAAAAAATATATGGAAACATCAGAAGCTCAATAGATAAAATTCTAAACTTCAATGAAGTAATTTAACAGGTATACACTACCTGAGTATCGTATGTTCCAACCCTCTGAGAGGGTATGTCCAAATTATAACCTAGATGTGGTCGGCCAGACAAATCCTGGAAAAGTATGCAAGGAACACATTGATGGGGGAGTAGAGAAGAAATGAGAGAATTTTTATTGATTGATTAAAAAATGAACAAAAAGAGAAAGATCACTCCTCCAAGAGTTTCTCCTAACAACTGAGATACTGTTCTGTTTACCCAATGCTAAAAAAATTGGATTACAATTCCTTCCTGCTCCTATCTAGGCTAAAAATTTGTCCTTCCAACTACTGTAATTATCTATGATGTGATGCTCTAATATAACTAACTGTTTGACACAGGAATCTGAAGTAAAAGATAACCTAAAGTAGTTAAGTAAACAACAAATCTATTTATAGTGGAAAAGTAAGCTTGTAAAAGTAATCAGATCGGACACTAGAACTTCCTCATTTCAACTCAGAAGCATTGTGTACAAGTCTTCTAGAGCTGATTAATGAATGAGCCTCAGCACAAGCTCAGTAGTGTGATTCTTCTTTGTCTAAAAAGTAAACAAACTTTAACCGTGTTTGGATGATGAATTCTAAAAAGGTAATTCCTGCTTTTTACAATTTGAATTGTTTTGTGGTAAAATATGTTGTTTGAATAGAGAATTTACAAAAATAATGAAATTTTATAAATTTATCAGAAAACTTTGATTACTTAAAATGATAACAATTTCAAAACAATATGAATTTAAAATTTTTCCTGTTCTCTCATCTCTTGCCTTTATGTCTCCTCTATCTCCCTCTCTCTTTGTTCTCTATCGTCTCTCTTATTCCCCTCATTTCACTCTCTTCTCCCCATGTTTCTCTGTTCTGTCTTCCTCTAAGTTCCAGTTTTTTTTCGCTCTCCCTCTCTTCACTTCCTCCTTTCTCTCCTCCGTCTACCTTTTCCATAACAATATTGCCGTACAAAGTGTCAATATTTGTATTTTCGAATTAACAATATTATTTTATTTTATATTATTATTAATTATACAATATTTACAGTTAGCTCATGCTTATTTTCATTATATTTAAAATTAATTTCAATTTTTAAATATATATTTTATTTTGTACATATAGTAGAAATTAAATTACTCTATCCAAATTAAGAATTTGAATTATCTCCAAAGGAATCATTTAAAATATGAGGAAAATTTAAATCAGTAATTCAAATTTAAAACATTTCAAATTTTTTTAAATTTTAGAATTCCACATCCAAACACAACCTAAGAGTAATTTGAATTTCTTTATGCACGTTACAAATATGACTGCCTACAATTACTAAGGTAATAACACGTACAAAAAGTACTAACATTTTTTTAAGTGCGTCTATCCATTTTCCATGTTTATAAGCAAGGATAGATCACACTTTCCCGCAACACGCACATTAATATTATCTAATAGTTAAGGACTACTTCTACAAACAGTATCCAAATTACCAGTGAAACATGTACAAGTGCTTCATCAAGTGGAGCAGAGAAGTTACCGAACCGGTTAATACCCTTTCTATCACCAAGAGCCTGCAGCAAAGCCTGAAGACGTAGTAATAGAAACCTCTTAGTTTTAACAAGATAGAAAATGCATTTTTTTAAAATAAAATAAGACTAGTGTAATTACAAATCCCTGTTGCTATAAGATTACAATTTCCATTATATATGTTAAAATCATCAGCAATTACTTAGATGTCATTGTGCATAGAAAGGAAAAGGAGAAATATAAAATTATATAAAGATATAACTTGCACACAAATTTTTAATGCAGGTAGTGATACATGTTTTAGTTTCAAGGAAAATTTATAATTTGTATTATAGCAAACCAAAAAGAAATGAAAGAATTAGCTCATGCAATGGTTTGCATACTGTTCCAATGGCAAGGCCAACATCTTCATTTGTGTGATGATCATCAATATGTATGTCACCTGTGGCCTTTACGTGTACATCAAACAGCCCGTGTGAAGCAAGTTGCTGAAAAATCACAACCAAGTTTAGTTTCCATAACTACTATATCCATTGAATAATTGCAACATCCTTAGTAGCCTTCAATGTTTAGTCTTCAAGGTACAAGACCAGATTCTAACAATGCAACTCTTTCTAAGGAGATACATTCTTTTCTAAACAAGTTCAAAGTTCATCTCACACACACCAAACCTTTCACCTCTTTCATTCCACATAAACATGCTCATTATTCTATTATAGCGACAAATTCGATTGAACAATATGCATTTTCATTTGGGGTGTCTTTGACTAAGCTAATATGAAGTGCACATAAGATTATTCACTGAATAATTCTGTAACTAATTATTTTAGCTCCCACAACATTTATTTTCTGGACCATACATATCCACGTATATGAACAATAATTGAAATCTAATATTACATTTTAAGGCAGATATCAACAATGGGATATAAAAAGCAAATGAAGCAAAAAGCCAAATGAAAAAACCAAAACATAAAACATCATCAGTAACACAAGCACTCAAATTGAGTTGAAATTACTACATCAAGCATGTGATCGAGGAAGGGAATTCCAGTACTACTATCAGCGACCCCGGAACCATCCAAGTTTATTTTGACTGATACATTGGTCTCCTTGGTGACCCTTTTAACTTCTCCAACTCTAGCATCTGAAAATGATCGAAAAAGCATTCAAACGCATTGGAAAATACAAAATCATCAGAAAGTGAAGAACAGATATTGACCTGAGTGAATTGGCAAAGTCGACGTAGCTGAAGCATTGTCTCCCACCACGGCAGCGGAAGAGACGTTTCTGGGAAAATGGATTGGAGTGAGATTGCGTTGATTGGGTGAAAAGATTGAAGCTCGGAAAGGAGGGCGCGTGGGGTTGGGTGTTGCGTGGGAAACCCTAACCCTAGATTTGAGAAGTAGGGATGAAGAAGATGATGGAAGAGAGGGAGGTGCAGACAGCTCCATTTAGAGTATAGCAAAGCAACAATGGCAGCACCTGCACCACCAAGATCTTCTCCCAGGGCGATTTTCGTCCACAAAAATACTTGTGTCAATTTCGGCAAAAACAAATTCCAAGCTAAGTTTGGGCTTACCTAACACATGTACAGGGGGTGCTTATTCATGCTACTCCATGTTTCTTTCTCCACCTCCAAAAATTTCAAAATTGCTTTTGTAACACTTTCAAAAATTTTAAAATTATCAAAATTCCTTTTGTAAAAGATATTTTTGGATTATAAAATCCAAAAGTCATCAGAAAAAACTTATCTTTTAGATTTCAATATTCAGAAGTCAAATTTTTAAAAAATTATTTTCTGAATTGTAGAATCTGAAAGATTCTGAATTCAAAATAAACTTTTAGATTGTAAAATTCAGAAGGTAATTTATAATTCGAAAGACAAATTTTTTCTTATACATATGATTTCTGAATTTTACAATCCGAAAGTCTATTATAAATCTGACTCTCGAATTCTACAATCTAGAACATAATTTTTCAAAAACTTGACTTTCAGATTCTACAACGTAGAAGACAAATTTTTTCTTATACAGACGACTTCCAAATTCTACAATTTTGAAGATGATTTTCCAAAAACTTGACTTTCACATTATACAATTCAAAAGATAAATTTTTCTGATGAAAATTGACTTCTAAATTTTATAATCTAGAAGTTATTTTGCACCGAACTAACTTATGGAGAAAATGGAGAAACGAACATAGGACAATTTTGGCATTTAATAAATTTTTGGGGGTGCAGGAAGAAGCACCCTAGGGTTGGGCTGTTTCTTCTTGCATTCTATATTCTTGGGTGATTCTTTTTGTACCCCATCTTTTTTTTTTTTGCACTCTCATTTATATGAAAATTCCTATTTTATTCTTGGAAGCTTTTTAGATTGTATAATTTAGAAGTTAAAAACTTTCACATTATGTAATCCGAAAGTTATAATTGATTTTCAGATTTAAAAAATCAATTTGACTTATGTAATCCGAAAATCAATGTTGACATACATATTACATAATTTGAAATTTAACTTCAGATTACACAATCTAAAAGTCATATTTCCATAAAAAAAATTGAATTGTTCAATCTAAAATACACTTTTGAATTCAACAATCAAAAATCAATTTTTGAAATCTACAAAGATACAATCCAGAAGTCATTTTTTCCATAAATTTTTTTTCAAATTACATAATCTAAAATAAAATTTTTTCCAAATTACATAATCTAAAAGTGTTTCCAGACTTGCACAATTCAAAGCACATTTCTCATATTTACGTTGTGTCTTCATTGAAATGCAAAAAGAATCATTCCATATTCTTTATGCTTAAACAGAATACCCTTATTCCTTATTTAATAATAAAATTTCCATGTTTTTAAGGTGAGGTTTTTTTACCTTTATATTTCATTTTAATTTTTAATATAGAATTTTTTTATATACAAATTTTAGGAATTACTCACACTTTTAATCGATTATCTATAACCTCCATCTTCAAATTCAATGTACTCATAAACACATATTTTCCAATAAGCAAGCTGTGTGCTAGCAGATTCAGGTTTTAGCAACGATGTTTACTCTTAAATAATTAATTTTTTTCAAACTGTAAAACCCAAAAAATAAAATTAAATTGTTATTATTCCCATAACTATATATAGATTGTGATATTATGAACACTTAGGCAAATATACCGGACTCACGTGTATCTTAGGCTCATACCTAAATAATACTTTTAAGTTAAAAAAAATAAGTTTTTAAAAGTACTAGTTATTTTCAAATTTTTTTATTTTTTTAGTCTAAAGGCAATTCTTAAAATTGGTAAGCCTTTTTAGAAAATGATTTTGCTTAAAATACTATTTTGTCAATAAAAACTACATATATAAAAGTAAAAAAATTATGAATTTCATTTACATGTTGGTAATCTTAGTAAAAAGGAGATCTTGAAAGAAAGATGAGTCCAAATTTCCACTAAAGAAGTTCTTAAGATCTCACATTTTACCACATGTGACATAATATAGATAGATAAAACCAATATTATTATGTTTGTTTGACTTACTCAACCATGCAGAATACAAACTTCAACATCTTAGCAACAAATCTATGTCTGACATTAAAATCTATGGTGCAAATGTCATGAAATCTCCTAAGCCACAAACCATAGTATAAATGACTATGGTCAGCTACTTTTTATTTCCAAATCTAAACACTTATTTTTCTATTCCAATGTCTCTTTATTGGCAACACAGAATAGCAGTGACCAAATACAACTTTTGGTTGTTAGATATCACAGGTAATACATGTGCAGTTACACATGTCTTGAAGATTTCCAAGTTGGTTCTCCCATGAAGATACTCATTGTTTGCCCAATGGCCTTGTTCTTGAAACCATGTGCTCAGATTTCTGTTCACATGGAAAAAAGTTCTGAGATACACACAAGCTGAACACAAGAACAAATGCTTGAAAACAATTTTGTTAACTTCATTAACATTGACAACAACTGACTTGTACAGTAGATCATGTGCAGTAAGAATGTTTGTGTGTGGATATTTATGTTTTATACATCTGCTTGACAAATATATCTTAATGATTGAATAGTGAGTCTTAACTGCTATCTGATACAAAAGTGTGACTAATATAATTTCAAACCTCATGTGCGAGGACTTCTTATATGTTTCAAAGCAAATACAAAGAAAAATATCGATAACTGATGTAGTTGTTGGAGTAAAACTTACATGTAGATACTCTTTTTATGGTTTAACTTTTTTATTATATAATTATATAACCATATTATATAATAATTTATAAAAATAACCGGTGCATTGCACAGGTTCAAAATCTAGCTTTTTGTAAAAGCAGAGTGAATTTGGTGACAATTTTTCCTTATCAACACTTGATTAGCAGTGACATACTCTTAATCAATATTGCTGCAGAACTGCACCAATTTTCTGCTTCTTCTACCTACTTTCATCAAGTTTTTTTTTATCGTAGTTATCAACATGTTAGTCTTTCGGTAGCAGAGCATTCAAGGACTCAAACTCAATACATATTTCACCCTCTCATCCACTTTTACCACCACACCAACCTTGTATCTCCCCTACTGTCATCAAGTACTAGCACGTTTTTCCTACGTCATTTTTCCATTTCCATTCCTTCTATTGATTGCTATTGTTCTGAGCAACAAAATCTCACAGAAAAAAAGGAATAAGAAGCAACTGACCTGTTCCGAATGAGGTAAATATTTCCCATCAAATGTCACTACCACACGATCCTTACCATCTACTCCTTTAATTTTGTCAACTGAGCAGTAGAAATCTATTGCTGACATGCTAAATATGAAATGAACAAAAAAATAATGAGAAACAAAATCTTCATATTTAACATTTATGACAGTTATATTTATTCATTCATTTATGCCGTTTGCTGGGAATGGCATGTTTTATCACCTCTAACATCAAACTCACAATCTTCAAGAAAATATACTATCAAAATCAATTTTATCACAAGCATGGCATGTTAACTTGGATGGGCAAAAAACGAACCTATTTGTTTTCAGAGAAAGTCTAAGTCCATTGAAGTGATCTTGTTACATTATAGATAAGTCTAAGCCCATTGAATTCACACTAAACTTAATCAAATGCATCTTCTCTTCTACCAACAAAACATATTATATTTAGTTATCTTCGTTTGAGATTGAAATCTAAATTAGATGATATCAGGATTCAGAACTGGTTTACTCACAAATTCGTGTGACATCAATTATGTTGTGAAATTTGCACATGCTCAATTTATACATGAATCTCATCAATGAGATATTTGGTTCACAGACTATTCTTGCACACCAAATATCCATTATGTTATCTTTGATAACCAGAAAGAGCACATTTGTTGATCAGCCAGTACCTCAAACTGAGCCAAAATAATAGGTTGACTTAATTTCCACTCTTACTTATCAGTGGAAGTATTAGAAATCACACATCATTTGAAAATATGATTCAATTATAATATATAAATGAATGTAAATCTCACTTTACAAGCCAATTTTGTAAAGTTGAATTAATTTTAAAATCCGTTTTCTAAGATGGTATCATGGTCGATCCACAAATCGTCCTAATCTTTTATATATTTTAAAAACACTTCTATTCCTTATTTCCTACAATGTATTTTCTGAAATCAGAATGGCTACAACTTATCACCTTTCCTGCAGTTTGCAGTGCAACTGAGACTCCTCCACTTCTGACTTTACATTTTAATCAATTTTAAAACATTTTAAACTTTCCTTGTAATAGTGTTTATTTTCCTTCCTCTATAATTTCAGACAGAAAACACAATATGCTAAAAGCAGGGCATTTGTTAAGGATTCTGGAAGACCTTGAAAAATCTTTGACACTTGTTCCCTCATTCAAAAATCAAGTAGCAAGCATTAGATGAAGGGTTTGAATCACTAAGATTGGTAAGAAGAAAATACTGAAACTTTCAGAAAAATAGGATGTCTTTGGGAGTCTTGTCAGAAATCCTCCAAGAACTCCCTAAATCAACATCAAATCATTTTATAATATGATACTTTCCTTAGCCATAGGTTTCTGACTTTTACAATACAACAGGTTTTAAAATGTCATACATTTATTAAGATTAAGACTTAGACTATTGCTACATAATTTCTTCTTCAGAGATATTTCCCCCTTATTTTGCTGTTCTAGAAACAAGCAGCAAATATGACGCTTTTCAAAATTTATTAAATTGAGAAAAAAAAACCTGTCACATATATTCACTGATCTTACATACATAATCCTAAAAGTCTAGACAAGCTGGCCTCCTGAATCCTGAGAATAATTTGTCAGGTTTTTAAGTATTAAATCTTGGTGGTTAAAACTGTTGGATCCACGAAATTAAACAAGATTTTAACAGCAAGAGTTTATACTTAATGGAGATGGAGAAAATTATTGGACTGGGACCAAGAATCAAAACAAGAATGCTGATCATTTCCTTAAACTAATTTACTTTTTTTCTCATCAGTGAGCAGAATGATCAAGAAAACATGATACAATTAACAGCATCATCAACTCAAGTGATGTAAAGTAAAACACCAAACAAATACATCTTCAGCATGTGGGAGAAATTTATCATCGTGTAATTGAAACTTACATCCCATCACCAAACTCCTCATTGATTATCTCTTTGATGCTCTCCCCAAAATGCATTACAGCTTCATTCAACCTATGAAATAGAATATCAACAAAACCCAACAACTTAAGCATATACTGAAGGCTGTTGATTTAATAAACTATACATAACATGTTCCCAGCACTAGAATCCTTAAAACACATTACAACAAAACTACTATGCACATTCATGTCAATCTTTGACACTATGTACATTCAGCATGCCTACTTCAAGACATCCATGATAGTGAAAAATGAAATTTGACATCTCTCGCTGACAAATTCACATCTAAATAATAATTCATAATAATGTACTGTTAACAGGACCAACCCCCACACCTATTTGGCTATTTCACCACAGAAAAGACAACATGTGCATGTTTACTTCACAACAGCTTAATCATCAACACAGGCACATATGATATGAGGGCCAAAACTTACAATTTTCCATCTAAGAATCAATTTTTACTGACTTCACACTAGCTGCGTTCATATAAATTGAACTGTAGCATGCACTTCGAACACACCATCACCAGTATAAAAGATTTTTCCACTATCATTCAATCAATTATGTTTTGACACATTATTAACAAGTTGACCTGATTGGGTGCATATTAAAACAAGCCCTGATTAAATCCTTTAACCCGTCAAATTTTGTAACCATGCGATTATGCTCCACAGATTCTAATTGCAACATTTAGGTCCTTCAAGTTATATCTCATTTACAATCAATGCCCTCCATCCTGATTCCATCCAATATTTAAATATTTGGTAGGACCCAATTGGTGCAATTGGTATATGAAGAACCAAAATTTCATAATGGCGATAACCTCCGACTTAAATGCAATTAAACCTAAAAAAGAAGTAATCAATGAATTAGGTCATGATAATACTCCAAAAAACCCATTTCACCTCAAGCAACGGATACACTTTTCCACCACAAATTCAAGTAAAATTCCAACCTTTCACACAAAGAATAGCTACACAGCTCTGGTGATCACATAAATGAGAAGTGGGGTAGGAGAGGAGGAAGCAACTATAGACAGTGGGGTCTTGAAATGAATCATGATTATACTCCAAATAAATAACCCATTTCACCTCACACTACAGATACACTTTTCCACCACGATTTCAAGTAAAAATCCAACCTTTTTACACAGAGAATAGCCACATAGAACTAACAAAAATACCTGTAAACAGTTGGGTCTTGGATGAGATTAGGATCATAAGATCTCAAAGGGGGTCTCATCATCTCATGCACAAGGTCTTCGGGCAGGCCGGGCAGCGCCGCCAGCAGACGAGGAGCAGTATCGGGCTTGAGCTGAGCCTGTCTCCGGAGAAGCTGAGCAACATAGACATTGGTGAGCCCTGTCTCCTCTGCCAACTGATTGTAGGACTTCCCACTATTATGCTTCACAGCTTGCAGCCTTGTCACTGTGCTTTCTTTGTTCAGCTCCATCTCACACAGCAAATACAAACTCGCTTCAGATTGAATTACATGGTTGGTTGTCTAATCATGTTATATGAGCCAAAAAAAAGTTGTCTTTTTTATTCTGGGTGTAAATTATGTCATTTTATAAAGGTAAATCATCACTTTTTTATTTATTTCTTAAAAGAACTTTTTTATTATAGTCAATAAATAGATTAGTTTACAGTTTAACGATAAATTCATCTGGATTTTATAATTAAATACTACATTGATCCATAAAAATATAATAGAGTATCAAATTAAAATATTACATTCATCCATACAACTACAAATTACAATAGAGTAACAAATTAGTATTCAAACATTGTATCTTAATAATAAAACCATCTTATAAATATTTCCATAATTTTATATAATATTATATATATATATATGTATATAATTAACTAAAAATTCAATATTAAATGAAATCATAATATTTCAATCCTAAAAATAAAAGGAAAATTACAAACTTTAATTATATATTTTTATAATGTGTTAACTAAATCTAAAAGAATAATATCTTAATACAGAGGATGTTAATGCAGTTTACATATAATTAATTATAAAATATTATAAATTTAATATATGTGTTTTGCTTCTTTTTGTGTTTGGTTTAATTTAAACATTTTCAATATAAACTAATAAGAGAAAAAGGTCTTGTGAATCTGACACAACACAGCTTCGTAAATTTCAATCATAAAGACGTATAATTTACGTAAATATTATGCAGTTTCAAATAATTCTATATTTTTGTTTGGGTCACATTCTTCCCTTATTAGAGAGGATCTAAAGTAAGTTTTTAATGAGGAAAAGATATATATTGATATTATTTATTTATCAAAGGAGATGTTCTATTTTAATTTTGACTTTTAATTTAATTTAGCATCTAGATTTATACTTCTCTAGTTTGAGAAAAAATTAAAACATTTATGCTTCTCTAGTTTGGAAAATTTTTAAAACATTTAATAATCATATTAACAATAATACAAATATTCAAATCACCGATATATAATATTTGAATTATCAATGTATAAATTTTATAATATTAAACACTCCAATTATAAAGAGGGACACATCTATATATCTTCTTAATCAACCAAGAATTATTAAAATTCTCCTACAAGATCACTAATTATGCATAAATCTATTTAAGTATCAAACAAACTGAACGCTAAACACATTAGTTTAAAGAATTTCAATGAAATATATGTTAATTAATTATGAGAAGAAAGGCTTCATACACTATGAGCAATGTATATATAGTCTTTAGGTTTATTTAGATATTATGCATTATTCTTCTCTTCATTCTCTTCTGGTAATCCTAATTATAGGATTAATTATTGAGCCTCATATTATTGGTTCTTACTTGGTTTCACATATTTTAATATTTTTATCTCTTTAAATTTATTTTAATATTTTTATCTTTTTCTACCTAATTTATCTCATATTCTAGTCCTCTCATTTATTTTTTATTTTAATATTATTTATATAATTTAATTAAGTTATTTCCTAATAATATAAACGTTTATGATATTTATTAATAATTTATTTTTATTTATTTCAATGGATGTTACATTCTTCCCCTTAATTACATTTTTGTCATTAACAATTGAAAATCATGCCTTCTAAGTTCTAACTCTCACACGACAACCTCTATCAAACATTAAAGAAATAATCTTTATTTTTGTGTGTTTTTATACTATTTTATATGCATAAGTTTGGACTCAAAATTAAGATTGGATTTTATTTACATGAGAAAAATGTTACACATATTTCAGAGACATGGAAATTATTATTAGAAGTTTACAAAAAGATGAAAACAAAGAATTTGATAAACAATTGAATTGTGGAATTGTGAATTCAACTTTTTTTTTTATCTTTGCTATATTTAAGCAAGAGTCACTCTTAAAGAAATATATGTTTTCAAATTTTATTTATTTTTCGTTTACTTTGATCAAAAGTCTCACTTATTTGATTATTAGATTTGATTGGAGAAGGATTAAAACGAGTTTATATGTGAGGGACTCATTAATCAAAATAAGACAACAAATAAAGAGAAAAAAAATATTATGATTTTTATATACGTATTACTTGAGTTCTAATTTTTAAATTGAAATTAATAATTTATTTATCATGAAACTGATGTATATTTAATGCTATAGGTTAAGGGATAAAAGTTATGAGATCCTTTTATTGAAATATAGGAGATAACAATAAAATTTAAAGTTTCATAAAATAAAAAAAATTATATATTTATGACATGAGAAAATTAGTAAATTGAGATAGAAATAATATATTATTAAATATTGTAAAAAATGAAAAATGAAAAAATCTTAAAAATAATATAATATCATCTAAAAAATAATTAAGACTCATGCTTATAATGGAGACGTTTTTAATAATAACAATTTTATTTTAAAGCTTTCTATTTTTTTTTATTGGTACCCCTTACCTAATTATACGGTGGAAGAATTTATTTCAATAACAAAATGTCATGACACATTCTTCTGTATATCAAAGGTTGAAATAGGCTCTTTAATGCTCAAATAATTAGGTATAAACTCTAAAATATATACAATTTTTCTAAGATCTTAATACAAATATGTAGGTTTAGGATGTACTGAGAGAATCAATTATTATGGGCTTCTCCTGATATTGGTAGCGAAAACATTTTTATAAAATATAAGAAATTTTAATAATGAAATTGATTTGTGTTTGTTTTATTTAGATCAAAATTTTAGCATATTTTAAAAGATATATATTACATCAATTTCAAGTAATTTTAAATTAATATCATTTTAAAAAATACTATCAAGTCTAAATATGAATTTTTTTTAAAAGGTCAACAGGAAATTAAGACATTCTGACTTTTTCTTTTTATGATAACATAACTGCATTTAGCTCTCTCAACCAACTGTTGTCTCCAAAAGTCAAAGAAGAACTTTTTTGCAACACTTCACATAAATGGATTGCATTGACTTAATCCATTAAATTAAATGAATTTTTGTATGTGTAGTTTGTGGTTTCATTTAATTAACCTTACCATTAATTAGAAGTCTTGAAATCATAAAAATTAAAAGGTTTAATTATACTTTAGTTTTTCAAACAAAGTAGTTGTGCCATTTAAATGTTTTAGGTTTTAGGTTTTAATTATGTTAATTGTAACTTTCGGCTATCATAAATATATAATTTAGAGTCTTAATATCATGGTTAAAAAATCTTCTTTTATTTACCACTTTGTCATCAATCTTAACTACTTAATTATAATTTCTAATTAAATACATTAAAATAATTCATCATTTAAATTTCAATATAATTATTTATTTATATTCTTTAAATAACATAATACAACACAACACTTTACATTTAAATTATAGTAATTTTTTAATTTTAATTTTAATTTTAATATTTCTAGCGTATAAAATATAAATGAAGAATAGCAGCTTTGCCTTGGCACACCCAAGTCTTTAATTTGACAATACAAAAACAATGAATTATAGATCACCTCAGCGCATATTAAAAATGCCTATATTTATTTTTGTGAGAAAACAATTAATAATATTTCTACAATAACAGAAAAAATTAAATATCTAATTAATAATTTAAATATCAATATCATAATCACAGGAAGATTTCTTAGAATAAAATTGTTTTGCATGGTAAGGAACAAACTATATGTTATGAAAAAAATATAGAAGATATTTAATATAGTTTGTTGTAAATTGTATAATAATTATTTTCATTTTATAAGTAAATATGGCAAAGTGAGTGAGGACTATATATTATTACTTTTAACACGTGGACATGCTTTAATTATAAATTAAATTTTTTTTTTCATATTATATTATTTAAAAATATAAATATATAATAATATTATAAACTAAATTATTAATATTTAAAAAATAATTTAATATCTAAAAATAATGATTCTTTTAATTTATACATTAATTAATCAATTATAAATTATTTATATAATCAATTATAAATAAAATATTAAAAAAATACCTAATCATAACAGATAAATTTATTTTATATATTTTTTTTCTGCAAACTAAAGGTAGGTGAAGTCAAAATTTGTCACATCTAATATTTATTTTGTATCCAATTTAAAGTTTTATCTGAGGACTTATTTTTGCAGGAAAAAGTAATTATTTGAGTACTTATATACGTATACATATACAGGGAGTTTGTGTTTATGTTTTACTGATAAAAATAATAATAATTTAGTCCAAAAATGGCGGCTGAGAAAGTGATGATAAATAATGGTCCCCATGAGAGCTAGAAAATGCATGGAGAAGGTGAGCACTCTATAAATGAAGGCAACTTAGTTTGGTCTAAAAGTGAGTTCATGGAGGATAAACACTTCAATTCTACCTCTTTTCTTTTTCCTCAAAAACTTCAACAATAACTTTGTTCCTTCTTCTCCTTTGTACTAAACTCACCCATGGAAGAAGGAAGAGTGGTGAGTGATGACTACACACAAGATGGAACTGTGGATCTTCAAGCAAAACCCATTCTCAAATCCAAAACTGGTGGTTGGAAAGCTTGCTCCTTTGTTATTGGTATCTCTCTCTCTCTCCTCTCTCTCTCTCTCTCTATATATATATATATCTATCTTATGTGCTCAAACTTTCATTTTTATTCAAATTCTTTTAAACATGGCTTCTGTATGTTTAGATTCTCTCATTCTACTCTGAACATGTACACCAACTTCATGCTTTGAGTAGTATCAAACTTCATTTCTCTTTAAATGGGATTTTTAATTTGATTGTTAATGCTTTATATAACATGGTAATTATTCATAAAAAAGAAAACAATTTTTTTATGAAATATCTGAAAACCTTTTAATGTTTTAACAGGAACTTTCTCCTTTGAGAGACTTCATACAACCTAACATTGTTCTTTGTGTTGTCTCCTTCCTAGAACATGGGAGACCATAGCCTTGGTCTTCTTTGCTTCTTGTAATGCTTGTATGTAATATTATAAAATATTTTTATATTTTAATATATATTAAATATTTAATATTTTTCTCTATTTACTTTTCCTCGAAAAAAAAATAATATATATATATATATATGTATATGTATATATATATAGTATTTTTTATATAGTATTTTTTATTCATCATCAAAACTTAAAACCGTCAACATTCAAAACTATATATATAGTAGTATTATCATATTATGCGACTTCTCTTTTTTGATTTTAAGCTTCTTACTTTATTGGCTTCTATTTAAATCATTGATTAAAAATTAAATTTATTATCATTAATATTTTTATTAATTGTAAATAAAATATTTAAACTTAATTTTATAATAGCTATTTATGTATTAATACTTAAAAAATTGATATAAACATTAATTGATGTTATAGAAATAGAATGAATTAGAGGAAAGAAATAAGTGAAAAATCGAAGTGAATTTATTTAATATGAAAGAAATGAAAGAGAAGAGAAATTAAAAATTACGAAACCCACTAATTATTTTATTATATTCTTTATCCATTTTCTTTACTAATTAATTTCTTTTTCTTGAATATTTTTTCTTTTATTTTTCACTTTATTTTTATTCACTGTATTGTACCTAGTTCTTTCTTTACTACATTAGGACCCGTAGTTGAGAAGTAGGTTATATTTCATAATCTAATTTATGACATTATGGAAGAGTTTAATTGATTGTGGCAGAGGGTAGGTGGAGGTATATAACTAACGTTTTTACAAAACTTTTGAAATATATAATCAAATAAAACCAAATTATATATCAAATAAAACTATTTTTTTTATTTAATTGAAATGATGTTTTCTTTCACGTACATAGTAATACTGTGTTTTTTTTTTTAGTTTACATTAGGTATTCTTAGCTGGAAGACTATCCTTCTTCACAGAGTCTTTATGATTTTTTAACGTAGGCACATTGATGCCATGGTTGGAGAAGTTTCTATTGTAACAACTAGGTTTAAGAGAAAGAAATAAAAAAAAATTACTGGCTATACTTAATTTATGTATAAATTAAAAATATAAATTTAGAGAAGTTAGTTAATAGAATTTATAAATGAATTCAGATATAAAATAATTTTAATTTATGAATAAATTAATTATTTTTATTTTTATAATATCGATAAAATCAATAATAATAATAATAATAACAATAATAATAATAATAAGGGATAGAAATAGGTTGTAATAAACTACCAATGATAGTGATATTAATAATGGTAAAGATAATGTATATGACATAATGATGATATCGAGAATATTGGTAGGAGTGACAATAGTAGGTTATTAGTGATAATAACTTGAATGATAAATTAAATAATTTATGAAAGTGATAATTTATTTGTATTATTACATTATAATTTTTGGAGTGTTATTATTTGAGAGATATTTTCGAAGTTTATAATAATATTTTGCATATTAGAAATTTAAAATACGATGAATGTTGTTCTTGCATGTAAAATAAGACATTGAATTGGAATTGCAGTGTATGAGATATTTGAGAGAATGGCATACTATGGAATATCATCAAACCTGATTCTGTATCTGACAAAGAAGCTTCACCAAGGAACTGTGACATCTTCAAACAATGTGACAAATTGGGTTGGCACCATTTGGATAACTCCCATCTTAGGAGCATATGTTGCTGATGCTCATCTTGGTCGCTATTGGACTTTTCTTCTCTCCTCCGTCATCTATTTATTCGTACCTACCACTCTCATCCCTTCACTTTTCATTTCTCACACTTTCTTTAAAATTTTAATAAATTTGGGTTAGTGTATTGAATGATTCATTGATGTGTGTTTTGGAATGGCAGGGAATGTCTCTGCTCACACTATCAGTGTCCCTTCGAAGCCTAAAACCACCAGAGTGCCATGAATTGGATGTGACAAAATGTGAAAAAGCCTCCACACTGCAACTAGCTGTGTTCTATGGTGCACTCTACACTCTGGCACTGGGAACAGGTGGAACCAAGCCCAACATTTCCACCATTGGTGCTGACCAGTTTGATGATTTTGACTCCAAAGAGAAGAAGTACAAACTCTCCTTCTTCAATTGGTGGATGTTCAGCATCTTCATTGGAACCCTCTTTGCAAATTCTGTTTTAGTCTACATACAAGATAATGTGGGGTGGACTCTTGGCTATGCTCTTCCCACTCTTGGACTTGCAATTTCCATAATCATTTTCTTGGCAGGCACACCCTTTTATAGGCACAAATTACCCACTGGGAGTCCATTCACTAAGATGGCTAAGGTCATAGTGGCTGCTTTTAGGAAATGGAAAATTCCTATTCCTAGTGACACTAAAGAACTGCATGAGCTTGATTTGGAAGAGTATGCCAAGAAAGGGAGAGTCAGAATTGATCCCACTCCAACCTTGAGGTCTAAGTTCTACCTTAATTTCTCATCTACTTCATCAGTGATTCTTTATTATATGAAATATTGTTAACTTCTGATGTGGGTGGCTGTTTAAACACATATGCTATTGGGGTTTTAAATATACATTATGAAACAACTAAATCTTATCTTATCTTTCTGTCTCTTTTTATTGTACATAATATTATTCAGATACTATAGGTAAGGATAGTTAAGCTTTATGCTGATATCTTGCTTATAATAGTATCACACAGGTATTGTAATATCTGCATATCTTGCAGCAAGTTATGGATCATGGTTATAGAGAAACGTATATTTAGGTGTAAATAGTATAGTTTTTCTCACTTATATGCTATTTAAACCTAATCATATAATATACTTTCCTACATACAAGCTAAACTATGCACAACTTACATAAGCAGGTATGAGAATATTAGTCTAAATGAAGATTTTCCCAAACTTTTGGCATAGACAAGAAGAAAATATGGTTGTTTGTCCAAAACAAGTTTACTGGTTACTCCAAAAAAATATTATGCATATAAAACAGAAACAGATCAGGCGTTTTTTTAAAAAATATTGTTCTGTGATTATTGTTGTGGATGGTTGTTGTATATTTTGGGTATCCTAATAAATATTTTCTGGCTCTACCTGAATATGTAGGTTCCTCAACAAGGCATGTGTGAAGACTGATTCGAGTGCTAGTGGATGGAAACTAAGCCCTGTAACACATGTAGAGGAGACCAAACAAATGCTAAGAATGATCCCCATCTTGATTGTCACATTTATTCCTAGTGCAATGGTTGCACAAATAGGTACCCTTTTTGTGAAGCAAGGTATTACACTTGATAGAGGCATTGGTAGCTTCAATATCCCCCCAGCAAGTTTAAGCACATTTGTGACTCTGTCCATGCTTATTTGTGTGGTGCTCTATGACCGTGTCTTTGTCAAGATTATGCAAAGGTTGACCAAGAACCCTAGAGGAATAACCCTTCTCCAAAGGGTTGGAATTGGCCTCATAATCCACATAGTGATTATGGTAATTGCATCTCTAACTGAAAGGTACAGGCTTAGAGTGGCTAAGGAACATGGGTTGGTAGAAAATGGAGGACAAGTTCCTTTGAGCATTTTCATCTTGCTTCCTCAATACATTCTTATGGGAACTGCTGATGCATTTTTAGAAGTTGCCAAAATTGAGTTCTTCTATGACCAAGCCCCAGAAAGCATGAAGAGCCTTGGCACTTCCTATTCAATGACTGCCTTAGGCATTGGGAATTTCCTAAGCACCTTTATTCTCTCAACAGTTTCACATGTCACCAAGAAACATGGTCACCAAGGATGGGTTTTGAACAACTTGAATGCTTCTCATCTTGACTATTACTATGCACTTTTGGCCATACTAAACTTAGTCAACCTCATGTTCTTCATGGTTGTGGCAAAGTTCTATGTGTATAGAGCTGAAATTTCAGATTCCATTAAAGTTCTTGGAGAAGAGCTGAAAGAAAAGACATCAAACCAAGTGATTCCAAGAGATTGATTAGATGATTGGATATTGGAATGTGGACGATAATATGTTAGACAAAAGTGTCAGATATCATGAATGGTGGACACATGTAACATGGGATGGTTGGGATAATTGGTAGCCAATTTAGAAGAAATGGAGAATCTGTCATGGATGATAATGTCTTTAACATGTGATCATTTGGACTTTACTCATGTTCATTATGGAAAGACAATTTAGACGAGAATATTTGAATTTATTGATCAATGTTTAAACTTGTAGCCTCAAATATACTCTGTGATAACTAGTTGTGCATATTTGTTTGCGTATTTTGAAAAATAAATATATGCTGCTTCTTTTATCCAAAAACTTTATTTAGGGAATTGTGAAAGATACTTTTTTTTTCTCTCCATAAGCTTATACATTTATCTTTTCTATCTTTTTCTCTCTTAAATCTTTAAACCTTTAGTTTTACAAAATAAATGTATGAATATAATATATAATGATAGTTGTTTAATATACAGGTGAGTGGGTTTTTGTTTATTTTTAAAAAAGTGATTATTCATTAATAAAATAAGTAAATTTCAGTTTTTTAATGTGTTTGTCGAATCTGTTGATACATATATCTATGTTTTGTCTAATTTGTTGATACATTTATGTATCAGATTAAGATTATTAGTTTCATATAAATTATTCAGATTGTTCGGACATGAGTATAGGTTTATGTTCAAAATGGAAAGAAAGAATTTAAAAACATACAAAGAAATAATTTTTTGGATAACTCTTGTACTTATTTTTTGATATTAGAAACAAAAAATAATTTATATTTATAAATAGTGTTCGAACTTGTTTTGATACTCTGAAGGAATATTTGGAATAATCAAACATGGATATAGGGAATACATAGAATAATCAAACATGAATATAAGAATACACACCTTTTTTTTCTTCAATAAGGATAAAAAAATTATAATTACATAAATTTTAAAATAGAATTCAAAATAAATTAAAAATATTTTAATAATTTAAAATAAAAAAATATAAAAACAAGTGCATTACGCATATGTATAAACTTATCTATACCTGTGTGCTTGATTTAAAAATTAAAATATTATCTTTCATTTGTTTTTATTTTTTAAAATAATTATTTAATAAATATTTAGACAAATATATACTTATTACTAAGACGACAAGGATGAGTATAATTAATCTCATCCTACTCAGTTATCATTCCTACTTAATATCTTTAATCTTGTAGTATTATTATTTATTCTTGTGACAATATACAATGATTGCATATTCAATTGTATCATGAATAATCAATAGGATAAACTAAATGAAATAAATTAATGTACAAAAATAAATATTCATGCTAGTGCATTCCATCAACAACATTTCTCTACTTAGAAGTATAAATTAAACTGATAAAAAATTAAAAGTTATCTACAAATTTGACAACAAATCAAAACTAATTTTTTAATTAGTTTAGAATTTTTTTCCTATAACCAAGTAATTTAGATTGAATTTTGATTTAAAATTTTAGAATCAATATAAATTAAAATTAATTATTAAAATATAATTTTACTTACATATAAGATACGTGTTTACAAACAAAAATTTAATATATTTAATTTAGTTAATGTATATAAATATGTAGTAAGAATATATGTCTAAGATATAAATAAAATGGAAAAAAAGTTATTCGAATAATGTACATTACACTTTTTTTACTAAAAATATTAAAATAAGATAAAATATTACTAAAAACATTACAGAAGAGTTAAGGAAAGCATGATAATTGAGATTGACAATAACATAATTAGTATTAATAAAAAATTAAAATGTAAAGATAACTATACTATTAAACTAATAAATAATCATAGTAACTATACATTTTAAATAATATATATATATATATATATAATATTCATCTTCATCACGTGGCATAATCAATGTCATTTAGTAAAAAGGTTGAAGATGAGAAAAAGGATATTGGAAAAAGTCACTTCATCTGTCCTTGACATTCGAAAATTTGAGTGAGAAATTGAGAGGTATAATTACTATTTAATTTTTTTAAATTATTACGTAATTTCTAGTATACTTTTATTTATCTTTTATATTAATTAGATTCCTTCTCTTTTATATTTTATTTTATTTTCTTACTCCATAATAGCTAAGAATACAATAAAAGAAAGTATTTAATATTTTTTTTGAGTTGTAAAGAACAATCAAAATAAACATTTTTTTACTAGAAAAATCAATCATGTTAGAACACTTGTCAAGAGATGATGTTAAAGAATCTCAATCTAATAACATCCATTGACAAAAATTAAACAGCAATGCTTTGTGTTTATTTTAGGTACCAATTTCTTATCAATCAAGATAACATGATATCATGTATGAATATTATATGAAAATATGGTGAGAGAATATATTTATATTATATTATAATATTAATAAAATGTGATATGATATGGTTAATAAATTATATTTTTTAATTATGTAGTAAAAGACTTAATTTCTAGGCATTTATAGATATTAGACTTTGAATACATTTTCATATTCTAGATATCAGTATCTATCTTTTTATATACCTTAGATTACCAAAAAGAGAACATCTATACGTTAATATTATTGTGTATTTTCATAATATCAGTTGTTAACTCAACCCACATAAAAACTATTTATTATATAATGAGTAAAATACGCCATTATAATAATATTAGTTATTAACTCAACCCAAAAAAAACTACATATAAAGTTTATTTACTATAATCAGTATATAATATTATTAAAAAAATTATTTTTACCTTATAAAGTGATAAAATAAATTACTAATTAGATTAAAAATTAATTTAAAATTTAATTTAATAAATAGTTAAAATTTGGGTAACTAATATAAAAAAATTAAATTTTAATTTAAATATCAATTTAATTACCATTATATAAAAATTAATTTTATAATATTAAGATTAATAGAAAAAAAAAAATTTCTGTCATAATAAAAATTATTTTAAATATTAATAACTTTTAATTTATAAAATAATTTTTAATTTAATTATTATAATAATTAATTTTTTAGAATTAATTTATATTTAATAGAATAATATGTTATTATAATTAATTTTAATTTAATTAACTGCAATAAATCTTTCACATTTAAATAATTCTTACATTATCATTTATGTTAGAGTTGTTAGAAAATTTATTTATTTTATTAATGAAGACAATTTTACATAACCTCATCTTAATTTAAGTATAAATTTAAATTAAGAGGTGACAAAAGAGAAAAAAACATATACACTCAGAAATCTTACATGTAGGAAGAGACAATGTCACCATCATTATGGTTATTAAGATTTTTAATAAACGCTTATTGATGCAATCAAGGGTATTCAAATATCAATTATTTATTTACGTTACTTTTTAACTTTTATTAAACATATATATTATTTAAAAAGTAATCATATTTATTATACAATGTTACAATTTATCCGTTTAATATTTACAACTTTAATTAAAATAAAATTATGAATTAAAGAGTTGGTGAAATTAATATTCTTTGTTAAATTTATTAATTAAATAATTATAATTTAATTGTTTATATTTTTAATTAAATAATTATGATTTAATAGTTTATTTTTTACAACTTTAAGAATACAGCAAATGTATTAAATTAACTAAATTTAATATTATTTATTATATCATATTATATTAAAATTTATTGATTTAATATTTACAACTTTAGTTAAATGAAATCATTCAAATATTTATCCATTAAATAATAGGTAAAACTAGTATTCTTTATTAAATTTAATATTTTTTTAGTTGAGTAATTATAATTTAATAGTTTAATATGGACATCTTTAAGTACACTAGATTTTAAAATTGTTTTATTTAATAATTAAAATTTAAATAATTATAAAATAATATAATTTAGTTTTAAAAAATAAATTTGAAAAACCAAAAGAAAAAGGTCATGTGAATTCAGGTTCCCAATTCATACTGCTACATTAATTGTGGTCCTTTAGGGAAATATAAATATGTGACCATGGTTACATTTGTTATATAAGAAATAAATTCTTAAGCCAACACTGAAAAAGAATTCACTAGAATTAAATGAAAAAAAATATTTTTTTAATGAAGTCACACATCACTGCATTCATTGGTGGTCAAAAAGAGTCCTATAAATAAGAAGTTATTGTTCATTAATAACTAATTAAGATTTTTGTGTGTGTGTATATATATATATATTGAACTCAAAAAGTTGATAACTATTATTTGATTGAAGAAAGAGAAATTCTGGGCACATGAAGTGTATAGAAATTGGCATAGTTGTGTAGGAAGAGAAAGAAAATGTTTTGCGTGTTTGGTTAGAAAGTGTGAAGGATGTGCGTAAAAGGCTAAACATGTGCAAAATTTGATATGCTTGACGTGAATTTATAGCCAAACGTGGAATCTGAACGCAAATCCAAAGCCAACACAAACATTTTGGCGATGGAAAGAGAAAGAAAAGTGAGTGATTATGCAGAAGATGGAACTGTGGATCTCAGAGGAAAACCTGTTCTCAAATCTAAGACTGGTGGTTGGAAAGCTTGTCATTTTCTTCTGGGTAACCTTCTTCTTCTTCTTCTTCTTCCTTTTGTCACCATTTCACAAATTGAACACTTTCTTATATTACATTGTTAAGCTTCTTTCTCAATGGTCTTTAAAATTATATAAAGAATAAATCTTTTGTTATACTGGTTTGAGAAACATCTTTATAGTGATTATTTTCAATACGTGTTCTGGTTGAGTTTCATAAAGTAATTACGAAGAAAGTGTTAGTTGGAAGGAAGAGAGAAAGAAAAATTAAGCAAAGGGGTGAGATTGCAAAGTGCAGAGAGAAAGAGAGGTGGAAAAGAAGAAGAAGAAAGGAGGGTGGTGAGATGATTTTGGAATATAAAAGGAAAAACTATATCTTTGTCTTCAACGTGGAATGTTATTTGCAAAAACATATTTTGGCATATGTTATTAACAGCTTCCTTCTAAAACATAAATGCCTTTACATTAACAAATTTTATAGATGTTATCAATGTTTCTGTATATATATATATATATATATATATATATATATATATATATATATATATATATATATAACTTTTAAGTTAGTATTTATTTAGAATTGGGTTGGGATAGTTAAAGTTTGTATCTTTATAAATTTGTATGGTAAAAAAGTTATTTATAATTTATACTTTTAAATTATTTTAAATTTTTATAAATTACATTCTTTTTACAAAATTTTTAAATTAAATATATCAACTTTTACTTATAAAAATATTTTAATATTTATTTATATAATAATAATTTACTTAATATATGTAATTGATAAAAAGAATTGAGTTGAATTAAATTTAATAATAACTAATAAAATCATTAAATTACATATTATATGAATTATACATACACAATTCATACTAAAAATTTATTAAAAAAATACAAATTAATATCTATAGAAGTTGGAAGTTATAAATTATACATCTGACTTTTATTTAAGTATCAACTTTATATTTATTAAATATAAATTAGGTAGCTAGTTATTATGTTTTAAAATTATTGTTTAGAAGTTTAAAATTCAATTTTTTTATATGTTTTTATTACTAACTATAGTTAAATGATTATTAGAAATAAAAGAATATTCTTTAGAATAATTAAGATGATAAAAGTATTTTTGGTTCATCTAATTAGATTATTATTAGGTGAGTATAATTAAGCTAAATAAGTGCTTATTATTTTATCAATTATGTATAATTTTAGTGAGTGAAGGGTGAATTAAGTTGTTGAATGTGTCATATGTAAAAGGTGTGAATATTAGTTTTATTTATTATGATTTATAAAGATGTGAAAAACTCATAAAACGAGTTAAGATAATACCAAAATATTTATGACATAAAACAAATTAGCTTTGCGTTTCTTATCTGGCCAGTTTAACAAAAAAAAAATAACAATTATAGTTTTATAAAAATTGGAAATGGTATTATTTTATTAAAATATATGTGTGTTACAATTTATATATAAAATCACTTTATTTAAACATTAAAATTAATTATATTAATGTGATTTAAATTTAAAACTATATATGTTTCTTTTTAATTTAAAGATATTATTTTATTTTTGTTAAAGTGGGTCAACATAATTTATTCGTCTTGGTCAAAATGAGCATAAATTTTAGCGGTTCAGAAACAAAGGTTCATTAATTATTCTGATTATTTAGTGTGTTTGAGTTATACTTGAAAAATTAAGTTGAGTTAAAATTAAATTTAATTAAAAGTAAGTTAAGTTTATTTGATTTATACTTTTATTTAAAAATACTTTTGTCAAAAGAAAAATTATTTAGATTATAATAATAAAAATACTTTTAAATGTGTAATTATGATAGAATTTTATAATATAATATAAATTTTGTTTATTTTATTATTTTTAAAATATATTTAAATTAATAATATATTATTATTAATAAAAAATAAATATAATATTGTAAATTAAATTATAAATATATTAAAATATTTTAATGATAATATTGATTAAATTAAAATAAAATAGATGAAGAAAAATAATAAATTTTGAAACTATTTTTATATTAAAATTTATTAGTCTTGAATTATTATAGATAAAAAAATGATTCAGAAACTGTTCCTAAAATTAATAATTTTAACTAACTTAACTTAAATTGTAATAGACTTTTCAATGATTAAATTAACAATTCTGCATCTTAAAAATATTTGCAATTGGTATGCTAATTACTCACTTTCACTTATTTGGAGATGAGTGCAACTAATATACTACCCTCACACATGTGTATATTTATGTTATATGTAAGTATTATATTATATTATATTATATATATATATATATAAAAAAAAAGGAAAATTTTGTTTATTTTCTCTAAGGTTATTCTAAACTACATTTATATCTACTATTAAAATAGACACTTATATTCTTTATAATTTTAATAAAATGACACTTAGGATTTTATAAATTTTACATAGTCCATATCTCTATGCTTTTAATGAATAACACTCCTCTCTTTTTTATTTTAATAAAGTGACACATCTCTTTTAAAATAAGAGAGAACACAAAAATAAGAGTTGAATTTATTCTTAGACTTTTGAATCTTTTTAAAATTCCTAAAGCTATTGTTTGATCTTGTCAAACAAATTATATAAAAACATATAGTATTTATAAGATGTTTAAACATACAGAAAATCACGATTTAATATCAGTTTCAAATATTAAAATAAATAAAAAAATAAAAAAATAGTATATATTTTTATATTATTGAGTTATTTACCAACTAGTCAAATTTTATTAAAGACAATTATTCTTCGAGATAACTTCTGATTTATTACACAAGTTGTTTTATAGCTTCTCTAAGGTAACTACATTAATAAACTTTTACAACACATGAGTATTTTTTAAGAACAAATTACTCCTAATTTACACACTAACTATATTTATAAAGGAAGAAATCGGTTTCTTCAAACTAAACTTAATTCTAATTTCAAAAAAGAAGAATACATATATTTGCTCATTAAACCTAAGGGCTCTCAACATATAAAAGATGTATAAAGTGTCAATATTTATAATTTGAGTTGTTAAATACTTAAAATTAGTTGTTGTTTATGTTCACAAATTCAATATTAAAATTTTAAAGTTCTAATTTATATTTAATTTTTGTGTGTGGTAAAAATTAAATTATCCTGTTCAAACTAATAATTTAAAATCTAAGAAATTTAAATTGATTTATCCAAATAAATCATTTAAAAAATAAAATATAAATGATTAATTTTCAAACATTTTAAATTTCTTGAAATTTTAAATTTTTAATAAAGCATTAGCCTTGCTAATTAAATTAATTTTTAACAGTGAGAAGTGAAATATATTCCTGACAAAAAATACTATTTTAAGATGTTCATAATAAATGTAAACTATTAAAAACAAAGATCGTGATTGGTGAATACCTGTATTTTAGATCCATTATGTCACAACCTTTTTTTAACATGATTTTTTTTATAATATTTAATTTTCTTTTAAATTAAATTTTTTAATAAAATTGATGTTGGATGAACGTTAATAAAAAATTTAGGTGTTTGTCTATATTTTCCTAAAAATAAAGCAGTATAGTTTTTTTATTAAAAAATAATATTATTTACTGTTTTACCGTTTTAGTATTGTTAGAAAATTGATAGAGTGAATAATATTGATAACTTATCAAAGCTTGATGTTGACCATTGAAATTAAATTCTTATTTTATGATATGATATTGTACTCTAAGTTTTGTACGAAAAGATTACTCCAAAAGATATCAAAACATTAATTATAAATTTATTAGCTAATGTGAGTGGAGTAAGATAGTTAAGGATTAAGTAAGAACTTTCACATATCTCATAGTGTGGGTTAAAACCCTGTTTATATCACTTTCTCTACCTGATGGATAACCTGTTTTGAAGAGAAATTCAAACATCTAGGAACTAGTTGAGTAGCTGCAAGAACTATTTGTTGTTTAGGTCTATGCAGTGATTTTCTTGGTGAGTCCTTACTAATAGTTCCAACATGTTATTAGCACCTATCAAAGAGTATTGCTATATGTACATTTGTTCATGCACAAATCAAACATTGTCATATGTTTCTCACAAGGTTGTGAATATGTGAAATCGAATTGCATTGCCTGTTGAATTGATTAGATTTGATCTGGTTGAATAAATCAATGAGATGTGTGATGCAGTGTATGAGGTGTTTGAAAGAATGGCATACTATGGGATATCATCAAACTTGGTTCTGTATCTGACAAGGAATCTGCACCAAGGCACTGTCACTGCTTCTGACAATGTCAACAAGTGGGTTGGCACTAACTATGTAACTCCTATATTAGGTGCCTATGTTGCTGATGCTCACCTTGGCCGCTATTGGACTTTTGTCATTGCCTCTGTCATTTATCTGGTGGTATGTCTTTCTACATATTTTATATCACTCGTAACATTGGTAAGGAATAAGGATATGCATCACACATTGATACCACATGTGATAGGAACTTGGATATTGTGAAGTCATTATTCTATAGTTGGTATCAATGTTCAGGTATATCTTCCTTATAGCTTTTAATGGTAGTTTTTAGGTATTTTGCATTAGCTTAGCTTTTGCTACCAATCAATTGTTTTGCTAAATTGTTAAATCTTTTGGCTGGGTTGAAAAATTATTGTGTATTGGCATTGGCAGGGTATGTGTCTGCTTACACTATCAGTTTCCCTTCCAAGCTTAAAGCCTCCTGAGTGCAATGAAATGGATGTGACAAAATGCAAGAAGGCCACCACACTACAGTTAGCTGTGTTCTATGGTGCACTATACATATTAGCAGTGGGAGGTGGTGGAACCAAACCCAATATTTCCACCATTGGTGCTGACCAATTTGATGATTTTGACCCCAAAGAGAAGGCATATAAGCTCTCATTCTTTAACTGGTGGTTTTCCAGCATCTTCATTGGGACCCTTTTCTCATTCACAGTTCTAGTGTACATACAAGACAATGTGGGGTGGGCTCTTGGTTATGGTATTCCAACTATTGGGCTTGCTGTAGCATTTTTCGCATTCTTGGCAGGCACACCCCTCTATAGACACAGATTGGCCTCAGGGAGTTCTTTCACTAGAATTTCCAGGGTTATAGTGGCTGCTTTGAGGAAAAGGAATGTAAATGTTCCTATTGACTCTACAAAACTCTATGAGCTAGATGTAGAAGAGTATGCAAATAAAGGAAAATTCAGGATTAGTTCCACTCATACATTGAGGTACTAAGATATGTCTGATTCTCTTATAATATTTTTTGTTTTCCAAACTTTCCTTTCACACTACTTTGACAATAGTGTCTCATCCAAAATCTACTAAATTTGAAAATAGTTTATAAAAAATAAGCATAAAGAACCGAAGCACTGAAGAGATGTTTTCTCATCCTGTTTTATTCTCTTCGAACTTTTGTTCAAGGGACAAACTTTCAGAAAACAAAAATGGCTTAGCGGACAAAATACTTTCAAATGTACTTAGGGTCCAACAGTTTAAGAAAACATAAAATTGTTTTCGAAAACTGTAGACAAACAGGGTGTAATTCTAGCCTATTTTCTCATCCATTTGATGTGTGATGTTTTTACTATGAGATGTTATGTTCGCAAGTACAAACATGCAGGTTCCTCAACAAGGCTTGTGTCAGAACTAGTTCAAGTACTAGTGAATGGATGTTGTGCACAGTTACTCAAGTAGAGGAAACTAAACAAATCCTAAGGATGATCCCCATCTGGGTTGCCACATTTATTCCAAGCACGGTGCTTACTCAGACAAACACCCTTTTTGTAAAGCAAGGAGTTACTCTTGAAAGACACGTTGGCAGATTCAACATTCCCCCTGCAAGTTTGATTGCATTCACATCTTTGACCATGCTTGTCTGTGTTGTACTCTATGACCGTGTCTTCGTTAAGATTATGAGGAGATTGACTAAGAACCCCAGAGGGATCACACTTCTTCAAAGAATGGGCATAGGAATCATGGTCCACATAGCGACTATGATGGTAGCATCTTTGACTGAAAGATATAGACTTAAAGTGGCCAAGGAACATGGGTTAGTTCAAAATGGAGGACAAGTTCCTTTGAGCATACTCATTTTGGCTCCACAATTCATACTAATGGGATTAGGTGAAGCCTTCATAGAGGTTTCAAAAGTAGAGTTCTTCTATGACCAAGCCCCGGAAAGCATGAAGAGCCTTGGCACTTCATATTCCATTACTACTGTAGGCATTGGGAGTTTCATCAGCACTTTCATTCTCTCCGCAGTTTCTCACATCACTCAGAAAAATGGCCAAAAAGGATGGATTTTGAACAACCTGAACGCTTCTCATCTTGATTACTACTATGCATTTTTTGCGGTTCTAAACTTTCTGAATTTCATCTTCTTCATGATTGCTGCAAAGTACTTTGTGTACAGAGCTGAAATTTCAGATTCTATTGATGTGCTTGGACAAGAACTGAAGGAGAAGACAGTAATGTAGTCAAACCAAGCGCTCCAAGAGATTAGTTGATTCAACATCGATATGTGTGGACACCTTAATATTGCAAACATCTATTCAGTACTTTTAATATCTCTTCATCTCTATTTTTTCTTTCTATCATGAGCTACATTTATCACTTCTCTCTCTCTTCTATTTATTTGTAGGTGTAGATGAGATTTGGAGTGTCCAGAAAATATTTTCATAGTTGATTAGAGATTGGAAAGTGGAAGAGAGGACATTGTAACAGCTCATGTGTCAGAATAAAGAACTTTTTACATGTACAACGCTGTTCCTTTTTTTATTTCCCTCACTGTCACACTGTTCTAATTAAGTCTCAAAATAGCTCCTTCACTCTTCTTGACCACAATTCGGTTTTCTTTCAGATAATCAAATTCTTTGAATTTGTCATCACTCTCAAAAGTTTTCATTTTTTTATTTCTTTATTTTTAAAATAAAATTATTATTTTTTAAATTAAATATTTAATAAAATAAATATTAATTAATAAAATGAATATTAATTTTAAAATGTAGACTAAACTTTTTTAATGAAAATAATTATATAAATATAGTATTTGAGAATTATTTTAAAAAACACTATATAATTTTAAATTATTAGATTTAGATAAATCTTTTAATAGATTAATGGATTTAGGTAGTAACTTGAAGTTCCAAATGAATTCATGTATTGGAAACGAATATATATGGTCTCGATAAATAGTTTAATATTTTTTATTGTTTATTCATATTGAATAGTTGGATAAAAATGTTTGAGTTTTTTTTTTCAACTTTTTATCATTTATGTCATATCAAGAATATCAATTTTGACTAGTACACATGTATATTTTTTATAGCTTGTTATTCATTTTTATTCATAAAACAAATCATATTATTTATTTAAATAAAATAATATAATAAAAGTTTGGTTGTTAAATGTGTCAAAATAATAATAAAATTAATATTTTACCATCATTTTAAATTATCAATTATTTCATTTACAAATTTCTTTTTATTAAAATAATATAATCTTGATTAATTATTAGTGTTTTTTAAATAAAAAAATAATTTTTAATATAAAAATTTAATCTGATTTATAAAAGTAATCTTAAACTTATTAATTATTTTCTATTTATAAAATTTAGACTTGTCAAATTTTTTGAAAACGAATTCAATTTTTTTTTATTAATTTTTCCTTATAATTTTTTTAAAATATAAAAATTCTTTTTCCATAAAAAATTTAGTCGACTTTTCAAAATTAATTTTCACTTTATTAAATTATATTTATTTTATTAATTTTTATTTCTAAATTTTTCTCCACTTTATTTTAAAATAATAAAATTGAAAAAAAATCCATTTCAGAATTTGATTACGAGGAACTGGATTCTGACTAGTTTCTTCCTGAGAAACCGAATTCTAAACATGATCATGGGCTATGGAGAAATAAAAAAGAAAATAGCGTGCAGGTGTAAAAATTTCTAAATTTTTCACCATTTTGCTTTTTCTTCTTTTCACAATTGAAGAGATGTCACATTGCATATTTTGACAGAAAACAAAAATTGGAGAAAAGAATATGATTTAATATATCTCAGCAACCACAACATATCCTTTTTCTTTCTAAAGAACATAAATGATAGATTTGGTCTAAAAATTTTGAAAATGATTTTTTTATATCTTTAAATAAGGTGTAAAAGTTTAGTATTCTCCGTCTGTTCCATAAAAAAAAACAATTAAATCAGCGGAACATAGGACTAAATCATAGTAGACACTAAATTGGAATAAAATCTGGTTTATATAATGAAACAATTAAGGTTCAGAGAGAACGAGAAAAGTTATTTAGGTATATAAATTGAAGACATAAAAAGAATATTAGAAGATGAAAAGCAAAACACTACAAAGAAAACTAAAAATTATGAGTAATAGTTTCTCATCTTAAAAAAATAAACTCAATTAACAACCTACGTTAATAATATATATTAGTATTTTTTAAGTTTAAAAAATATAATTAAAATACTAATATTTTAAGTTATTAAGTTGGTTTCTTTTATTCCAATATAAAAAGTGTTTGAAGATAAAAGAAGACAGATCTTAACTGAATATTAATTTTTTCAACCACAAATTACCTTTTTTTGTCTAAACTTTTGGTCAAGCTTAACATAATTTGTCAATTTCTAACATAATATTATATATTAACATGTGTACAAATAGTTAATTTCATTGTTTTTACTCAGAATTCTTCCAATTTCTCTTTTCCTCTTTCATTTCCTCTCCCTCAAAATTCCCTCTTGAATCGATTTTATTGACTCTCAATTATATGATTGGTTTAGTTTCACTCAACAGGACAAAATCAAAGTAAATTAAAAATGAATATCTATTTTAATATTGTCATTCGTTAATTGTTTCCATCATTTAAATAAAATTTAATTTAGTTAAACATTTATTGTTATTTTAATTTTTGTATTATTAAAAAAATATTTTGTAAAATGATAGTACAAATAAATTTCTTAACTGTAATCTTTTATTCATTCTATAAATAAAATGGTTATAGCATAAATAAATTATTGATGAAATCTAAAGATGTGAAATTATTTTCCTAATGCACAATTTTTTTTCATCATAGTTTGTCGAAATTTGTACATGTTTGACAATCTAATCGATTAAAGTAACATTGTGCAATTGTTTTGGCTTGACAGAATGTATTGCCGACACATACAAAATGACAACCACACAGAATAATGGGAAAAAAATGTTCACAGACATGATCAAGAATAGTTTACTAACATGCTATGAGAACAAAGAACACCAAATATAGGTAGAATTTTGGCTGCCATTAGAATAAAGAGTAGCAAAATCAAAATACAGCAAATTGGAAGAAGTATTTATAATAAAAAGCAAATATGTCTCTTGCTTGTAGAAGAATTAAGGAAAAGACCTTGGTGCCAGGATTATAATTCTTGCTCAAAATGGTCGTGTATGGACTTGTTTTAGTCCATGCATGGATCAACAGACTTCATACAAGCAAGTTGAGAATGGTTGTTGAACAATGATATGTTCTTCTAAAAAGGTTAATCCAAATGAATAATTCAATCAAAGATCAAAGTTATGTTTATCCAGTGGACATGATCCCTCATGATTGACTGTAACATGCGTAACCATGAATTGTTTCTCAAAATTAATACCAGTATACAGATATTATTAACAAATTACAGGAAAATGTGTCAAATGACAAGCAGGTACACAGTTTAAACTCTCCCAAATGGTTTCCCAGGTATGGTCCAGCCAATAATTGCTACAGCATAAAAAAGTAAATAGAAGTAGCGATAAAGCTACAGTAACCTGGGCCACCTATCTTTCCAAAATGACTGGTAGTGTCTTATTCTGATTCTTGCTATCCACCAGACAGGCACACCCCCTGCGTATAATACAGTTCATATGTAAAGAGTGGTCAGGCATCAAATATAATACGATCAAGCATCCTCCCATTACAAAGCATAGTTAGTGTTGATATTTAAGTTTAAATTTTCTTTCATTTTTTTTTATTAAGATGGAATGAATCTGTAGCAATGTCGATGCAAAAGACGTTTGTCAACATTTGTAAAATAATGATATGAACTTAGCATTATTTTCATGTTAACCTTGCAAGTCAACAAACATCTCAATCTCACATGTAAAAAACTACCTATACAACATAAATAGTATAAAGAAAAGCATAAAAAAGAAGCTATATTGAACTCCACCACAGATAAAGAAATTATAAGGGATTAATGGTTCTGACAAAATGTGGAACTGAAGTAATGGTTCGTCTACACTCTTCATACGAAGTGGGCTAAGTTTACAAGTGACTTGATACAAATTAAGGGTCGATAAACCTTTACTTTCTAACTTGATTTTTTCTTAAGTTATGAGGCAAATCCATCATAATGTACTACATATGTCATCCTAATATTTTCAAATAACCTTGAATATTCAAATTCATATTGCTAACCGAGCATACCACACAAACATAATTCTTTTAACAACATATTTCAATGAGAATTGAATGTGCACAATCCAAGTTAATCTTACAAAATGGACTTTAAACCTAACTCAACCTCAAAAAATTGACTAGTAAAATGAGATTTATGCCGACTTATACACTATAATTTGGTCATATATTTAATTCGTGTGCAACAATCCTGCACATCGTCAACTAGACATCTTAAATGTGTGACTAGATATTTGTGAGTTGTTCAATTGTAGTCCAATAGCAAACGGGCCAATAAAGTCAACAAACCTTACTCGGATAGACTATAATACCAACTTAGAAAGTAGACTTTAAGTCTAACCAAATCTTACAAAACCAACTTGTAAAGTAATGTTTGTACTTACTTATATACTATAATTTAGTCATATCTCTTGTTGATGTGAGACCTCTAACAACCAAGAAACCCTAAACCCTAAACAATCAAGAAAAAACAAAATCAAATTCAGCCTCTACGAATTTCAGAAGTAGATCAGACATGCAAGTAGCAAGAAATCCAAACCTCTAAATAATGGAAATGTGTCACTCATTCACAAGTAAAGTATACAAGCGAGAGAAAAATTTCACTTTACAAGTTAGATTTACAGAGTTGAGTTAGACTCAAACCTAAGTCTAAAATGATATTAGAGAGTCTAGCCTATCCTAATGAAATTTGTCAGTTTTATTAGGCCGCTATCAAACCAACTGTAGATGTCCTGTCCAACAAACTTCACACTTGAGATATATAGTATTTGGCATATGGAAGGCGAATTGGAGATCTTAAATAGAGGGCAACCTTCATCTTACAAATCAATTGTGTCAAGTAGAGCTAGGTCAACCTTCTTCGAAATTTTGCGTTATAATAAGCAATAATCATAAACAGACCATAAAAAATAAAAGGTTAATTACACTACCCTATTCTAACTTTCTAAGAGATAAAATGTACTACGTTATTTAAAGAAGCTACTTATTAGTGGAAAACAACTATTGAATACCCGAGACAATTCTCCATTCTCTACAAGACTACAACTTTCAACATCACCATCAAGATGTCGATTAATTTTTAACATCTTTCTTATTGATTTGAGGACTTCATAAAATAGGATGACATTCTTAAAATCCCTCTATTATCAGGTTTGGAAGTTGACCCATAATTTTCATTTCATCTTCTAAAGTCCCTAAGATATCAAAATATCCCATGAGCCTGCTAACACTAAAATGAACCAACGTATACTATAGATTTATCTCCCAAGGCAAAGGAGTGCAATTTACTCAGAATAAAACGTTCAGACACAACTTTCTACTTCCGAAAAATTTTTGCTTTTATCAAAATATTTGAACCAAAAAAAATCTTCTTTTATTAGCCAGACAATAGAACTTTCTCTAAGCTAGTTAATTTAACAAGCAACATCCTTAAAATAGGTTTCAACAATACCTAGATGTCCAGCAACACTTTGTAGGAATAACATGCTACTAAAGTTCAACCCCTGGACACCTGATTATGCATTAAAGTTCATACTAGCTCTGAATAGTTATGTCATGCGTCTTTAACCAGTTGTTCAGGATGTTACGTGTCTGAATTATTTGTTTGTGTAATATTTGTGTCTTTAGACAGTTATGGATTTGTATGGTGTTGCTATATATACACGGCATAACAGTTTCTGCATTCAGAAGGTAATTGGTAGGGACTGTTTGAAAGAGAAAATGCCTGTGTTAGGTGTTAGGCAAGTGTATTGTTTATTGAGAGAGGTTATTCTTTGTGAGGGACTTTGTCCTGTGTTCTTCCTTTGTTGTCTGATCTGATCTCTGTTGTAACGATTTTTTCAGGTTTAATACAAAGAGAACTATCTAGTTTGTATAAGCAATTCTCTTGGCTCTCATGATGCCACTCTCGTGCCTATCCAAACATCTAGTTGTTCACTACATAAATTTGAGAATAAATATATTTTTTCATCTATTTACCCTTATGTTTATCTAGCATTTTCAAGCTTGATAAAACATAAAATATGGAAAAGTCAGATAAATCGATGTTTCTTTAAAGGAATTAAAAGGGTAAAATAAGGGTAACTAGTTAAGAAACAACCTTAGTAATAGCCTAACCAGTGGCCTGCAGCAGCTCTCTTTCAGCATTCTCTCTAATCCTTCTCTCAAGCTCAGGCCTGAAATGCCTGATAAGTCCCTGCACTGGCCATGCAGCAGCATCACCCAAGGCACAAATTGTATGACCTTCAATTTGTTTAGTCAACTCCTGAAGCATATCAATTTCTTCTAGCTTGGCATTCCCAACTTTCATTCTTTCCATGATCGTCCAAAGCCAGCCAGTTCCCTCCCTGCATGGTGTGCACTGCCCACAGCTTTCATGCTTGTAGAAGTAAGAAAGCCTTGCAATAGCATCCACAACATCAGTAGATTTATCCATCACAATTACAGCTGCAGTTCCCAACCCACTCTGGACGGCCTTTAAAGCATCATAATCCATCAAGACATCATCACATATATTCTTTGGAATTAGAGGAACAGACGATCCTCCTGGAATGACTGCAAGTAAATTATCCCATCCTCCTCTAACACCTCCACAGTGCCTCTCTATCAACTCCTTCAGTGGAATACTCATTTCCTCTTCAACGGTGCAAGGCTTGTTCACATGCCCTGACACACAATACAGCTTTGTCCCAGCATTGTTCTTCCTACCAAAACTGGCAAACCATTCTGGCCCACGCCTTAGAATGGTTGGAGAAACAGCCACAGTCTCCACATTTGTAACAGTGGTAGGACAACCATACAACCCAGCATTAGCTGGGAAAGGTGGCTTCAGTCTTGGTTTACCTTGTTTCCCTTCAAGACTCTCCAAGAGGGCTGTTTCCTCACCACAAATATAAGCTCCGGCACCAAAGTGGATATGAACATCAAAATCATAGCCTGAGCCACAAGCATTCTTACCCAATAAACCAGCTGCATAAGCCTCTTGCCTAGCTTTTTCAAGATTCTTACGTTCATTCACATATTCACCCCTGATGTAGATGTAAGCAGCAGTAGCCCTCATTCCCACTCCAGCAATCAAGCAACCTTCTAACAGCTTATGTGGGTCATGCCGCATGATTTCCCTGTCTTTGCAAGTTCCAGGTTCACTTTCATCAGCATTAACAACAAGATAGGAAGGGCGGCCATCAGATACTTTGGGCATGAATGACCATTTAAGGCCCGAAGGGAAACCAGCACCACCACGCCCACGGAGGCCAGACTTCTTCATCTCATTCACAATCCAATCAGTGCCCTTGATTACCAGATCTTTGGTTCGATACCAATCACCACGTTTCATGGCACCTTTAAGAAAAGGGTCATGTAGCCCATATAAGTTAGTAAATATCCTGTCCTCATCCTTAAGGCCACCAAAATGGGTTTTTTCTGGTGGTGGAGGTGGTGGTGGCGGCTGTGGTGAACTAGCAGCAGAAGCACCCTGAGTACTAAATAGTCTAAAACCAAGACCCAATTTCTCACTACGATGTTCAACCAAGGCCGTCCGTAGAGAAAGAATGTTCCTCATGGTTGCCTTACCTGACAATAATCCCGAGTTTTAGAAAAAGTTTGGGTTAATCAAATTGTCCACAACTATACATCATTGAACAAAATTGACTATTGACTACGGGACTAGCCAATAACCTAAAAACATATGAATTAAAACTCAAGGGCATGATTTCAAATTACCAATTACAATTAGTCATAAACAAACCGTATTCAGCGCAATCAAATCAAATAATATAAACAAGGACAAAACTTAGATACAGTTTCATAAGTATTTATGGTGCTGTTTTTCCATCAGAATTGGAGTATTAACTTGATAATCTATTCCCACCTTTAACGCAAACCTTAATTACTAAAATTTTCAAGATAAAACTAATTCTGTTCTGATTGAAGAACAGTGCAAAAAACAACAAAGTAACTGTATCTAAGGTTTTTTCCTACGAACAAAACACGTCTTAAAGAAGAAGAAAAACCAACCCGCAAAGAAAAAAATTCAATTTTTCTCTCAACATAAAATCCGCACAATAATTTCTCCAAAAAAAAAATAAACATAGCGTTTTCGGGAAATTGTGGAAACCCAAGAAAGAAAAATAAGCGTGATGGGTCTCATGATTCTGCAAATTCTGGGATGAATGAAACAAAGGTTAGATTACATTGCACGCGAATGGTAACACGAATATGTTGGATTTCGGAAGAAGGTGAAATCTGACGCAAAGAAAACTAGGGCACAGATTTGAGAAGCTACGACATTGTTGGATTTTGGAAGAAGAGGAACGAGAAACACGTGAGAAAACGTACCAGTGGCGATGCAATTGATTGATCACTGGGATCTGATGAGTGTTGAAATTTTCTGCTGCTTTGTGTTGTGTTTTGAGTTTGATTTCTGAGGTTTGTTTGTTCTGTTTTTTTTTTCTCCGTGTTCTTCTTTTTTTTATTTTTTTGTGTTGGGTTAAATTTTGGGCTTTTATTTAGCCACGTTGCGTTTTTGGAAAAAGGGTTTTCTTTGATCGTAAAAAAAAATCTTGAAAGAGACATAAGCTTTATGACGAAAATGAAATTCTACCAAACTCTTGGATTTTTATTTTTATTGTTGCTTCAAAAATAAATTGTATTTATAATTGTTTGTTATATACTTAAAGTGTAAAAATTTCCAAATTTTAATAAACAATTGTAAATGAATTTTATTTTACAAAGTGTATTCTCAAATTAATTTTTGTTTAATTTGACTGTTGAATAAAAATTAATCACTAATTTTTTATATTACATAGTGGTTAATTCATATTGATCAACACAATGTTAGAACAGTTAAAAAACTCCGAAAATAAATTATGATATTTGGTTCAAAAGTTTAATATTACTTTGAGGATCACAAAAACATAGAAAGTTGAAGGTCTTTCCTTCCTGCAACCCATAATTGCTAGCTCAGCCCCATATCTTGTAAAATGTTACATTTTAAAAAGTATTTATTGAAAAAAAAATACTAGTTGAGTTTCCAAAATGATAATTTTAATTTATAAAAAATACAATAGTGATATTAGTGGTCCAAATTGAATATTTTTAAAAAAATTCAGAACAATCTTTCTAAAATACATATCACATATTCTGAAAATTTTCTAAAATACATATCATTTATTTTAAAAAAATATTCTGAAAATTTTGTTTCAGAAAACTTGTGAAAAGCTAGTTTCAGAAAACTTTAAGAAAATTTGTGTTGAAAATTTTCTAAAATAAGTGATTCAAAAATGAAGGGTTTTAAAAAAAATATACAAGGTGCAGGTAGTAATTATAGAATTGCAGTCAGCAAAAACCAAAATTTAAATAGATGCTACAGCATATTCAATTATAATAAAAATAAATAAATTAATTAATATAGTAATATAACAAAAAACATCATAGTTTCTTAAAATCATGAGGATATTACTATATTATAACTTTATTTATAGATAGATTTTTGAGTAAAATATTGTAACTTTTTATTTAGCATTCAAAATTGTTTTAATGTGACAACTATCAATAAAATGTACTATAATATCAATTATACCAATAAATATATGAATGTAAGGTTTAGGGTTCAAAAATTCAATTGAGATGAACCTGTATTAATGAAGTATTAATATTAATTTTTTTCAATAAATATACAAAACCGTATTAATCTAAAAAAATAGGACACATAAATTTGTAAAATTTAAATTTTATCTAAAAGTATCAGGTCACAACATGCGAGAAAATTAAGTTATATATGAAAAAAAATACATCATATTTAAGTTCAATAATAATAAATAAAATTTATTAGCAAATACAAATCTCTTTTAAGAAATCAACTACTAAAAAACATGTTTTTCATATTAAGAACTTGCTTCCAACCAATTTTCACTGATTTTACTAATTCATTACCAGTTCAACCAATTCTAGAATAACTCAACCTCTAAAAAAAGAAAAAAAAATCCTAAATCGTAGACCCTATCCCCTAAAAAATACTAAAACTTAAAAGGCATGATTTCAGCATAAAGTTTGGACCCTAGTGTCAGATAACAGAAAATGTTAACCTACAAACTAATCAATATCTATAAATTGTACAAAAATATGTGAATTGCACATCTTTGTCAGCACTTGAACTTCAACAGTAACTTAATTACAAGAGAAAAAAGAAAGCTATGATATTTAACATATTGAAGTTTGATAGAAGGTGAATTGAGGAATGTACACCTTAAAACATTTTTCTAAGCAAATAATATCCCAGTCAGCCAAAAAAACCAGCCATCCAAAACCAGAGATTTCAGAATCTGCTGGCTTCCAAATCCATCAACTCCAATCTAACAAAAGAATGTGAGAAAATGAACAATCAGTAGCCATCCACATTTGTTTGTGTGCATGGTCTTCAAGAAGTCCTGTAAAAAATATAGGTCTAGATCATTGTGATTCACTTTTTTCAGGAACTTCCATTTGAGGAGGTAAGAGGTTTAAGAAGCTTCCTCTGACAGGTTGATTAGCAGCCACAGCTGATTCATCATCTGTATCACATAATAAAACCAATTCATTGAAGAATGTGTCAACCCTAATCAAAGATATGGTGACAAAAAGCAACAGCAACTGCATGAGGATATTCTCGTGACTTGTGAACTCCTGAAGCCACCAATATGTACACAAAAAAATATTTCTTAAAAAATATGTATATAGCAAAAAAACCTACCAAGGGCCATAATGAGTTTTTCTATTCATATATCTTAGAAACTGCAGAATTTGGATTTGGGAGAAAAAAGGGAAGAAGTTTTGTTAAAAATCATATGGTTGAGGTTTACTTTCCCCTATTTTTCTTTATATTTATCTATTTCATTTTAAAACAACATAACATAAACCTTGTAATATGTCAGAATTAACTGCCCCGTGATACAAAGTAGAAGGAAGAAGTATATGCAGTTCTAGAATGGAATCCATTCAGTATAACCTATACTTTCATTGGATGTATAGAAAGACAAATATCGCAAAAATAATAGGAAAACAATAACATATTCTTACCAAATAGGGCCTTAATAGATGGTCTTTTAGGTTTTGTGTTCTTCTTCTTCAATTCAGCTGTTAATGTACACAAAAAATACTTGTGAAGAGAAATGCAGTGATGAATCAAAAAGTGAAGGGTATAAAGTGAAAAAGATAACAGAGAAAGAAATGTTCTCTTTGCACTAGGCGAGGTTCACCAGCATGATCTCAGTAAAAAATTAAGGTATATCAAATCAATGTATTAAGATCCAAAATCAGTTATTAATATTTGTTTCTCATATAGGAAATCTTATATAACACGAGAATAAGACAACTTTTGGAAAGAAATCTGCATCATTTTAATTGCATGGCAATAAAACAAAGAGAAATCTCAATTAAACAACTTTGGAATCAAATTAAATTGACAATAGAATCAAATCTTCTATTAGATTAAATGGTAAAAAAAACTTTACACGACAAAGAAAATATTAAACAGGAATGTTTTTGTTCTGGAAAGAAAATGATGAAAATGAAATGAAAAATTACATAATAGAACAATTATAACACATAGACATGCATATATATATATATATATATATATATATAAATAAATAAACAAATATAGAGAGAGATTTATAAATACCAATTCCTGGTATTTCATGATCATTCACGATTTCAAAATTCTTGTATGTGTAGCCAACGAAGTTAACATCTTTAGATGGCAGCATCTGCAGCAAAAACGACAACTAAGTAACAGCCTGAGCTTCAACAATGGTCCTTGTAAAGCTAATGGTCCATGATTTTCAAATCAGGAGGAAATTGTGCTTAGGGCTACCAATAACACATTTTTTGTTAAATTCCGGAGTCATCCAAAGTAAATTCACTGGCAAACCAAATATTTTTAATGGCAATCTACTACAAGCCTAATAGTAAATTCCAAAAATAATGAATCAACCTACTCGAATTACTCAAACCAATTCAAAGCACCTTATTTTCTCAATTACAGACAAGTTAATGGCCAAGATTTTAAGTGCTTCGCCATATGAGAAACCAACAAAAAATTTATAATAGATAGATTAATGGATGGGTAGATACACTCATGCCAGCCGCTTGTGATGAATAACACAAAATAATCAGATTATGTATAATTTGGACTTCAAAGGAGAAGAAATGGTCTATGCTTGATGTAGAACAACCCAAGAATATTGGTCTTATCTCTAGGATGTGAGATTTATAACACACTCCCTCACTTTGAAGACTAGACATCTTAAGCATGGGACTAAATATTTGTGGGTGGTGTTATAGCAAGTGGCCCGATAGGCCCAACAACCTCGCTAGAATAGACTTTGATACCACATTAAGAAGTGGACTTTAAGTCTAACTCAACTTCATAAAACAGGTTAGTAAGGTGAGGTTTGCACCCACTTATATACTCTAATTTAAACTTATCTCAAGTGAATGTGGTCTTATCTCTAGTTAATGTAAGATTTGTAACACACTCCTCTCGTAGAAGACTAGACATCTCAAGTGTAAGACAAAAATTTGTGGGTGGTGTGGTGTGATAGTAAGTGGTTCGATAGACTTAACAACCTCGCTAGGATAGACTTTGATATCATATTAAAAAGTGAATTTTAAGTTTAACTCAACCTCATAAAACCGGTTACTAAAGTGAGGTTTGACTCATTTATATACTCTAATATGGCCTTATCTCAAGTGAATGTGGGATCTCCAACACCCAATATCTAGAAACCTAATAAGCTATTTCTATTCTAAGTTGGAATAAGATATCCAAAACAGAATAAGATCCCTTAATCAAAGTAACAATAAATAATCCCAGATGAAAGACACTAATTGCATGATTGAAAATCCTAAATAAATAACAAATTTAATGACCCAATCCACATCAACAACATTAACAAATGGTACAATTATAGCAGCTCTTGTAGACCAACTATATACAAAATGTAAATGACAAGAACCAACCTTTCTCCAGGGCCCTGCCTTTGAGGAAGCTACAGTTTGCTTGTCTACCTACACATCATTAGTAAAACAAAAACAGCATCCCATTGGTGGCAACAAAAAACAAATGAAATCTTCTGTATCCATGAACAAAGACATATAATATACCTCTTCAAACTTCTCAAAGTTTTGCGTATCTAATTCATCATTGACCTCAGGTATGAAAGCAGCTTTCATTTTGTACAGTTTGTCCCATTCGATACCTTTGAACCATGGATGGGCCTACACAACATAATCGACCACTTATTGTTAATGTACAACTGTATCCCAAAGTAAATTGTAAAATATAGCAAAGAACACACCACAACACCTTTATTTCGTCAGCTCCTTTTGTTCCAAGCCTCTGCTCCACATTACACAGGAGTCTACAAATAAGATCTTTTGCCTCTGCTGAAAGTTTAGCTTCTTCTGGAAATTTCAAATTAGTTCTCCAATTTACTATCTGCAAATTGAAGGTAAAGTACGATACAATTGTAATATAAGACAAAACAATGTTACAATAAAAGGAAGCCATGGAAGCAATCAACTGAACCCATTATAAATAGTGGATAACTATGAAATGTCATTTATTACTATTACTATTGCCATAACTAACAACAGAAACATGATACAAATAATTTACATGCAACAAGAAACTATAATAAGAGGGAAAGTAAATAATATCATGAGAAAGAAACAATTGTCTAAATCAGGAAATCAATTTTTTTCTGAAACTTGTTCTTCATTGATCAACACTCAATAATTGCAGCGTCCTAACAAATTCAATATTTCCAAGCCTTTCTGAACTCTATTCCCTCTGTTGGATTATTTTTATCTAAAAAAGATGCAATCACACTTTCCCACTTGACCCAAAGTTGCATTCTTAGCTACTGGTAATGTTTTACAAGACTCTTGACATTATTTGTACAACATTAACCAGATAATTTTTCAAATAATAGTTACATTGTACGGTTTGAACATTTAAACCTCAAAGAACTCAATGGACTCAAAGTCCTACATGGCGTAATTCAATTAATACAAAATGGGGGTCCGTATGCTACCTTTCTACAAGTCAACATTGGTTCATCTGAGTAAAAGGGTGGATATCCCACAAGCATTTCATACATTATAGCCCCTAGAGACCACCTGGATGAATTAACATAACATCAGAATGAACTGAAACAATAAAAAGTTCACAAAAAAAAGGAAGGTCTAGGGTAGACTATTGAATGGAAAAGTAGAAAATATATTATCTAATACCAATCACATTCGACGCCATATCCTTTCTTCAGCAGAACTTCTGGAGCAATATAATCAGGTGTTCCAACAGTAGAATAGGCCTGCGTTTTTAAAGGAAAGCTTAAAACTGAGGCAAAATCTAGTGTTCAACAATTTATACATTAAATTACAGGATTTAAGGTAGGGAAGGAAGAAATGAGACTCCAAAAAACAAAAAAGTAGATTGATATTATGTGTGAATGATATGTTCCGTAAGACAGGGCATTAACCCCTATTTATACTAGAACTGGGATTTAAGAGCAAGACTTCTAATCCTAATAAAATAACATAATTGATCCAAACAAATCTACATTCTTGATGGGATTTTTAGAGTTTTTGAAAATATGTTATGGAGATATATGAGATATATTGTATAGAGGAGATGTATCTTATTTTATTCACGTACTCTATATATAAAATAAAATTGTAACAAAATATCAAATATTAACAATATCTCAATATTAACTACCTAAATCTAAATAATAAATGAATATATTTTTTCTCTTTATGGAAAAGATATTTTAAAATAAAATCTAGAAAATTTCCTAGAAATTAATTTAAATAAAAGAAGATATTAAACAAATATTTCCAACAATTCTCTCCCTCAAAGATCCACAATATTTTACAGATATTCTAATAGCCCCATCAAGCCAAACCTAAATGATCCAAACAAATCTAAATTCTCTCCCTCAAAGATCCAAAAAGATATTTTATAGATATTCTAATAGCCCCATCAAGCCAAACCTAACTAAGCTTTACACATATAAAATGAACACTTTAAAATAAAAAATTACAAAAAATATAGTAACTTGGCGCAAACCCCATGCACTCGCTCCTCCTTTAGAGTTTGTTTAGCAATATTTGTGTCTATGTATTCAACTTTTTATCATTAACATCAGTCCCTAATTTCAGTGAAAGACTACCCTATAGTTTTCATATGATTGAAGGTATTGGGACCAAAATTCAAATTCAACATAATCCTGAATTGCTTTATCTTGCAGTCATGTCAATATGTAAATTTTTCATCACACCAGAAAAATAGCACTTTCGTTCTCTTTTCCTGATACTCTGCATCTTCAACTTTTTCCAGTTTGACACGCCCTCCGTACTTACCCTTCTCAAGTGTTGCCCCTTCCTCCTTTCTATTTCCAAATATATTTCAGTTAGACAACATTGTTCCCTTGCGCACCTCCTGCAACTGGTCCAACACCTATCGCATGGTTATATCCATTTTCTGCACCATTTGTCATCTTGTCTGACATACCCTTGTTTCATGCTAGCTTTTCTCCACATTATCCACTCTAGAATCCATTTTTGAGCTTAATCATAAATGCCTTCTTCTGCTCGACGAACCACCTCATAGTTAACTAGTAATTGGGAAAAGATTTAGAGATTCCAAGATCACAAAATTAATACATTTTTTTCACAGTAGGATCCTTTTTTCAGATTAGTATGACCCAAGAGGAAATGATGTACAATTCAAGAGTTCCCAGAAACTCTCCCAATATACATTACAACCACAGCCTCCCTTCTTTGACCAACCTCCTACTTATTCTACTAATTAAAGAACATTTAATTACAACTATACTCTAACTGCTCTTTCTTACAACTGTATTCCAGTTAGTTATAACTACTCTAAGTGCTGAGTTAGTTACAACTGTAGCATTTTTATCCCTATCGTCATTTTTGTTCCTCTGTCTACTCACATACACTTTCCTAATGACGAGTTGTGTATTGCTTTCACATCCCCCAAAAAAGATACCTATAAAATAAGCATATCAACATCCAAAAAATGAAAAAAATGCATATATACTTTGGTCTCTAAGATATTATATGTTCTTTGGTCCCCAAATGTTTCCATTTACACAAATATATATGAACTTGTTAGGAAGTTGAGAATTTTGGTAGGGTGAACTTGTTATCAAGTTAACGAATTCAAGGACCAATTTGCATAAACAAAAAAAATACAAGGACAATAGGAACACAAGGAATATCTTTCAAGGACCAAATGGTATATTTACTCCCAAAAATATAAAACAGAGATCAAAATTCAAAATCAGATGAAACTATATGTAATTAACGATTAATTGTTTACTTAATCCAAGAAATGGTGTCGGCCTGAAAATAAACAAGGAATTAAACTATTCATAAATGTTTATGGACACTAATATTGAGCATCTTACAAGCATTCGCCGATTTTTCTGCCAATGCTGTAGTTGTTCCTGTTGTGTTCGTTTAGGAGCCACTGGCCGTCCATCACTTTGGAGGGCTCCACTTCGGTTAGTTCCAACAGAAAAGTCCTTTTCTTGAAGATTACTGCAGTCTAGCGGTTTACATAATCCAAAATCTGATAATTTCATGTGACCATTTCTATCTAGCAGCAAGTTGTCAGGCTTGATATCTCTGGAATGCATTTAAAAATCAGATTATTAAAGCACTTATAGATCCAATAGAAGACCACCGTAAGTATTGGTGATCCATTTCATAAAAGAATACCAAAACTTTCCATTATTTGATGTTATTGTTTACACATTTGAGTTTACCTATGAATATAATTATGTTTATGAATTGACTCTATGGCTAGGACAGTCTCCCCAACATAGAACCTGGCTTCATCTTCTGTCAGTATATCCTTCCGCATCAGTAATGTCATCATATCTCCACCAGGTAGATACTCCATTATGAGATATAGATATTCCTCATCTTGAAAGGAACAGTAAAGTTTAACAATGCAATTGCTGTCAACTTCAGCAAGTAGGTTTCTCTCAGCTTTGACATGTTCAACCTGAAAAAATTATCCAATAAGTTTAAGAAAACACTATTTACCCTAACAATGTGATCATTTCTATACCTGGCCTCTACGAAGCATCTCTGATTTCTTAAGCTTCTTCATAGCATATACATGACCAGTGGCCTTCTCCCGGCAGACTCTAACCTATGAAAAGATGGAATTTCAAAAGTGTAACAAATCATTAGACAAATATCAATGTAAAATCGGAGTTCCAAAAAATATACTCATTCCTTGCCAAAGAGCCTATGCAATAACTGCACTATGTCTCCAAGCCAAATCCTTCATAAAACTTCATAGGCTACTCAGTGGTGGAAACAGCTAATATGCATAACACAAACTGGAGTTTTCTTTGCAACTGGAATAATTCATATAACTTAGCAATCCAAAAGAGAACTTAAACCAGCACAATCTCAAAATACAAAGGTTCTTTAAACTGTTAAGTTGGAGGTTCTTGATTGTTAAGATAAATCATATATGTGATAAAATCGGTAGTTAAATATTATGGTTGTTGAAAATCAGGGATTTATGCAGCTGTTCTGTTAATAGAATAAAATCAGGGATTTATGCAGTTGTTATTCTGTTAATTATAGGGATTCTTGTGTATATATACTGCACTGATCTATGAATAAAATACATTAGAATTATTCTCTGAAACAATTCTATAGGTGAAACTTCATTTATCATCACTACTAATTTTTAAATAGCAAGATCCCCTTTGAAGGACTGCTCCTCCCGGACATGCCTAAGCTATATCCTTGATTTAAATTTTTTTAACATGTGTATAGAAACAAGTACAATATATATGATGGGCTTATGGCAGTCGGGCCTCCAACTACAGTTTACAAGAGAAAGAAGAAAGGGGTTAAGGGTATAATTGAGAAGGAGAATTCTGTTAGAGAAACAGTGGAGGAGGCTAAAAGAATATGGCCAGCTGTAATGAGGGGATTGGAGAGACAGTTATGGCTAATCATGGAGGGGACATGAATATGAGGGGTGTGGAGCAAGGAGTGAGGAGTAAAGGGGGGGTGACTTTTGCCACTGGGCAGAGAGCATACTCTGAGTAGATTTTCCTTTTGCAGTTTCTATTTGCTTCTTTCTTATACTAATTGCACTGCAATCAAGGCTAGTTCCTTGAATTCCCATCAAATATTAATAGTAAATTTCATTTCCTATCAATATAACAGAGTTAAATAACTAATTTGGGTGTCATTACTCAAAATATGATTAGCAAGTCCACCTCTAAATATCAGGAACAGCCATGAAAAATAGAGAAGAACTAAAGTGATCCGAATATTAAAGAGAGCTATAAACTTGTAATCAGAGTTTATGGTTTCAAATTGCAATCAACATTTCCAGCCTCCACGCATACATGTCAGTGAACTCCTTTTAGTCACTGGAGGTAACAGTAACCAATGCAATCTACTCAAGATTCTACCTGGGATTAGGAAGGGAGTGAAGAATTATAAGAGTAAGGTCCTACCTAAAATGCAAAATTATACTGATATACACATGCACATGCATAAAAATAATATAGATACGGCAAAAAAACCTTTAAATCACAACGTTAAACCATCTTAAATTGGAAAATCATAATAATAAATTGATAAGAAGTAGCTTATAAATGTGAAAACAATTAACCATCTTTTCTTTCAGTTGATAAACAGTACATTTAAATTTGAAAAGAAAATAAATTATGACAATTATGATACATAAATCAGAAAACAGAAATTCATTCAATTATGAAACATAAAAAAGAAAATGACTACATATACTGTATGTACAGTTTGGGGCAGTTCATTACAATATTTTACCCTAAGAAAAGGGCCATCAGCCATCACCTCTCCTCCCTAATTCTAATAAAAAAAGAGAAAACAATAAAATAAAATTTAAAATCAATTTATCCACATATCGTTCAAGTAATATTCCATCAATCAGCCTTTTGTGCCTGCTGAGGGCCAACAAACAACCGGACAGCCCTGAAGCCAATAGCAACAGTAACAACAGCCAGAACAGCGATCATAGCGACAATCAAGAATAGGCACAATCACCGCCATGGCATCCACCAACACCCTGTTCTGGCACTGATGCTGAAGGACAAAAGTCGAGTTCCTCCACCTCAGAAGAAAAAAGGTGAGAGACAGATGGCTTTGTTGCACTCGCAGAATAGAAAGGGATAGACTAATATTATAGGTTTTTGGAACCTAACAGAAAAGGGGAAACTCATTCAGGATCATTGATCCTGTGATTACATGGCCAAGATCACAATCCTGATGCAATCTGACCTCGCTGCAAGTTAGCTTTGCTCTAGGGGAAAAGATTCATAGAATCATACAAGTCAACCAAGTAAATCATAATTTTAACAACACTGACAGTAACATTATTGCCAAGATCTGTTAATATAAAAATTATTAAGGTCAAACATAAAGATGGTTCTACTTGGATGCATACAGACAGTTGCACTTAAATGCATATTAAGATAGTGCATACCTCTCCAAATGCACCCTTCCCAATCATAGTCAGCGGCTCAAAGTCATCAGCCCCCATCTTATGCCTCTGCAGCCGCATGTATTCCCTCTCCTTTTTCTCCAAATACTGAAGCAAGTTGTGTTGCTCTTCCTCAGACACTTCAGCATCTGCCAACTTCTTTTCTAGCATATTACGTCTGCAACAAACAATCCATTTAGCTCCTTTTAAAGACTTAAAACAATTTCCATTTTCATTAGCTATTTTGCACATAATAACATATCACTTCAGAGACCATTAAAGACAATCTCACACAAAACTATATTCCAGAATCAGTTGGAAGAGAGTTTGCTTGGCAACTAAAAAAGCAGGGACAATCAGCTCAGAGATGCAAATAAGCACGCTAGAAAATTACTTTATAGGTACAGAACTCATCACGAACATTAGATTGAATTGTCGTCATGACCTAAAATATATAAATTGAAGCAAAGATACCTTTCCTTCCTCTCCTGCAGGCTTTGCATCTGCTTCTTGTAATGATTTTCTATGTACTGCTTTGCAGCTTCAACCTTCTGCTTGGTTACATTTGAAGGCGCTTCTTCATTTGTTGGAGGCTTTGGTCCTTCTTTGGTCACGCCTGTAGTTTCTTTTGCAGACTTCATTTTATCGTTTCCCTTGAACTTACTAAACCACCGCCTTGTAGTTTCCATTTTATTTGTTCACTTCTTAAGCTTCCGTTTTTGTATTTCTACTTCACCAAACACTAAAGACCAAAAGATTTGGCAAACAAGGATCTCGTTTCACTAGACATGAAAATCAAGGCACTATTGTTCTTCACCGGAAGAACCGAAGGCAAATTAACTGCTACTTCTGTCCATGGAAGAAAATAAACAACACTCAGCTAACTATCCACCACATGGTAATAGCTGATCGGAATTAAGACTAAAACACTGATAAAGGAAAACAAAACACAAATAACTCATGGGTTCGCTTGTTAAGCAAGTAAAGAACAAATCAGATGAAAAGGTTGATCATAACTTGTCCAACTTCAAGCAAAGGAACTGTCAGAGAAACCATAGTACTGAAAGTAAAAATTAAACCTAAACACAACCTTGTCAAACTCATGATTCTAGGTAAACTTATGGACTTCCGAACATAAGCTTGGAAGTCTACTTACCTAGTATAAAAAATCATATTAAAAAACTATTAATGACACATATGCATAGCATAATACTCTTAACATGGCAAGAATTAACATTTCAACTTCATCAAAAAGCAAAGTACCAAATAACAATAATAAAGTGTGATAATACATTATTAGTACTAAATAAGATCAAACTACATAAATGACCAAATCATATATAAATTCATCAAAACATAAGTTCCAAAAGTGAAAATATTTCAAAAAGAGTTAAAATATTAAAATCATTTGAACCCTAGTAAAACACTGTCACTTTCTGTTCAATGGGGGGCAAAATTTACAATTCATTTCATGCTTGTTACCTCGCTTCTTCGCTCTAAGAGTTTAATGACATTATTTAAGTTTATCTAGAAATAGTTTCATTTGGGACTCATCTCATTTTCTCTATCTAGAATCAAAAACTCATAAGAGTCTACAAGTTAAGGAATTGTTTGACAACCAAACCTAAAACAATTCAAAAGTGGAACCTCCAGTCACAAATTTTAGAAAAGCTGAAGCATTGCCAACAGTCCCCATTTCAAAACAAACCCTCCAAAAGAATTTTGCTTTTCCACACCATCAAACGTTTTCATAACTTCTAGGTTTCTTCAAAAGAGCACACAAGACACACACAAGTATATGCAAAACCAACGAAATCAAAAGCCAGAATACCTATCCAGCGCATTGCAATTAAACAATTCACAGTACATGTCAAAATCACTCTTCTGGGCAGCAAGAAACATGGTCAAAACACGATCTTTTTGGATAATCACAAAAAAAAAACGATTTTTTCCCTTTCCCCACATGTTCCCACTGACCCAGTGACAGATAAAGGATAAGACCTCCCACATATACACACCCAAAAATAAATAAACAAAAACCAAGAAATCAAAGTCAAAACTGATTAAACAACACTGGCACAAGTATAAATTTTGATTGAAAGAGGAGGAAAAATGGAACCTTGAATCTGGAAGTTGCGAGAGAAAGAAGTGAAGAAAGGGTGGTGGAAGAGCGTAGAGAAGCAGTTTGCTTTGTTGTTGTTGTTGATGTGGTTGATGATGATGACGATGATGGTAGTGACAGTGATGTGAATGCGATTCAATTTGCTGGTTTTAGCTTTTTGTTTTGTTGTGAGTTGAAAGTTCGCAGTTGAAAGTTGGAAGGCACTTTTAGAATAATATTAAAGTTGGATGGATATTGGATGCACAGTGGAAACCGAGTTCTCTCTTCTTTCCTTTCTTTCTATTCCACCTTACCCAACTCACACCCAACACAGCACACTAAGTTTCTTTTCTTTTTTCTTTTCTTTTTTCTTCTCCATTTTGTTGTTACCCTCAGAACACGGATTCATTAATTGCTTCGATTTTCAAACATCCATGACTAAACACGCTTTGAATTTATTTCTAATATTCTAAATTTAATTATATTCTCTTAAAAGTTACTACTTTCTTTTATGATGGTCATGTCATAAGTGTAAAATCTTTACCCTTTTTTGTTAATAAATTCATCTCTCACAAAAAATTTATTAAGCTTTAAATGGGATTTTTAAACAAATATTTACAAGACTTGAATTCAAAACATTATATTTAAAGCATATAAACTCAGTTGTGCTGGAAATAATGTCGGTTTCTTTTAATATATATTTAATATTCAGCATACTTAATGTTAATATTTAATGTTTCTATATGTTTTATATATTACAATAGTTAAAATTTGCATTGTTTATAAAACAAAATTGCAACATGAAAGTTGAGAAAGAGAGGAAAGAGAAAAGTAACCTCAATTGTGACAATCTTGGTCAACTTTAATTCAGTTTCATGGATTTTTTTTTACACGATAAGTGTGAGGAGATGTGCCTTCGATTTGTTAAAACAATATTACACAATGTAAATTAAAATGTATATTTAATTTTGAAAAGAAAATGGTAAGACCACACAACTAAATAAATAAATGAAAAAAAAACATTTTTATTCCATTTATAATATAATATTATACGTTAATTTTGTATAATAAAATATTGTATTACACTTGTCGAGTTCCTATAATAATAAAAATATTATTTTATTCTCAACAAATGTATTAGCTTAATAGTTATTATTAAATATAGTTTTTTCTAATTTAGACTGTTGTAAACCAGTAATTTATCAATCCTAAATTGGTAAAATAATTTTGGAAGACTAAAATTAAATTATATTTTATTTCTAGTTATATTATGTTAATTTTGTATCCTAAATTTTTAGATTTACCTTTTTCTTTGGTATTACATTATAACTTTAAAATATTTTTATCTATTTTACTAGTAGACATATATTATAAATAATAAATTATTGTTTATGTTCTAATTGTATAATTTAAAATATTATTTAATAACATTTTTAACTTTCAATATAGTAATTTATTATATACTTGATTATATGTAATTTTGAAAGTGATATCACATTTTACAATCACTTGTATATTAATAATTATGTACCAACTTTGATTCAAATTCATATATTAAATTATTCCATAATTAACATTTTTATCCATTTTTTTGCACTTTGGAATCAAAGAGTTCTTGTACGAAACATCTCACTTGTATAGATATAAATAATAAATAATATTACTATTATTAGTTTCTAAACATGATGTAATAATTTATTTCTTTAAGAAATTAGATTTTGAAAATATAATAAAATATTATTAATTATCTTACATATGAATGGATGTCTTTCAAAATAATAATAATAATATAATCTTCTTTGAATTTATTTTCTTGGCAATTTAAATTAATCATATAATTAAAATGTAATATATATATATATATATGTATGTATATGTATAGATAGATAGATAGGTATACCTTTTAAATGTAATAAAATTTGAAGTTTATTAGTGTTTAGTTGTAATTATTGAGTATAGCTTTTTTGTATCGATATGTCTCACATTTTTTAATTTTAAATAGGTGTAAAATTCTAAATAGTTTGTTATTTATAGAATACTAAAAAATTATTTTGAAAAAACAAATGTTGAACTTTTTTTAGAAATAGATGTTAAGAATAATTATTAAAGGACTTAAAATATAGTGAAATTTTTAAATTTTAAATAACTAGAAATAGACCTGAAAGAAACTAATCTAAAATACTTTTCTATCTCTAGTGTTTATTTGTCTCTAAATATTTTCCTTTCTTATAAAAGTCTTTTAAACCAATACGAAATTACCTAAATTAAGTATAGTTTTAAAATATAATTCAACTTCTTTCTTCTTCTTTTTTTTTTTCCTTTCTATGTCCTATAATCTTATAATTTCATTAATCAAAAACACTTTTGATTGTATATATACACAGGAAGTGTTAAAATCTTAAATTTGAGAGAAATAAATTATTTTAAAATTTTAAATTATGATTTTTAGACTTAGTTACTCTCCTTAAAAAATAAATATTATTTATTTTATATATATATATAACATAAGTAATTATTTAAAAGTAGTCATGAAAGTTCATAGTATGTGATACTATTAACAAAAGTTAATAGGTAGTTTATGGTTTCAATACTCACATTATAGTCTAATTATGTCAATTTTCAGCTTGAATAGATAGTATTCTTAATATTCATACAATTCTTAACTCAATTTTAAATTATCCTTTATTACTAAAATCACTATGAAAAGAGTTAGTTTTTCTTATCTTAATTTACCTTAATCTTTAAAGTAATCAAGTTTTAAAAAAGGTAAATTAAAAATATTCTTTATTGTTTCCAGAGAAAGTGAAATAAACATACTCTAATGAATTAATACTCAATTTTTTTTCATTGCACATGTACCAAAACATCCTTATGCAGATTAAAGGGGAAAAAATGGAACTAAATTTTGAATACAAATTTTTTTCTTTAAACAAAGTTACTTTTTTATTATATTGAAAATAACAAGAAAAAAAAACCTTCTTTTTAACTTCTACAACTAAGTCTTATGAATTCTTTTAAAAAAATTAAAGTAATCTTTAATTTAGAAAAAACCAATGTCCTAATTTTGTACAAAAATAATATATATATATATAGTTACTTTTTAATGAATGCTTATTGGCACAAACTATTAGTAAAAAATTAATGCTTCAATAATCTCTAATAATCTGTAATCTCTATTTTACATGTACATATCAAACTTTAAATTAATTTTTAATCTAAAATATATGAATAATTAAATATAACTTTTTATATTTCAATATACAAGTTATTATAATATAATTTATATTTATATATTGAAATATTTATTGTAAATTGTAAATTATAAAAATATTAGTATATAAAATAGTTTTTTTATGCACCATCAATTTTAAGATTTAACTAATTAGAAATGAATATTTATATAAATTTTAAACAATTACTGTGAAAAGCAATGAGCTATTTCTTTTTTAAAATGCTATTATGCTTCCTAAAGTTTGGAATAAATATATAATTTTATTTTTAAACTAAAAAATAAATTTAATTCTTCAAATCTGAGAAAAATACATGTAAAGATAAAAAGTATCTTCTTTCAAATTTGAGGAATTAAAACGTTTTTTTTTCTAAACGAGAATCAAAATGATATTTATTTCAAATTTTAAGGCCTACAAATATAATTACATCAAATAAAAGTGATATTCTTGTTTTTATATATTTTTAGCATTTCATTCATTAATTTTTTAGAGTAAATAATCAATTTATTTTATAAATTATAGTTTCCTACCATTTTAATTACTAAAAGATTAAAAATCAAATTAATTTTATAAATATTTAAAATTTAATTGAAATTTCTAAATTAACTTTTTTTTATTTTGTTTGTAGCTTGAGGGTTTCAATAATAATAATAATAATAATAATAATAATAATAATAATAATAATAATAATAATAATAATAATAATAATATATTCAAGATTCAAAACAAATAGAACTAATTTTAGAAAAATAAATGAAACCTTACAATATTTGAAGACTATACTTATTTTTTTTAGTTTTAGATAGTAAAATGAACAAAACGCACAACACAACAAAGCCAACAAAAACCCTAAACTAAACTAAACCCTCTGCAAAAACTGCCTGCAAAATCCATGGCGAAATCATCAAAACGCAGCAGCAGTGGCAACAGCTCCGATTTGAAGAAGAAGAAGAGGAAGAGCAAGAAATCAGGTCCCGAAGGCGTAGCCATGAAAGTGAAGGCCAACAGCAACAAGAGCAGTGGCAGCGGCGGCGGCGGCAATCCCTTTGAGTCGATTTGGTCGCGACGGAAATTCGAGGTGCTGGGCCAGAAGCGGAAGGGTGAGGCCCGCCGCATGGGCCTGGCCCGATCACTGGCGATTCAGAAGCGGAACAGCACGCTCCTGAAGGAGTACCAGCAGAGTGCAAAGTCCTCGCTCTTCGTCGACAAGCGAATCGGAGAGAACGACCTCGCCCTCGACGAGTTCGGGAAAGCCATCTTGCGATCCCAACGCGAACGCCAGGTTCTCAATAATTTATTATTTGTATTATTTTTTGCAAATGTATGATAGTTTTTAGTTTAATTTTTGCATGGAGTGAACCATCAACCTACTAGAAATATACTGTTTTTAAAGTAGCTATGGTAAACGTTAAGAACTTTAGCATTGGAGGGCTGTTAGCAACACTCTGGTGATAAAATAGAAGTGGGAGACTCGTAAAAAATTGTGATTTATTTTAGTTTTCGCCCAGTGTAGACTATATCAACCCATTGAAGCTACTGTTTTTTAAAGTAAGTGAATGACACAAAATGTGCTTAAGTGAATGTGTTGCGATCATTTTTCTTTAGCATACATGTCTGGATCACCGTGTAAAAAAGTTTTGAGGAGTTAGAGTAACACGCTATATTATTATTGGTTAAAATTGATTGGGAATTACAAATAGATATGTTTAGCTTATTAAATAAGAAGTTAGGCCCACCGATTTTTGTGATTTTCAATAATGTTCAATCAATGAATAAGAATGTCTTCAAAAGAGTATGTTAGTTTTTTTAGCATTTGTCAACTGTTTTATAGTTTTCAGTGTGTTTAATTTAATTTTTGTAAATTTATTTTAGAATAAATAATGTATGCAATGGCAATGGATTACAATGTCTATGTCTTCTAATCACAAACTGCCTATATGTTGTAAGTATGTTGGTGTTTATGATAATTATATTAAAATTCATACCATTGATGAATTTTGATTAGTTGACAATGAAAACCTATTTATTTTATTTTAACTCGGTGTTGCTGATGTGCTATTACTCATTTCTCTTTCTTTGGGTGGTTTTAGTTGAACATGAAGCTGAGCAAGAAAAGCAAGTATCACTTATCTGATGGAGAGGAAGATGATTTTGAGGGAATTGATTCTCTTGGAAGAGATGATTTTGAGGAAGAGATGCTTCCTGACGATGTTGATACTGAGACTCATGGTATGTGAACTATGTGGTAATTAGGTGATTTTATGTAATGTTTTTTTTTTTGGTGACTGCTGAATTGATGGCTTATTTGTGAGCATTCTGCTTCAATTGTAATGAATTTCTTACTAAGTTGCTTGTGTTATTTTTGTATCTTGTGTTTATGCTGAGTGCTGGTTTTGCAGACGAAATAGGTTTGGTCCAGCATAGAATGCAGATACCAGGGGAAATTAATGCGGTTGACGGGGAGGAGAATGTAAGCCTGTAATGCTATCATTATTGGCAACCTTACCTTTTTTCCCGTTTATGATGGCATTGTGCCTACATGATGTGTTATATCATGTATGGATTATCTAATCTGCAAGTGATTTCTCATGTGGTGATTATCAGAAATATTAATATCCTGTCCTTGCAAAATTTTTGCAATTGTTGCTCGAATTTTGAAATACTTTGAAGTTGGTTCTTAAATGTGACATCTTCTGCAGAGACACAAAAGCAAGAAGGAAGTGATGGAGGAAATCATCACAAAAAGCAAATTTTACAAGGTTGGGAATATTTCTCTTTGATTAGGGCTAAAGTGATTTATTTGTCTTCTACATGTTGTTGACATCTTTTCTTCCCTCCAATATTTTCCAGGCTCAAAAGGCTAGAGATAAGGAAGAAAATGAACACTTGGTGGAAGAATTGGACAAGGACTTCACTTCCTTGGTTCGCTCTGAGGCCTTGTTATCTTTGACTGAACCCAACAAGATGAAAGCTTTGAAGGCTCTTGTGAACTCCAATGAACAAAGTAATAAGGACTACATACCTGCCAGTCGTACAATGGAAAATTCTGTGCAGGTACCATTTATCCACGAATTTCCTCTTATATTATAAGAACATCCTACCTTCTAACTTTCTCTTTTTGGCAGGAAAAACCTGATGACTATGACAAACTTGTAAAACAAATGGGATTGGAAATGCGTGCTCGCCCTTCAGACAGGACAAAGACACCAGAAGAGATTGCTCAGGAGGAAAAAGAACGTCTAGAGCAATTGGAGGTATACTTACACGACTTTTAACCCTATGTTTGTTATTATACAATTAATAAATTACCATTACATATGAAGGAGCATTTTCCCACATTTTTTTTTATAATAAAACTCTGATCTTAGCTATATAGATGAGAGCTACATTTTAAAGTGGTTTACACTATTGTTATGGTGGAACTGGAGGGATGAGAATGAACCCAAAGCTGGTAAACTAAAATTCATGAATCATGATTGATGTTTGTATTTAGTATAATATTTTTTTTTGTGAGTGAGTGAACCTGGCAGCTCACAAGGTAAAGTTGTATTTATCTTTATTTTGAGAGTAAACTAATGAATCCTGTTTTTCATTATTTTAGGAAGAGCGGCAGAAGAGGATGGTTGCTGCTGAAGATTCAAGTGATGAAGACAATGATGATTCAGAAAAGGCATCTGAACAGAAACCAAGATCTCTCTCTGGTGATGATCTGGGTGATTCCTTCTCTGTCAATGAACAGATAATGACTAAGAAGGGTTGGGTTGATGAGATTCTTGAAAGAAATGATGAAGAAGATTCTGCTAGTGAAGATGGTGAAGATTCTGATGATACGGGAAGCTCTGAAGATACTGATGAAGAATCAGATGAGGGACTTGAAGAGCACCAGAAGGATCTTTCTCTAAAAGATTGGGAACAAAGTGATGATGATGATATTGGTGCAGATTCAGAAGATGGAGACGAAGATGATAATGATGATGACAAAGAAACAGATTATGAAGACCTTGACGGGGTAGAAAGATTAGATGCTGCAGTTCATATAAAGGCGAAGAGAGATGATTCTGTTAAAAGTTTGAAAAGAGATAAGGATTCTTCAAATGAAAAGAAGATAGATGTCGGAGGAAAACAGTCAAAAGAGTCGGACATTCCTTATATAATTCAAGCTCCCAAGACCTTTGAAGAATTATGTTCACTGGTTGATAAATGTTCAAATTCCAACGTTATTTTGATCGTCAATCGGATTCGCAAAAGTAATCCAATCACACTTGCAGCAGAAAATCGAAAGAAAATGCAAGTATGAAACTCATTCCTTTTTGTCTAGACTGATATTCTCGTCATGCTTCTCGTATATATTGTGTACTGAATCCATAATTGTTTTATCGGAAAAGTGCAATCTCTTGGACATTATCAAATTGCAATACTTTTTCCTTTGGTATGAACTTCAAAGTTTTATTGACAATTAATGGAAAACGTATATCAATTACTAAAAATATTTCCCTCAACTGTGAAACCAAGCTTAGGGAACAGAGTACTGTTGCTGTAGTTACTGCCTATAGGGTAATTACTGTCTATAGTATAGTGATTGAAACCTTTTCTCAAACTGATTTGGTTCAGATAAGGCCATTCTTTTTTGAAGGAATCCTGCATCGTTGATTTGGTCAAACTAATGGTTTGATAATACAAGCCAACACGATGGCTTTTGATATATGTAAATTTTGTTTGTATGCAAGTACTTGTGTGTCTATGTTCTGTTAAACTTTTTAATTGTTTATTCATTTAAATTCAATTAGTTTGCTCTTGAAAGCCATTCATGCAGATGTACACTCTTTTATTATCCCCTTTGGTAGCATCCTGGAATTAAGCATTGGGTAGTTGAACATGAAGGTCCAGTTTGTATTTCCATTCACGGGGATGAAATGGATATGTATTATGAATGGTTCATTATGTATTTGAAAATTGTTTAGAGTTAGGAGGTTGGGGTTAAAATCTGTAGTACTTAATAGAATTTGAGAGAAGAATTGACTTAGAGATTCAAGCCAACAGGGCCGATCTGCTGGTTAACAGTCAGGAAAATAACGTACAATGGTTTGATCATTGAACTGTAACTCAGTCCTCCTTGTCTTCTCTTTTCACTGTTAATTGTTACTGAACCAAAGATAGTTCATTAACTGATGGTTGTTTTTGTTCTTTTTGTAGTAGACCAGATTGCACTAGCACTATTTTTGGATGTAACATTTGACACTATTACATTCCGTTTCTAAATATTTTATCAGGATATTGTGGTTTGTTATTGTTATATCATTATATGTCTAACTATATGGGAGGTGTTTATAATATATTTCACTTTTCAGGTATTCTATGGAATATTGCTGCAATATTTTGCTGTTTTGGCAAGTAAGAAACCACTGAATGTCGAGTTACTCAATATGCTGGTGAAACCATTGATAGAGATGAGTACGGAAATCCCATACTTTGCTGCAATATGTGCTCGCCGCAGAATTGAAAGTACTAGAAAGCAATTCATCGAGAGCATCAAGAAATCAGGTCAAAATTAATATAGTTGAATAGTTGCATTCTCTATGTTAACTATTGTTGAGAACTATGATTTGTTCGATATTTTGGTAACACCTGTCTGTAATTTTTCTCTAGTCACAGAAAGTAGCTCTTGGCCTTCTTCAAAAACATTGTGCCTCTTGCGTTTGTGGTCCATGATATTTCCATGCTCTGACTTTAGGCATCCAGTTATGACCCCTGTGATATTGTTGATATGTGAATATCTGATGCGTTGCCCAATTGTATCTGGTCGGGATATTGCTGTCGGCTCTTTCCTATGCTCTATGCTTCTCTCAGTAAGTACTTCCTGCATTGAGTTTATTCTGTCTAACTTGTTTGCTTTTCATCTGGCATCACCAATAATTAATTCTGAAGGAGTATAATTGAATTCTACCATTAAATGGTGACAATGTATGCAGTCAAAATGGAAAAATTTGTTTCCACAAATGAGTTTTGTTTTTGGATGATTTACTTACTAAGATATTTATTGTATTACTGAACTTCATTTTTCCCTTTTCTTCCCTCGTTAAATTTTCTGATTTCTTATGTACTGAATATAAAATTCCAGGTATTTAGACATTCTAGAAAATTCTGTCCTGAAGCAATAATGTTTCTTCGAACTACACTGTTGGCAACTACTGAAAGTAAACATATTTCAGACGAAGATTCCCAGGTATGACTTTTTCCATTGATCATCTGTAGTTTGATTCATATTATGTGATGGGTGTATGTATGTATATATTTATATTTATAGTCTATTGGGACCACTTACCTAATTACGTGTTATTGGCCTCCTCCGTTCTTCTTTGAACATGAAAACAATTTTAGTAATTTAGTCCTTTGGTAGAAAACTACAGTCCTCACAATTGTCGATATTGTTGTCTACTCTTTCCATTTAGATTGTACCCTCATTTCCTTGTAAACAGTTCTTTTGCTACTGCAAATTTACTTGAGAAAACAAGAGCATTTGGACAGTTGCTGTACATTTTTTTTGCCTTTTGTTCTGATGCTCTATACGATAACTTTTTGTCTTTTTTCCAAGTTTACAATTCCAAGGCTAAATTGACAATAAGTAATAAATATGGGAAAGGGCCATTTTACTTTTTCTTTTATTATTTAATTACTATACCTCTAACGTAATAGAGAGTAGAAAAACATTTGATGGAGGATTATTATGATATCCTAGCACTCGAGTAAATCCACAACCTTGTTAGACCTTGCATTTGGGGTGCAATATCGAGATGAGGTGCTGTTCTTCTTGGTTGTACTACAGTTTCATGTTTGGACACTGAAATGACCATATAATTTGTTTTATCAGTTATATCATCTTATGGAACTGAAAGCTCTCAAGCCTCTCCTTTGCATACATGAGACAGTGAATGCTATTAGCCCTCTGAATTTCTTCAAGATTATTGACGTGCCAGAGGACTCCTCTTTCTTCACTGAAGTTGATTTCAGGTAACCAAGAGTTTGTTTCAACCATTTATGAAAAGGGGAAAAAAACGTTACCTCCGTGTTGTTATTATGTTGACTGTCTTTGTTTTGAATGGGGTCTTAATCCTTTTTAAACCAAAAAGTGTTAGGATGAATACTGTATAATATGTGCTCGAGTCGCATTATGAAGAACTGGTCATCTAGATTTTGTGTTATAGCTAGTCTTGATAATTAATACTGGATGCTGCTAATATCGAAGATTGTTCACAGTATTGATTGTTGATTTCTTTTTGAAGGCTTATGGTTTTCATTTATCTCGGCTAATTATGATTCATTAATTACAGGGCTAGTGTATTAGTTGCGGTTGTTGAAACTTTACAAGGATATGTTAACGTCTATGACGGCCTAAGTTCATTTCCTGAAATATTCTTACCAATTTTGAGAATATTAAATGAGATAGATCAGAAAAATATGCCAAATGCATTACGAGATAAAATTAAAGATGTGGCTGAGATTATTAAGTTGAAAGTGGACGAACATCACACTTTGAGGCAACCCCTTCAAATGCGGAAACAAAAGCCAGTACCAATCAGACTACTGAATCCTAAGTTCGAGGAGAAGTAAGTCCCTGCCTTTCCCTTGCTTTCATTTGATAACATGTCTTAGTCAGGTGAATCAGAAAATAAACATAAATTAAGTACTTAAATGTCATTTGTTTGTTCTGCAGCTATGTCAAGGGTAGAGATTATGATCCTGACCGTGAACGAGCTGAAATGAGAAAATTGAAGAAGCAGTTGAAGCGGGAAACTAAAGGGGCTGCACGAGAATTGCGCAAAGACAACTACTTCTTGCTTGAGGTGAAGGAAAAAGAGAAGTCTTTACAGGAAAAAGATAGAGCAGAGAAGTATGGAAGAGCTAAAGCTTTCCTACAAGAGCAAGAACATGCCTTCAAATCTGGACAACTTGGAAAAGGGAGGAAAAGGAGGAGATAAAAACTTGCGTATTTTTCCACAGTCACTGTTAAAACACAGAACTTTACCTTCATATTAATCAGCTCAAGGATTGGTTTTGTGCAGCCTAGCTTATAGAGTAGAGAAATCATGAACAAGCTTGGAAGAATATTTATGGTGGATAGAGAATAAGCTAGGCCTTAATTTGCCCACTCAGTATTAAAAGTTGAATCAAATGAGGGTGTAAAGAGCTTAGATCTTTAATTTGACAATGCCCTTGCCTTCCCAGCTTCATCTTCTGGGAAGGAAGGTGTTACTCATGTATCAAATTTTGGGATTAGGAGATGCAACTTCATCTAAGTTTTCTGTAAACATTCACAGCCGCCACATTGGTTGAACCAAGGTAAAATTTTGCAAATGAATTTTCAATGTAATTTGTATTCTATTTCCCTTCCACAATGATATGGATTCAAATTTCACTCATGATGTAAGGATTTTGTTAGTAAGCAATCTGTAAGGACTTCCACAAGTGCAGAGTTTTGAGGCATATCTTGATCATGATGAACTTTCTAACTTGTCCAAACTTTTAAATACGTCAAATAAAAAAAAAAAGATAAAATTGTTAGCTTATTTTGTTTTTAATTGATGTATTTTTTATTAATCATACTTAATGGTCACGTATTAGTTTATGCAATAATTACTCTACAAATTGCTTGAAAAATGATTTTTTCCAGTATTTTTTTTACATTTGGTAGTGGAGCATTCCTTCGTTTATTTTTTAACATTATTTAAGGTAATGATATAAATTAAGATATATAGTTAGTATTTCTATTTACAATTGGCTATGGTTAATTATTATCCCTGAAGCATTAGTCGCCAAAATAATATATATATATATATATATATATATATATATATATATATATATATTAAAAGCACAACAATTATTTGTATCTTTTAAACATTAAAAATTATTTGATAGAATGTATTAACTAAACTTTTTATATTAAATTTCTGTTTTAATCATATTTTGAGAATTACAGAAAAAAATGTGAAAAATTATAATGAATAATTTCTAATAATAACTTTCAAACACGTGAAAATTATTTCGGAAGTATAAAACCAAATAGGCCATAAAACATATTTATACTCTTTAAACTTCACTGTCAAGCAAATCAATGTCCGTGGATTGTTTGCAAATTGTTCACGTTCACAAATTCAAAGAGTTTTTAATGACATCTCTTAATTCTCCTTCTCACCCTTTCTCTCTCTCCTTTTACTCTATTGTAAACATATGAACATAGTGTTAAATCTATAATTTTATAGTCATAGTACACTTCAATATAGAGATCAAATATCGACACAAATTACAACATATCTGGAACATCACCGAATCACATCTTATACCCAAATCACGTCAAGCATGCCCCATACAAACACAAACAAGCCTTAATACAATAAGCAACACCACTTAATAAGTTCATCTTTTTCATGTCAAAGAAATAAAAACTACTATAGCTTGACGTGGGTTTACTTATTCAAAATTTCAAACCAAACACACATTTCGTTGATCTATACGCAGATTACGAAAGTAATCTGCAGGATTACGTTCAAAGTTGTCTCTTAAAATGCGATAGTTCCTCCCTGGAGCCTTCATTGTTCTCCCTCTTCTGCAACAACATATGAAAATCGTCATTATCATCTTCCAAACAAACCAAACAAGAACAATGGCTACCACAGCCGCACCAACAGCACCAGCAACATGCAACAGCATTTCTCCATCAATTCCAACTTCATCACAAGAATTATCCTTAACGTTAAATGTATGTCCAGTGAATTTTTCCAGTATTGGATTAATCTTTGTCCCTAAACAACTTATCAGGGACACCAACCTGAAACATAAAATTTGTGTTTGTATGAGTCAACCATGTAAAATTGGGTTAATGGATTAACTCACCAAATATATATACACACACATACATATTGTTGAATATGGCATTGTATCTATAAATAGCTATTATTAGAAGAAAGAAGGTATCATTTGATTCTCCAATCAGTGTTCTCTTTCTATAATAATATATAATTAATTTATTTTTCTATAAGAATAAATAAAAGAATTACATTATCTCGATACAACGACAAGGGTATAATCTCACCAGTTGATGATACAATCCATGGTAGTTTGAAGACTCTGAAAAAAGCTGGAAACCCTAGGAAGAAAAACAAGCAACCAGTGGTTTGAAAAACCTCAAATGAATATTACTTTTATGAACTTAATTAGCTACTTTAAAATCAGGAGGAATTCATTTTTTTCCTTCAAATTAAAAACAAAAGTTCTAATTTCTATAATTTAAAAAAAAATATATTTTAACTGTTTGTATTTCTTTATTTTGTTTATCTTCTGCTTACTTTCTGCTTTTCTCATTTACAGTCACTAATACATTATAGACAAAAATACCTCATAGAATTCTATAATAGTGCTGTAACAGTTACAAATATAAAGAATCATGAATACTACTAAATACTCTTAATAGACCTTTAATATTCACTCAATCTCATTTAACAACTTGTAACAACACAATATAGCCTTTTCCAACAAGCGTTGCTTTAATATTTTGGACTGATCCGACTAGGTTATGCTTTACCAAGTTTCTTCTTTAATTGCTTCTTCAAAGCTTTCTAGTTCTACAACAGAGTCTGTATAAATATCACTCAACTCCTTATTTTTTTTTAGAGATCCTATATTGATTAATGATAAAGTAAGATGCAAATATCACCTTACATGTTAGTTTTGTAGTGATGAGTTAAACATAAACTCACTTATTAAGATGGTATCAAATCCATTTAAACCTATCCTAACAAGATTGTTCAGGGCTATTATGCCACATGTTGCCTATCCTAACAAGATTGTTCAGGGCTATTATGCCACATGTTTAAGGGCTCCTGTTAGACTACCCACAATTATTTAATCTCACACTTTCGAGATGTTCATTCTTTGACATGAGGAGGTGTGCTGGAGATCCCACATCAACTAGTTATACGAAAAGTTCAGTGTTTATAAATGGAGTGCAAATATTACCTTACAAGCCGGTTTTGTGGGATTGAGTTAGGCAAAATAACCCTTCCTAAGAGTCTTCAAGTTGAGTTTCTCTCACAATTAAGAGAAAATAGAAAGCTTCTATTATTTGTCATTTTCACCACAACAACAATTCTTCCTTTTGAGGATAAAAAATTCTACACTCCCGATACTAATTACCATGCTCCAAAAGTTCTTCAATACTCAACAAATTTTCATTTAAATTTGAAAATAGAGTATCATGAATTACCTTAGCTCCTTGCTAACTCCAATGTTTGCCTTTTCCTTCTACTTCAAGATACTCTCCATTGACTAATTTAACTTTTGAGGTAAATGAAGAATCCATGTTGACAAAAGCTTCTTTATATCCTCCATCATTTTCTCTTTTTCCATAACAGTATCCTCCTTTTCCTCTGCCAATTATGCCACCTCTAGAAGATTCACTAGTATTTTTTGATTCATCTTTCTGAGATGACACAATGAGTTCAGATTGAAACACACTTTCAACTGACTTCTCAATGCAACATAACAATCTTTGCTCATATGATTTAAGTAATCCCATCAACCCTTTAGTCATTGATTGTATCTCCATGAGACTACAATTGATTCACCAATTCAAACAATCTATTGAAGTATTCATTCAAACTTTCTTTTTCTTTCATTTATTCATTTTCAAAATCTCTCTTGAAGGATTGAAGTTTGACTATTCTCACCTTTGAATCTCCTTCAAACTCCTATTGAAGAGTATCCCATGCTCCTTTGACGGCTGTTTTTGCTCTCATGATCTTTGGAAATATGGCTAGTGAGACTCCTCTTTAAATTATTCCAAGAACTCCGCCATCAACGAAGAAATCCAACATCTGTGATTTTCTTCTTTTACATTGTTGCTGTAGAGGCTTGATCACCATACTCTAATGATATGGAGTCTGAGACATCGAAGGATGTAAACAAAGTTTCCATTTTTATAGTCCAAAAATCTTAATTTTCTCTTCAAATAAAGTAAGTTTGACATTGCTATAAATTGTATGGTTGACTGTTGGAGTATTTGTGGTCGTCCTTCTTCACTTTTAATTTTTTTAGAAGGATCTACATTGTATTTTTTCTCTCTCTATTTTGTTTTTCTTCTGCTTTCTTTTTGCTTCTTTGTGCTTAAAGTCACTCATACAGTCAAAGGTATTTTCTAAAATTACCTTCTAGAGTTCTGTAAGAATGCTCTAACAGTGACAATAGAGTCATGAATATTACTAAATACTCTTAATAGATCTTTAATATGTAATTAATCTCATTTAAGCAATTGTAACTGCACACTACTCAACAATACATTATCTCGAATCAACCACAAGGGTATAATCTCACCAGTAGATGACAGAATCCATGGTAGTTTGAAAACCCTGAAAAAAGCTGGAAACCCTGAATAGGAAGAAAAACAAGCTATCAGTGGTTTGAAAAAAAAACAAATGAATATTATTTTTGTGAACTTAATTAGCTACTTTAAAATTAAGATGAATTCACTTTTGTCCTTCAAATAATAATAAAAAGTTCTAATTTCTATAATTTGAAAAAAGACCCGTTTTAACCCTAAATCACATAGTATGTTTTGAAAGATTAATCTGTATATTAATATTATCTGGAATCAAGAACAATGGCATAACTTACCAATTGATGAAATGATCGATGATGGATTGAGAGTCTAACAGTGTAGACGTCCTCAGAAGAAAGTGTGAACCCCTATTGATGACACGATCCATGGTGGAGAAGAGATGAACCTGTGAAGAAGAAGAACTTTGATGTATAGTGTTAGAGTAGATTAAGGGTGACTTTGTTTATTTATTGGAAAGTGGAAAAGAGAAGGAAACAAGGATTGGTGGAGATAAAGTAAAAGAAAGAGTAGTGAGTGAAGTGTTTTTAGTAGCTTCTTGGAAACTACAAACATGCAAAAGCAAGCTTGCTTGCTTTAATGTTAAGAAAAGTAGTCAAATGATAATTGTGGGAGGGAAGAAGTTTCTTTGTATTAAGGAAAAATGATAATTATTCTTGATGAAATTTTTTTAAATATGTAGAAAGTATAAGAATTAAGACATCATTTTATTTTATTGTTAATATTTAAAAATCAACTTAACATGAAGACTACTTGTACTGTGTGCTATATAGTCAACTTGATATTAAGTTATAAAGTTTAGAAACCAATTGATATTTAATTATGTAGCATGATATAATTGTTGTATACTTTACAATTAGATAGCTAAATTAAAATTTTCATTCTTCTAATTTACACTTTTAAAGAAAAACAAATCACTCTTTATGTTTTAAAGTATATTAATCTTACCTAAAGTTCAATACGTAAGTAAGTTTGTATGATAAAATATTTGTTTTTATAATTTATATTTTAAATGATTTTTTTACAAATTACATCTATTTTGTAAAATTTGTGAATTAAATAAATTAATGTGTATTTGCAAATTTTTTAATATTTATTTATATAACGACATTTTGTTTAATCTGCTAAACAATATATAATTAATAAATATAAAAAAATTATATAAGTGATTTGAAGACTTTTATTTAAATATCTTAGTGTAATCTTAAAGATATTATTGAAACATGAATGTTGAAGAAAAAGAGTTCAATGAATACTCTCATAAAAAAATCATATAAAACATTTAGAATTTTTGACATGATTAGAATCCATCAAAAGATCATAGGTTTCCATTGCATTTGGATCATCCCAAGAAAATCTTATGACTAAGAAAATCAGTCATGGCTAAGTAAACTTCACATAAAAACCAAATAGAATTGTGATATAGTATCTTTTCTATTCAATGGAGGCACACATACATACCCATGGATAAAACCAAAAAATAAATTTCCTAACCACGAAAAAACATACTTGCTACTAAAAAATTAAATTTGTTTCAATTTTTGTAAAGAATATTTAAGATTAGTTATATTTTTTATTTTAATTTGATCTTACATGTATATCTATTGATGATGAAGTTATAATATGATTCTTAATTTATTTTTTTAGGATTATATAACTTTAAAATTTTATATTAATTTTTTTATATAATTTTTTTAAAAAAAATTATTTAATAATATATTATTTATATTTTAATTTATTATTTTTCTTATATCATAATTATATTTAAAATAAATAAATAATATTTTATTATATAATTCAGAATCTTATCTAAAAATCTTAAGTTTATGACATTGAATATAATTCTTAGAATAAAAATGTCTTAAGTAAATTACAATTTCTATAGTTTTTTTTAACTTAAAACAATTCCTTATCTTTGTTACGTTTTTAATTTTAATTTTAACATTTATTTTATTGTGACAAACATTAACTTGTTATTTTTTGTCAAAATGTCATTTTTATTTATTTGTTTATTTTTAATTCATAATTATAATAATTAAGATGGTTACAAGAAAAAATATATTAATTTTAATCAATTTAAAGTATTAAATCTTGATTGGATCATAATTTTACACAATATGATAATGGATTTATTAAATTTTATTGAATGATTTTTTACAATTACAGTAATATATTTTATAATAATGATAATTGACTTATTTAACATCTATCAGTAATTTAAAGAACTACATAATTAACGTAAGTACATTCCTTGTAAATTTTTAAGATTTTATATTTGAATTGAGTGATTCAAATCCATTGATATATGTATATATATAAACAAAACATATTGCTATATAAATCTTGAAAAAAACAAAAATATAAATTTCATTATTATATATTTGCCAAAAATTAAATTTAATGAGTTTATCCATTTGAAAACATATTATTTTCAACTATCAAAAACTATTATTTGGCCAATAAAATATTATATTTAATCTAATAAATTTTAGAACGTTATTAATAGGAAGTTTTCTTAAAAAATTTAAGTTATTATATATGAAAATAGAATTTTTTATTATAAAATTTTTCTATGACGTATAAAGCTAGTGATTAATATTTGTAATTCTATTCTTTTAAAGAAATAGTTTGTTTCCACAATACCGAGGAGGACCAATATTTGTGATATTTGGATATTTATAATTAATATTTAGGATACTTTATGTGAATAAATATTTTATATGAAATTTGATGATTGTATAATGAATTTTCTATATCTGGCAACAAATACGTATAAACTGTAATGATTAACAATTATTTGTATAAGCAACATTTCGATGATTTATGATTATGATTCTACATTATTTTAACATGCTAAATATAAAATTTTCAACAAAATCTAAATTCAGAATAGCATGTTTTTATTTAATCATATTGTAAAAATTAAATGTACTTACAAGTGATTTATTTGTTGTGTTCAAAGGAAAATATTTTCGGTTTCTATAATTTTATAAATTTAAAATAATTTTTTATATGATTAAATATTTATGCTTTTAAAATTTTCAAATAAAGTATGACTTACTAATAGTTTTTAACCTTTATTAAAATGCAAATACTATTTTTAAATTAAATTAACGTGTGCAATTTTTCTGTATATCAAATATGTCCTTATAGTTTCACAGAATTTATGTTAACTTCTGAGTTTTAGCAAATTTTATCAGAAATTGCATTAACGACTACTTTTTTAAAAAAAAAATTACAAGTATTAGAATGCGATTACATTTTTTAAAATTATGAAATCTATCTAAAAGGCTAATATACAAATTAATTAAAAAATAATGTGAAAATTCATATTATAAGCAACTGTTACATAAAATAATTTTACAAATAAAAGCTCAGACTACAAATTTAACCATTTGGGTGAGGATTTTATCTCTTGATGAAATTTAAATTCTTAAAAACAAAACTTGACAACTAGATTGAAACTTACTCTGTTTCCATATATATTATATACAAAAATCAAAGTTTGGTTTTACATATTTGAATAATTTTTTTTATAATAGAATGATGATTGATGATTGGGTGATTTCATGGGACAGAGAAAGAGAGTACCTTAAAATTTAACTACCTTAACCATGGGACACTGTGACACATATTCCCTTCTTCCTCTATGCCACTTCCTTAAATAGAAAATCTAAAGCTAACACTGAAATCTGATACCCTCTCTCATTCCATGTCATATACCTTCTCTCTAAATCTGAGTTATTAGCTTCCTCTTATCACACCCCAAGCTCAGATTTGATCCCAACCCAGTAAGTTTTTTGCTCTTTTTCTTCACTTTCCCTGCTGATTTTGCGTCAAGTTTGCTTTTTTTGCTGGATCTGGATCGTTTTACCTTCTGGGTTCGTTTGATTTCGCCCTTCCAATGCTCATGGAAATGTTTGCTTTGTTTTTTTTCTATATTTAATGCACCCCAGATTCCAGCTTTTTTTAAAATTTTTGTTGTTGCATTGAATGGTGGTTGAATTATCAACTAGTCCTACTCTTTTTTATGTTGATGTTGTTTCCCATTGTGACAGATCTGGGAGTTCCATTGAATCCTATGACTAACAGTTGTAATTAATCTCATTCACTTATATTTGATCTAGATCCAATGATGTTTCAGAATCGGGTTTTCATTGTACATGATGCTTTCAATTATCAGAGTAAGGGGATCTTTATGGATCCGTCATTTTCATTGGTTAGGTATCAATGGATTTGAGGTCATCATTGCTTTCTTTCACCTCATTTCTTATAATATTTTATTACTTTTCGCTATGCACACAATTTGCCGAAAACTAGGAGTGAATGTTACGGATTGAGCTTTACCTCTCTGGTGAGTTTAATTAAAATAGATTCAGTTACACCCATTTATTGCATGTTAGAACTTCAGTTAGATAAGGCCATAAATCTTTGGCCATTTAGTAGGATTACTTTAGTTGGTAGGGTATACTAGTCCTTTTGGTCATCTTACCAATTATTGTTATCATCATCTTCTATTTTTTTCTGCTTTCCTGCTTACATCTCATCAAACTCCAATCGCACTTGAAAAGAAAAATGAATTTGTTTTTGTATTTGGACCTGTTGTTTTAATTATTTTAGCTCATAGGATTTAATTAAAAAGAAAAATTAGTAATGAATGTCTGCATTTATTTGCTTATTGCAATCCCCTTCCTTGTTTGCAGGTTAATCTTTGAATCAGTTATCAGTGTGTCAATTTGTGACAAACTTTGTGAGCAAGCTGGGTCATGCTATCTAGTTTGGACTATAGGGGTTTGCCGGTGTAAGTGTCATTTTGGGTGGTAAATTTGGTGCTTCATGTCTGGTGAAATAAGATCTGTGCTGTGATCAGTTTCAGTCCATAACTTCGCAGTGAAAAATATATTTGGGTTTGCATTACGTTCATAAATGTCGAGGGGAAGATCTGATGGATCGCAAAAGAAGCGTTTAATTGCTTACGTTTGTGGCGTGGCAATCTTTCTCGGTTTTCTATATGTGTACCAAGGGTCCATCTTTGGTTCTCGGCATGGTAGTTCATCTGCACTTGAATATGGAAGCAAGTCATTGAAAAGACTTGGGGCATCGTATTTGGGTGCAGATGAAGATTCTGATAGCAAGCAAGTTGATTCAGCAAGGATTGGACAGGGAGATGGTGCGGATGATATTGTACCGAAGAGTTTCCCTGTAAGTTTGTTTGCAAGCTTATACTCAAGGCAAATTTCACTCTATTTCTTCATGAACACTCCTTAGTTCTAAGCTTGCATTTCATGACTCTGCTATTATATATCATGAATAGTTATTTTGGTTCTATATATTAGTTGTTATAATTTAATTCCTTACGGTTTACAAAAAATATTTGTAGTTCATATGTAACTACACATTTCATCAAGTTACTAATAAACAATCCATGTCCATTGATAAGAGAAAAATTGAACAAAACTAATAGCATATTTATAATTACTAGCAAACTCAAGCAGCAAGTCTGAATTGCATAATTAAAATAAAAATTTTAGTTTCATTATATAATCAAGAGAGCACAACCTCACCGTAGTGAAAGAGGAAAAGCTAAGCATGATAATTAATATTTTCATCATTTTCCTCACCATATTCAGGCTCACTTTCTCGGTCTCTAAGATACATTCACAACTTGTACTGTAAAGGTTATCTAAGTCAGTATATTTTTAACCCCCATCTAGTTCAAGGTGGTGCATATAATTTCATTAAGATAGTGGAATTCATAACGTTTCTGTTTTTGAAGGTCTGTGATGATATTCATTCGGAGTTGATTCCCTGCTTAGACAGACATCTTATCTATCAAATGAGATTGAAGCTGGATCTTTCTTTGATGGAACATTATGAGAGACATTGTCCTCCTCAAGAAAGGAGATTCAATTGTTTAATTCCTCCTCCAGCAGGATACAAGGTAATGAATACACCGAGACCAGATGTGATCTTCAAACTCAACATATCCTTGTCAATACATTTGTGTCATGTTTGTCAGTACCAAACTATTGTTGTTTCTTGGTGTTGCAGGTCCCTATAAAGTGGCCACAGAGCAGAGATGAGGTGTGGAAAGCAAACATACCACACACTCACCTTGCACATGAGAAGTCTGACCAGAACTGGATGATTGAAAAAGGTGAAAAGATAGTGTTTCCTGGAGGAGGGACACATTTTCACCATGGAGCTGACAAGTACATTGCATCAATTGCAAATGTAAGGCTTACTGGTATATGTATTATTTTCTTCGATCGGTAGCATCATTGGACTTTGAGCATGTTATGCTGTTTGCATTCATTTGATTGACAGAAATCTGATGTATAACATCAGTTAACGGGCTTTTCAGTACCATGTTTGACAGTGTTTGATCGTTTGGTGCATTCTGATTATTAAAATTCACTTTATGGATCTCACAGTGAGTTTGTATTGGCAGATGCTCAATTTTTCACAAAATAATCTTAATAATGAAGGAAGACTGCGGACAGTTCTTGACGTTGGGTGTGGTGTTGCGAGTTTTGGAGGTTATCTGCTTTCATCTGATATCATTGCAATGTCCTTGGCACCCAATGATGTGCATCAAAATCAAATTCAGTTTGCTCTAGAGAGAGGAATTCCTGCATATCTTGGTGTCTTGGGAACTAAGAGACTCCCTTACCCTAGCAGATCTTTTGAACTTGCACACTGTTCACGTTGCCGGATTGATTGGCTTCAGAGGGACGGAATACTACTCCTTGAGCTAGACCGGTTGCTTAGGCCGGGAGGTTACTTTGCATACTCATCTCCAGAAGCATATGCTCAGGATGAAGAGGATAGAAGGATATGGAGAGAAATGAGTGCCCTTGTGGGAAGAATGTGCTGGAGAATTGCTGCAAAGAGGGACCAAACTGTCATCTGGCAAAAACCTCTTACAAATGAATGTTACATGGAGAGAGAACCCGGCACTCGCCCTCCTCTTTGCCAGTCTGATGAGGACCCAGATGCAGTTTGGGGAGTTAATATGGAGGCTTGCATCACACCTTACTCTGAACGTGAGTACCTTCTTCTCATCTGCTATTTAGAATATATGATGTTTTTTGCACTTTATTTCTACGCCTTCTATATATATTATAGTTATTTCTATTTTACTAGCAATATATTTTCCTTCGTTTCCTTTTAGTGTATCTGCAAATTGTATATTTATTTCTATGGTATCATGAGCCATTCCACAAATGTGCTGGCTTTCTTTTATTTCTATTTAGTTTATCTCCTAAATGAGTGAAATGCCCCTGTTAATGAGCTTCCACTTGGTTTGGTACATATTAAATTATGGGAGCTTACAATAAATTGTAAACACTCAAGGACCATTTAGATTAGTCGTGTCATCTTCATCTCCTCTAATTAGATTGAGTAGTATTCTCTGTGTTTAAGATCCAAAAGGTGATTTGATTGGCACGTGATTGTTATGAAAAGAGAGGAAGGGAAAGAGTGGAAACATTGATTTACAGAGCTGATTATTGTTAGTGAATGACCATATAACAAACTATGATATTATGTCGATGTAATAGATATTTAGAGAATTAAAGTGAATTAGACAAAGCAGTGCTAATTCCCCCCTTCTGTATTGAAGAAGAAATATGTTTACTTAGGCCAACATATCCATCGTGGCTTCACTTACAGTACTCATTAGTCAATCTTCTTGTTATTTTGAATTGTATTGTCCATGAATTAGTTGTTTCGAGCTGATACTGATGAGCTGATTCTGAATGTTCCTAGCTAAACCATTATTGTCATTATTTGAAATACTTTAGTTTTTCCCATCATCTTAGCTACTGTTACTGAACTTGTGCAGTTGCTTTGAGTGGATGCAACCTATGATAAATTATGATAACAATTTTTATTGAGGTTTAATCATTTAGATGAGATTGTAGAAAGACTTTACCTCATGAAACTTTTGTTGATTTTATCAGATGACAACAGAGCCCAGGGTAGTGGATTAGCTCCATGGCCTATGAGACTGACCACTCCTCCTCCTAGATTAGCTGACTTTGGCTATTCAAATGAAATGTTTCAAAAGGATACGGTAATTGGAATTTGCAATTTATTCTCTGGCCTGTTATAATTAGGTTCTTGTTCTTGTAAACAGTATATAAACTTTTGAAATATCAAGATACAATTAGACAAATAGGCTACAGGCTTAACTTTTTTTCTTGTGGTACAGGAACTATGGCAAGGAAGAGTTGAGAATTACTGGAATCTGGTGGGTCCTAAAATGTCATCAAACATGGTGAGGAATGTGATGGACATGAAAGCAAACATGGGTTCATTTGCAGCTGCTCTCAGAGGCAAGGATGTTTGGGTGATGAATGTTGTACCTCGTGATGGACCAAACACACTTAAGCTTATATATGACAGAGGCCTCATAGGGTCTATCCATGACTGGTATTACAACTGGTTCTCCTGAAGCATAAATTTATTATTGCATCTTTGACATCTTTCAATGACTCACTTCACCTTTTTTAGTCTCATTTGAGGATATTTCATTTCAAGACCCATCTAAATTTATTTCACTTGGCTGATTGTGAGAGAACTTTTTTATTTGACTAATTAAGCCACTGATATTTGTTACTTCATTGCTTTAACCTGTTGTTTATCCTTGATTCAATTGTTATCTTTTTATTAAAGATTTCTCTCCTCTAATGTGAGGAAGTGAGCTTTAGAAAATCAACCATTGAAATTGTAATTAATTTTATAATTTGTTATAAATGTATTGAATCTTAGGATAAAATTCGTTTTAAATCTCTTAGAATTTAGTCAAATATGATTTTAGTATTCAAAATTTTAAATGTGTAAACTGCACTTCTTCAATTCAGAGGAACCAAATCATTTTACTAGTAGCTCCTCCTTGTATTGTTGAAAACAAAATCTGAGAATGGATGTGATTAACAAAAGTGATATACTGAAGAGTGAAGAATATCTTATAACAGGTGTGAATCATATTCAACATACCCCCGGACTTATGATTTACTCCATGCATGGAGTGTGTTTTCTGACATTGAAAAGAGAGGGTGCAGTCCAGTGGATCTACTGATTGAGATGGACCGTCTGTTGAGGCCTACTGGTTTCATCTTCATAAGGGATAAACAACATGTGATTGATTTTGTGAAGAAGTACCTAACATCACTGCACTGGGAAGCAGTTGCAACTGCAGAGGCAGGCTCTGACTCAGACCAAGATGCCAATGAAGTCACTTTTGTTGTCCAAAAGAAATTGTGGCTCACCACTGAAAGTTTTAGGAATACAGAATAGGACAAGACAACCACAACCCATATATGGCTTTTTCCTTTCCACTTTCTTATTTATTATTCTCTGCTGCTACAAGGGATCCAAAGCATGCATGCCCTCGGTGTTGGAAGCAGTGAACAACAACTGCATTTTGTAGCATTATTACATAATATTTTTCAATTTCCTTATTTAACTCAATTTTTGTGATAATGATGCAAGTTATTATTGAGCCATAGGCATTGTTATGCTTCTATGGGCTATTCATTATTTTGCCCTTCATTAGGGTATAATGTAAGCTACTTAATAATCACCACATAGTAGACTTTGTCTTGGTGATGGAAGGTTAGGACTTGTCACTCTACTGTGTAATATTTATAAAAGCCCTTTTCTGCTTGGAATGGAATATTATATAAGTTTCTTGCTTTCACATTACCACTTATTCCAATGTAGATCATTCAAAGATTACAAACAAATTAAATCAACACTAATTATGGATTATAATCTTTAATTGGTCTTTAAATATTGGAAGTACTAATATACATTAGTAAAAAAATTAGAAACTAATTTAATAAGAACATGTAATTTGGCTGTACAGTGTATACCATTGCAAGAGTGTGATGTAACATTTTCAAGTCCTACATTAACACTTTTTAATATGTATAATGGATTTTGTATTAGAATGATTGGTATTAGCAAAGAGATATAATGAATCACTATTAATGAAAACATACATATTTTGTATGTATGTATGGATAAGATAAATTCATTTTAGGTGTCAAAATTTTACACTTACAAAATATATATATATATATATATATATATATATGATAATAATAATAATAATAATAAAAGGGTGAAAGAAATAAAATAAATTAAGATTAATATGTTAAACGATGGGATTTAATATCTTATACGTCAATTAAATTAAATTCATCAGATAAAATTTTTATATACATTCACGTCATATATATTATTATATAAGTTCAATTCATCTTATATTATAAGAGAATTAACACATAAAAATAATGAATTTTTAATTCACTAATATTTAAATAAAAATATTAAAAAATAGATAAAAAAATAAAGAAATTACGTTTCAAATCATTATACTTATAATGTATCAAAATTTAATTAACTAAAAGCCAAGGTTTTACAACTGCTATCATTGAATTTTAAAATTTCAAATTCAAAATCTTAACAACAATCCTTTTTTAATTACCTTTTTTAAAATTGTAACACCTTATTAAATCAATTTTCATACAAAATCAAAATAACATATTATAATATGTAAAAATATGAAAAATGTAACTTATTGTTATTTTTTAACAACCATGTTATTTCATATAATATTCCAATATTGTTTACAATTTTTTTAATGCGTATTCTGTAATATTGTTTTAAAAAATTTACCAACCCACAGAACATTTCCTTTTATTTAAAAGTATCTCAACTTCATAATTATTATATATAATATATTTAAATATTTAATAAAAAAAATTCTTTAGTATACACATATATTAGAAGTTATATGAGAGAAGAGAATAACAAAATGTTTCTTAGTACCAATTCCAGATGGTCAACAATACAATTAAATATTTTTTAATAAGCTTATTGTGAATTAATATATTATGGATGGTCATGTAAGTTGTTTCGAACCAACATATAAATCTTAAAACAATTTTTTTCAAATTAAACCTGACAGTATCCAAAATGGTCAAGCATGATCATTATACCAAGATTTAATTAGCCGATTAAAATTGAAGTTACATTTTTTTAGCACATCCCATTATTTATGACTACAGCATACTTATGCCTTTTTTAATCCCTGCAGCGACAATGGAGACCAAAATGTCATCAAACATTGCAAAAATAGAATAAAAAAAATTGCTTCATGTGTAAATGTAAATTACAGAGTTAAGGCACCAGTGAAGAGAGAAATGAGAAGCACCGACCCAAGTGGAACAATTGCTTCTAATTTGTCTCAATGAGACCAATGGGTAACCACGTTTCTATCTTTATGCCCTGTTTTGCTTTTATATTAAACTACACCAATATATAATAAAACAAATTATTCTGGATTATATGTTTTCAAATTGTAGAATGCGAAAGTCTACGAATATTAAGAAACCATAGGGTGGACGGAGAAAGAGCCCATAATCCAAAGCCTATGCAATATCGAATAAAAAAATGTATCTAGATTATTATAGTAGTTAAGATATTAAATCACCGAATCTTTCGTTTCTAATTTATACATTAGAATATATAATTTTGATAATATTTGGATTAGTAGTTTATAAAAATAATCGGAAGCTGAGACTGCAAAGAATCAGATTTCCCAAGACACCTAAATATAATCGAAGGACTATTTAAACAAAAATATTTTTCAGAAAATCCCCCCACAAAGATTAATCATCCGCTGTAATCTTTATTGTCTAAATTTTATTTTAATTTAGAAACACTTTTTAAATCGTAATCATAATTATTTAACAAAATATAGGGAAATGATCCATTTCGAACTACTAAATTGCTGCAAAATCTTAACACTGATAATAGTAACACACGAAACGAAAAAGGAATACATTTCATTAAGTCTAAAAATAACTACTGAATCAAATATCAACGATCAAAATCGGTCTTAATGGATTCCGAGCTACCAAAATGAAGTGAAACCTCACATTAACCTGTATATCCTCTCATATAATAAAATATAGAAAAATAACCTCAGACTTGTAAAAACAACTGAATCTAAGACATTCTTTGCGCTGCTTCTTTGGCAAGGAGCTTCTCCTTGGCCCTGGTCTTGGCTTGGGATTTGGAACCCATGATTCCACCACCCCACTTCTTTCTGTACTCATCATACTTGTCATTGAAGTTAGCCTGGAAAGAAAAATAAAGACAATGAACAAAGTAAATTCAGTCAATTTCATGAATAAAAAGAGTACTTAACTAAAAAAACAAATAAAATTTAAAACAAGATCCACCTTAATAGCTTCTAGGATTCTACTGAACTCCATTTTATCTTCATTCTTGACAGTTGTCAAGCACAAAACTGAAGCAGTTTTCTTGTGGACAACCTGTCAAAAGGGCACATTGACAAACTGAATAAACAATAAATCATAGATTCATACACGTGAACTTTCTCAGCAACAGCGGCAATGTTTCAAAAAAAAAATCATCATCAACCAGTTATTCCTTATCCAGTGTTCTGTTTTGAAAATATTATCTTGGTGGATAAATATAATTACCGTTCCCAAGCGTGCTTTGCCCTTGACAATGCAGTACGGAATTTCCATCTTCCTGCAGAGTGCTGGAAGCCAGACCACAAGCTCGATTGGGTCCACATCATGAGCAATCACAACAAGTTGTGCTTTATTCTGACAAAAATAAACAAAAACTGTTACTCCAACATAATTTCAAAATATTAATACATGTTGATTAATTCCCTTGAAACATCAACTAACAACAACACCAAAAATTATGATATTGGGTTCAGTTGTTTGAATTGGATAAAACAAGACGAAATGAAAAAAATGGGAAGAGAAACAAAATGTACCATTCCCTCAAAATCAATGGAACGACAACTTCGGTCCACTAAATTACATTCTACTTTATTCTATATCAGATTTCCAAACATAGGAAGCGTCACAATTACAGCAACAATGACATCCTTATCTCTAAAGCATAAGACCCCATTTAAAACCAAATTCTTGCAAGTTTTATTCACCAAATGTTAGGAAGTCAACAATTCGTGAGACTCTTTCGTATAATCAGAAACTACCAAAACATAAGCACAACTAACATATTTCGCAGGCAAATTGCACTGTTTAAACCACTCCTTTCAAATAAAATGATCTACTACATTATTTTTGGCAGTTCTCCACAACCACAACTTCAGTCAAACATTGGAAATTTCCCACAATGTTGGGGATTGCGGTTCCATCATCCACAATTTAAAACCATCGGACTACAACTATAACAACCACAGCAAAGCAGCAGCCACAACAATAGAGAGACAAAAACAGACCTGCTCAATAAGGTAGGTAACGTGATTGAGACCATACTTCACTACAATAGGCTTCTTGGATTCAACACTTTTCCCATCAGCCTCAGCCTGAGCCCTCTTCAACAAACGCTCCTTCTTCTCTGCTTTGTCTTCTGGCCTATACTTCAGCAGCATCTTGAATAGGTTCGTTGCTGCTTCCACAAACCAGGATGTTAATATTAATAACTGTTTCGCTTTAGGATGAAAATTTTGTTCACTCCCCTAAATTTGACAAAAATCAGTTACAATTCCTCTATGATTGAGTTCACTTAAAACATGCCATTGATAATTTCCATTGAGAAGCAACAAGTTTTGCGGAAAAGCTTTTGTGAAAATGACAATTGGCTACAAACTTCACATTCGTTCTACGTTTTCCACTCGCATAAGTGTTTATGCAGATGCTCAACGTACCAAGATTTTTGTCGAGGGTTTTGGTGAACTGATTGAGTGCAGGAGGAACCTTGAGCCTCTGCTTGAGGATGCGTTTCTTGCGTTGGATTTGAACGGTCTTCGGCCACTTCACGAACCGAGTCAGGTCCCGCTTCGGAGGCAACGCCCCTCCGATCCCAAACTGCTTCGGACGCTTCTCGAACAACGGGTTCGTCACCTTCTCCTACACCAATCAACAAATCAAAACAAAAAAAATTACGTTCGTATAACTCCACTCACCCTATCACTCCCCAAAGAAACCCTAAAACAAAATAAACCCTCATTTTCTTCATTATTATTAATATTGTGATTGAAAATGAAAAAGGTGGTAATACTCACTGGCTTCTTCTTCGCTGCTGCTACTGGAGCTTTCACACCTCTTTTCGGAGCCTGAGGTCAAATAAAATCAAGTAAGAACTCAAATTGAAAGAAGATGACGATGAAGGAAGAAGGTGTGAAATGAAACCCACCATGGCTTGGCACTGCGCTCGCGTCGCGACGGAGGATGAATGAGTGGGCGGAGTGGCGACAGAGAACGAACGAACGATGGAACCCTAAAGAAGAAGCTTGGGAATTTAAAAGATTGGGTTGCAGGGTCAGGTTTGGGCTAGACCAATCTTTGATCAACCCATACCGGAACCTTCTAAGGTCCACAATTACTAAGTACGCCTCTGCTTTTCACTTGTGCACCATCCTTCCAACTCTTTTTATTTTATTTTCCTAAAATACCCATATTTTTTCATTCAATATGTCATTTTTTTGAACTATATTAATTTGGTACAAATTAATCTCTCTCTATATATATATATATATATAAAGTGGTATTTAATTTGATATTTTATAAAAAATAATAAAAATATTGGTATTTAATCATGGTTAAAAACAAAAGGGGTTTTGGATCAGCAACTAGTACTATAAATGGGTGCATAATTGAAAAGAGGTTGTGGCTTTAGAAAATGAATGTAAGTGCTGTTCTTCATTCGCTTTCTGCTATTTCTTCACACAACAGTTTTTTTTTCATTGCACTTAGTAAAACCAAAGTTCAAATATTCAACCACTAATTTAAAGTTTATGTTTATAAATTTTAGTTTTAATCCTTCAAATTTTAAAACTCCTCATTTTGTTCCACCAAATTAGAATATATATATATATATTAATCTAATCCTAAACACCAAATTGATGATTGAAATGAGTTTTTCTTTTAATATTCCTAGTAAGATTATAATATTTTAGAAATAGATTTTAAAACAAATAGAAAATAAAGGAATATAAATAGAAGTTAAACTTCATTCTGCAAGTTATTTCAAAAAATTTAATTTAGAAAAAATACTGTTTCTATTCTCTCTCTAACAAAAATATATTCTAAACATAGATTTTTATTTTTTAGGAAGAAAATTATTTATTTTTTGAGTACTTGTGAGAAACCTCAGCCATTTTGGACAACAACCGGTAGTCATATTTTTTCTTCACCTTCCTATTTTCTTTATAAATCTTGAAAATTTTAAAATATCAAAATTATTCTTATGGTATTTAATTTTTGTAAAATTCAAAAATAATTATTTTGATTTTTAGATTACAATATGAAAAACAAAATTTTACACATACTTCTGAATGACATAATTTAAAAATTATATTTAAATAATAATTTTTTTATTTTAATTATACAATTTAAGAATCATAAATATTTTTTAATTCAAAAATATTTCTGAATTATACAATTACCAATATAACTTTCATATTATACAATAAAAAAGTTAACATTAAAAAACAAGAATATAAAAATGATATAATAATTTTAATTACTTTTTAGAAATATATGAAGAAAAGGTGGATATACAAGAATAATGACCCCAACTGAAAATGTGTAATTAAACTATGTGTATTAAATTAAATTTATTTTAATTTAAATATTATATTTTTAATTATAACAATTGAACAATATAAAACTAATACTTTATCCAATTGAGATAAATACTTGGATTGTAACATTAAGATTTTTTTTTAATATGGGCTCGTGTATTATTGACTCTTGAAGTGATTTATTTATTTTATAAGCACATGATTTTCTTATTTTACTGCCTACTAAGAATGTTTTTATAATATATTTTACTATTTATTTTCTTGGGTTCAAAATGAGTTAGAAAAAAATAGATTGAAGTGCATTTATATCAACTCATAAATGAATTCAGCAATTATTTAACTATGGTGTATTATTACAATATAATGTATAAAAAAAAATTCCATTGAGAATTTAATTAAATAAAAAAAAGAACATCTTTTATTGTCATTGCAACTTTCCCTTCATAACTATCCTTTAAAAAAACATGAATTTTACAAAAATATAATTGAAAACTAATTGCTCCTCTTATATTAAAGGATAAAGAAGTGTGGAAAATGGATTTTGAAATTCCCAAAGCAACTCACCAAGGTACAACACACCAAACATTATTGGGACAAACAAAAACTAATTTTAAATTTTAGGTATTGAAGTATAATTTGAGATGTGATTTGAAACTTATTCTATAGAATATATAAATAGTTTTGTGAAACTTTATACAAGTTTATTAAATAGATCTTTTTATCATATAAATTCATACAAATAATACAGAAAATAAATCCGTAACCTATATTAAATAAATATTTATAATAAACAAATATTTTAATTATTCATGTTTATTAAGACGAGTAAGAGTATTATGATATTTAATTTATAAATATATATTATTATCAAATTTAATTTAAATATTTTTAACAAATTAAATGATAAGTTATTAATTCAAAATTTAATTTATATATTTATATTTTTTATTTTAACATATAAAATTGAAATTATTTTTAAAATAATTATTTTTTTAAAACTTATTTTATAGTCTAACTTATTTAAATTTTAAATAAAAGTTATATTTATTTATATTAATATTTTATTATATAAAATTATATTATATTTCTCAACTATTTTTTGCTGTTCTTAGTTATACAATGAGGTAATATTGAGGAGTCACCTTCTATCATTGTACCACCAATTTACTAATACTCATAATAAAAAAGAACTTTTGAACATAAATTTATGAAAACCTAGGTGATATTTCATTTGATTTTTTTATCTCATTAAAAAGTTTAATATAGTTCTTTATATTTTTTAAATAATTTGAATTAGTTTTTTTGTTAGTTGCAACTTATCTTTAGTTTTTATCTTTTCTCTATCAGTGCATTTCATCCCTCTTTTTCTTATCGTGTGAAAAGAGAAAAAGAAATAGTCCAACTTTTTATCATTATCGTGCATTATTTAACTACTTATGTTAGATTATTATAATATCCTAATTATAAATAAAATTTTAACGAAAAAAATCAAAATTAAAGTTAATCTATGAATAATTATTTAATTTAAATTCTTTCAATATTGACAAAATTAATTATCATCATACAAATAACTAAAAAAATTTGTCACATTTACTTGCACTACAAAAATTAATAATTATGTAATTTAAAACTAATTGGAATATTTATTTTATTATTCACAAATCCAAATTTGAATTTATATTTCCTATTTTCGATTAAACTTTATAAAAAAATTCCATTTCTGAAGTTTACTCATTAAAAGTAAATTTCAAAACCAATTGTGGTAATCTTCCAAAGAATATATTTTCGTATTTTCCTTTTTTAAAAGGTTTATTACGGAAAATTCTGAAGTTATATATTTCACATCACATGTGTTTCTAAAAATGTTTCAATAAAGATACATTATCTCTATTTTAATAAAAAAAACATTAATAAAGATAAAAAATAAATATTGATTTTTAAATTTCTTATCATTTAAACTTTTACTTTAAAAAAATTAACCATGATTATTTTAAACAAAAAAAGATTTCTATTTCCATGAAGGAGATAAGAAAATAAACACAAAGAGATGGATTATTGTTACAAATATAAAAAATATCTGTTTCTACTGACTAAAAGAAAATACAAGGTGAAAAATATAACTTTAAATTAATTATAATAAAAAATGTCCAATCTTAGATGAGAAAAGAGCAAGAATAAAAAAATTGCTCTTTTCCTTCAAAAGATCAGGTGGGGCAAACCCTTTGGCTCTTAGCCTCTGTACGAACCGAAAGACCTAAATATTGAGTTCTTTCAGCTTTCTGGTGGAGGCTTTATATATACACTCAATTTGTATCTACCTATGAATTATTGTTATCGTATATAAACTAGCATAAAAATCAGTAATAAACATCAGTTTCAAAGAACAAAATCATTTTCGAGCAAATTAACCATTAAGAAGAAGTATAAATTAAGAAAATGTGAATATCAAAATACAATTAGGTAAGAAGCATGCGAGACCGCGTTCCCTACCCTGAAACCTATTCAAATAATCGAACGGTTTCAACATTTGATATATTTGATATGCGCCTCTGTCTGAACCAAACGACGATGGTTCGGCGTTCCGTTATTCTGAAGGCAGATTAAAAACAATAACAAGAAAATAAGAAAAAAAAAACAATTGATTGATTGAGGAATGTGAAAGGCTGCTTGAGGAACAATCGATCAGAAACGCAGAGAGTCCCTTCAAAAGGCCTTTCTCTGAACAGATCCAAACGCTAATTTGGATCCGATTAATGTGCGCCTCCTAACTAAACCGCGTATGAAATTGTATGTTTTCATAGGGCTACTCAAAGAGGCGCGTTTGGGAAGTGATATTGCGAACGGAAAAATGTGATCCGTTGTCTATAGGACTTTCGAAATTGAATGAAGATAACGACGAAGGAAGAAAGATGTGAAATGAGAACCACCATTGCTTGGCGCTCCGCTCCGCGTCGCGACAGAGAATGAATCAGTTAGTGCAATGGCGACGGAGGAGAACCAACGAGCAATGGAACCCTAAACAAGAATCTTTGGAATTTAAAAGATTGAGTTGTAGGGTTTAGGTTTGGACCAGGCCCATCTTTAATGGACCCGGACTGGAACCTTCTATGATCAACAATTGCTAAATACGCCACTGTGTTTTACTTGTACTATTTCCTTCCAACTTTTTTTGTTTTATTTTCCTAAAACACCTTTTTTTTTTCATTCAAGAAACTACAATGCTGATATAGGTTTCAAATTGGTGGTATGACCCAGATTGTAAATTTTAGATTGAGTTTAACATTATTAGAATATCAATCCCTAGGGCAATTGATGTAAAACCTTTTCAACATAATCACACATATTAATAAAAGTAACTATTTTAATGTAATTTAATTAAAAATTTATTAATGTATCAAAGCAGTCTTCATTACTGATAATTTTTAAAACTTTATTCTCACTGTTCTTTAATACAAAGTAGAAAAGTCATCATATATCATAAAAATAAAAAAACAACTATAAAATATACCATTTCCTAAAAAATATATGAGAAGTAAAATTACTTGACATTGAGTTTTACCAATCAAAATTTAACTATTAACAGTATAGAAAGATTATTTTCCTTACAAATCTTATACATATATCATAATTAGAATTAGGATACATATGGATATCTATATTTAAGAATCTACCTTTATAAATTTGTATTATAAAAAATTTATCTGTTTATCTTATATTTTAAATTGTGTAAAAATATGTGGATTAAACGAATAAATTTATACTTGTAAAAATATATTAATATATTTTTAATATTTATTTATATAACAATAATTTATTCAATTCATTAAATAATACATAATTAATATAAATAAAATAAATAAATTTTAGATTAAATTGAATTTAGTAATAACCATTAAAAATAAAGAATATTATATTTTATATTAAATTAAACTTAATAATAATATATAAAAATATTAAATATTAAATTTTTAAGTAAATATAACTTAGAGTTGCATAGATAATACAATACAAATATAAAAAAAATCACTAAAAAAATAGAAATCATTTAGATTGTTAGAAATAGAGATAATTTAGGAACTTTTACTCCAATATCAAATTCTAATAATGAGTATAATTGGAATATATATATATCATGATACTATATTTGAGAAGTAAGCAATTGTGACAGTAAACTACCCACAACAAAGCAAACTTAATTAAAGACATTATTGCTTTAATAAATTCCTTACATACCTTTATCTTTTTCTTAATCAAACATCAAACATTTCGACAAGTTAACGTTGGGAATCTGTACGGAACGATCTGCATTTGGTGCTGATTCCAAATCCCAATTGAAATCACTCTCTTAAATTATGCATATCACACCAATTCATATATATCACTCATCTTTAAGGTATCTCACTTAATCATTTTCAATCTTCATGTTTTGACCACTTGTAAAGTATTCTTATCCACTAAAAAGTAATGTGAAGTGATATTATTAGAGATTATACTGATTTTGTTTTGGAATTTTTTTATTCAATAATGATATTATAGAATGACTTCAATAGAAAAATGCCTAGAGTATGATAATTATTAGATTTATTTTTTTAATATATTTCTCTTGTACTTCCACTCCATAAAAGGGTAATTAAACAAATTAAAGTAAAAGGATAAATTTAAAAAGAAAAGTTTGAAAAAATTATTCATTCTTAAAAGAAAGCTAATATTATAAAGAATAATAGAAACTTCATAGTGTAATATTTGTAAGAATATATTATGCAAAATTATTTGTGATTTCTTGTAAATTGAACCCTAGAGAATGTAATTATGTTTATAATTTTAATCAATAAATAATAAGATGAAAAAAAAAGTTTGTCTCCACTCAAATTTAGTAAATATACTATATAAGGGTGGCCCTGTGGCACTGTCCTTTACTGCATGCATGTGAACTATGTATTTTGCTTCTGTCCTTGCACATCTTCTGCTATGCAGGGAAAACATTTAACAAATTTTCTTTGTTTATTAAACAATAGTAAAAATACTAAGCATAAACAGGTTTCAAAATATAGATAATAAAAAAAATCGACCAAAATAAATAAAAATGAAATTTCAAAAAACTGATTTTCTGTTTCCTTTTCTCATTTTTATAACCATTCATTGCTTTACTTCTGCTTTCATCCATGATTTTTTGTTTATGTGTATGCATCATAATATTATATATACTTCTAGCTAGTGGTAACTATAATCTCTAAATAAAAATATGATAACAGATACTGATGCACACTAAGTACTAATACATGCTTGCATAATGCATTCAGAAAGAAAATCACCTTTTCAAGATATAATCATGAAACTAAAAATGAGCTAGGTAATTAAAAAAATAACAGATTATCTCGAGTGTCATTAAGGAGAATTTTTGTATATATATTTACTAAGATTTTGGTAATTTGACATTGAAAGAATTTATATAAAGTATTTTAAACTTAATTTTTTTTTGTTTTCGAAATATGTTTGAACTTTTCTTTTTGATCTATTATATATATTTCTTGTCTTTGAAAAAAACTTGACTTTGAATTTTTTTTACTATGTTATCTTTGAAGTATTTTTAAAAGTTCCTTTATTTATCAAAGATTTTTACCGTGCATTATATGTTAAATTAACAGAGTCAATGTAAGATTAAATACAAAATTTAAAAAATAAAAAAGTAGAAAGTAATTTTTTATTAATAAAAAAAGGAAATTTCAAACATATATAGAAGAGAAAACAATTTAAGTCTTACTTTTATAACTAAAACTAATATCTTAAAAGTTGATTTAGAAGAACCGATCAAAGTAAAATTGTTAAGTTTAAAAGTGTCTTTTAAAATTCTCTAAATCTTATGCACAGACAGAATCAGTTTTATTCTTTAAATCAATTTTATTCACTTGCAAAATAGTTTTTAATTTTCATTTTAACCGAGCAACAAAGTACTCAAAATTAACATTTCCTTAAATCACAGAAATACTAACACATACGACTCTTTTATCTTCCATATCAGTTTCACCACAACATTTTTTCTCTTTTGCACACATGAATCATGTTTTCCTCTCTTTTGAGATGGACTATTAATTATCATTAGTTCATTACTCTTTAATCACTCTAAAGCAAAGTTTAAGATCATGTTTCAAGCACTGTTTGGACTTCAAAAGTACATTATATATATATATATATATATATATATATATATATATATATATATATATATATATATATATATATATATATTTTCAGAGTGTAAAACGTTTTTTTAGGGAAGGGATTCTATTTCTAACCAGAATCCAAATCTAGATTATAGCATAATTTTGAAATACTAATAGGGGTTGATATATAAATGCCCTACTACTGAGAGAAGACTCTCCACTGGTTTATTCACTCCCACTGAAGTAGGAGAAGTGATCAGAAACCCCCAAAAAGAGAGAGAAAGAAAGAGTTTCATTAGATGCACAAACTCCAAAGAACCAACCAAACACTCGGCTGGTGAAACTACCAACTGCATGTCGAATTTTATGCGTTATTTCAAAAGTAAAAGGTTTCACATTTTCTAATTTTATCATGTACACATGTTTCTAAAAATTTTGAAGTGAATAACAAGAAACTTGAGAAGCATGAGTTGAAGGTATGAGATTGGACTTGCAGTCGCAACTCACATTCAAAATTTGCTGATTTGCCCTGCGTGCCCTGAGGACTTGCGCGATATCCAGAGAAAAAGTCTCTCCACAGGGGCCCCCCTAGTATCAGAAAACCCAAAAGCACGAAAACATAGGAAAAAAATAAAAAATAAATGCACATATACATACGTACGTAATACTATATAGTGCTAGAAATTAACCAGTGGATGATCAAGTGTGTGTGTGTGTGGGAGATAGTTGCAAAACACTCACTAGTAATTCATGTAGAGGGGTAAAAAGAAAACACAAGTAATAGCATTTTACCGCATCTAACAAAGAAGACATGGAACATGATCTGCAAATCCATAACTCGTCATAAATGACCCACCTTCAAGTACATAAACATATTTATTACAAATTGGACAGTGAATAGGTCACAATAACCCCTCTCACTTCTTCACACTCATCGAGCTAGCCCTTCTACCAGTAACACTGCAGTTTCCATCGCACAGTTTCTTTTTCTTCTTTTTTTTCCTGAGTCCAGTTTCGCAGGACAAGTCTTACATTGCAGGTCTCAAATCAAGTATCACAACTGCAACAGTTATTACTGCAATATCAAAGCTCTGAACACCTCCCCAGCCACGTAAATTATACTTGCCTGTAATTTTTTTCCCAACAATAACATTAAGGAAAGCCTCAACTGCGGTTGTTTAAAACCTTCCATAACCTCGTGTCAAATCACAACTTCTGTATAATGAGAAAATACACATATAGCAAAGAAAAAAGAATGGAAACAACACGTATGCATATATTATTTAGGGTAGGAAATGCAATACATAGCAAGAGAAATCATGCATTTAAACTACATGCACAGATAGGTAGTCAAACTCAAATCCAAAGGGAATCTTTGTAGGTATATATTATATGCAAAGATTTAACATGTGTTCATAAGGTTGGATTTCTTTGCAATTTTTGTCATTTTAAGAAATCACAGACAAATACAATCATATGGTTGCAGCTGCAATGCAGTTGCACAGACCAAAAATGGTCGCTGAGACTAAAGAAAATCTCAACGTTGCAGATGCAATTGCAGTTGCAGACAGTTGAAACCACCTCAATCATACAAACTATAATATAATATGTGACTTAATTGATCTGTCTACGTAGTAATATATATGATACATCATGGACTTTATGAAGAAACAAACTCTTAAATGGTTTAGGACTATCAGAGTTTTGATCAATCTTTACATGACAGACAGTGAAGTTTTATTAATTCTTTCTAAGAAGGTGGTAGAACACATCAATTTTGTTAATTCTTCTAGATTTTTTATTTAAAACTCAACCTCGTATGTAGAAATTAGTTGGGACCGTGAACATGTGGTGGACCTGAAATTGTAGACTATAATATAATAATAATGATGATGATAATTTATGGAGTTTGTTATGGTTGAGTCCTTACTATATATATGCATATATATATATACTACTGAGTGGTGACACTTGATGAAGGCGGTTGAGGGGGACGCTTGCGCTTCTTTTTCTCGTAGCTGATGCCTCTAGCTTTGGCCTGAGAGTCACGAACTTCACGAAGGTAGAGCCTCACAGCACGAGCACCAAAAGGGTTGGCCTCAGGTTTTCCACCGTTCTCTTCAAACGCAGCTCTGAGACGCCCTATGAGGGCATCCAGGCTCCCCCACGCTTGACGCAGAGGACAGGGACACGGTGCAGGAGGGTTTGGATGGCCAAAGAAGGGACAAAGGTGCGTGTGAACCTTGGTTTTCCCGAACTGGTCGAGGTACCTCAGGAACTCGAGAACATGGGCACCACTGCAGCGAGAGAGGGAAAGTGGGGGCCTGTGGTTTCTGAGGTACTGCCCGAAAGTGTTCCAGTCTCTTCGCTTTTGGTTCTCATAGCGGCTTGGGGTGGAAGGTGGTGATGATGATGTTGTTGCTGTTGTGGTAGATGATGAAGATGCTGATGCTGAGGACAAGTTTGAGGAGGGGGTTAGGTTTGTGATAGTGTTGTTGAGGTTTGTGTTAATCATGTCTTTTCTTGAAGAGGATTCAAAATCCTGGAGTGAGTTCATGGTTGGTTTATGAATTCTGATCTAGATTGGACCCTTTTCACTAGTTGACATGGTTGAAGAAGAGAAAGAAAAAAGATGAAAATGAAAACTTGATCAGATCCGATTTGAAGAAGCAGAAGAAGAGGGTAGTGTGAGGAAGTGTGTGAGGGAAGAAGGGAAGGGTTGGAATAATGTTATAGGTGAGAGAATGAGTCGAAGAGAGGGTAAAAGAATAGTGATTAGACTATAACATGTTTTGGTATGGGGCTAGGTTGAATTTCCTTTGGTTTTTGTGAACTCCTAGAATACTTTTGTAATATTCTAAGTTTAGTTTTTTTCTTTCTTTGAAAAAAGAAAGTATGTCACATAAAAATTATCGAAGTACAAATTTTATCGTATTTATATATGTATGATTAGAAAATCAAGCTCATATTAACATACTAAAAAAAACTCTGGTGTGTCTCTCTGTGTTGAAACCTGCATGATGCTAGGTCTTTGTGAAAAAATTTTGTGGGGGGGTGAGTTTTTTTTTTCTGTAAAAAGGGAAGAAAGGGGTCGCAAATAGGGCATTTGGGAGAGGGAGGCAAATGGAGAAAAGGGAGGGTGTAAATGAGAAAGAAGGGGTGGTGTGTTTTGGCCTTTAGGGCTTTTGTGGAAATGAAAATAGGTTGATAGTGACAGTGAAAGGTGACTGATGCAGACAGCATAAAGTCATGGAGGGTGAAAAAATATGAGAAAAAAATAAATGAGGGAATAACATGATTTTGTTGCACCTTCCTTTTGGGTTGATTGACAACACCTTTTATGAAATGACAATTTTGCCCTTCTCTGTCTGATATGACTAACTTTACTTCATGAGTGGGATCATCATCAGCCAGAGCCTGAACACACATACACAGTAGAAGTAGTAATAAGTAGGGTTTTCATAAAAAAAGAAGGAAAAAAAAATCAACCCTCATGCATTGCATTTCTACAAGGTGCTAATCCCCAGAGATCTCTGTTGCAGATGATAATCATTTCCTTCCAAGCATGAAATCATTGACCACAAAGGCTTCATTAAATTAATAGCCTAATTATGGAACTTGATGCATTCTGTGTTTATCACTTAAAAGAGAAGAAGTCATTTCATTCACACTCCCAAATTTAATGTTTAATGGCGTCATAACGATTATGCCCAGTTAACATTCTATTCTTTTCACCTTAACATTATATTCTTTACTAATCAGTAAACTGTTCTTTTTTCATCAGAATGAAGGGCATTCACAGATTAATGCATCAGTATTTGCACTTTAAATAAACATATTTATTTTGAAAAATAAATGCAGCCTATCAAATCTTTTTATTATATTCAATCAATTTTATTTTCTTAAAGTGAAGTGCTATACATCAATACATGCAGTTTGAATGATTTTTTTTAATATACCAGTCAAGCAAAGTGCAATGTAATTATATGAATATAGTGATCCATTCCAATAGAATAATTTTGTTCAGAGTGAAGTTGTATTTTATATTTCAATGAATAATTTCTATTATACTGTATTGTTATTTTTAATTATTGGTGAATTTTTTTAAAAGAATTAAGATTCAAGTCAGAATTAAAGCTACTAAAAATGAAAATGACACATCAGGAAAAAAAGGTGAGTTAAAATATCAATAAATTTTATCTCTCCAAAACTACTCCTTGAAACTCTTTAAAATTATGATGTTTGAAGTTATTTATTTTATAAACAAATTATATCACTAAACAAATAAAGCTAATAATATTTTTATTAAAGTAAATATTTTATTTTTTATTATAGGTTTAAGTTTTTTTTTTAGTTTTTCATAAAGAGAAAATTTTGTAAGTGTAGGATTTAAGTTTGGAAAATAATTGGATTTTTTAGTTACACAAATAGAATTTTATTAGTAAATATATTACCGTCGAGTAAGAAAACTTCACTTGGATATTGAAGTAGAGATGAAAAGTGCAATGTAATTATATGAATATTTATATATGGAAGTATTTGAGTACGTGTATGGTTATTGAAAGCTTCAAGGGATTTGAAAAGTAAAAAAATTATATAATTATATAAGATATTAAAAAGTGGTATTTTGACATGATTTTAAACATATATTAGTAAAAAATAGTCTTTTCATATTGGTTATGTCACACAATTTGTGTCATTTATCATCATAAATAGAGGTTATGTAATAAACAAATTATTTTATGTTAGTTAATCATCTGACATAAAAAAATATTTTACGTCAATTTAATCAATTAAACAAAATATGTATAAAATATAATTTTTTTTATGTATATACTCAAAATATTAGAAAAACATGTCTTCTCTCTCACCATTTCTAAGCATTGCACTATAAACATTCATTACATATAATCTAAAATAATTGAATTCAACAACACAACACAAAGATCAATCTTACTACCAAACATTCTTCTTGCCTTCATTATTTTGAGATCATTTGCATAACCAAAAATATAAAAGTTGACAAAAAGAACTCATTGGCTTCCCTCACAAAACTCATATACAAGTCAATCAACAAGTTACACAAAATCTTGTCAAATTTCAGTGTAAACCATTAACAAAAACAATACACTAGACGTAGAAAAAAATATTTAAATCACAATTTTGCAATCATTCATTCTTAAGTTGGTTTTTTCATCAACTAATATAAAAATTGTAATAATAATTCTTATTTTTAAACTACTGATAATATATGTGTTGGAATTGACATGTTTTATGTCTTCTTTGTTAAATTTGTATTATGAACTAATATAACTCAAGTAATGACCTATGCTTAAATGATGTCAAAGCATAGAGTCATTCCTCAATTCCATTCAAACGTTAGTCTGGATACTCAAGTGACTAACACAATTATGAATTTGGCACGAGTGAGAGAAATAAAGACTATTTTCTCTTCTCTAGTATAAGTGGTGCTTAAGAAACAAGAATCTACTTAAGTGTGGAGGTGTGACAATGGTGTGTGAGGTTGTGAAATATGAGACACAATATAATTACATGTTGATACTTAAGCGCTTAAATCATTGATGAGACATGTGTTTGATGTTTTGGAATTTGTTGAATTTTATGACAAATAATATCGTCCAAGCATTAACAAGAGCTTAAACAATGAGTAATTATTCAAGCAAGTGAGATAGAACTAAACATTTTTTTTTAAAAATGATTATGAGTACAAAAGACCACTCAATAAAAAAAATTATATAAATTATCTGTCATCTAGAACTAATATACTCAAAATGAGATTCTAAACCACACACATAATATGCATTTCTTTTATATTTATATATATATATATATATATAATTTATAAAAAAATAGTAAATAACTCTTTTCTTGTAAATTTTTATAACAAATTTGTAAGAAAACTCTCATCAAATCTAGCAGTGAATGTGTGTTAATAAATATTAAAAAAACATACAATAATTCATCAAATATATCATAGAAGTTTATTTAAATTTTGAAGATAATATATAACATGTTTATAAGAGTAAAATTCACTATAGTGTTCAAATAAAAATGCATAAGAAATGCTATAAGAGTGAAATCTATTATAGTGTTCGAATGAAAATGCATAAGAAAAAGAGTAATATATATATATATATATATATATATATATATATATATATATATATATATATATATATATATATATATATATATATATATATATATCAAATTATACTACATAACTTTTATCAAACGTTGTATATAATCAGTAATGAAAAAAAGTATTTTTTATTAATGTCATTTTTCAATTATAATTTCTTATTATTACAATTATTCATGTAAATTTTTGTTAAAATGAAATAAAAAAAAGTAATAAAATTTTCCTATATTAATATGTTTTGAAAATTGTATATTATCTTGATTTTGATTTATAAAACATTGAACAATTTATTTTAATATAATTTTTTATACAAGATCCATGTAAAAAAAATAATCTAACAATAACTTTTAAAAAATATAATCCAATTAAAAAAAAAAAGACAACATCTAGTAAACATTGCATCTATATTAATTTAATCTCTTTCATAATAATGTGAGACTTAACCTCTGTTCACTTTCATTTTCACTCACCTATGTTCCATTATGACCACACTCATAGTTGTTTGTAGCATAAATATCTTGAAAGTTATTAACTGTATTAATTTCAAACTTAAAAAGATGAACCATTTTAAAAAATGAAAAAAAAAAAGAGATCAAAATCAAAGAAAATTAAAACTACACTATTTCCTATAACAACTTATTTATTAGGTTAAATTGGTAGATTAGTTGCTAAGAACAAAGTACATTAAACTATTTATGATGATCGGAAATAAAGGAATATAAGTGCTTCTAGCTGTCACCAGCTAACTATGACTGTTCCTGTAGCAAAATAGTGTGTGATAATTATATCATATACACAAGTGTTTCTCTTGTATTTTAATGATTTTCTTAAAGAAAATTTCTCTTGAGCACTTTTACAAAAATAAAAATTAGTTTCTGAATAAAATAAAAGCAAATCAACAATGTTCATTAGACACTCTTGAAAAAACTAATTTTTAAGAGAACATAAAAGAAAACTAAAACCCTTCCTTTTAGCACTTGTATAATGGCTTTTGTAACTTCATTTTCAATACTAGTTGGAAAAGTTCCTTTTCCATCTATGTCTTTTATTTTTTATAACTATTATATGTTTAGATAACTTTTTTATGGAATAAGAAAGAAAAACAATTGAAATGACTTTTTATTAGAGAAAAGACATGGACAAAGAAAAAAAATTAAATAACCTAAAATAAAATAAAATATAATTAAGAAAAATATATTAAAAAAAGTTTGAGTTCCTCTTTCAAATTATAATAACTCATTAAATAAACTCTAAAATCCTAAACCCTAAACATTAAATCTAAACCTTAAATCATAAATCTTAAATTCTAAATTTTATAAATATTAATATTTTTAAAAAATAATATAAAAAAATTGAAAATTATTGTGTTTTTATATATATTTTATTTCAAATTCATTGTATTTATAAAACAAATTAAGATTAAAACAAAAATTATTGTATTAAAGTTTAATAATAAATTTGGTTAAAAACAAAATCATTTTAATAATATTTAATAATAAATTTAATTAAAAACAGAATAATTACCATATAATTTATTTATAAAATTAACTTAACGTTAAAAAGTTCATTCAGAAAAATAACTATATCAATAGCAAATTTTAAATTATTTTTTTTAAATTATAATAATATTTGTAACAGTTTTTTCATAGACTAAAATCACTTTATACACATATTAGAAAAAAAACAAAGAAGTAATATAAAAGAATTTCTACTCGTTAACTTACCTGTAAATTTATTTTAATTCATAAAAAAGTTCATTCCATTGTTTTATTATTATTTTTCAAACACTTATAAAGAAAAACTTCTTCAAATATACCCTTAATTGAGTTCGTTACTTCCAAGAAAGTAATTAAACAATATAAACAATTATCATAGTAGAATTATTGAAGACTTATTTTTGTAATAAACTTTAGATTTCTTGCGAATTTTTAAAAAAAAACAACAAAAAATAATAATTTCAAATTAAAGTTAAGTAGTACATGTGTTAATAATTTGATAAATATCTGCTAAGAATTTAGATGACTGTTTTTTTCAATATTTTATTATAGTTTTATTTTTATTATATTTAATCACTTTTGTAGTTTATTATGTATTTGTTTTATTTAATTCAAATAAAAAAATTAATTAAATTTCTCAACTTTTAAAAACATAATCATGGGACTATTTTTCATTCAATTATTAATATTAAAATTGTTAATAATACTATCTATCTAATTTGTGCATAACATTTTGTATAAATGATAAAACTAACTACGTCAATTATTTAAATTATTACATCTTTGAAAATTGAGAGACTTAATTGATTTTTCTTGAAAAATGACATTTTAAAAATAAAGAAAATGGATTAAAATGTGTATTAACAAAAGAATAAATTGAACAAAATAAATAAACAATAGAGCTAAAAAGCTTATAATACATGTCACTATTTTGTTATGAATTGTTCTGACTTTCTTTGGATAGTATAAAATTGATGGAAGAATTAGAATCTTATCCAATAATAATGAGAATGAAGAAATTCACCCCTTATCTTCTTCATAGGAAAATCCAAATAAAGGTCATGTTTTGTGAAAGTTCATCACTTTGAAGTGTGAAATGCATTTATTATTCTCTTTTTCCCAAACCTCCATTATTTGATTTGCTATATAGTAGATGGTACATTCAGGTGTTCAACATTTATGTTCCATTAATGAGTGCTGAATCACACTATGCCATTTTACTATATAATTCAACCACTTTAATCTTTCCTTGTTTTAAGTTTTTATATACATTAACTTATTTTTATTATCCAATTTAAAAACAATAATAATAAATTTATGTTAGTACTTATTTTTACCACAATAATATAACTTAAATCCAAATTTTGAAACTACTAGAGTTTGTATTACATTCATGAATATTCAAAAGGGTTGAAAATGGAGTTTCACTCTCAACTCCTTTCCTTTTCACACCCACCAAATTCACTAAGCCCCTCTTGGTTAAAATAGGAAAAAGACGAATATAAAAAAAATTATATAATTTTTTGAATGTAAATAAATGATTTTTCTTAATTATATAAATTATTTAACATAATTATCTTTTATAGTTATTAAGAAGTGGACTTTAAATGTAACTCAACTCCACAAAATCGACTTATAAGATAAAGTTTGCACCTACTTATATATATACTAAATTGATTTTATATTTAATCGATGTGAGATCTCCAACACATTCTCCTCATGTCAAAAACTGAACAGCTCGAACGTGAAACTATAGATTTATAGGTGGTTCGATAACGGGTGACCCAATAATCTTGATATGATAAATTTATATGACTCTGATATCATATTAAGAGATGAACTTTAAATATAAATCATCCTCACAAAATCAGCTTATAAAATGAGATTTGTATCTAATTATAGACATTAAATTGACTTTATTTTTAATCGAGATCAAATCTCAACAATAGCACAACATAATTACAATAAAGATTTTAGATAAGGTTAAGTAATGTTGCAATAGTTGAATAGATGAGAGTGATATGTGTAATCCGACCAGAGCTGCAGTTGATTGATCCATGATGTTGGGTTTGGCTATGGCCATTTCCTGTATTAAGAAACTAACATTTTGGATATAGATTTGACTGATTGTAGGTAGACATGGCTACAGCCTCATCTGTCACACACCTCTAACACCACCAACCACTTCATTATTTCATTATTTTCAACTCACTGCTAAACCTTTACATTTTATTTTATTTATTATTATCAGAAACACAGCACCTATTGATAGTAGATTAATTAATATTTCATAAAAATAATTATTTAATTATTTTTTATATTTTTAAAAATAAGAATATAATTTATAAAGAATAACTAATACACTATTAAAATTTTAAAATAACAAACAAAGTTAAACAAATTTTCTCTCTAAAAGAACACTTATTTATAAACAAGAATAAATAACATAGTTAATTATTTTGTATGTAAACATTACTACACTGAAATCATTATAAATAAATTATATATCCACATTAAATTATAGTTAATAAACTTAAATAAATTGGACTATTGATTTTAAGGTTTAAAGTAGGATAAAAGTTTAACTGTAAGTTTGAATTTGATATTGTAATTTGAATTTTGTATTGAATAAAAAAAAATAAGTATCATACAAAGGAAAACCTATAAACATTCAAGTGGTTATAGATTTTTTTATATGGATTACTCATGTTTTATTGTTTTAATTTTTTTATAGTAAATTCAACAATGGTTAGAATGACATTGTCTTAAGTAAAAATAGAAAGTTAAATAATATATAAATTATAATAATTATATAAAAATCATACAAGGAATAATTTTTAGTAATTTATTTATTTTTATTTTGATTCTTTATCTTTTTTAAAAAATAGTTTGATCTGTTACGTTTAAAATTTGGATAAATTTAATTCTTCTTTAAGTGTTGATGTTTCTTTTATATATTTTGAACATGATCTTAGAACATAATATACCTTGTATTATTAGTTCATTAATACGAAATTATAAAATTCAGTTGACGGTTGAACAAAATAACTATAAATATATAATTCACATGATGAAAAAGTACATCTAATAAAAATTGTTCTGAGGATACATTGAAAAAAATTAGTTCGAATATCAGTTGTGGTCTATAGTTTGAATACTAGTTGTGGTTTAAAATATTTAAAGTGAATTTTTTAAAAAATAAAATCAACTTAGTTATTTTTTTGAGCTGAGGAAATTATTTCTTGACTAAATATGATTTTGAAAATTGTAATGACTTATAACTTACTGAAATTCGAAATGTTGTAATCAATTACACATCCTAAATGTAAAAAATAACATAATAAGGTGCTATAGTGATAAATTAAAGCTTATAATAATGAATTATATAATCTGATATATATATAACAATAATAACAATGTAATAAGTTATATTTATTATAAACTATAATGTTATAAATACCAACTCATTTTATCTACAGTGGGATTCGAGTATGGTCTATACATTTTGTATTTTAAATGATTTGAAAATCTTTAATAATAGTATCGGTTTCAAAACTTGCATGTTAAATAGATTAATATTCATAATTTTTTTTATCATACATTTGTATAATATTAGAAATAAAACATAATTAAATCTTATAAATATTACAAATATCATAAATATAATAAATATTTTGTTTTATTTTTCATTCAATTTGATAATATTGTTCTATTATATATAACATATTTTAAATTAAATTATTTTATTTTTTTTACTTTAATATATAATAACAACTTATTTAATCTATTAAATAATGTATAATTAAGTAAAAATAAATAAATTTTAAATTAAATTAAATTTAATAATACAAGTTTTAAATAGTTTATTATAAATAAAACTCGTCTAATTCTTAAATTGTATAACTTAGATATAAAAAAATTTATATTAAAAATTTATCAAAAAATTTTAAACACGTGCACATAAACGGTAGGTGAGTTAAGGGATAGTTCAAATACTTAACATTCTATTATAATTGTATGATCCACATGCTTTGAGACATTATATATTAATATAATTAGATCTTATAAATATTACAAATATAATAAATATTTTGTTTTATTTTTCATTCAACTTGATAGTATGAGTTTTATTATATATAATATATTTTTAAATATGATTTGATGTAATAAATTGTTTTATTTTTTATATTTTAATTATAATAACAACTTACTTAATTTATTAAATAATGTACAATTAATTAAAAAAACATTAAATTTTAAATTGAATTAAGTTTAATAATACAAATTTTGAGTAGTCTAATATAAATTTGTGAGTTGTATGAGTTAGATATAAAATAATTTATACTAAGAATTTATCAAAAAAATTTAAACACACATGCACATAAATGGTGAGTTTAGTGGGTAGTTAAAATACTTAATATTTTATTAGAATGAGTTAAATGGGTAGTTAAAATACTTAATACATTATTATAATTGTATCTCATCAAATATAGATCCACATGCTTTGATATATTATTAAGAACTTTAAAATACTTTTACAAAATCTAAAAGTAGTGTATTACACTTAAAAAATAAAGGTAAAATATTTTTGAGAGATTAAAATAAGATGAGCTTTCAATGGAAGTTCGAATTCTTTGATCAAGATGATTTTCTAAGTTTAATTAGAGATCTTAAAATGGATTCCAACCCATAAGTCAACTTGACTCGTCACAAATTCGAGCTGGACTGAGTTAGAGAAAAATAATTTGGTTATGAGTAAAAATAAGCTCAACTCATTTAATTTACGGGTCAAGTGGATTTCAGTCGGGTTATAGTAGACTAATCCACCAACCCTCATATATTATGAATTTTTTTTTGAAGATGTTAAAAAAATAAATAATTTTAGATTTTCAAATTTATGATTTTAATTTTTTCATGGAAAATGATAAATAAAAAATAAAAACTAATTTTTGTATATATTTTTTATTTAAAAATAAAGAATGAATATGAATTAATCAGCCAATCTACTTAACCCATCAACTTACCAACTTGTGGTGAGTAGAGGTTGTAAAATCTTTAGCTCATTATAGAGTGAGTTAGATTGAACTCTTTCATTTTTAGCTCAACCTATGTGAGTCAGGTTAACTCACTTTGACATGTCTAAGTTTAATATTCAATTTTTTAAATTAGATATAACAACAAAGATGAATATATGTATAAATATGTCAATTTCCAAACCCATCTCTTTTAAATTATAAAAGCTTGTTTAGATTATTAGGTCACCTAAAACATTTATATAAACTCTTTTCTCATAATTAGTTTTGTATTATCTAATATACACATTTGATATTTTTTTTTATTTTTTATTATTTTAACTTTATGTAAGTGATTGTTTGATATTTATACAATTGTAATTTTTTTATTGATAGTTATTATTTTAAAAAAATGTGTATATTTTAATATTGGATCTTTACTAATATAATATTTTTTGTTATGATTTTTATTTTATTTTTAAAAGTTATTTAATTAATATTTAAAATAATAAAAAATAATAAAAGAATATACATGAATGTACATGATAAAAATAAGATAAAGAATTAATAGTTATTAAATAAAAGGACGAAGATAAAAGTTATTTTTTTACTTAAAATAAATACTTGTTGAATGAAAAGACGAAAATAAAAGTGATTTTTTTACTTAAAAAATGAGGATGCGAAATTAAAATCATCCTACTCCTTATCATTGCCGAATTTAATTCAATTTTATTTAAAATTAAGAGTGATTTAATATTTTAGTTAAAAGTTATAATGATTGGAATAAATTCATATGTAACAATCTAGGGTTATATATTTGTTTACAGCGGCAAGTAATTTAATGAATTTGATTTAGTATTGGTGAGACTTTAATTATAACTACAATCTTATTTACCCTAAAATTATAGAATCTAAGATTGATTATAAAAGATTAAATATAGTCTTAAAAAGTTTAAAATGAACTACTACAAAATATTTGTGTGATATTTTCTCCTACTTTTCTTTATAAATAATTAATTATTAAATTGCATTAAAGTGATATTGGGGTAAAAGTTTTGATTTATGAAATATCACATATTCAACCATCTCTTGGTGAATATATTGTTTGATAAATATGCTCTATAAATAATAGGATAGATGTCAAGAATACTTTGCATATAACTTTTTAAATAAAAAATATTTAATATTTTAAAAATATAATATGTAATACATTTTTTTTCATCACAAATATTTATTATAAAAGTAAGGGTAAAAAACGGTACAAAAATATATACACAAAAAAACGGTTAAAAAAATAATCTCCATTATTAGTTATTATAAATTAGGACATATTGAAAAGGGTTTAATCATAAATTAAAAAAAAAATAAAGTATTTTCTTATAAATTAAAATTAACATATTATAAGTTTAAAATAAAAATATAGAAAAATTATATAATTGTTTTTACAAATTAAAATTAATTTCAATTTTTACATTGAAAGACCATGAAAATAGGTTCGTGTAAGGGATAAGCTCAAACATGGCTTCTCTGTGTTCCTTCAATGCTTGTTCTTCTTTCTCCTCTTCATGTCAAAACCCTTCTCTGTCTCACCCTCTCAAACCACCATTGCCTCTCATTCACTCTTTCGCCCTTCCGAGAAACACCAAGAAGAAGAGGAGTGCAAGCGTTTGGCCTCTCTTCTGTGCCCTCAACAACCACCCCTTGCAGTACAGGAACCTAGGACACTCCGACCTCAACATCAGCGAAATCACTCTTGGTACGGTAAGTCATGTTTTCTCATACATTCAAAAAAGAAAAAGAACCACATTGTTTATTGTTATTGTTATTCGTTCGTTCGTTTTCATTTTGGTCGGTGCGACGTTGTTGATTTCAGATGACCTTTGGGGAGCAAAACACGGAGAAAGAAGCTCACGACATTCTTAATTACGCTTTTGACCGTGGTATTAACGCTCTCGATACTGCTGAGGCTGTAAGTTTTGTTTATCCAATTTTTATCTCTGCATTTGCCATGTGTGTTTAGAGATTGCTGAAATGTTTCTATTTTTTTTTGTTATTTAGTTCCATTTAATTTGTTGCCCCTTATGAAATTATTTATTACAGTGTTAACGAAATCAATTACTGTAAAAGATATGATTGCATTCAGTGTGCAGGAGAGGAAAGGTTAGAAACTTATGGAAGCCAAACTGCCTAAATGAATTTTCGTTAAATTGATGCATTTTAGAGATAATTTTTCTGAGAATTTGGCCTTTTAACCTATTCAACTCTGTAAAATTAGTTTGTAAAGTGAAATTGTCTAAGCTTTGTAAACTTTAATTAAATCATATCTCTAATTCAGGTTAGAATTACGACAATTCTAAAGAGGTCACAATTAAGGCTGGCCAGAGATGACAACTACTAAAGGGGCTTTGCCACAAATTTTGAGGAGTTTTTAATATTTGAAGGATTACTTAACATGAAATTTTAGGACTATTTTTGTAATTTTTTAAAGATTAAATATGTTTTTTTACTTTCAACTATTTTTAAAAATTATATTTCGTCTTTAAACTAAAGTATATATATTTCATCTCTATACTTTATTTAAGTCATATAAAACATCTTCATCGATAATGATAACTAGTGACAAATGTCAATATTTTATATGATTTTAATAAAGTGTAAAGATAAAATAGATATATAATTTTGTCAATAACAAAATGCAATGTTTGAAAATAGTACAGGAATAAAAAAATATATTTAATTTTTTCTTTTATAATTTTGGAACCATCCATGAGAGAGTGTAATATACATACACATACATACTAGGTAAGAGCGTTAGATGAATCTCAACCTTATAATGGAATGGATGATTAAGATTAAAATGATTTTGACTATAATGTTCAATTATATGATCCGGATTATCTCATCCATCTCTCACGCTCTCTCTCTATATATATATTGATGAGATTTTTAGGGTTTTTAAAAATATGTTCTGGAGATATATAAAATATATGAGATATATTGTATAGAGGAGTTGTATTTTATTTCATTCATCTTTATGGAAAAAATATTTTAAAATTAAATCTAGAAGATTTTCTAGAAATTAATTTAAATAAAAAATATATTAAATAAATATTTTCAAAGTGTATATATATATATATATATATATATATATATATGATATGATGTTTTGATATTATGCAAGATTCACTATTTGATTGCATAATGATCCAATCATTATCATTGCTATTTAATAATGAGGCATTGGTATTTGATTGCAGTACCCAATTCCAATGAAGAAAGAGACACAAGGAAGAACTGATCTCTATATTGGTAGTTGGCTCAAGTCTCAACCTCGTGAAAAGGTATAGAATGCTCATTTCTCAACTCTGTCTATGCTGCTTTTCTATGTGCTTTGGAGACAGAGTTTGTTACAACTTAAGAATAATATGTCAATGTCATGATTACTTTCAATGTGAGGTAATGCTACTAAGGTTAGACTGTCCTGTTTGTAAGCCTATGGAGCTTTTGGTAAGTTGTTTTTGCATTGAGAAAAAACGCTCATCGAAATAAATTTTGATTTGGCTTTCAATTGTTTTTAAGGGTTTTTACTGAGTCCACTCTTTGTTAAGAATTTGAAACCATTTGTGTAACATCTTTGTGGATAGATTATTTTGGCAACAAAAGTATGTGGTTATTTGGAGAGGCCGAGTTTCTTGCGTGATAATGCAAATATTTTGCGGGTTGATGCTGTAAATATCAGAGAAAGTGTGGAGAAAAGCCTTAAGCGCCTTGGCACTGACTATATTGATTTGCTGCAAATTCACTGGTGAGTTTAGACAATGTAAACATCAGTGTCTCACTTATTTTTTTTGTTACTTTATTAGTTGTGTATGTAATATTAACTTGTGTAAATCCTTGGGAAACTTGTTTGTAGTTTTCATTGTTAAAATATTATGATTCTTATTGTTTTAGGAATCTTTTGTAAGTTAGTAGTGATATAGGGTTGTACTAGTTTTACCACACATGTATTTGACCTAGAATGTGTCCTTCATTATTAATATTGACGGGAGCGTTAGGCGTTTGTATATTATATTATAAACAAACAAGTTGCAAATTTCTCCTATTTGCATCTTGAAACTGAAAGCTAATAGTTTCTGAACTATTGATTTTTGAATATACGGTGTTCTGCTTCATTATAGGCCAGATCGATATGTTGCAGTGTTTGGTGAGTTTTCTTATGATTTTTCAAAATGGAGACCCAGTGTGCCATTTGTTGAGCAGTTGCAAGCTTTTCAAGAACTTATCAAGGAAGGAAAGGTGACTGATGTCTATCAATTCACTTTATGCTTTAGCTTTCCTAAGGATTTCTAATGAGTTCTGCTGGTTCGGGCTCGGAGAAACGTAGCACTTCTTTTATTGTATTTATTCTAACTGCAATTATTGATATTTGCTTTTAGGTTATAACTTTCTTTGCTTAATTTTAGTGCTATTCTTGATGGAGAAAATGCAGTTGAGAAATGGTAGAGTAAATTGTTTGTCTGTCAAAATTTTTGATCGGACGAGACGAGTGAAATGGCCATAACACTATTGTAGACTAATTTGCTATGTTATGTGACCAATGTCTCATATCCTATGACAAGCCTGTAAATAAAAACAGAATATTGTATGTCTCTCGGTAGGAATCATAACCCATAACCTTCCTGTCCAATCAAGCTAGGATTTCCTGTCTCATCTGCTTACTTTTCCTAGAAAGTTGTGCCAATTGTAATGTGAAGTTCTAACATTCTGATCACAATGTCATGTTTATTCACTTATGCATGAGATTGAGATCTGTTTCTTGAGATTTCTGTCTGCATCACAGGTACGTTACATAGGTGTTTCAAACGAGACTTCTTATGGGGTGATGGAGTTTGTCCATGCAGCTAAAGTTGAAGGCCTTCCAAAGATTGTCAGTATCCAAAACAGCTACAGCTTGCTTGTTAGATGCCGTTTTGAAGGTGAGATCGTGACATTCACCAAAGGCTTGTATGAATAACTTTCTCACCAATGACATTTAGAAGAAGAAAAAAAAACAGAAGGAAAATCACATAAACATCTACCAAAACTAAAATTAGTTTATGTACAAGTTAAAAATAATCTTTTTTTAGAGAAACTAATGTAATACAGTTTATACAAATTAACTTATGCATAAAGTTGTGGAATAACTCATTTGATTTTTTTTGCTCCTACATGTATTCATTGAAAAGTTTATGTAGTAAAGTCTCCAAAGTTTATCGAGTCCTAAGTGCACTTGAACCTAAGTTGAAAGGGGAAAAATTGAACCTTCGCAATAAAAATTGGTCTCATGATTTAAGAATCAAAGTGCATATATGACTCTAAGTTGGACGAGGGGATTGTATTTAAATTCTTTGTGCCTTTGATTTTTTGCAGTTGATCTTGTGGAAGTTTGTCATCCAAAGAATTGCAATATTGGCTTACTCTCCTATTCCCCACTTGGAGGTGGAGCACTCACAGGAAAATATATAGATATAAACTCTGAAGCTGCAAAAGCAGGAAGGTTGAATCTCTTTCCCGGTTACATGGAAAGATATAATCAATCAGTGGCACGGGTACACCATCTAGTTCTTGTATTTGGAGTTTAGTTCTGTTTGGATAAACTTCTCTGCAAATACACGTAAAAGTAGACAAGAAGAGAAAATGAACTACTAAAATCAATTAATGCACATAAGTTTTTTGAAAAGCTAAATAAGAGAACTTCTGTAAAAGTTAAGTACATACATTTATTTAATCTTATAGGAGAAATTTAGTTCATCTCATCTTTCTATTTTCTTCTATAATTGTTCACAGGAAAATTTATCCATGTAGTCTGTTCTAAAATATGATGACAAATACTGAAGAACCTCCCTATTTTTTTGACTGGATTTCAGGAAGCTACTATAAAGTATCTTGAGTTGGCCAAGAAACATGGTCTAACTCCTGTTCAGCTTGCACTTGGATTTGTAAGAGATCGTCCATTCATGACTAGTACAATTATTGGTGCAACCTCATTGGACCAGCTCAAAGAAGACATTGATGCTTTTACAACAACTGAGAGACCCTTGCCAGCAGCAGTCATGGCAGATATTGAATCTCTCTTCAAGAGATACAAAGATCCTGCAATTCTTTGATCATCATACCTCTCAAGTTCACCGTTGATTGCCAAATCACTGCTATTGATTCATCCTCTTCCCCACTCCTCTCTCTATTCACACTGTTCAATTAAATATAGTATTTAATTTTAATTGATTTTCTTAGAAAACAGAGAGTTTAGTGATAGTTTTTACATGCAATTAAAATGCAATACAGAAGAGAAACATAAAGTACACTCTTTTATTAATATAACCTATAAGATATAAATATATTAATATTAATACATTATTTTGATAGTAAATATTAATAATTTTGAAAATGAATGGGTCAATAAATTAATTAAAGAGTCCATGGTTCATTTGCTCAATTGTACTGAAATTGGAATCAAAATGACAAGGATCCAATATATTTTCAATATTATGTAATACGTTAAATAATAAACGAATATCAAATTATAAAAAAATTAAATTAGTTTAAATGATCATATTACATGTTTTATTAAACATAAAGTTCATAATAAGTAGTTAAATAACAGCAATACATATGCATATTGCATGTAGGAGACTTTTATTTTTGTTTATACTTGTTAAAAGTCATATTCTTATTAAATCAATTATTGGTAAAAGAATCTCAACCTTTTGAAAAAAAAACTATTTTATATCATTTAAATAATGTTTAACTCATTTTTATGAAGTTTAAGTGATTTTATGTTTGAAAGTTAAAATTAAACATTATTTTTTTGTAAATTGTCATTGACTGCAACTGATTATGAATTTTAAATTTTAAATTTTAAATTTAAATATATTTTTTTTAAATTCACGCCATGGTTGTAAGGTGGAATATATCAAACATATTATTATTACCTCAACAACTACTTTCAAATAACATACGACACATATCTAAACACATGTTATATAATATTACTAAATGGTAATAAAAGAGACTTTTTTTTTAAAACTAAAATTATAAAAGATTACAAGGTTTAATTTAATTTATCTTTCAAAAATGATTTTAATTTATTTATTTTATAAATCTCATTCAATATAATATTTTCTCTAGAAAATTAACTTTAAATAAATCAAGTCAAATATTTCTCAAGTTATTTCATTAAGGACAAATGGTTTAAGAACTGAAATAAAATGACATAAACGCAATTAGCCCATAATTAGCTTATTTTTTCAGTTATAAAAGTAAATTTTGAACTGAAAACCAAACATGTCATTAATTGGGGAACGTGGAAGCAGTTTAAGAAGGGCGCCAATATCTCATTCCCTTTCCTTTTACGTAACTTTCGCATCTCTCTCTCAATGGCTGAATCCAATTTTGCTCAGAAACTGATCACACACATGTTGATGCAACTTTCACACCCCCTTCTGCAAAAATTCAATCTTTTTGGTGACATGATTAATCATCATCTGGGTCATTCATGATTCTGATTCTATAGTACATATCATGCGCAGCCACTACTGCCATATCTGAGTTTAAGGTTTTTATTCTTCATTTTCCTTTGACATTGTCCAATTTCTGGGGGAAAATTTTCCGCTTGAGGTTTTCGGAGACTCTCATGAGAGGCCTAAGTAGAAAGCATGACGCTTGAGCTTTGTCCTCTTCTGTGGTTTCCTTACAATTTTTTTCAGATGGAATGGCAGATCTTTCTAGCAATGGAAGTTGTGAACGTGTTGAGCAAGTTAGTTTCCCCACCAAATTAAGCTTTTTTCTGATTTTTTTTTATAAAATGTTTGGTTTGGTTTGATTTGGTTTGTAGCAGAAAAATATTAGAACTTTTATTTTATTTTAATTTTTCACATTCGGCATGATTATGCTTGTTTGTTTGAAGTGAGTATTCATTTTCGAAGTTGTTATCATGAAAAGAATAATCGAGGTATTGAGGAATCTTTTGTTATGTTGTATTGATTATAGAACTCTAGTTAAAATGTATATGGGTTGCCCTGGATAGAAGAAGTGTAATTGGAGATAAGACATGCCTTCACAGGTTTATAATTTGTTTCATTTCAGGGATAAAGGTTAGGGTAAAAGCAGAGTACGGGAAATATTTTGTAAAAGACATTCCATGCATGATATATGAAAGATAGTCTTGGTACTCTTGGTTAGAAGGGGAATATTCTAGTTGATGTAGGAGACAAGCGAAATGAAAAGGATACTGAGTTGCCTTGGTTTATAAATACTGGCAAACCAACAAATCGTTGGTCCGAGTGATACTGGATTCAGTCAAATTGAGTAATTACTAAAACCATAGATGCATGGGGAAGACAGCATTCATTGAACATGGTCATTATATTGTTCCTTTCAAGTGTTTTTTGATTGAGTACCTATCAAAATCAATTTATCTAAACGGGGAAAATACTAAGGATCTTTTTTTATGGAATAGAAATTTTCACTGTGATATGATTCTCTAGAGATTATGTTGCTTCAGTGTGCCACTTAATTTAATTACTGTCTTCGTTTCTTTATGAAGGCGTTAATTACATTAAAAAAGGGCACTCAGTTAGTAAAGTATTGTCGAAAAGGGAAGCCGAAATTTTGTTCGTTCAGACTCTCATCGGTGAGTAAGAAAATTAAGTATTGTCCGAACTATGGTACAACGTATTATATATATTGAATTTCATATATCTGCATGAATTCTTTCATATTTAGTGGAATTAGCAGGATGAAACAAAACTGATTTGGATTTCTCATGGAAAGGAAAAGACTCTAAAATTAGCTTCTGTTTCACACATCCTCCCAGGACAGAGAACAGTGAGTTATATGTTTGGACTTTGGAGGCTAGATTCATGGTTATGTTAGCACTCTGATAAAGATATCATGGATTTCCTTTTAATTGCAGGCTGTCTTTAGAAGATACTTGCGTCCTGAAAAGGATTATCTGTCATTTTCACTTATTTATAAGAAGGGGGAACGATCACTTGATCTGGTTTGAAAACACAGTCATTTTGAATTTAAATTTCTCAATTTCGTATAAATTTTGAATATATTGCTTCCCGTTTTCATATTGTTAGATTTGCAAGGACCAAGCAGAGGTAGAGATATGGTTTTCAACCCTTAAGGCATTAATTTCCACCGGAGAGCGTATTAGGCGAGGAATAAGTAATTTAAGCAACGTGAGTTAAAGAAATTGTTTAAATGATAATTTATTTTCATCTTATCTTATGTTATACAGTTGCTACTTCCTATATATGCCTTCAATTTCTCATATATTAAAATCTAAGTTGGTCGTGGAAACAAATATCAAATTTTAACTACTTGGTTGTCGAAACCATGAGAATTCTAGTTAAAGCTCAAGCTGTTATACACACACACATACTGTTTCTAACATCTATGTTTTTAGAGCATTTCAGTAAAGTAATTGTTTTGACTCTCTCTTGCAGGATAGTGTTGACTTTGTTGCTGGAACACTAGAGTTTGCATCAAGCATTGCCCGTAGCAGGTGTTCTTTTGAATCGGTATCTCATGAATCTTCATCATCTTGGTCAAGATCAGAGACAAGTATGCCAATACGGACAAGTGTTGGAGATGGTTCTCGCGTTAGTGTATCAAGTAGTGTAGGATCAGGGATAGATGACATAGAATCTCTTGGTGATGTTTTTATATGGGGAGAGGTTTGGGCAGATGGCAATTCATTTGACGGATTGGGGAGTCAAGCCACTTACAAGATTGATGTGCTGAGTCCTAAGCCATTAGAATCTGATGTTGTTCTTGATGTTAATCAGATTGGGCCTGGTGTACGTCACATTGGTTTAGTTACAAGGCAAGGAGAGGTTTTTACATGGGGAGAGGACTCTGGTGGAAGGCTTGGCCATGGATTAGAAAAAGATTTTGGTCGACCTCATCTTGTAGAGTCCCTAGCAATTACCAACGTGAATTTTGTTGCATGTGGAGAATATCATTCGTGTGCTGTGTCTGTATCTGGTGACCTGTTCACCTGGGGTGATGGTACAAAATGTGCAGGACTTCTTGGTCATGGAAGTGATGTTAGCTACTGGATACCAAAGAGGGTCAGTGGCCTTTTAGATGGACATCAGGTCGTATCCGTAGCATGTGGCGCATGGCATTCAGCATTAGCAACCTCCCATGGGAAATTGTTTACCTTTGGTGATGGAAGATTTGGTGTATTAGGCCATGGAGATCGAGAGTGTGTATCTTATCCAAAGCAGGTACAATTATTGAGTGGACACAAGGCTATTAAGGTTGCATGTGGAGTCTGGCATTCAGCAGCTATTATAGAGATCATGGATCCGTCTGGTTCAGGTGCTTCATCCAAGAAGATCTTCACATGGGGTGATGGTGACCAATATCGTCTAGGTCATGTTAACAAGGAAAATTACCTTCAGCCAACTTGTGTAGCTGCCCTTGCTGATTATAGTTTTAACCAGATTGCATGTGGGTACACTATGACTGTTGCACTCACTGTATCTGGTCATGTTTTTACAGTGGGAGGCACAGCATATGGTCAACTAGGAAATCCAAATTCTGATGGAAAAGTCCCAATTCTAGTCCGAGATAAGTTGGTAGGTGAGTTCGTGGAGGAAATAGCATGCGGAGCAAATCATGTTGCTGTATTGACTTCAAGAAGTGAACTATATACTTGGGGGAGAGGTGCCAATGGAAGACTAGGACATGGAGACACAGAGGACCAGAAAACCCCAACCTTGGTGGAAGCCTTGAAAGACAGGCATGTTAGGAATATCTCATGTGGCTCTACCTTTACATGTTGTATTAGCTTACATAAATGGGTTTCAGAAGTTGACCAATCTGTTTGCTCTGATTGTCGGCAACCATTTGGTTTTACCCGAAAAAGGCATAATTGTTATCATTGTGGATTGGTGTTTTGCCATCCTTGTAGTTCAAAAAAGGCTTCCAAAGCAGCATTGGCTCCAACGCCTAGCAAACCACATCGCGTGTGTGATGCTTGTTATGCTAAGCTAAAGGGTTCTGATAGTGCTTCCAATTTAGGTAAAGAACTTAGTCGTCCTGCTACTTCCGTATATGGAAGGGAAAAATTTGAGCGGGGAGAGGTAAAGTCTTCGAGAATTCTCTTGCCTCCCATCACAGAACCCATAAAATACCTTGAGATTAGGAATAGTAAGCATGGAAATATAAATGACACTTCTTCCATAGTCCGAGCAGCTCAAGTTCCTATGAGTTTGCAGTTGAAAGACGTTGCATTTCCAATTTCACTGAGTTCTGCACAGAATTTTTTCAAGCCTTTCATGCAGCCAAGTCAACCTCAACCTCAACCTCCACCTTCACCAACTCCAAGACCTATGTCGCCATATGCTAAAAAAAGACCACCAAGCCCACCGCGTTCTCCCTCCCCAGGATTTTCAAGAGGCCTTATTGATAATTTAAGGAAGAAAAATGATCATATGAATCAAGAAGTCTCAAAATTGCAAAACAAAGTATATTTCATAGTTCATACCACTTTCATATCTAGTAATTATATTCTTTATTCTCCGAGCATCACGTGTCCCAATTAATAAGATTTGTGTATATTCTTTTCTTGCATAGAATAAATGTTTGAAGCAGAAGAATGACACACAAGAAATGAAGATTCATGAGCTTCAGAAAATTATTGAAGAGGAATCTTCGAAGCTTAGAGAAGCAAAGGAATTTATTAAGTCCATGACAGATAAGGTATCTTAATTCTATATTTTGACTTAACAGTTGAACTCAGTTGAAATCTTTGAAGCATTTCTAGTTGCATCTTCAAACAAAAGAAATACCAAGTCATGTGTGTGTGACTTGCATATATGTTAGACAATTGGTTTTAAGTTGGTTTTAAGTTGAAATCTGATATGGTATTAGAAATTATAACATCTTGATAATTCTTTTCTCTTGTGTAAATATTTTAGTCCCTCTAATATATATTATTTTCAATATCCTGGTTGTGCAAGAATCTTATAAAAAAACTATATTTTAAATATAATAATGATTTGTACCTGAAATCTTGAGTTACTATAAATGTCATTTACATCATTACTGTGGTGTGATCCATTGTCAAATGAAAATCTGTATCATAACATTTAGTTTGTTCTTTTAAAACTAAACTTTACTTAATTTCAACAAACAAACAAAATACTTTTGGTGATTTGAACGTGTCCAAAAATCTTGCAGTCCCCAAATGACAAAAGGGTAAAGAAATGTCCTAGTTTAGTGTCACTTATATGACTGTATATTATTAGAAAATCTGATCAATAGATGATGACATAATTTTTATATCTTTAGAATATTTTAGAGTATTCTAGATGATCTTAAGGTTTTTTCTTCTTTTACATTTTTTACTTGTTTCATGTTTAATTAGGGTCTATGTTATCCTATTGTGTAAAACGGAACATTATCCTAATTTATTTGTATTTATTGCATTAAGTTTACATAAAACAAACTCCATTATGTAGTCCGGCCTCCCAGTTTTACCATCTCTTGCATTTATTTTATCTCTTTAAATAAACAAATTTGGAAAACCAAGATTGCATAAATGTCCTATGATTGGGTAGATGTCCATGACAAGTCTACTATTCTTCCAAAGTCTATCAGCAAGAATTAGAAAATAGATGACTATCTACAATGATTGTCAACAATCCCTAAAACTGAGCAACAAAAAGTAATCATCGAGTTGGAGTCAGGTTGAGTTTACCAGATACATAATTATTGTTACACTGATTTAATATTATCTGCAATCTTTAATGTTGATAATTATTATCTTCTAAGACACCTTAAAGGAGGAATAACTTTCTTCAACACAGATGAACCATCATTTTTTTTGGTATACTTGTTGTTCGCTAAGGAGATATTGCAAGACACGAGCTTAATTTTTCAATCTAAATGACTCTACACACATGAACTTTCATGATTTCATCAATGTACTTACCTTGACTGCTAATGAATTGGATTAACTAAAGAGTCATTGCTTGTCATGATAAGCTTAATGTTTTGAACATGATGTGGAAAGAAAAAGAAGCTGATCAGAATATCTGGTTTGGGCCCTGTTTGGATGGGCTTTCCAAAAAAGACTTTCAGGGGAGAAAAATAAGAAGAAAAAAATTAATTTGACTTCTCCTTAAGTTAAAATTATCTGATAGATAAGTTAATTTATAAAATTTCTAAATTTTTATTTTAACTTATATATGAACTAATTTTAATTTATGAAGAAGTTAATTTAATTTTTTTTTCCTGGAAAGCTTTTGGAGAAGCTTGTCTAAATAGGCCTTTATCATACTAAGGTTTAGATTAGCTTCTAGCTTATGAGAGCTTTTCAATTGAGATAGGTATTTGATTCCTAACATACAAAATAGCCCTTATAAATTTATAGCCTATAGGTATTTATGAAGAAGTTAGCTGCAAAAACTTTTGAGAAGTCAAGGTGCGAAAGTTGATTTTACCATATGCTAAATGTTTTGATACATTTATCAACTTTATTTATTTTATTTTCTTTGCCATCATTGCTTGTTGAGAATTTTATATCAAGCTAAACTTCTTCTGCATTTGCCTTATTTAGTTGAGGGAAGTCATTGAGACTTTGCCATCTGATATTCCTGACAATGAGACTTTGAGGACCGTGCATGCCCAAGCTGAAGAATTTATTAATGAAGAAAAACATTTTCAACCTTCTTCCTCCCCACTGAGCCTTGAGTCTGAGCCACAAAGTACACCTGATGTACCTGCCTCGTATAGTAACACTTCAAAGCTGAAAGAGCGAAGAATGGAAGGAAATGATGATGCTTCTAGGGTTGTTCCAACCACAGACGGAGAAAATATTTTTGAAGAAATCTGCAACTCGTCTACATCTAGTCCAGTAGTGACTCCACTAAACTCCAGAAAAGTTTCAAGATTAAGAGACACTAGTATACACGTGATAGAAGGAGAGAGATCAATCATTGAACAATTTGAGTCAGGTGTTTATGTCACCCTCGTTGTACTACCATGTGGTTACAAAGTTTTCAAACGAATTAGATTCAGGTATAAGAGCCACTTCTTAACCAATTTCATATTTTCTGTCATTATGTTTATCATTGTATATGTTGATCGCTTTTTGGCAGTTTCATAAAATTCCTGCTTCTCAATGAGGGAGTTGCATTTAACAATTTATATTTCTGGTTAAAACAGTAACTACATGTTGAAATCTTTTATGGTCTTTTATTTCCATTCAGACCACCAAACATGTTATATGATATCCGTTAGCTGTTATGGAGGTAGTGATGTGTATTGATAGCTTCTCAATTTTTTTTATCGTTTGTTATTACTTGATATTGATACACAAACTCATATATATATATATATATATATATAAATAGATAGATAAATTTAGAGATAAGTTCTTATATTTTACAATATTGGCATGAGGAAGGCAAATGTTTACATGATTATATGAAAAGCTTCTTGGCTAATTTGGTTTTTTATTTTTTTCCTTACTTAGTTTGATAGCAGTAGGTTAACATTTTGAAACATTATAATCCACTATATTATACCATTAATTTGAGTATTGATTTTCTTATTTCAATAGTTTCTATCTTTAATACTATCTCTTTTCTTTTTTTTATGGGGGGTGCAGTAAACGAAGATTCAATGAGCAGCAAGCAGAAGTATGGTGGAATCAAAACAAAGATAAGGTGTATAGTAAATACAGTCCTCCACCCATAAAAAATGCAATTACTGGATCATCTATTACCTCTCCAAAGGCTGGAGAGAATAGTGAGGCATTACCTTCTTCCTAGACATATTTCTCTGGTTTACCTAGACATACATGGAATGATTCAGAGAATAGAGGCATCATCATCTCTCAAGTGTAAAAAAACTATATTAGGCTAATTACTGTAAAAAACTTGTCGGTATCTGCAGCAGTCTGGTTATGACCTGGAGGATAGAATATGTAGTATGATTTAGAGGTAGCAAATTTACTTTTGTTAACATGATTTGGATCTCACTCTTACCCTGTAACTCTTCCTCTATAAATCCCTGAGTTAGTTTTGTATTTTTGGCCTTCAAACATAGCTATTGTTATTGGTATTGTACATTGGTACATGTGTAATTTAACTCATCTAACAAATCTAGAGAATCAATTAATACACGAATGATGAGCTATTCTACAACCCACTTTATATAACAATAGTAAGAATGATACTAATAATTCCATACTTCATGTTCTGTTAAGTTTGATGTAGCAGGCTCTTGGTTCAACGATGGAAGCAAGTGTGAATGATTAAACTAAATATCCTGAAGTCGTTGTTTCATGCCGATGTCTATTACTAAAAGGATATATTAAAAAAGTGAGTTTCCAGTTTTAACAGAAAGGAAAATGCTATTTTCTTTACCCTCCCGTAGTAGGCTTAAGACAGGTAAATCCATCCAACACTTGCAAAAGAAAAGAAAAATGTAAAATGAGTCAAGTTTTTCCTGTTATGGACTTAACTTCTATAGAAGATTTTTCATTCAACTTTTCCAAAAACAAATGTACATAAGCTATTTTAATTTATGGAATAAGTTCAATTCATTTTAATTTTTTAATTTGTCTATAAATACTTATGAACATTATTTAAACAGGTCCATAATATTATTATGAAAAATTTCCAAACTCTACTGTTTGTAGTTATCTATTTCTAAGCAAAGTGGAGTGGTCGGTGGTATGTTTTTGTGGTGAGTCAATAATCACTATCCTCTATAATTGACTGCCAAACATGGCCTAATCACAATGCTTCCAAAACAAATGGGGGAAAGAGTGGTGTAAACTTTCTGTGCCAGTCCATTTGCATTCGTCTAGTCTATTCAACAGGGGACATTCAAATTCTCAATGTCTTCTTCTGAAAATGAAAGCATGTGCCCATAAAATGGTCATTTCATTGATAGATTGTAATAGAGGAAAAGTCACTACTACAACTTATCCTAACTTTTTATTATAAATTGGTCATAAATTACTTAATGTATTTCAATTAAGACTCAAATTATTAGAGAGGGGAGTGATTAGACTTAAAGTGCAGATAAACTGATTTTAAGAAATCTGAAGATAAAGTGACTTTAAGAAATCTGAAATCCACATTATTAGAGAGGGTGGTTAGACTTTAGTGTAGATAAAGTGATTTTAAGAAATCTTGAAAATGAAGTGATTTCACCAAGAGACTTAGAAAAGATTTATGGTCACTTGAGGTATGACTTTAATTATATTATTAAATATGGCATTGGAATAATATTACACATGGTGGGGATAATACACCCTCATATAGTGATTTTTCATTTTCTTAGTGAGTTAAAACTTAGTTCCCTCATCTTTTTTATTCTTTTTCTTTTCTTTTGTGATTAGGACATACTTGGGATGACGATTAAGATTATGAAGCATTAACATTATCACTTTTATTTTCATAATTCATCATAAAGTTATGTTCATTACTTTCCACAAAACTTAAGGCAATGGCAATCTAACTGAAATGAAGAAAATGTCATTTTTTCTTCTTCTTTTTGCAATGGGGAGCGGGGTTCTGATCAGTGATCAACTTGATTTTTACATTAGAAAGAAAAAGAAAGGAGCCCACAATACAACCCAAAAGTTGCATACTGCCACCACATGGGAAAACCTATAATATTGGTCTTTACACAATTTAGTTTTCCTCATTATTCTCACTATACTTAGCATCCAAGGTTGCTTCCATGCTGTCAATTCTGCCGAAAGTGTTGAGCTAGGAGTGAGAATTACACCCTTAAGATCAAGATTTCATGTTATTACAACTCATGCCATGAATGTGAAATTTTGACAAATAATGCAGAAATCAAAGCAATGGCAGTTGAGTAATTCTAGTGACAAAAATGAGCGAATTTGATACACCAAAAAGATGGCAGCAACTTGTAGAACAAATTTATTGTTTAAAAACTAAAATGGGGCATCAAAGGGTTCCTTCATGAGATTGAGAACCATTTCTAATAGTCCTTCTCTTCGTTTAGAGACACATTCTTTCTTCTTCCAAGTACTCTTTCTCTCATCAAACCAAAAACACCCTTCACTTTGTGATGACTCGCATGAGGTTAGGTAAGAAGCTTCAACCTGCCAAGAAGGCATGGAACAGCTTTTCTAACACAGTCCAATACAAACTCCACAAACTCAACATCCCCAAGTCCTTCAAAACCACCCTTCAACGCCTCCTCTCAGCCTTTCACTCCCTTGGCCATCTCATACACTCCAAACTTCATCACTCACTCCCCACTACAAGGCCACGTGCCACTACTTACTACCATGTTCAACGCAGGCACTGTGCAGCCATACACATAGATGACCTCTTTGACAAGGCTAATTCTGTCTCCATGCATGCCACCAACAAGAGAAGTGTTCATTCACAAGGGAAAACAAGCAAAGGCAAAGAGAAAGAGGAGCATTCCATCTTAAAGGGTAATTTGGTTGCTGAGAGTCGCAATCAAAGTCACGCCATTTTAAAGAGAAATTTGATCTCTGAATATCGCAACCAGAATCATGACAGTGAAACTAGTGTCAGGAGAGATAAATATAGCAGCCAGAATCACGTCGGTGAGAGTAGTGGATTGAACACTATAGAGGATGCATGGAAGGTCGTGGTTGCCAAGTCTCCACAACTACATGTGGATCAAAAGGCAGAAGAATTCATAAGCAAGTTTCGTGAAGATATGAGGCTTCAGAAGGAGAGGTCAATGCTTGAATTCCAGGAGATGCTAGCACGAAGTGCCTGAATAAATTTGATCTCAACAACTATTTCATTTTTCTAATGTGACACACAGAGTACAAGGTTGATGTAAACATACATGGAGCATGATATGGTTTGATATATACTTTCTTTTCACTCATTTTGGATTCTATTGAGAAACAAAGTGAGCACATAATTGCTTAATAGTTGCTTGTGTGAAGATGTACAGGGAAGTGGACTTTGTGAGGGATTTCTTTTATTTTTCTTGTGTAAACATAATTTGCATTCATTCTTCTTTTGGTTGACAATAAGCATCTGATCTTTTTTTGTGCATTGTTTTGTAATCTGACACATAATGAAGTGTGTATACAATGTATTTGGGAGTTATGTCAAGATTTATGTTTTTTGTTGTGAAAACATTTGCTTTGATTATTAGGCTCTTCTAGTCAATTTGTTGTTTGTTCTTGTCCAATAATGTCCACATGCATCCATTTTTTTCTCTCCTAACTTCAATTATTTTGAGTTGCTTTGTTAGGTAACAGTGATTTTGGTGTTCATCAAACTCATCCAGCTCACAAGCTGGTAAAGTGCCCCAACTTTAGTGATGATTAACTTGCACTAGAAAAAGAATTTGTCTGTCCAACAAATAACTATAATTAATTTTATTTTATAAATATATAAGTAAAAATATATGAACGTAATCATATATAATTATTAATATAATTAATATTACTTATTTCTAAGATATATATAATAAACTGCAATTGAACATCTTAAATAATTTCATGCCTCCATTAGTTATTTAGGAAACAAATTTAATAATCATTAAACATTCCAATTAACCACATTAAAAAGGTACACAATTAAGTTAATTTAATGTTAATCACTTTGAGGAGAGGCTAACTATATTTATATACATGTAGTTAAACATGGAGAATAATTTTATTATTATCCACTTTCTAAAGTAAAATTAACCACTATTATATATCCGTTTAATGGTTAAAATGTAGGTAAGTTTTTAATTTGAATTATTTATACTTTTGCTTCACATAAAAAATTATCCCAAGAAAAAGTTGTAACCATAAGTCTACCTAGGGGAGTTATATTAGAAATAAATGTGATTGGTAGTTGAGAAGAAAAAGTGGTAACCCTAAGATTTTTACAACAACTTGATTCAAAAGAAAACATATATAATAATCTAACATGTTTTATTTACTCTTTATGAAGTTGCATACTATAATCAATAAAAGTCAACAAGGTTTCGATCTTCATACGTTCTAACAACCTTCAAGCCAAACAAATATTTCAATCTTTGTGTTAAATTCAACAATAAAAATTTTGCTTTAAATTATTGATTGAGTGGGATTATCTCCTACCAAAGTGAGATTAATTATATATTAACATAAATGAAAATAGTTGTAAACGTATTATCTACTTTATTGTAAATAAAAAGTAATCCAATAGAATATATTCCTAATAAATTAAGAAAAAGGTTAATAATAAATTTAAAATTTATATATATTATCACTAATATTATAAAAATAACTATAAAAAATAATATTTTTTAAAAAATTATTCTTGATTCTTTAAAAAAATTTAATTCATAGATAAAATCACAACTAAAACTTTTAACTATTTATTTTTTAGTGTAAATTGTCATATGGATAAGAAATTTATCTTTTATTATGTAATTTTTATTTGATAATCTTTATCATAAAAGAATTTTTTCTAAAAATTTTAGCTATTTATTTTTTAGTGTAAATTGTCATACTATGGATAAGAAATTTATCTTCTGTTATGCAATATTTATTTGATAATATTTATCATAAAAGAATTTTTTTTATTAATATAAAAATACGAAGAATTAAAATAAAATTAATTAAATAAAATATAAAATTAGATGGATAAATAAAATGTAGTTGATAACATAAGTTATGAAAAATTAAAAATACCCACATTAATTTAGATGGTAAAAACTTAAAAAGTAAGAAAAAATATTCAAATATTATTTTGTAGATAAAAAAAATTGCATTAAAAATAAAAATTTGTTTTTATATATGAGAAATGTTATAATTTAAAATTAATATTTTGTTATCAAGTAGAAAAAGAGAAAGTTATTTCTATTTTCTTTTTAAGGAAATAAAACATATAAGCATCGAATATCAACAAACAAACAAAGTATTTATGATTTTATATGTTCAAAAAGAAAAAAAAAATGAATTGAAGATAGAAATGAAGAAAAAAAATATAAAATATATCTTAATTTTTTTTCTTTTAAATATCTTATCAATTTTTTATTCTTTCAATAATTAATTTTATATTTTAATATTTATTAAAATTAAATGATTTGTGTTGTACATTTTTTAATTTAATTTTCATTATGTATATATATTTAATTTTGAAAATTTTGGAAGATATAGTCTCTTTTACTTTTAAAAAAGAAATAAAAATTCTTGTAAATAAAAAGTAATCACTCTAACTGATTGTAAAACGTATCATCTTGTAATTAAAAGTAATCAGTCTTTCATATAATATATTCCCAATAGTTAACTATACAATTATTTATATATATATATATATATATATTAAATTATCATTATTTTTTATTTAGTTTAATTTCAACCGACATGTTTGAGATACTTTCTGGTAAAAAAGAAGAATAAAGCATGTATTACACAGTAAAATGAAGTCAATGTTTAACCCTAAAAGTAGAAAATGAAAACAAAAGAATTATAAAACTAAAAAAAGTTATCGCCGTTGCCGGGGATCGAACCCGGGTCGTCCGCGTGACAGGCGGAAATACTTACCACTATACTACAACGACTTTGTTTGCTATGATCATTTCAAAAGTGTATTTACTAAAATGAACAATTAATTTAATCGTATCTACTATACTTACATATAACAATTATACTGAAAAAAATATTACAACTAGCACAACTTCAATACATGCTCATACTTGTATAATTGAAACAATTTTAGGTACAAAAAGTTAAAAGTTACGATCGATTATGTAACATTTTTAAAATTTTGAAATGGTTATTTTCTTAAAAAAATAAAATGGTAGTAGTATTATGTATTTATTAAATAGAGTATAAGATTTGAAATACTTCAGATATGTTCTCAATCAATAAAAAATGGATAGGTAATAGAGGCAATAAACATAAATATAATTGAAAGGTTATCATAAAGTTAAGAGTGAAAAAGAAAAATACAAACTTTTAGGAAGGCTTAAAAGTGAGAGATAAATAACATAAAAAATGTAAATTTTGTTAAAAAAATTATAGATGACGTTGAATTTCTTTCCCAGGTCCTTTTTAATACTAAATTCATACTGAAAAATCTTATCATAGAACATTTGTAGGACATATACTTTACAAAGTTTTAAAAAATAGATCATAACTAAATTATGAAATTAGTGATAGTTAGTTAAATTATATTATTAATAAAATAATCATACTTAAATTTATTTTTTATTGAAATTTGAATGGTTTTTTAATGATGTGAAACATCAGATTGGATGTGGGTTTTTCTTAGACTTTTTATGATGGGATGCACTGAATAATATTGATAGAATTAATTATATAAGAAAAATTATTTATTTTAAAACTCGTGATTCTATTGCAAGTTTGTCTTTAAAAGATGATTTAATGAGTTGAGAGGGGATGTATTTATATATACATAACTCCTTCTTGAGTGATGTGAGACTTTTAAGTATATTGAAACAAGTCCTTAAACCAAGGATTAAGGGGTAAAGAGTGACTTGAAAATTCATTTTTTTATCAACATTAATATTTTGACTTCAAGTCTACCATGATAATATCATTAAAGTTAATAATCACATTTAAAATATTATTAGCTTTGGAGCTAATGATTATGTCACAAGTTTCTTCTTAGAAAACATTTTGCTGAGTTAAGAGAGCATAATGTTTATTGTTAAAGTGAGATGATCTAGTCATGAGATGAGATTATCTCAATTGTCCATACTTCGATAATTTAGCTATCATAGACAAAGATAATTTAGACAATATTTTGATAATAACAAATAATGTCTAGTTTTAGTGAACTTTTATATATATATATATATATATATATATATATATCATTAAATAATGTTCATAAGGAAAATCTCTCACAGTACCTTTATAAAAAGTTAAGACTATATTATATTATTAAATTGTCTTATCTCTAGAGTTATACATAATTCTCTCTTAAAGCTTATATAAGAGGAGACAAAAGACATAAGACAAAAATTTATAACAAAATAAAGATAATATTTAAATCTATGAAATTATCTAGGAAAGTCATTAGTGTTTACTTGCATACTTCCATGAAAGCGTAAGATAATATACTAACTTTTTGTTGTTATATGGGTAGAATAATGTTGTTAATACAAAGAAAGCATGTTGAAACTAAAGATATTGTAAATCAAATAAGTTGAGTATAATATTGTAATCCAAAAGAGTATCAACTTTGCTACAAATTTGACATGAAATAAAAGATCATATTGCTCATAATGATTTTATTGAAGATGTCTATAAATAGAAGACTTGCCACAAAAAACTGATTAAAGATTTTAGGTGAAATATCAATATGCACTCTTTCAAACATTTTGTAAATGTTAGATCACAAAAACATCTCACAAGATGATATAGAAATTGTTCTTTCTTTATAAAACCTTTACTATGTGAATTATTTCTCTTTAAAAAAAATCTTATTTTAATATCTCTATTCAAATAATTATCTTTGTAATTTTATATCAACTATTTATTGTGAGTCAGAATTGATAATTAAAAAATATTTGAAAAAATTAGAAGTGAAATTGTAAAAAAGAATAATAATATTTTTTATTTTAGAAAAAAATTAAAAAATTAAAAAATGTCTTTATACTCATTATAAATTAGAAATAATAAGAATTTATTCAGTATTAAAATTCTTCATTATTTGTAAAGAAAAACAAAATAAAACTTAAGATGAATCAATATAAATATTAAAATATTTTTATATTTAATTTACTTTCCCTCTTTTATAAATTATTTGTGAGAATTTTTTTTACCTTTTTCAACCCTATTGATATTCTAATTACCATTACCTTAGAAACTTTTTGAAAAACATTTGAAACTTTTAATCTCTCATTTTATAACTAACATGTGTTATTTATATTAAATTAAATAATACGAGAGTTTTCTATTTTAAAATACTATTAAAATAAAATACTATTATGATTTATAATAGTAAAAGAACAAAATATAATATAATTTTAATCAGAGTAAATTTTAACATTCAAATCTAATATATATTTTATGGTATATAACTATTTATCACTTAATCCATTGATTTAAAATTTGACTTGATGATGATGAAAATATAAACCATTAGACAAAAAGAAATTACATACGTATGAAAAATATAAAAGTTAAATACATTATTTTTACATATAATTTAACATTATATCAATTAATGCAGTTAAATAATTGACGTATTAATTGAATTAGTGATTCATCAATCCCATATTTGACCTATTGGATGACTAGATTTTGATAACACTCCATGTTCAAATATGAATGGATATATAATATATAATATTTTGAAAATATAAAAAAGAAAAAAAAAATCATTTTATGAGGTTAGAAATAAAATAGATTCTTAACTTTTGAAAAAGCTAAAAACTAAGGTCCACCTTTACAACATATGTGGCTCACGATGCCCCATTGCATGCTTCATACCGTGGACCCCACATCAACGGATGCTCCGTGACCACTCAACGTCTCTTAACTCACGTCGTTAAGCATATACACAGAATATCCCTTTTCCGTTTTATATTTATTGTTTCGCAAGTTTTACGCGATATTTTAAAACTCGTCAAATATAATGAAAAAAAACTTATTATTTCTATACATTACGAATTCAAATATTAATATAATTTATTTTAAATGAATTTAAAATTAAAAATAATATTTACATTTTTTTAAAACTAAAAACTTTAGTTATTATTTTGGTACGGAAAAGTATTACCAACAGAAAGACATACTTAAAGTAATTTATAAAAGTGTCTCAATAATTTTCCAGAAGTTAACACTTTTTTTAAATAGTACATTGGCTTGTGATGTCTTAAAAATAATACGAAAAATATATGTTTTTTTATTCATATAATTTTCTTAAACTTTTTATGATGTTTATATTTTTAAATTGATGAATTTAGTCCTTTAATTTATGAAAATATGTTTTTATCGTCAAAATTAAATTCACATAATATGTTATATTAGTTGTTTTTTATACTCAAGTTTAATATTTAGTGATCATTTTTTTCTGTTATAAAATTAATAAAAAAATACACATAATTTTTTTAAGTTCAAGATTTAATTAATCAAATTTTAAGACGTGGTCTACTTTATTTGAAAATTGAGATAAGTTGACTTACCTTATCTTTAAATTTAATTTGTGATATGTTAGTGCAAATAAATTAAATTTAACTATTTGACTGTTAACACTTTCTCTTTACACATTCCATATTAGATGGAAATTCTTATAAATTATACTTAATATATTAATTTTATTTTCTATTCTATTGATATCATTTTAAAATTATTTATGGAAGAAAAATAAAAGTATATATTTCTATAAAGTAATTTATGCACAAATCAAAATTCATTTTTTAAATTAATGCGATCAAATTTTATTATAAATACATTTATAGATAAAATAATTAATTTATATACACGTTTTTTTTTTTTCTGTTTTTCTTCTTAAAAGGTAAAATTAAATATAGTAATATTTGCGTTGGAAGAAATATTTACATATATATAACTCAATTTTTTTTGCCGTTAAAGCTAACCCCATTCAAGCGGCGTCGTTTCATGTAGTCCTAACCATCTCCACACAAATAAGTACCCAAGTCCACCCTCATTTCACAACCCACAGACTTTCACTCACTCCTTCACTGCTCTTCATCGCCTCAACCTCTTCGTTCCTTCGAATCCTTCCATTTCTTCAAAAATGGCCAAAGACCCAGTTCGCGTTCTCGTCACCGGCGCCGCAGGTAATCCCTAATAGCCACAATCTCTTTTGTACCGTTCATATGTTTTAGATTCGTCACGATCGCTTCGTTTTACCCTTTTGTGTTTTCAATGCGAGATCCGTGATCTGTTGGTTGTTTTGAATTGGTTTGATGGTTTTAAATTATGGGTCTGTGTGAAAATGATATCTTTGACTGTGTTTGAATCTTGATCTGCTTATATTTTAGATCTGTTTCTGTGATGAACCATGGAGACAGTTTATGTCTCTGTGTTGTGATCTTTTTTATGTAGATTTGATTTGTATGTCTGGCTTGTGATTCTAAGTTAACTGTTTGTTAAGGTTATTTTTTGTTACTATTTTAAAGAAATGGATTGTGTTTTATGTTTCATAATCAGGGAGTGAAAGTTGAAACTAGTGTAGTTTTTAGTCTCTGCCTTTCTTTTATCATCGGATGGTGTCTTGTTATGTTTATCACTGTTCTATAGGAAACGTTGTTGTCACGGTACACTTCAATTGAACTGAAAATACAAGCCTTAGCCAATTTGAATTTTTTTCTAGTGGTGTATTTTCTTTTGTTTTTTATACAACTGTATTGACTTTTTATTCTTGTTTTGAAAATGGCGTTGATGTACTCTCTCCTTTTTTTTATGCAAAGATCTATGTGTTTTTAAGTTATTTATTGATATAGTAAAAAACTTGCAATGATGTTTTCTGGTGGTATGATTTGTTGATTTGAACTGAATTTAGTCTGCATGAGGAAATTTATTTTTCACATGTTGTGCTAATAAAATGTATTTTATCAATTGTAGGGCAAATTGGATATGCTCTTGTCCCTATGATTGCTAGAGGAGTGATGTTGGGTCCTGACCAGCCTGTGATCCTCCACATGCTTGATATTCCTCCAGCAGCAGAGTCATTGAACGGGGTTAAAATGGAATTGGTGGATGCTGCATTCCCTCTTCTTAAAGGTTTTGACATACCCTTTATGATGGAAAATTGACCTCAGAGTTGAGATAGGTTGTTTTTGTGGATTATATGATCAATAATGTGAAATTATTTGTTTCAGGTGTTGTTGCAACAACTGATGTGGTTGAGGCTTGCACTGGTGTCAATATTGCTGTTATGGTTGGTGGGTTCCCAAGAAAAGAAGGTATGGAGAGGAAAGATGTGATGTCTAAGAATGTCTCAATTTACAAGTCCCAGGCTTCTGCCCTTGAAAAACATGCTGCTGCCAACTGCAAGGTAATTCCTTTCATCTGAATCTTCAGGCCCTCTTAACTAGATATAAGTATTTCAACTGTTTTTTTATGGCAAAACTTGGTATATTTTGTTGGGACATGTTGATTGTGTCTTATAATTTGAAAACTGTTAATTTTGTTGGTTTCACATAAGTCCAATGAAATATAAGCAGATAAGTTGTAGCTTTTTGGCCAATTAAGATATTTGGATATTAATTTATATGTATCCCCGTGATTGTGTTGAGATTTTATACTTGTTTGTCAAACTGTGGCCACTTTTAGTAGGTTTGAATCTTAACATGAACTAGGTATTATGGAATAAACTCCACGTAGTTCATATATGTGCAAGTGTACTGTATGTGTGGTGAAGTTCTTGTTTCTTGTGATTCCATCTTAATAAAACCAAGCTCTATTCATGGAATGTATACTGTATGTTTGTTTTTTTGAAAACATGTTTTTCAGTTGTGTTTTATTGGAATATTTATAAAAGACTTTGCATTTCCTTGCAGGTTCTGGTTGTTGCTAACCCAGCAAACACCAATGCATTGATCTTGAAGGAATTCGCTCCATCAATCCCAGAGAAGAACATTTCTTGTTTGACTAGATTGGATCACAACAGGGCACTGGGGCAAATTTCCGAAAGACTTGGTGTTCAGGTTTCTGAAGTGAAGAATGTCATAATCTGGGGTAATCACTCATCCACTCAGTATCCCGATGTTAATCATGCAACTGTTACAACCCCAGCTGGGGACAAAGCAGTCCGTGAACTTGTAGCCGATGATGCCTGGTATGTTACTGTAAATAATTACTAGTAATTTTTTTTAAGGTTGTGTTTGTTGAAACATTGCTGCAATTTTTCATCATCAAGGTTGAATGGGGATTTCATAACAACTGTTCAACAACGTGGTGCTGCAATTATCAAAGCTAGAAAGCTTTCAAGTGCACTATCAGCTGCAAGTGCTGCTTGTGACCATATTAGAGATTGGGTTCTTGGAACTCCTCAGGTTGGTTAGGTTTTTGTTTGAATTTTAATACAGGTTTTGTATTTGTCTCCAGCTAAGCTAATTGTTTATTTTTCCGTTGCTATTTTAGGGCACCTGGGTGTCAATGGGAGTATATTCTGATGGTTCTTACAATGTTCCAGCTGGACTGATCTATTCATTCCCTGTCACTTGTGCCAATGGGGAATGGACAATTGTCCAAGGTTAGTTTTTGTCACATGATAGTATATTGAATATCAACGTGGACATATATTTTTCACTTGTCCATATCATGCATCACCATTGTACTGAAACAAGATTTACCTGAACAATCTGTTCTATGCGTGATGCTTTCTATGCAACTAAAATCCCGGCCAGTTTGATTTTTTAAAATGTATATTCTTGACAAGTAAAATTTATTAAACTTTAGTTGAATAAAGGCTTTGTTGTTTTCCTATTAAATTATGTTTTGTAATAATTACACACTACTTTTTAAAAGAAGCACTTGTTCTGACTTGACTGAATGCATCTGATCCTTGTTTCATTTCTCCAATATTTGACTCAGGACTTCCAATTGACGAGTTCTCAAGGAAGAAGTTGGACTTGACAGCAGAAGAGCTTTCTGAGGAGAAGGCATTGGCTTACTCATGCCTCTCTTAGACACATTGGTTTTTGTCATCAATCCTTGTAGGCTGGGATCATGTTTTGCGTGTAGAAGTAGCTTCAATTTTGAATAATTCTCCTTCTAAGATACAAAGGAACTATCAGTGCAGAGAGTCTGCTTTTCATTGGCATTACTTATTGTATTGCAACATCTAATCCTTTTAGGAGGATATTTGAGCTTACACTTTTTAGTCATGGTATTTAATATATCATGGGCCGCATATTTAATATGTCAACTTTTTGGTGTGCTTGTGGTGGCTGTACAAGATTTTTTACGTGTGGCATACCCCCCGGACCTTGTGATTGAGGATTATGCACTAGTTTTGTGCAATAACGTCATCATGGATGCTTTCTACCTCTACCTTCTCTTTCTCAAATTCACCCACTTATTCTTACACAATTTCTATCTATAATTTAAATTTATATTTTTGGATTTTAAATTTATAATATTTTGGATTTTGAAAATCAAGGTGTGTCAATCGATGGTTTCAATTTTTACCTTTCCTTTCTTAAACTACTTATTCTTACAAAAATTCTATTCATGATTATTCAAATCGTATTATTTGAAGTGTATTTTAATGGATTTATGTAAGTCTAAATTTATATTTTTGAATTTTAAATTCACTTTATTGAATTGCAATTGAAAACAGGATAACTTTTTGAATTTTAAAAATTTAAAATTAAGGTGCATCTAGGTTATTTAGTTATGAAATGTCAAGTCGGCTAGATTAAGTAAGGGAGGATCAAGTTGGGCTGGTTGGGCTAAACCCAAGTTCGGTTAAGTTAGACGTAAGCTTGGCTAGGTCCAGTTTGGACAAGTCAAATCTATTATCTTAAAGTTAGGTTGAACCTAAAATCAAGTTCAATTAGATCATACTTATATTAGGGGAGTTTCTTTCTACATTTCCATAAAATCAATTTTAACTTCCAGATTTTGGAAATCAAATTTGACTTGTGAATGGACTTCTCAATTGCAAAAGTCTTTCTATTTGGATTCTTTTTTTTTTAAATTACGAATCCAAAGGTAATATTTTTTTATGAATAATGTATAATATTATCATTTAGATACATTTCTAATATTTCTTTTTTACTTTTTATGAGATTTACAAAATTATTAAATATGGATCTTATTAAGAGGTACAGATTATACACGAAATAGGTTGATTACATAAATTTGAATAAAAGATAGTTAGAATAAAAAATGTGATATTAATTTGAATGCTAAGTAATTATCTATATAACATGGAATAGAAATAATTAATTGCTTATGACTAAATTTATTGTAAAAAATTGTTTTAGAGTAACACTTCTAATTTCATTTGTAACTTCTTCTAATAATTTTTTATTATTTGTTTATATATTTTAAAATAGTTGTTGATTATCTTCTCAATTTTAAGTAAAGTGGTTAAAATTTAACTCTTGAGGTTAGATAGGAGTTATGTCCATTTACAATTCCAAAAAATGACTCTCACATGAAATAAAGTTAGAGTGAAAATCAATGTGTTTATTATATCAAAGATTATTTGACCTTTCTTATTTGTGATAATTTTCCCTTCTTTATTTATCCTGATTAGAGAAGATATTTAGATTGAGAGATTAATTATGTTTTCTTTTGATGAATTGAGTTGTTTGGTAGACTCTATGATCATATATTATAACATGCTTGTGATATTGTACTATATTTTTTCGTATATATTCCATTCATGATCATGTATTATAACATGCTCGTGGTATTGCACTATGCTTTTTTGTATACATTTCATTCATGTACCAATACTATATAAAATTAGTCTTCAAAAATTAATATTAATAAATTAACATCTACAATTTTAGAATTGATTATATGTATGACACAAATTCAATAATATTTATTAAATGAAATCAACTTTTACTTGTTATAAAGATAAAGTTGACTTGATCAATACTTCATAAAATTAGTTTTAAAAAATGGATACTAGTAAATTAACATTTACACTTTTAGAGTTCATTCCATGTACAATACAAATCCAATAATATTTATTAAATAAAGTTTGATTTTTACTTGTTGTTCTTAACTTTTGAATGATATTATGAAATTTTCATATCTTATTGTAAAACTTTTCAAAAGAGATTGTTTGTCTATATAAACAGACAATACTATTGTGCATTATCTAGATAATAATAAAAATTAATAAATTTATATTTTTATAAATAATTGTTGATTATAAATAATATGTTATAATTGAAAAAGATGTCATTTTCTAAGTGTTGTTATTTGTTTTGAGTAAAGCTACAGAGAATAAGGTCGAGTGATTTTTAAGCATCTGTGGGAGACAAAATTTACTTTTCAAAGCAGCCAAAAATAACTTGCAAGTTGCAATTTCTTGGTGGGCCAATTCAAATTTAATAGTTCACATGAGTGAAGTGATGCTCTCAAAGATAAATCCAAACAGAAAGGACAAGCACAAAGAAAATAAACAACAAAACACAACAAGAGGGTGAAAAAAATTGAATACTCCATTGCATAATTTATTGCTATTACAAATTTGAATAGCCCTAACCTAATGAAACGTTTTTTTAACAAAAAAATGAGAGTAATATTGCACAATATTATACATAAAACAAAGTCAGTGTTTCCCTTTTGGTCCACCATAATTTTGCCCATTTTTTTATGCATATATTACATCATAGCATATTAATTTTTGTAACCCTTTACCAATTTCTTTTGGTCAATGAATGACTCTACCTCTTAATAATATAGCCCTTGATTCTTTGTAACAGTCAGATTTTCAATTTGCTAATATAATTATTATTATTATTTTTTAAATTTTTTTTCTAGCCTTTGATGAAAAATTTTCAGAACTCTGGCAATTCTATTGACTCTCCCGATCTGAAGAATATGTCATACCAGAAATCCATGCCATCATCAAAGTTTGAACCATTACATCCAAAACTGTGTTGTTGGAAGGTTTCCACTGAATTAAATTCATATTGGTGATGAGAGAGTGCTAAATATTCATTTGAAATTGTCCAAGAATTTGATGGCATCACCATGGTGGAGCTTTCATCTTCCACTGTTGCCTCTGACCAAAAGCTTTCATCAATTGGAGGCATTGTTATCTCCTCGGATTCTACGTCTTCACTCTTGATCATGATGTCGTTGTTCATGTTTTTGGTCCCTTCACTGAATGATGAAAAATCACTGGAAGAAGTGCATGCTGATGATGTAGGTTCTGATTGAGTTAGGGTGCTGGAATTGGAATCCGATCGTTTTATTTTTGGATTGGAAACCCTTTTGGTATCTGAATTCAGCAACTTCTTCTTCAAGTGAGTGTGCCATACATTCTTAATTTCATTGTCAGTTCTTCCTGGTAGTTTTGCTGCTATTGCTGACCACCTGAAAACAATGAGCTTAATTAGTTCTGATATATGCTTTATCTTGGTTAAAGTGATTAAGAAAAAACCAAAGTAGGATATATATATATATATATATATATATATATATATATATATATATTTGCATGTTAGAAGTTGCATGTGATCGGAAAAGAAATGCCATAATAAGTAGTAATCAGTGTCGTGCAAGGTAGATGCAGTACGAGAATCCTGCTACCTTACGCACATGTTTACTAGTTTTTAAAATAATAATAATGCATGATTATTAGTAAATATTAAGCCGTATTTATTAAAATCTGTAATTAAATACTATTATGTACTTCATTGAGAAATGGTAAAAAGAAGCATACTTTAAGGGTTTTGATAATCAATAATGTTTTAAGGAACTACTAATAAATAAAAATTATTTATCAGAATAAAATAAAAAGATGGCTTGAAAATTTAATGAAATTCATTTATAGTATTTTTATATATACTTTTTTCAGACGAATATTAAATCAAGGGATAAAAGTAAGTTAATGGATATCAATCAATCCTTGATTTTCTATCACATTGAATGGCTTTTCACCTGTATTAATAATTATGAAATTAATGGACCCAATTCCTTTTTAATTTTATAATCAACATTAATGCTGTTTACCCCACCACTGAATCTTGATTACAGTTCAAAGAAATCAAGAAAGAGATAAGAACAAAAAAAAAAAGCAAGTTCACTTTCATGAACAGAATCACGCATTATGATTTCAGCAAATAATTTACCAATTATCATTGTTTTGAACTTTGTTGTATGAAGTTAAGAAGAAAAAACATATGAATGGCATTAATACGAAGAAGAAATCGAAACTCACCTATTTCCCAGCAACTCATGCATCTTGATGATAATCTCTTCTTCTTCACTTGAGAAATTTCCTCTTTTGATGTCTGGTTTTAAGTAGTTAATCCACCTTAATCTGCAACTCTTTCCACATCTCAATAGCCCTGAGAATGATACCAAAGAACACAGAATAAAATCAATGAACACAACAGCACAAATCATCATGAAATCTTTTTTGTTTATATATTCTGTACAAGTTGAGAAATGAATGAATTGTACCTGCAAGCTTTGGAAGGGCACGCCAGTTTCCATGACCATGTTTTTGGATGTATGATATGAGGATTTGATCTTCCTCTAGAGTCCAAGGACCCTTCTTCAACCCCATCTTTTCACAACAAGGAGCTCTAACCATCTTCAAAACTTGGTGTGGATATGAACACTAAGCTTATGTTTTGCTTCTGGTCTAAGTCTTGTGTGAAGTTGTAGCAAAACCTTGATTTTCTCTTCAAGGATTGTTCAACTTTGTGTTCCAAAATATGGCTATTTATACATGGTTGGATATTCAGCACGCCACTGTGATGAGCCAGAATGGTCCAAGACAAAGACCTAATAAAACCATTTTCATATTCAAACCATTCAGGCTTCTGCAGCTTCCTCGAAATGGAGGATCTCTCACTTTCTCTCTATCTACACAAAATAGAAAGCTATATATATTTTTCTATAAATATATTATTAAAACAGAGGACTTAGATGGAAAATTTTTACTGTTTTCATACGTTCAAAAATCATGCATAATTTATACTCTTTCTCTTAAATTATAATAATTTATATTCTCCGTCTTTAAGACGTATTATTAAAAAAAAATATTTTATAATATAAGATACTTTATACTTTCAAAAATTATTTGAGTTAATATTAAATAGTGAAAAAAGAAATTTAAGATAAAAAATTATTAATTAATTCTTTTTTATTAATTTGACTCTTCATTTTTTTCTTGTTATTAATATCATATTTTTTTATTAATTTAATTTTTAAAAAATTAATTTTTTTAAATAATATTTTTTAACATTGTTATTTGTAATTTGGAAGAATTAAAATTTTTAATTAAAATTTTAAAATAAAATTTGAGTATAATCATTTGTAATTTGATGAGAATAAAATTTTTTAATTAAAATAATTAATAGTTTTGATTTTAAATTATTTAGAAATGATTCTGAAAAATTTTAAAATTATTAAAATTTCAATTCCAACCAATTTACAGTTTCATTAAAAATTAATTTACTTATAAAGATTTTTAATTAAATTTTAATTAACTTATTTAATAATAATTAATAAAAGTAAAAATAAAAATTTATAAAAATTTATAAAAAATTAAATAAATTAATTACTTTTCTTAATATATAAGAAATTATTAATTAGGTCTTATAATTTTAAATGAAAAAAGTATTGAAATAAATGATAGTTTATTCTACTCACTTAACCCTTTAGGCATTTTTAAAGATAAATTTTTTGAAAGAGACACATCAAATTTTAAACCAAATAGTACTTCAAATGTAATAAATTGATTACAAGAATATTATCTTGATGTCAAAATATTTATCTTTACGCTTTATTTGGATTAAATTATGAAAAGCGAGAATGAAAAAAATAAATAAAAAGAAAGTAAGCAAGATTATATTAAATTAACAAATAAAAATAAATGAAATATCGAATATATTATTTATTATTTTAATTATTTATTTTATTACAATAAAAAACATAAATATTAACAACATAAAAAAGCATAATTTATTATATATGTAATATAAGCATAGGGCCAAATATTGATAAAATATTTATAATATAGTTAATTAATTCAAATAAGTAACTTTTTTTTATACTTTTTGCAAAAGAAATTTAATGAATGTATTACTGATTATTATTTCTTGTGTTTTTTTAATTTTTTTTACCTCATATTTTAGTATTTTTCATTTTTTTTCTAATCCTTTACTTTCTGTCCTTATAAATCCAAAATGGTACTACAGTAGATTTTAATAATTGTTGTTGACTTTATTATTGATTTTATCGAAATATTTGCAAATATTTATTTCAGACGTGAAATGTCGTATTTCTAGCACAACAGAGTGTATTAAATATTTTATATTAATTAAAAATATTTCCAAATTATATTATTGTATTTTTTACTTTACAAACCGACTTAGGAATTTCGTAGGATTAAGGTAAACTCATAATTTAGGAGTAGTTAATTTTGGTATTTAAGTGAGATTAGAGAATAATAATTTGAAATTTTGATCATATGTGACGTTGTGTAGTATCATTAGTTGAATATTATTCCAAACTCCGTCAAGGATAAGAAACTTTATGTTTGATTGTAAGTGACATTTATTGTGCGGATTCATTTCATCATTTAAAAGTCTAAAATGATACATCTACTTTCATAGAAAATATATAATACAAACATCATGCTACCTTTTCTTTATAGTAAATTTTTAGACTTTAATTGACTTCTATAATTCTCATCAAACTTTCTATATACTCAATTAATCAATTAAAAATCACGATTAGGATATAAGATGAATTATTATAGCAATTAATAATAGTTTATAATTAATGACAATATCATTTTTTTTATATGCAAGTGTGTATATACTTTATTCCTTTTTTTATATTAGAGTATAAATAGATTCAATTCATACTTGCTAAGGCAAATTATTGGTGATGGTGAATAATAATGAAAATACCTTATACAAGTGGTTTTTTCCCTTTAACTTTTAAAGTCATTGTGCTTTAATTTTTAACATAGTATTACTTTTTTTTTTTGGATATTAGTAAATAAAATTATATTTTTAAAAACTCATTATTTCTTTAAAGTTGAGCTCAAGATTTTCTTTTAAAGTTCATTATAGAGATTCAAAACTAGCCATTGATAATGTTAGTAAATTGTAGCACACATTAATCTTTTGTGAGGAAAGTATATAGCTTTGAGAAGACAATATAATTTAAGCATTTCTCTTAAGAATATTTAATTTAATTTTTATATTAGTCTTTTGAAATTATAGATACACTAAATATATATTAGCACTTACAAACTAAACTTTAACTTGTTAGAAAAAATGTACAAATAATTAGTTACTTAATGAACTGCGTATTTTTTAGACTTTTATATAGTTTTTAAATTAAATTTACCATGTATTACTAAAAATACTTTCATAGTGTAAAAGTAGTAATTATTATAATTTTTTTCTCAACTAAAAATATTATATTATGGGAGAGGAATAGAGGCATGTTTATAAGTTAGTGTAAAAATATTCTTTGAAAAAAGTCATATAACAATAGTGGTAAAGGGACTTTGTAGAAAATGAGTGATTAGGGGTATTGAAATAAGTGACTTAGCTTAACTTGATTTGGTTTTACGAATTGGGTAAAAATAATTTCACAGTTTAATGTGATCTGTATTTTAATATGGTAATAACTTTTTATTTAACTTGATCATATGTTATATTCATAGATGAATGGACTATTTTTTATCCAATTGAATATTAAATAATATTATAATTTATCTCTACAAAAATCATAATATGTTTTATCTAAAAATTTAAAATTTAATATTAAACAATAAAATTATGTATCTAAGTTTAAATACTATTTTTATTTTTTTTATATCTTTATAATTAAAACTAGTAAAGATTCATAAAAGTAGATAAAAATTTATATTATTTTAAATTTGACAACCTTAATTAAAGCACAAAAAATAACAACTAAAAACTTCATAAATATTTCCAAAAGAACTAAATACTTCTAATACTTTAACATCTATTTATTATAAAAATTAAGAATTAAATTAAAATATTTATATAATATATATAAAAATATGTTAATTATTTATTATTAATTTCTTTAGATATATTATCTCTTTAATTAGTTTGTTAAGAAGATAATTATATCTCTTTCTTTTTGTATGACAACATAAAAATCAAAAACAAAAAAAATTAATATAAAAAGATTAACAAGATAGTCCATTAACTTATAGGTTAGCTTAACTTTGGCTCAAGTAAACATAAGATCAAATAATTAGGCTAAAAATGTTTTAGTTTTTATTTAGACCATCATTTTTAAAGTTTGGTTTAACTTGTATCATAAGCCACATGGGTGACTTGTTAGGGTAAACAAATTTTAACAACCCTACCAATAACATTTGGTTATTAATGTGAAATTGTCATCATATGGTCATTAATTTGCACGAAAACATAGTTCAGATACCATGTTTATTTTCATTATCTTCTCTTTTCCTTTCTTTTCCGACCTCCTTCCTCCTGAGTCATCATGTTGTTGTACCTCTACCATTGTTGTGGTGGTTAGACATAGGAGTTGCCTCACCATCGTACACCTTCCCCATTGGTTGTGTTGACACCCTTTAAAGCACCATTGATTGTGTCACTACCAATGTATCTCTCCTTTGATTTGTTAGGATACACGTATGAGTTGGAGTCTCACATTGGGTAGGATTGGAAAAGTTGAACACCATACAAGTGAGAAGACCCATAAACTCATTGACTTAAGGTTTTAGGTTAGAGGTGGTATCATAGATACTTATAATGTAGTTGTGCTTGTAACTCATTCTCCTTCCTATAATCTTCCAACAAGTGGTATAAGAGCCTAGGTTCGAGTTAAGTACCTAGGTAAGGTCCCGGAATAGGGTCACCAGTGAGGTGGACTGTCCCAGGTTAGGGATCCTAGATTAGGACTGCTAGTGAGGTGAGGTATCCCAGAATATATAGGGTCACCAGGAAGGTACTCATGGTTTAAAAAGGGAAAGTGTACCAGTGTGGATAGACTTGTACTTGAGGAAAATATTTTTAGGATACAATTATGAGTTGGAGCCTCACATTGGGTAGGATTGAGAAAGTTGAATATCATATAAGTGAGAAAACCTATAAACTCATTACCTTAAGGTATTGGGTTAGAGGTGGTGTCACAAAAACTTATGTGGTTGTGCTTGTAGCTCATTCTACTCCCTAGAATCTCTCAACATGATTTGTATTACTACCATATGTGTCCCCATTTGATTGATTATCTTCGTCAAGATAAGTTTTTATCGCTCTCCATAATTATTATTTTATTAACGTTTGAAATTTAGTTTGTATTAATATTTTTCTTTCAATAATTTTGAAATTTATTTTGATCATATTAAAATTGTTTATTGATTACATTATTCAACACGTTGGTATTAGGTTCGAGAGTCTGTAACCTACAACAAATTACATTGTTTTATTTTTGGTTAGTTAGTATTTTAAATGCTATGCTATCAAATTTTTTGAAAAAATATGTAAACTATAAAAGAGTTTCATAAACTCATAAAAATTTACTTAATATTAAAAATTATATTATCCTAAATTTACTTGATATTAAAATTTATATTATCCTAAATAGAATACGATCAATGATCAGACAAAACAATCTCCTTAAATAAATCCAATAGGTGCAAAATATGATAACATGAAGAAGAGCATACCACTAATTGAATATCTCTATATTATTATTAAAATGTATCATAAATATGTTTGAATATAAATTACAATTTTATTCTTAAAGTGAATAATTTAAATTATAATATTAATTTTTTTAGTCATTTATAATTTCTTAAAAATACAATTTTTAATTAAAAAATAAAAATAATATATTGAAATAAATCCATAGTAGAAAACTTATATTCTATTTGTATTTACTATTTCGTGAGTTTGATAATGATATGTGTAATATAGTTGTTTAATTGGTTTGTTAAACTTGTAAATTTAATTTGATAATAAAGTATTATGTCATTGATTTTTTTTATATTATGTATATCCATTATATAATTTAAGCTTATAAAATTGTACCTTAATTTATGTCCTTTTATTATTAGTGTCTAAATATAACTTTTTAAACAATACACCAAACATATCACAAACAATTATGTCGATGTAACTCAAATAATTAATTCTATTAAATACAAGTTGTGTGTTAGATTTAAAATTGTAATTTAATTAAATGTAACAAAAATTTTGCATTAGAATTTAGTATAATAAATTAATGCTTATCATAAGTGCGACTATTATCTAATGTGATGGTCTCAACCGATATTAAAAATTGTTGAGAATAAATAATTTTATTGAACTAATTTCAAGTATTTTATAAATATGTAGAGTCACTTGATTCTAAAGCAATTTTATACATAACATCAAATATAAAATAACCTAATTTATCAATTTCTATAACATATTTAACCAGGTGATATATTATATTAATTTTTAAACTTAGTTCTTTTTTTTAATATTTCTGTTTTACCATTCTTAACTTTTGTAATACCAATTTAAAATCTTTTTTATATCTTTTACAGTATTGAGTTATGAATATATTTTATTATGATTAAAATTATATTTTATCTTTGATTACAAACAATATTAAATATATAATTTATTGTGGATTTTTCCATAATTATAACATATACATATGTTGCTAAATTATTATAAAGCAAAAATAATATTAAAAAATAAATAAGATTAAAGATGGGGAATATTGAAGATCCACTTACCTCACTTTAAACTTACAAGAGACTAAAAAAAGTTATTAATCCCAGGGTTTAGAGATTCACTATAAGCACCCAAATGAACCCTAAAGAGTTAGAATACTCACTTAAATGAATTCTTAAGATGAATGACCTACTTAATTTTTGAAAACTAAAAAAGAAAAAGATTAAATTTGAATAAAAATCAACATAACAAAACTATTTAAACCTAATTTTTTATATATAATTAAAGGAACCCTAGACAGAATCAATCAGCTTTTCTCATGAGCTGTTGCATGTTCTGCTTTATCCATGCACAAGACAGAAACGACAGGCTTGCACTCTTTGATATTCAGCCAATTTTGAACTCACATGCTTTGATTTCTTCTGCCACTATTACAAGTGGCCCATTTGCATTTTGCAGTCTCTTTCGGACCAAATCCTATGCAAACATCAAAATTAAGATGAACAAATAAAAAATCTTAACATTCTTGAACATTTCTAAGCATATGTATACCTCAGTATGAGAAGCTATTTTGTAGTTTTTTGCCGTCAAGAGTGCTTTTATGACCTTGTGTTGGCCATGCATTAATTAATATTGTTTTCTGTCCACCATTTAGAATTGCATCAACTTGTAGAACTATTAAAATCTGGTTTTATTGCAACTTTGTATAGTTTAAAATTTATTTTTAACCTTATTCAGAATAATATTGTTGATAGGGAAGTTTATACAAGCATGAACTATGAGCATGGATATTCATTATAAAAAACAAAGATGTGACAAAACAATAAAGTTAGAGAAAGAATGCATAAAAGAATATAATATCTTACCCAAGAAGGGAATTTAAAACTTAATAAACAAGAACACAGATTTAGCACCCATAAAAGCATGGTGTAACATGCCATTTATTATCTTTTTAAAATTAAAACTTCGTGCCCATTATGAGAATTATTTATGAAGGAATTAGAATAAAGCATGGTGCAAATTTAATATAGGAAAACAACTAACCCAATTGAGATTATGAATATTAATAACATTTCTGATATTTCTTTTCATGCCATTATTTTTATTGGTTAAAGTTTAAGTAAGTTTCATTATCTTGGTCTTGATGCATGACCAACCAAATAAAAAATGAGATTCATATAAAAGATATGTATCACTAATAAAACGTTCAAGAACATATTACTAATGTTTTCCTACTAAGATTAGAACATGGATAAAAGAAAACGGAAGAACATGGTTTTATACTAATCTCACGAAATGTATATTGCTTAATTTTAGTTTAAATGACATGTTGGATATTTTCTTTAATTAATTAAGAATTAAATATATTTACTTAATTAAGAATTAAATATATTTATAGTCTCTTTAAAGTAAGTGAATTTTGATTTAAAATTTTTATAGAACTTTGTACATATTACTCTTTTTAACTATATTAATAAATGACACTTCTAAATTTTATCTCTAAATTCAGTAGTAAAAGAACTTCTCTAGGATCAAAATAAAAGTTTATTTATTTTACGGAGATTAAAAACAATAGTTACAGATTTTAGAAAGATGATTTTTTTATAAAAATTAAAATAAAAGTTCAAGCATTTTATACAGAATGCGTTTTGAAATTTTTTATACTTTATTTAATTTTATCACATAAGTATTTGTATTTGAAATAACAACGTATAGTAATATGTCTATACATAATGTTTAGTTTATTTTAATAGAATCTTCAAGATAATTTATAGAAATAAATTATTATTTATATAAAAAAATTAACCATATTTATACATTGAGCATAAAACATTTTCTACGTAAATGATTACATGATAAACTCTTATTTTATAGACACTTAAAATTAAATTATTTATTTAACACTTAAGTAGCTTTTCACTATAGATTTTGGACATTAATTAAGCCAAACTATGTAGATCCTATCGTAGTTTGATGACTATCGTTGCATTAAAAACTAAGAAAATTTTGAAAAGTTATCTTTGCCTAACAATTTATTGCCGTTATTTTGGAAACTTTTTGCTGCTTTTCTTCAACCTTTGGATGTGATCATGCTTAGATACCACCAAGACACACAATGGGGTTTTAAGCAAATTTTCTTTTTATAATGAAAATGATCAATTGGAAAGAGTTCTAGTATTTGTTAAATGTGAGTTTTTAAAGGAGAAATAAGCTAAAAAAAACTATACCAATTAACAACAAACTAACTTACATTAAAAAAAATTGATATTATTTTTAATTAAAAAATTTGAAACAATAAATTTATAGATATTTTTTTATATATAATTAACATACTCATATTTCCTTCTTAAATTTCGAATCGATAAATAATGAAATGTTTTGAGTGTTAATTATTTAAAAAATTGTTAAAAATATCTTAGTTGAATAAATTTTTAGCTCAAGAATTTATTGGGAAAATATTCCTAATTTAACACTTTGAAATCAATGTCTTGATTTGATTTTTTTTATAAAATGTGTTTCTTTGAAATAAAATAGGTCTTAGTAATTCCATATTTCATAAATGATTTGGTTTGTGTAATTTTAATAATGCGTAAATTTTTCATCTTTCAATCTATTATCATAAATATACAATGACCAAAATAATGATTTATAAAGTATAAGAACTACAACCAATTTTCTTAAAAATTTAGCATCTGAACAATTTTATCTCTATTTTTTATGAAAAAATGTTTTTTTGGTTTAGATATCTTTTAATTTCTTAACAAAAAAAATTCATTCTTTATCTTCTTAAAAAAATCAGTTCTTAGATTGGATGTTAATAAAATTCTTTTAAAAGAAAGTCAGACTCACTTTTGGAAAATTCACTTTCCATCGTGAGATATTATTATTATTATTTATAGACAATTTTATTTATTGAAATAGAAGGGATACTGCAAAATAATTGAGACATCGTTATATCTTTTTTAAAAGATCTTCTTAAAATTGATAAAAAAAGAAAACTATAAAAATAAGTTAAAACAATATTGCATTTTTCTTACCAATAATAGTGTAGTTATGGGCATAAATTTAGAATTTGTAATTAGGTTAATTATTATTAGAATTTATTATATTTTATGAGAACTTTTTTATAAATTTATAAAAAAATTATAGAAAAAATAATAAAAAAAATCTTTTTTACAAACTTTTATAATAAATTTATAGAAAATTTTTATAAAAAATGCAAAGTTTGATAGGCACCAAATTTTACATACAAAAATGTTATGTATCTTCAGAAAATATGCAACATAGGGGAATAAATTAAAAAAAGGCAGAATAATGATTTATTATATTTTTTATCCTCACACTTTAACTTTTACATCTGAAAACTTGAACTTTTTTACATAATGTTTATTGAGTTTTAGTTATTCACATTTAAGTTTTATAATTTCTTAACTTTCAAAATTAAGTATCATGTGTCGAATCTCATTAAATTGTATAAAATATTTAAATGAAAATGAAAATTTAGCTTCAAAATATATTAATTTGAATTTAGTTATTTACATTTTCATTTATGAAATCTCTATATATAAAGAATTTCAGTGTTATATTTTTATTAACATTTAATTTTAATAATTAAATATATAAGAATCAAATACTATTGATTATATTAAAAATATTAAAATCACGTGTAAATTAAAATATAAATATGGAGATTAAGAAAACAACTAAATCCAAAATAATTTTTATATAATAGATGTCAAACTCAAATTCTTTATGTGATCGTCTCCTCATGACGGCTTGGTCAAATCAAAATACTTTAAAGAAGAAATTCAAATTTTCATTGAACACTCACCACTATATTTTTTTTAATTTTTAATAAATAGTTTTAAACTTGATGATTATTAGTCTTATATGATTTTTCTCCATGCCCTATAGTTTTTTTGTCACCATCAAATAATCTCTCCCTATAATTATTAGATTATAAATATTGCATAATCATAGTTTTCTGTCTTTTTTTTTGTCTAATTAATTTAACTCTTTCATAGTTTTCTGATAATTGTTACTTATATTTCTAAACTAGTTCTTATTTCATTCCTTCAACTTAGTTTTAACATCTTTTTAGATTTTTGTTTTGACACATATTCTCTCTACCCTTAACCAATATATATTTTCCTATACTTCTTTTACAAATGTTTCAAATTATTTTTTCAAGCCACGCTATACCATTTTACATTTTTAATGATATTTTCTTAATTACATTTATTAAAAATGGTACCATAGATCAATTTTACATATTTTAGTAACATTTTTTAAAATAAATATTACTATAAATTATATAAATATAATATTGTGATAATTTTTAAATGAACTATAGATGAAATTAACTTACCATATAGTATTATTTCTAAAAAATGTTACTAAAAAGTAACTTTTTTTAAAAATTATATTATTAACTTTTTGTTCATCACATTTTAATACTTTTTAGAACATAATATTTAGTTACAAATTTTATTTGAAAAGGCTAAAATAAAAAACAATATATTACTAAAAAAAGAATTCTTTTAAAAACTGCTTTTAATTAATAAAAAATAATAAGGCATATCCAAAATATTTTACAATAGTTAAAACTTTCACAAAGAGAAAATAAGCTAAATAAACAATATATAAAAAAATAATCATAAATTAAATTTATTGTTTTAAAGTTTTTGATTAAAGATGGATGTTATGTCTTTTATATGAGTTGACACTTAAATTCAAAAATCACACTTTAAAAAAAATTATGAAAAATTTAAATATAAAATTGATAATATATAAATAAAGTAAAATGAATAATATATAAATAAAGTGAAAAATCGTATACATAACAAAGGAGAAAAATATACAAATTTATATAGTAACATTTAAAAGAAAATATTATTTTTTGTATATTATTTTTATAATGTTATCCTTTTTAATAAAAAATATATTAAATAATTTTGGTAATATTTTTTATATATTATCTTTAAATTAAAGAAAAATCATTAAGAATTTTTAGTAATAATTCTTGTTAATGTATCTATTAATATGTAAAAATCTTACTAAAAGATATAGCTAATATTTGATAAAATATTATTAAAGTATTATAGTATTTTTTTTATTTAATAATACTTATATATATATATATATATAAAATAATATAGTACAACAACCTAAATTCATAAAAATATAGATCTTAATTAAGGATTTCTTTTTGTAAAAAAAAAGTCTGAATATGTAATTTTGATCCTTATAACATAACATTAACTGATCATTAAATTAAATAATTTTAATTGATATGTCATCTAATTGTTAATAGAAAGTAAAATATTAGTAATTACATATATCAATTACTTATTTATGTAAAAGAAAAACAGGATGGATTAAGATATTAATATTAATATATTAACAAAGTTTTATCACATAGTGACAAATACATCAACATTTTTTATTAATTAATTAATAGGTCAATAAATTGTATCCATTGAGGAAGTTGTAAGGAATGTAGTAATCATATTTTTCTTAAATGTAAATAACATGATTGATTGTTTAAACATGTTATATTTGATAGTTTTGATCATATATATGACTTTGAAAATTGAAATTCCAAAAAAAAGAGTAAAATATATTGATTTTTTCATATTCATTAAAATAAATTCTTGTGTTAGATTAAGGATCCAATAAGACTTTATTGTTTTACTCTTGTGAATTTCATTCCTCTATATGTTAGATATTAAAGTTAATTAATATGTATCGTTAGGTTTTATTAATATTTTTTAAGTGCATGCATTGGAGCGCTGATAAAATATATTTTATTTTAAGAATTCTTAATTTAGAAGACCACATGTATTTGAAAAAAATAATAATTTAAAAATAATTATAAATAACTGTTAGCACGTGTCTCTTTTTTTTTTTTTATTAAATTTGTCTGCTAGAGAATTTGGACTTATCCAACAATATTCAAACCTGAATCTAACCACATAATCATAAATGATTTTATATGCTAAAAAATAAATAAGCCTTCACAGAAAAATTAATAAAAACGTCAAACTTCATTGTCTAGAAAAAATATAATATAGCAACAAGTCTTATACAGTGAAAGACTTGTTGCATGTTTTTGATTTGCCCTTTTTATGTGCATGCATGTAAATTTGTAGTGAACATGCAGTCATGAATTTAGTGATACAATGAATCATTCCCAGAAGCGAGTTCTATCCATCATTTTCAATCTATCTATCTTTCTATAATTAATATATATATATATAGTTTAATGTGAAAATTTGTAATATTTCATTATATATTTTTTTAATTAAGTCTTAAATTTTATTAAAATTTTTAATATGATTTTTTTGTCAGATTAATGTTAATAGTGTTAACTATATAAGATGTAACACATTCAACTTAACTTGTGACATGTGAATAATAATAAAAAAGTATAAATATAAACATAAATATGAATACTAAAACTTAAGGATCACATTTACAGATTTAATAAAATATAAAATTTAATTGAAAAAAGAAAAATTTAAAATTTAATTAAGAAAAAATATAAAATTTAAAACTCAATTAAAAAAAATAAACATAAAAAACATTACAAATTCTCATTGTGAGACTAAAATGTCTACTAAACTTATATATATATATAGTAATGATTTAATAAATTTTTAAAAAAACCTTAATATTAATTATTTACTAAAACTATTATATTTAAAATAAATAATCAAATAAAGATGGGGAATTGATATTTGGAATTTCCTCTAAGAAAGTTTCATCCAACACAGTTTCCACTTTGTAGAGAAAGCTTCTTCACACTCCCACTTAGTCAATGAATATTTCACCAGCTTCAATAACATGACATTCAATCTTATCTACCTCTTCTTAACTTAATACTGGCAACAAATGCCATTTTTTATAAATGAAAAATAGGTATAATTAATATTCAACCTTTTAAATTGAATATGAAAAAATAATATAAATATTTCTGTTTAAACTTTATTTTTTTCTTAAAAATAATGTGTCATAATAATAAAACTGAAAAAATAAATTAAAACCTCACAGAATTGTCTTTTGTGTAGAATTGTCTTCATGAAAACATGTGCAAGTTTATTAAACTAAAAGAGTCTCTTGTTGTCATTCATGGAAAACAGTGTTATGTTATGCAGAAGTTGTACATAATTTTCAAGGCACATGGTGCATTTGGTTGGATTTTATGCTATGTTACATCCTCCAAAGTCATTTTGATGACTTTATTTCTACCAAGTTATCTTCTATGCCAGCCACCCATTTATAATTTAAGACTAAACATGTTTATGCTTGCTGCTAAATTTGTAATTGATTCAAAATATTCGATTAAATTATTCAAGAGATAAATACAAATTCTCAAGTATCACCAAAAGTAATTAATTTGTTTAATTTTTTATAAATCTTTTAATTTTTATCTTTATTAATTACTAATAAATAAATAAATTAAAATTTAATCATAAATATTTATAAATAAATTAATTTTTTAATAAAATTATAAATTGATTGAGATTAGAATTTTAACCGTTTTGAAATCATTTCAAAATAATTTAAAATTAGAACTACTAATTATTTTAAATAAATATTTCAATCAAAATTTTTAATTTCTACCAAATTGTAAATGACTATACTCAAATTTTATTTTAAAATTTTAATCAAAATTTTTAATTTCCACTAAATTGTAAATGACTGTGCTTAAATTTTATTTTCAAATTTTTTAATTCCCACCAAATTTCAAATAGAAATACTGAATTAAAATTAGTTGTTACTGTAACTTTAATAAAAAAATTAAAACATAATATTAGTAGATGAAGGTAAAAAATGAAGAGGAAGACTAATAAAAGGAAAATAATTTTTAGTTCCTAATATTTAATTTTTTTTCTACTATTTAATATTAATACAAATAATAATGTAATTAATAGGAATATATAAAAAAAAAATTATTAAAATGTCTTATATTTTAAAACTAAGATTTTCTTTCCATGTAAGTTATAATTTTAAATAATTAGCTAAAATTGGGTCCCTAAGAAAAGTAACCTGCACTCCCCAAGTGCTCTTTGTTTGGGCTTTTTTTTGGGCCAAACTAGAAATCCAATTAAACTGGGAGCATCATTTGTCATGTTAGATACTTTCTTCATGCACACATACTTTATATTCATTTGTTATATATGTGATATAAATATTATGAAACCTTGATGCTTTCAGTGAAATGCTAACGAGGAAGGGATAAATTATATCCATTTTTGTAACTTCATATTTGAAAGGCTTCAACTTTTCAAAGTTAATATGTTAGTTTGAAGGTCGAGATTACATAGATGATTTTATCAAAATTACCAATTAACTTGATTTTTAATGAGTTTTTGGATAATTTTCAGGAGTTTACATGAAAAAAAAATTGAGCTTAATATATTATTATGAACAACAAAATAAATTCTACATATTTAAAATAGAGCTGTATATAGAAATTTGAAATCAAGTTTAGATAAATGTATTATTAGTTAGGCTTTCAAATTAAGTGGGATTTCAATCAATCTAGTCTATGTGTGTCTCTCAAATGTCTTCTTTTTGGACTGAAAAAAAAATTAATTAATCAAATTTGGCAATTAAGGAAGATGAGCTTTTTTTTGGACTCTATTGATATGTATTTAAAACAAGGACCCAGGACATGTGACTTGTTCTCCTTCATGTTTTCTAGCTCACTCAAAACATAATCTCTTCTTTTTGTTTGATTCACTTTTTATTATTTTCTTCATTCAAAAATTGAAAGAAGATCTCAATTACACTGATACTACTGTTAGAAATTTTTTTTTAGAGAAAGAGGTATAAAAAAAAGATAACACTACTTCTAACCTAAAACCTTAAGCTTAATGTCTATAGGTTTTTGTTTTTTTTATATCGCTCAACTTTATCATTTCTAATAAATGTGGGACTTTATATTCACTTTCACACTTGAATTCCTAATAATGATTCTTAAAAAATAAGATTTTTAAGGATATATAAGCGGAACAACATTTATTAGAAGAACATTAGTTTTTGTTTTTTGTAAAGAGGGAAGGTGATTTACTTCTGAAAAGAGAAAAAAGAAACTTAGGGTACCAAAGTCAAACACAGTTCAAATTAGGGAAATCAAAAGTATATATAATTAATCTTTTAAAATATTTAAAGTTACTTAATTAAGTCTAAAAGTTAATTAAAGTTTAATGTCTTTACATTTTTCAAAAATATAATTTAGCAATCATATGTCCATTAAGATTATATAGTGTAGTAGTGTGAGTTTGGATAACATGCATATACCATTGATTTTATGAATTTCAGTGAGACTGTCATAAGAAAAATCACATGTTCTCAAATAAATACACATTGGCACTTTGGTAATATAATATAATTTATTTATAATGTCTTTTTGACTTAGACTTTTTAAAATAAAAAGGAGAAATGTGTTAGATAAGAAGTAATAGTGTATCTATTTTTAATTTAAATTACAAATTGTAATTTTAATCTAATTTAAATATTTTTAGTTTAATTGATTTCACCCCAATAACAGATTTTTATAAGTTTTTTTTAAGAAATTTTTTGACAGAAAACAATTATTTTCCCTATACAACACAATTTGCAAAAAAGTAGTAAATTAACACGTTTTTACTTTATTACGTGAGAAGAATTAAGTTACTTAGCAAAAAACAAGCTATTAATTATAGATATCTTCTAATCAAATATTTGATTAGTAGACTAGTAATTATTATTTCATTTTTATTACATTATATTATTAATTATATTTAATATTTATTTTTCTTGTCATTCTTACTAAGTGATGTAAGGATTAGGTTTTTATAAGTTCCAACAGAAGAGTTAAAAAAATATTATTTAAAAAAGCTATATATAAAATAATTTATTTTTCATTTTAAAAAATTATTTTCTTTAAGTTATTTCTAAAATTTTGAGACAAAAAGTATTTATTTTATATTAAGGACGAAATATTTAAAAATAAAGAAAAAGATTATTTTAGTTCAATTGAAATTTAATTTTATATAAATTGATATGTTGCTAAGTGATCATTTGAAAGAGATTAAGAGATGATATTTAATATTATGAAAAAGTTACTATAGTTCAAGTCTCTATATTATCACATTACCATATGCAAGATGTGATCTTAGAAATCGAGGTGTACTTTTGTTAAACCAAAATATGATTTTTCTTTTGCGTAGGATGGATCAAAAGCTACCATTAATTTGATTTTTTTGAAGTTTTTTACGTGTGCAACAAAACTTGAATTTCATTCCATTTTTCTTTCTTGAGCTCCAAACATTTTCATAAATGAGACCACATTTGATTATAAATGGGACTAAATTGAACCCAATTTTAAAAAAAATAAAAAAAATTCAAGAAAAGATGAACAAAATTAAAGTATAAATAAACGACAGGATTAATTGTGTATCTCTTATGTACTTTAAGTTATTTATTATTTCCTAATGGCATATTAGTTAAGTTGCATGAGAATTGAAAATATCAAGTTATCTAATACAAAGACTGATAGAACTTTTTTTCTACTAAATTATCTTTAATTTTTATTTTTTTACTATAGATATTTATATTATTATATACACATCTCTCTCTTAAGCCAAACGAAAATGACTTTTTTTTTTACTTTTCTTTTATTTTTTCTAATAAATAATAAAAAAATTAATTTCTACTATTTTTTTTCTACCACTGATAATTTATCCTTTTTCTTAAACCAAGTAAGAAAGCATAAGTTTTTAAATACCATGATATCTAAGTATCTTCTTCCCATTGTTTTACCTCAGTTAGGAAATTACATGACACGTGTGATGTGTCTGCGAGCCATTATCACCAGCGTCCTTCAATGTGATCTACCACACGTGATCCACACACTTAGACTTTGGTGGGTTCCTCACCTTATAAATTTTGGAAAAAGACAATTTCATGATTCAATTACTTTTGACTTTATGCCAATCCTCACTAGCTAAGCCTAATTTACACTAAACTCGGTTTGATTTGGTCCTTCAATCACCCTTCTTCAGCAAAACTTCATGATGGGTTGGTAAACGCTGAACATCTAGCTCATAAGTTTTGAACTGGGTTTGTGGCTGGAATTGAAGAGTTTTGTTGAATTACTCATCTTTTTTGTGAATATGTAGTCTTTCTGGTTTTGTTGTTTATGACTTTGAGGTGAACCGTGCTATATATGCACCAGAACCTTCTTATTGATCTTCAGTCTCTTTTGGTTAATAATTGGAGATTTCCCATTTACACGTTTTTATCATTGGTGGGGTTTAGAATTAGATTGATGAGTCTGTGAGACATGTGGGGAAATGTTTCTGAGTTGGATTTAGGTTGCATGACATATAGAAAACAAAGAGGCAAAGAAGTTGGAATTGGAGATTAGATAAGATAATCAACCTGTTGGTCTCATATCTTGAAAGTCAAGTCCTTTTTGACAGTGATTTGAGCCTGCTGATGTTATTAATAGCTTTGTGTTATTGAGAAAATTTCAGATCCTAGGTTTTATAGCCAGTTCCAGGGTCTTCTGCTGCTTTGGGTTGCGTTGTGCTGGTAAGAATATTCAATAGGAAACCATAAAGTTTTGAAGTGAGCACTTTGCTTGTTTGTGTGTAGAAGGAAACTTTAGGTGAAGTTCTTGTAGTTTGATGAGGGTTAAGGCTTTGGCTATGGCATGTGAAATCTAAAGAATCCTTTATGGGTATGGACAAGACTATTGTTTGGTTTAGGAGGGACCTTAGAATTGAGGACAATCCTGCATTAGCTGCTGCTGCTAGGGATGGTTCTGTCTTCCCTGTCTATATTTGGTGCCCCAAAGATGAAGGACAGTTTTATCCCGGCCGAGTGTCAAGATGGTGGCTGAAACAGTCTCTTGCTCAGTTGGATAATTCGCTGAAATCACTTGGAGCTGAACTTGTGCTGATCAAAACTGATAGTACTCTTGAGGCTCTTTTGGAATGTGCAAATGCAATTCAAGCAACAAAATTAGTGTTTAACCATCTCTATGGTAAGCGTTGCTGTCCAAGAGGATATAGCTTTATACAGAATTACTTTGTTTGTTAAAGGTTATAGTCATATTAGTATTTCTTTATAGTGATGCTATTATAATATTCGAAACCCCAAAAGTTGAGGAAGCAAGTAGGTTTCTATTAAAAAGTTTGATGGAGCTTTGAACTTAGCTCCTAGGTGGGATTTCTTTAAATATTTTTTGTCAATGCCACTAGCGAGGAAAATTACAAGATAGAAAGTCATTCTCTTTGTACCAGAACACTTGTATGCAAATATCATATAGCAGATAACAAAAAGTATTGAAGTGAACCGTTTGTTGTGGTGCAGACATTACTATTTTTGCACTGTGTCTTCAGAATTATTCAATGTATTGACTTACTCTTTCCTGTACTTCAAAGTGTAAGGGTGTTAAAGAGATTTCATCCTGAATACAACAATGACAATAGAAGTCTTATCTCAATAGGCGAGTTTCGCTTAATGGATCACAGAATACCATTGGATTTGGTTAAATACCAAATTCTCAAGGATTATTATTCACCGTGAGACTGCTATTAACAATTTATCTTCAATATTGGATAAAAAGTCATTTACTTGACACTTCATATGCTACGGTAAACATTGATAATAGTGCTTCATACCGAGCAAGAAAGAAACATTATGATCTATCTCTTCTAAGTTTAATGCTAGATATATGATCACTATTCTTTTGTCAGATCCGGTTTCTCTTGTTCGTGATCACAACATCAAAGAAAAACTAGCGGAGCATGGTTTACGTGTGCAAAGCTACAATGGAGATTTGTTGTTTGAGCCATGGAATATATATGACGAGAGTGGACATGCTTTTACAGCTTTTGATCCCTTTTGGAACAAATGTTTGAATATGCAAATGCAAGCTTTTTCACTTATTCCTTCTTGTCAACTAATCCTAGCTGAAGGTACCATTATAATCAAGCTACTGTGATTTTATTGTTTCTTGACAATGTGATAATTGATATCAGGATTTCATTGGAGTTTAGATATTAAAACCAATGAGAACATATAATAACTACTTGTGACAACAAGCAGCTAAGTGATGATGTTTTTCTGTTATTATACCATTCTGTCCACAAATTGATATATTTGTACACATGAAACACTAAACCTACCAAAAAAGTTTGAATTTGTTTCTCTTCTTCTGTTAATGACAGGAAAAGTTGGGAAATATTCAATCGAACAACTAGGTCTTGAGGATGAATCAGAGAAATCCAGCAATGCATTGCTAGGAAGAGCATGGTTTCCAGGTTGGAACAAGACTGACAAGGCTTTAACAGAATTTGTTGAACACCATCTACTTCACTACTCCAAAAACAGGTTAAAGGTTGGTGGGGACTCCACTTCACTCTTGTCACCATATATTCATTTTGGAGAACTGAGTGTGAGGAAAGTTTTTCAGTTGGCGCGTACCAAGCAGATATTATGGGCAAATGAAGGAAACAATGCTGGTGAAGAGAGTGTAACTCTTTTTCTCAGGGCTATTGGACTTAGAGAGTACTCGCGTTATCTTTGTTTCAATTTCCCATTCACATTAGAGAAGCCACTGCTTGGGAACTTGACATATTTTCCTTGGGAAACTGATCCTGCTAACTTTAAGGCTTGGAGACAAGGTAGAACTGGCTATCCTCTAGTTGATGCAGGAATGAGAGAACTATGGGCAACAGGATGGATACACAACAAAATAAGAGTCATAGTTTCTAGCTTTGCCGTGAAAATGTTGCTCATACCATGGAGATGGGGAATGAAATACTTCTGGGACACACTTTTGGATGCAGACATTGAAAGTGATATCTTGGGCTGGCAGTATATCTCAGGTTGCTTACCTGATGGCCACAAGCTTGAGCGCTTGGATGATCCTGCGGTATGTCATATTTTGTTGTAAATTTTAATATTTTCTTTGTGATAGTAGGATGTAAGTGTCTGATATTCATAATTTATATTCATTTCTATGCTTGTAAGATCGACACAATCTGTATAATATATCAGAATTTGTTGTTGTATTTGATTTTGCTGAAGTGAAGTTTCTTTCCTTTTTTTCCACTATACTTCCTCATGTGTCAACATTCAAAATCTGAGTTTTACTAGACAAATTGCTTCCTGGATTTATTTGGTCCTAGTGGAAGTAAAATGCTATAGATTTTTAATTCAGTTTTTCTTTAATGCATTTGGTATCTGTAGAAATTTATCTGTTCATATTTACTTACAAATTTTTGAAGTGACTATATCTGGTTTTATGTTGAGATAAATAACGAGATCCTCTTTTGGTTAAAATATACATAAAAAGAAGAAAATGCTACTCACTCAAAGCATAGGAAATTCCTAACATACATTAAAGCTAGCACTTGAACTTCTCTAATATTTTATCACTTTGGGAACAGATTCATGGGGCTAAATTCGATCCTGAAGGCGAGTATGTACGTCAATGGCTGCCTGAGTTGGCTAGAATGCCAGCTGAGTGGATTCACCATCCTTGGAATGCACCCCTTTCTGTGCTGAGAGCATCAGGAGTTGAGTTGGGACAAAACTATCCAAAACCAATCATTGACATAGATATGGCAAGAGAACAATTGACAGAAGCTATATTCAAGATGTGGGAAAATGAGGCAGCTTCAAAAGGGTCTGGCTCAGAAGGGAGACACGAAGTTGTTGATGAAAGTGAAAATTTGGCCATTCCAAAAGTTTTCTTGAAGAACAAGGCTCCACCCGCCACTTCTTCATCTAATGATCAAAAGGTGCCAACACTTCAAAATCCCCAGAGTGATCCTCCTAATAGAAAGAGATTAAAATGTATGGCAGAGATCAATCAGAAGCAGAATAGTTCAAAAAATCTTAGCAAGGGTACTGGAGTGTCAAGCATTGATCAAGAGGTTTCTTCCACAGCTGAATCTTCATGCAGGAGGCAGAGTTCAAGCACTCATTCATTCTCTGTCCCACAACAGTGTTCCTCATCTTCTAATATGAGTTGCTCATGGCAAGATCAGCTGGACATGGAAACTAGTTCAAGCAAAGATGGTAAGTATAACTATATTGCAAGGGTCTAATAATGAATTCCTTATGAACATTTAGTACACTACTAAATGTTTTCACTTAAAAAAGCAAATATTAAACTATTTTTGTTTTTTATATAACAAATGTCTTTTTAATATATACTTTCAACTCTCAGTTTCTTAACAAGATAGATACTGGTGATTAGTTGATATTTCTGAAGGGTAAAAGAAATTAAAAGACAGTTTTAAACAAAGAGCAACTTTAGGACACATGATTCATTAGATAAGGTATTGATGCTGCACTAAGCATGTTCAGTAGTTTATGAAAGGTTCTAAACTATTCGGATTTCTCTTATTTCTTGGGGAAACAAATGTTTCTATTGGTATGCTGCTAATAGTTAATAATTGCAATGCAGGAGCTATGGGAGGGTGATGCTGCTTGCAATCATAAATGTAGTATATAGTATTAGTTACACTTCTCACTAGGGAAAACAAAAGTGCCATATTTAAGTTTTACTGTTTGATGTTTTCAGTCTGTTTAATTTCATATATCTTCTATCTCACATTAATGCATACATGCTTAATTTCAATAATCGCTTAAAGATCTTAAAATCCAAATAGAATAACACAATATTGAAACATCAGACCAACATATTTACCTGCTTCCTGTAGTCCTTTATTCCCCCTCAACTCTTTCTTGAGTCTAGCCCTGATCTTCCCATCACTTTGGAAACGTAAACGCATATACCTATCTTATCTCTTCTTTCATCCTTTACAATGACTTACTAAATATTGTTAAGTTCTAAAGGTTTATCTGGATAAACTTTTCCACAACTACTTCTAGAAGAAGGAAAAATGAATTGAACTTTTCCATAATAAGTTAAAGGAAGAAGGAAACGTGAAATAAACATTTACATAATAAGCTAAAATTAGTTTCTGCATTAGATAATATGTAGAAGTTATTTCATATTAGTTTCTCAAAAATTAGATTTTTAACTTACAGCATAGACTACTTTCAACTTATCAAGAGATTTATTTCAATTTTTCCTTCTTATTTTTGTCTCCTACAAGTGTTTATAAGAGGCCTTAAACCCTTTGTAACCTCTTTTGATTCTCTAGATTTTCCTTCCATTGCCACTATGGCCTTGTTTCATGAAGGATTACAAGTGATTCCGTTGGATAAGATGCATGCTCAAATTCAGGATTTTCTTTGTCTATCCAATAGTATGAAGGAGTTAGGTTTGTAGAGATGGTTTCAGAACATGAGGATCAATCCTCATGGTTATGTGGCTTGCTTATAAGCCAATCTAGGTCCTTAGGATTGTGCTGATATCAATTATTCTTGAGCATTTGTTCAGTTGCTAAAACTTGCTTCTGTTAAATTATGTACCTCTTACAGCTAGCCATGATTGGTGTTTGCATCATGTGAAAAATGCCTTTTCTTACAGGAAAAAGTGTATAGAGAGCAAATAGTTCAGCAAATTGCTCATGGAAAGAATAGTAAGGTGTGTATTTATAATTTTTTATGCAAAAAAAAGCATAGATAAATCAACACAGACAGATAACAAAACCCAAAAATGAACTAGAACAATTTAGTGATGGAAAATTGCTTCCTACACTCCATAATTTCTTTGCCCACCATTTTGTTGTAGAGAAATGACAAAAATAATCTTTTAAAATTCTTACTCTTTCCCAGAATGCATTATAAAGCTTTCTTATTATATGTTCCAGAAGCATTATGAAAAAACATATTTCAGAATGAGAATTCTAGGTATCATCCAATATTACATAATTAAAATTGACTTTTAACTATTTTAGATGGGTCGAGAACATCTTACAATAAAATTTCCATCAAAGAATAATGTTTCTGGAACAATTTAAAATGCATTCTGGAATACTTGCTCTGGAAACACACAATTTTGGAACCTTCCCAAAAGCTTTTCTCAAAGTGGAAATTTAGAATTTGACACAGTGAGTGGTGAATAAATATGCTTTGTCTGAACCCTGTACATCTGATGTTGATAGTTTTTCTGTGTGAGTTTTGTTTTTTGTTTTATTTTGGTCCCAGTAAGCTTTATTCATCAAGTTTCTCCTTTTATCTTTTGTCACCATTTCTTTTATTGTTATCTGAGTGCATGTTTTTCTGTTCCAATGTAAGTAATGTGTGATGATGAATGTTTGTATCATTGAAATCTCTATTGGAATATAGAACTCTCATATAGCTATAAATTGGAATAAAAAACACCACCTAATATTAACCCATTATTACGAGATGAAATGTTTGTTTTGTTACATGAGTTCTTTTAATATGAATATATGCACACATATTTATTTTAAAAATATTTTATAAAATTATTTATTATCATTTTAAGTTTTAGATTTACTTTATAGTTAAATTTTTCATTTATAAAATTTTAAAACTCATTATCATGTTGAGTTTTACATGATAATTAAAATTTTATTTATAATAATTTTAAAATTATTGATTATTATATTTTTTTAATAATTAAAATGTTTGCTCAATTTGAAAAATGATTAGTTAGAATTTGGTTGATAATTAAAATTTATATGTATACAGAAGTTTTAAAAATTATTAATTCTGATATTAAGTGTTGAATTTTTTTAAAAGTTGAAAAGTTTCATTTGTATAATTAGTTATAGTGTATTAAACTTGCTTGATAGTTAAAAGTTTTATTCATATCATAATTTTAAAAAATTTATTATCATTTTAAATTTTAAATTTATCTAATAATTAAATTTTTTATGTATAATAATTTTAAAAATAATTAATTAGCATGTTAAATCTCAGTTTCATAATTAAAATTTTTATTTACCATAAATTTTAGAAATGATTGAATTATCACGTTAATTTTCAGACTTCATTAATAAATTTTTATTTATATAATAGTTTAAAAATTATTATTCCCGTACATACTTGATTATTAAAATTATTATTTACATAAATTTTGAATTATTTATTATCAGTCTCAAATTTGTTTAATAATTAAATTTTTTATTTATATAAAAAATATAAAATTTATTTGATTATCATTTTAATAATTAAAACTTTTGTTTATATAATATTTTTAAAAAATATTAATCATCATAATTAAATTTTTATTTATATAAAAATATTTATTAAAATAATTTTAGCTTTAAAATATTTTTATAACAAAAAAATTTTAATGAAAGAAGTACATATTTATGAATAGAACTACGTGTAAGCATAATAAATCTTTCTCAAACGCAAATATACTATATTTTACAACAATCATTTTCTACACAAATAATTATATAATCCTGATCTTTTTCTCTAAATGAAATATTTTAAGTCCAAATAAATATTTTTGTAAATATTTTATTTCTGAAAATAATAATTAACAAACAGTTTTATTTTGTACTATTTAAGGGCTAAAATAAATAATTTTAAGATTACATTTAGTTAAGTAACCATCTTAATACCGATATGGTTGTATAGTCCCACCTATATTGACATTATTATATAATAAATTCACTTAAAATATTATTAATAAATTTAGATTCTTTTGCAAATATTAAGAAAATTATCAAACATATATATTAAAAACTTTCTATATCACAAACTTTCTAAAAGGAGAGTTCAATATTTTGCATTTAAGAGGTGTAACAGTATATTACACTCTATATTATTTATTCTTATTCTATTTATCCAACAAGAAAAGTACAATTACTATCTTGAACAAACAAAAAAGAGAAAGAGAGAAAACATGCAAACTGATTAGCACCCCTAAATCATGAAGCTACTACATAATTATAATTAGTGCAAACATATCACAACCAAAACCAAGTATTAAAATGTACAAATAACACATTAATTTGAGCCACTGTGTTGAACACAAACTTAACTTAAACTTCAATCAAACAGGAGCTGTCCTAGCAGACACTTCAGGTTCAGCAGCACCATTTTCATCATTCTCCCCACTCAACTCCTCCAGAGACTTCCCCTTTGATTCTGGAACCAGCAAGGTGAACAACATTCCAAAGAAGTTTATAACCCCAAGCACAATGAGTGAGTTCTTAATCCCAATCCCTGTAGGGTACCCTGCATCAGTCTTGGAAGGGTCCTTGCTTTGTGCAGCATATAGGAACCCAAATGCTCCCACTATTGCACCAGCCTTTCCTGCAGCTGCAGAGATTCCATGACAGGTTGACCTTAGCCTTGCAGGGAAGATCTCTGCTGGCACAACAAATGTGGTGGCATTTGGACCAAAGTTGGCAAAGAAAAAGGTGAGAGAGTATATCACCACAAACCCAATTCTGTTTTCTTTCTGAGTCCAATGATCATATGGTATAGCCAAAGCAAACATGAACACTGTCATGAAGAAGAACCCCATCAACTGGATAGCAAAACGGCCCATGTAATCAATCAAAAACACTGTGAACCAGTAACCCGGCACTGTACTGCACAATGCTATGAGTGTTTGTGCTCTTGCAATCTTGTATACCTACAAGAAATATTAAAAATAAAAATTATCACTCTATTTTTTATCTATTTTATGTTTCCAAACATTTGTATAGAAAATGTTGAAAACTTGTTTCCTCATGTACAGATTTTCAAACAAATGACAACTTTATAATTAAAAAGTGGAAACAGAAAATAAAAATTATTATGAAGCAAAAGTAAATTGGCTCTAAATTTGGTCACTAGTTCATTGGCTTTATGTAGTACCTCGTGAATTGCATTCATTTTCTGTGCTGGAGGGATCCACCCAATTGCACTGAATATGTCCTTTTGGAAAAGGTTCTGGCTGTAGAATGCTATGTCCAACAGGAACCAGGTGGTGGTGGTTCCAACCAAGTGCAGGCCATGGCGTTTGACAAATTCCTTGCTGAACAAACCATACTTGTGGTTCTCTTCCTGTGTCAGCTTCTTCACCTTCTCCTCTTCAGCTTCAAGTTCCACTTGCAACACCTTAGACATGTCCGAAGCAGCTTGTTTTGCATTCTTGGCCACAAGGGCTGTGTAACGTGCAGTCTCAGGCATTTTCATGCGCCAGTAGTAGGTGAGTGCAGCTGGAACTGCACCACACATCAAAACTATTCTCCAGACATAGTCAAATGATGGCTCTATGGACGCTTCTGGATTTTGTTCATAAGTGGGAAGGTTGTACTTTTGGTCATATGCATATGAAACAATCAAGGCGACAACTCCACCAGCCAAGATTCCAAAGCCTTGCATGGCAAACACTGCTGCAATGAATGCCCCACGAGTCTTTTTGTTGGCGTATTCAGACATGATTGTGGCAGAAAGAGGATAGTCACCACCAATCCCAAACCCTAGCCAGAACCTGAAGAAGCAAAGTGTGGCCATGACACCCTTTGGAGTTGACCCAAAGGAGAGTCCTGAGGCAATGGAGCACACCACCATGAGCACAAGAGTGAGACCATAGACCTTTTTTCTCCCCAATTTGTCACCAAGCCAACCAAAGAATAGTTGGCCAGCTAAGGTGCCACAGAGTGCAACACCAGTGACAGAAGCTTGAACTCTTGGAGGAAGAGATCCTGGCTTTGGTGCACCTGGTTGTGTGTAGTATAGTCTCCCTAACAGCTTGGTGACGAGGGAAATGCAGAAGAGGTCATAGGCATCAGTGAAGAAACCCATTCCTGCAATCACAATTGCTGTGAAGTGGTACCATTGTGTCTTGGCCACATCAAGTGCATTCAACACTCCTAGTTGTCCTGCCATTGCTGCCTTCTGTTACTTAACCAGATATCAGTACAAGTTTCCTGCACATGCAAACCAAATATCTCACCATTTCAATTTGTTTCCACAAACCTTACTTGTTGCATTAATCTGATTTATATATATATATATATATATATATATATATATATATATTAATATATATATATATATTAATATGATGATGGTTTGATATTTTATAAGCTTAACAACAATAATTAAAATAAATTCTAATCTCACCTTAAAATTTATATATAATGTTATTTAATCATCAAACTGATTTATAATGTGGTTATCCCTTATATGCTTCAATCATGTCATCAATCAAATATACAATAAATAAAAAATAAAAATTTGATTATATATTCTGACAAATATGTAAAGCTTATTGGAAGTCAGATATAGAGAGTTTGATTACTTAGTGTTGAATATAAAACCTAAAGTGAAAATCTATTCGTATGAACATGTTCTCCATTATCAAGACGTACATATATAGCATATAAATATTATCTGTTATGAACATTCTCTATATTCTTACTTTCTTTTGTTAGAATATTTTGGTTTCTTTAAATTATCATATATTATTTCTTTACCGAATTTCAAAATACAACTCGATTAAGCAAAGATAAAGGAAAGAAAACATTACGCCAATTACTTCTATCGATTTTATTTTAATATCGATATTTGTTTTTCATTTTCAGAAAATGTTGCAACCATACGTGAAGATATATATCGTTGAAAAAAATAAATTATAAAGCACCCTACTTTGATAAGATAACATGGTTATGTATTAAGATCTATCTTTGGAAAGAATAAAGTGATTTAGTATTTTATCACAAGAGGAAAATTATGAATACTAATTTACTAGAAAAAATATATATGAACCTCTCTTCTACGTGCACACTACACCTTAATTTTAATTTTTAATTTTTTTAAATATGTTAGGTTGAATTTTTGTGAATGAAAACATGGTGTTGAATGGATGTACAGTGATATTTGAAAATTATAATAAAGTTAAAGTATTTTATCATTTAATTAAATGTTAAATTCATGATAAATAAAGTTGTTAATGTTCTTCATTATATATTGAAAAAATAGAATTGACATAAGAAATAGTAACGATATGAATTATTTTGTATGACTGATACCTCATTTACTCGTTAATATATGTTTACATAAAATATTAATAAATAAACTTATTTGTAATTCAAAATTGTATGATTTTATAATTATACTTATCCATAGAATGGATGGTTCTATACCTAATTAATATAATAGAGCATAAAGAAGATAAATGTGTAAGAAATCAACAATCTAGACAGTGGTAGTACGGAAAAATGCTGCTGCTAATTTTGACCTTTGCAAGGGCTGATGTAAGGTATGGATAAACTGCTCTTATTTTGGAATTAAAAAACTTCAGTGATCATCATAGTCAAATAAACTGACTCTTACACTAAAATTGTTTTTAATTTATATACAAGTTATTTTTTACTTTTAAGCATTTATAGAATTTTATCTAAACAGTTAGATCTTCATTTTGCTCTAAACTGTTAGCATTAGAGGAAAATGTTAGCATTAATATCATAACAGATATAGTTCTGTGTGCTTCTTTCTAATTAATACAGGAAAAAATAACATAATATCCTAAATACATGTTAATGACACTTAATGATGAGATTACTTATGTGAGATAGAGAGAAATTATATGTCTTAATTATGTATTTGAAAAATTGTGTCTAAATATCATTGTTCCATTTCCTTACATAAAAAGAAAACTGCAGAATTTTCAACCTAACCAAGAGAGATAGAGAGAGCACAAACCTGCTGGCGAAGGCAGAATGAAGGAGAAGAAGAAGAAGTAATAGTGTTGGCATGGCATTGTGTGCAGCTGCACACACATATATAAGACAGTACCACCCATCCCAAGAATTGAAGACTTTCCAGAGTCAAAAGAATATACTCAGCATCTGCAGCATATGCTCATATGCTTCAGCTTTCATATCCTTCGCTATGTCAACTCTTCACAAACAACACTAAAAAAGTGTTAGTTTATGAATTGTCAACCAGGGCAATACCTCTCATTCATCCTACTTGGAGAATGAAACAACTAAACAATTCACCCTTGTATTGTTGAAAACCAGTATTCAACCAGCAACAATCTGTTACCTATTATCCATGTTTCACAATCTGTTAACTCGTTTCACTTTCTTTTCTATATCCTCACATTTTGATTGTGATTTTTCTTTTTCATTTCACACGTATAAACTAATACACTTTATGACAGTGTGCACCAACCTATTATTCTAATCTAGTGCCAGTATACCTTTCCCATGGTATAGGTTGGTTACAATCAGATTAAATTACAGTAAACATTTTTCTTTATATAGCAATTTCAATCGTGTTAAAATATCTTGTTATACTTTAAAAATAAATTATAAAATTAATATAAATTTTTTGAGTTAGTTAATAAATTAAATATATTTTAATAATTTAAAATAGATATAAATATGTTTAAAAAATGAATATGACGATAAAGATATATATTAAGATGAGTGTGAGAATAAAAACAATATATGTACGAGAATAGAAATAAAACAAATATGTACATCTTATTTTTATTCTTATCCCGACATTATTTATTTTTATTTTCAATCAATACAAATATTTTTTGTTAAAATTACAATAAATTTAAATAATATTCATGGATATGGATTTATTTTTCACCTATAATATTACTAATTTATTTGTCAATTTCTATCTTTCTCTTAAAAATATGTTAATATGGTAAATTACAGACTTTATCTAAATTATAAAAAAAAAAATTAAAGTTATCATGTAATTAAGATTTTACTTAGATTACGTTAATGGTTTAATAAGTTAAGATTTTTACTTAGATCACGCTTAATGGTTTAATAAGAAAAAATTTGTTAAAAATTCTCATAAAAAATCACTTAAATTATATTTTTTAACTTGTTCTACAAAATGTTAACTTGTCACTCAATTTTTTTAAAATTAAGTTATTTATATAAAAATGTATAGAGATTATAATAAGACAAATAATAACTTCTAGCCAACAACCAATTTTATATTTAGAAAATAATACTAACATACTAAATTAAGAAAACAAGACAAAACGTACAAGTTTCAAAGACAGACTTGTGTTTTACATGTGGACCACAAGTAGCACATATAAAAATAATGAAACATTGTTCTTTAATTATTTTTTTGTTCTTTAATTATTTATTATTGTACTAATCATATCTCATATTATTGGAGTCAAATCATGCGCCCGCATCATATTACGGTTAACTCATTTATCTTATAGTTTTGTAGTTGCGAGAAAATATCTTAAAGCTTATGTAATATGCATCAAAATATTATTTGCTGTCATGTCACAATCAATGAAAGTCATATTTCATGTAAAAAAAAAACTACTTGAATTGGAAATTAAAAACATAACAATTCATTTGTTATGATACTTTGTTATTTTTACAATTGAACTGATAAAAAAAGCAAAGGTAAACAGATAAATTCTTATTTAAAAAATAAAGAATCTAATCAAATTTTATTATACTTAAATATAATATTATATATATATATATAAAGTTAATTAGTACTTAATAAATATATATGAGTATAATTGTATTTTGCTTATAATATATTTATATTTATCAAAATATAATAGTAAATATATGTTATAATTTAACTTAAATATATGATTTTATTTCATCAAATGTGGATATTTTTCCTTTTAGTACTACAAGTTAAATTTCTTTTCTTAATTTCCAAAGTTTAAAAATATCTTTTAAGTCTTCCATTATTAGCAATGTTACATATAACACCTAAATTATTTATATATTCAATAAATATATTATATATAGTCATCTCCTCTCATACTCATATTCAATATATGCTTCTATTATAATATGTAAGGTAAATTAAAAGATTATATATATATATATATATATATATATATATATATATATATACTCAAAACATTTATTACAAAAATCATAAAGCACATAAGACACTAAGAATAACTTAACTATTTAATTAAATATATAATAATAATATTAATAAATGAATAATCACATCTCTTCATCTTATTAACTAAATAGATTTAATTAATGATTGTTTTAGAATATTATCATTAAATTCAGATTAAGAAACTAACCACTATCATAATATCTTGTTTAAGTTGAGAATCTATTATCTTTTGTATAGATCTTGTTTAATAAGTTCTTATATATTTTATTAACTATCCAAGTCATTAACAAATTTCATCCAAATTGTTAACTTAATACCCACAAAATACCTCAACCACTCAACATTATATTCTTAATTACTACTTGCATAATCACATATATTAATCTTTAATAATTACTTGTAAATATCTCAACATTTTTCATTCAATACAAAAATTAATTCCATATGACATCTACTTATCACACTCTATAATTACACCTTAATAGTTCAAAAACACTTCACACCAAAATTATAAATAATAAAATAATAATATTTTAATCAATTATCAATAACTAATATTTAAAAACAATGAATTTAATAAAAACAAGGGAGTGAGGTTTAAGTGTTGAGTACATCGTTAAGTGACAAAGCTTTTGCTTTAGTGATGACATGCATCGCTGGAGTATCATGTAATTACAAGAACATATAATTAAGGAAAAGAGATAATTGATATGATATCTTTTTTGCTTTAGCGACCAATTGATTCTCTCATTGCTTAAATGTTTGACCAATATTTTAAGAAATTTACAACTTATCATAAAATCATGTCTCGTCATCGTTTGAGTTCTCACATGTCATTTTAACAACTAAGTAGATATTTGAGCAACCATGTGAATGTTCAAGTGATAGTACGTTATATATAAAGTTAAAGTTACGACTTAAACATAATTTGAACAACCAACTGGACAATAGAGATTATGCATCTTTCACACAAAAGCAATACAATACAATTGAAATCCAACTATTTTAATTCCTAACTTGTTTCTAACACCTAATTAGACTTTTGTTCTCAAATCACACAATATACCAAATCAATCAAAATATGTATACTAGAACTAATACAAGCTTAACAACTTAGTAAAAAATAATCATCCAATACTTTCATAATCTAGCAATCCAAAGTCAAATTCGGATAATAATATACATAGCTATACATCAATCAATACAAATTACAATAATTCAATTCTAAACAAAGAAAGAATTTTGGATGAGCTCCTCTTGAAGGTTGCTTTTTCACGAAATAATATCAATCCTAGGATAGCATAAGAGTTGAGAGTACACCAAAAACCTCTAAGATCCTAAGGACCAATACCTAACCAATTAAAACACTTATAAAAAGCTAAATCCATTGATGTAATAATATTTTTAACTTATTGAACTTGTGAAACCTAAAACATTCACATAAGTAGTTAGAAGGAGACAATAGAGAGACTTGAGAGGCAAAAGGAACTTATTAATAAAAAAATTGTGATTAGAAAAAATTGATTCTTACTCCACCATCTTCCTGAAAAGGTAGAATCTGTATAAGAAAAGAAAATAAAAAATACAGAAAAAAAGCTAATATATAGTGTGTTCGATAGAATTTACATTATATCTATGTCAATAGTGATGTGAAAAATACATTTTTAATTTTTTTGGCTAAAATGTTTTTTTTTAATTCAGAAAATTTGAACCAAATTTTATTTATTCTCTACAAATTTAAAAGTGATTTTTTAGTCCTCAAATGCATTTTAAGTCTCAGAAATTTAAAAATATTTTTTAATCTACAAATTTAAAAGTAATTTTTTAAATGTACTAATTTTAAAATAATTTATTTTCATTTTCAAGGTTGACATTGTTGAAAATTCGTCAACGTAACTAACATGTGTTTAATTTGAGAAAAATAATTCTATCAATGTTTAAAATATTTATACTTCCCTCTTTGTCACTTTCCCTCTCCTTAGAACATTGGCCTTGGTGATTTCTACTATCTTCTATACACTTCCTTGTTCTATCACATTGTCGTGAATATAATTTCGACTTATGTTTTTATTTCGAGAATAAAATATAATGATTGTAATGTGTGAATACAATGTTTCTTTTTTACTTCATTTGAGAATTTAAAATCACGAACAAATTTTCTCATTCAATATTATTTGATAATTTATTTAAAAAATTGTTAAATAACGTATTATTAGTTACTTAATGCAAAAAGATAAGCATAGATATTATGGGTCAATTTTAATTTTTCATCTCTTAATCTTTTACGTAATGAAGTCAAATGAAATAAAAGTTTTACAATCACTTTTGAATAGGGTATTTTAATTAACTTTTTTTTTAAAAAATTTGAAGAATTAAAAAAATAATTTTAAATTTAAGGAACAAAAAATATCATTTTTAAAATTGGTAAACTAAAATAAAATTTGAACTAAATTTGAAAGATTAAAAAGATATTTTAATTAAAAATTTTAAAAATGAATTTCCATGACATTATTTTAATTTCATGTAACATCATTGAAGTAAATATCATTAGCCGTGTAAGACTTTATTGATGAGAAAAAAAATTTTCTGAAATTTAGGAACTAAAAAATAATAATTAATTTGGAGTGCTAAAAGAAAAAAAAAGTTCAAATTTAAGGAACTAAGCACATTTTGGCCTATTTTAACGATAAAATTACATAGATTATTTTGTCAATAAAAAATAAAGTTAAAACTATAAATGTAACAACAATCATAAAAAAATCATAATAAGTCTTTATATTTGACAATTTTTCATTGTAAAATGTTTAACAATTCTTTTTCGGAAAAAATATTTTATAATTTTTGTAAAAAGTGTTTAAAAATTTTATAATAACCAAAATCACAAAGGTCATTCCGAAAAGAGAAAAGAAAAAATATTAGTTTGATTTAATTTAAATTCTACAACAAAATTAAAACCAAATAAAATTATTCATATTTGATTCATTATTTAATAAAAGATGAAATCATACATAGATCACCATATTAAGACTTAAGTAACTATCTTTAATGCTAATGTAATAAAAATTAGTAAGACTAATAATACATCATATCAAATAGGATGACAAGGTGGACGGACCACGCGGGTCGAATCGTCAACCTGCTACGAAAAGCGCGAGGCAGGTTGGATATTTGAATATGTTGGCTCGTTTAAGCCCACTTCACATAACTCGTAATCTGTGTGGGCTATGGACGGGACAAATCGGCCCGCATAATCTGCAAAATAAATTTTTTATTTATTTAATTATTTTAATTTTTATTTATAATGCAATTTTAGTTCAATTAGTTTTTCTATATTTTAACATGTGAATGTTTACTTACTAAATAAAAGTTCACTTAAACAAAATGGATTGATTAGTACATATTCTTATATTCAAATTTTTCTGCTTAGGATGCTTTCTAACAGTTTTAGAGAGTTTTTAGAACTACTAACTATTTATTAATAGTGGACTTGAACAAATTTTTTAATATTAAATACAAAATTGAATGCATTATAAATTTGAATAAAAAAAATATAACAATATCATATAACAAAAAAGATTAGTTATGTGGACTGGTCCACAAGCCCACAAGCCAAGAACTAAACGGGACGTATCAGCAAAATTGACCCACAAAATTTATGCGGAACGAAACGGACGAATCCATTTTTTGTGGGCCAAAGGTAAGGCGGCCCGCGTTCTCATCCCTAATATCAAACTCTAACACACACAAAAAAGGATTTTGTTGTACATTAATACGTGTTTTGTTGTGTTATGATGATGTGTTTTCAATCATAACACATTTTCAGTAATGCATAATATGCAACAAAACATATTTTTGTTTGTGCACAACACAACAAAAAATACTTTTTTATTGTTGGTATTAGCCAATAAAATATATGTTTAGTCAGACATATTATATTTATGGAAAAATAAACAAAGTATGTGGTGAGAATAGAAAAATTGAATGTGAAGAACGACATGCCTCTTTTGAGTTAACTTTATTGGGCCCAGATGTTCAAACTGGGGTAACAAGACTAAGAAAATAATAAAAAAAAGAAACAAAACAAACAATGAGAAATATTTTTTTTACCTAGTTAGTGAGAATAAGGAAATATGATAATACTTGGTCGAGAGAGTTGTTGACATAACATTATTTTCTGCATGTATCCCTTTTCATCACATTGTTTATTATATCTTAGTTTTATAATTTATTGTTCAAATAACATTTATCATATTGAAATGAACTATTGTAACAAGAAAGAAAGCCAAAATGCATTCTGCCATTTATAATACAGCAGGGGACATGAAAAAGAGGAATTGCATAACTAAACGGTCTCTCACATAAAAAAACTGAAACAAAGGAAAAGTGAAACCCGAACCCTCAAGTTGTGCTGGCAACGTTGTACATGTTGTGAATGTTCCAGCACATAAAAAGACATTGAGCTATACTCAAAAAAAGAAAAAAAAAACAGATAATTTTCCTATGTTCTTCATGGACATCAACTTATATATATTGCTGGTGAAACCTTCCTTCACATTGAAGTGAACACAGTGATTACTTTGTTGATGTCAATTTTAGCTATATTACAAACTTTATTATTGGTCTGAGTCAGCTCAATGAGGTCATACTCTAGCAGCATCAAGAATTGCCTGCTTGAAAAAGGAAAGAGAAGATGGTACACAACTTAGAACATTTTATGCAGGTGTTTTAGAAAGAAGAATTTGATGGGATTTAACTGGGCACACAATTCAAACCAAAATGTAATTTTTTCTCATTGAGTTTCTAGAAACATACTTCTTAACCAAACTCTTTCTAGAACATACTTTATTATTAGTTAAAGCAGAGAGATTCATAGAAATAAAATATACTGAAATTTATAATTTTTAATGAATCTCTAATCAATAATTCATAAGTTGGCATCAAGACTTAGTCTGGTTAGATCTATAGTATCATTTCTTATCAGGTTTTCTTTTTTCATATTCGATGTTCTTGATCTAAGCGTATAATATCGATTAGAAATGTAGTCAAATATAGTATATATTTTAATGTAAACTTTACCTTGAACAGCAGCTCAAATAACTGTAATGATAAATCCCAGTTTCATGATTTCCAGCAAAGTTAGCATGAGCAATTGTATCAGCTAAGCTATATTATAGCACTATGCTTAACAAAGTCAGAGGCTAACCAAAGTGATTAGACACTTTTGGTATTTTCATCTCTATTTGTTAGACACACTCATAATAGCAAGGGGTGTGTTATTTGCACAGCAAATTCTATACAAACTTCAGCACTTAATTACTTTTGATCTTACAGAATCTTCCATTTCAGAAAAGTTACAAAAGAAGAATGTTAATATGATTATGGTCAGGTACCAATCAGAGAACCCTAATCAGAAAATCATTCTCGGACCTATTATGCACAGAAATCACTCTTACCATTCCCTACTGCAAACTCTGTGCCAATAATCTTTCCTGAATATAGTAATACTAGTCAGTAATCTCACCTTATGTTATAACTAACAACAACAAACGACCAAAAAACTATTCAATAGTTCATTACTACACGAATTCATGATTCAAGAACTAAAATACCAAGATTTTTGTAAAGAGTACTAGCCTTGAATGTAGTTTTGCTCCCAAAACCAAACTTAGGCCTTTTGTGTTCCACGGGCCTTAGTATCTGAAAAGAGCACATAAGTGTCTCATCAACAGTCATCATTGCTCCAGCATTGTCAAACTCTCCACAGTAGTTAGGAGCAGAAAAGATAGTCACAAGTTGTCTATTAGCAAAAAACTCATATCCATCCTCAACAACCTACAAAAAGAAACACACAAGCATACTACAATACTTGAACTCTTTTCACAATTGCATTCTCAAAATTTGCAAAATCAAATGCATATGAAACCTGGTGTGCTCTACAAATCAAGTCAAGCTCATGCTTTCCAAGAAATTCTGTGACCCTGCTAGCGCCAAAAGTATATGAAACTCCACGTTCACTCTCTCCCCAACCCTCAGTGTCTTTACTAGGATCAGACCACAAGAGATCACAAAGTAGACCACTCTCCGGTACTTCTGTTGGACGTGGCAAACTATTTATCTGACTTAGATTGTGCAATTCAGGAGAGAGTCCTCCATGCATGCAGAATATTTTTTCATCAATGATGGCTGCGGCAGGCATGCAGTTGAAGCAATCTGAAAATATTTTCCATAGCTTCACATTGAATCTCCGTTTACATTCATCATAGAAGCCATAGACACGGTTTATGGAGGCACATTCATGGTTTCCCCTAAGAAGGAAAAAGTTCTCAGGGTACTTTATCTTGTAGGCCAAAAGAAGACATATTGTCTCAAGGCTTTGCTTTCCACGGTCCACATAATCACCTAAGAATAAGTAATTGGAGCGAGGAGGCAAACCACCATGCTCAAAAAGTCTGAGAAGGTCAGAATATTGACCATGGATGTCTCCTGGTAACATAGTGAAATTAAACAAGATATATTAGTTCCTTTTCCTATCTTATACTGATAACAGAAAGGCTTAATTGAATTATGTCAGTTGTTTGATTTTAGTTCTTTAGGTTTCCATTATGTCAATTGAGTCTCTCAAGTATAAAAAGTGTAAGATTTTAATTTGCTTTCAAAATCTGCACTAAATATATCAAAAAAGGAATCCCATTTATGCTCTAGTCGTAAAAAACATTGAATGAACACAATTATTTTCAATAATTTTCTTTATAAATTCCACTGGTTCTTAAAGGAAACAAGAACTCTATGAATTCCACAGGTTTATACATTATACAACAATAGCAACAGAGTTACTATATTGAACAATTTTAAAACAAGGCAATAAAGTTCATGCGTACAATACATGGTTTTCCAGTTAAAACTGCACAAAAGCATGTAGTTCAAGAACTCATCGACTAAAACACCCTTCATTTTAAATATTTTGAACTGTGAGTATCTTAGATGATACAAATGGTGCATTTTATATTGTTGTAAAAAATATCAACAAACAGGGCTTCTCAATCAACGTGAGATACTTAACTTGTAAAGAAGAAAATTTCTTGTCTGATTATATTTAAAAGTGAAAATCTACAATAAATTTGCCAAGAAATTAGACCTCTTCATCTTTTTCTGAAATTTGGCTTGACTAAAGTCACTGTGAAGACAACTAGATTTCTATTTTTCTGGGTAATTGGTATAGATATAAAGCTGTAAGAATAACTGAGAATAATTTTTTGAAGCAGTCAAGAAACCTAAAGCGGGTGATTCAAAACTTGTACAACAAACAAGAATCAGAAGTGACAATTTAACATTCCCAAAAAGTAAAATTTAACTCATTCTCATAATATAAGTTATACAACATTCTAACATATTCTAATTGTTTTGGATTCCAAGAGCATTTTTCTGACTATTCTCCATTTGAGAGGTAAAAGATTTATCACTAACAGGAAATATGACACTCATTATTTCTTTCAGTTCATATTCTTTTGTCACATGAAATTAACTATCATACCTACAGTTTTTCTTTTCTGTTTCTCTGCTTCACTATGTCCATATGCATTATCTTCCAATGAACAATAAGCCTAAAAATCAAAGGGACAGCTTTTTGTTATCCCAAATTCTATTCTAAATCATTTTCCTATTATTTAATATGAAACTAAAAACTTGAGGTCAATAGCTCCTCCAAAACCACATGGTCATAAACATATTAGAACTAATCTAGTGACAAAGATTTGAATTCTATGAGATTAAAAAATCTATCATCAGTGTCACCATTTCTTACACGCAAAAATTCATGACCATATACTGAAATTAAGTAAGAAACTAAAGAGCATATTAAATTAGAAGAAGAAAGCAAAATGGGTTGGCAAATAGATACCACATATCTTAATTGGTGCCTCAAGTTCCAACAGATTGGGCTGCTTCAAGAAGATATCTCTAGAGACCACACAAAGCTGTTTGATTTCTCCCTCTGAGAGCTGCACCTGTTTCCCAGGTCTCCCTCTGACTTGAAGCAGTCTATTGATGATGCCATCAAGAACCCCACGTTCCATTACCCTCAAAAACAACCAAAGCAAAGAACAACAATGCAAGAAGGGAAAAACAAAGACCAGGAAACTTATGTTGTTGAGTCTTATATAAGTAGCATATCATTGGAAAAACAAATACGGACATAACTTCAACTAAAATTAAGGAGGGAATCAATGCCTTGGTTTTTGATATATAATCTTTTGAGGGTCACTTTTCGTTTTGTCTTGGAAACGAGTGGTGGCAGTTGAATTTGGAAGGACAAGAATATATTCGGTTGAGGAAAGAGTAGACTTTAAACAAAACTATTACTCTAATAGAGACTCATTGTGGAGGAAGAAACGAATGAAGAATAAGTTTAAGGAAGCGATTGAAGAACAAAGTAGAGTTTGATTTACTGGTGTGAGTGATTACTGCTTCATCAGTGTCAGTAACACAATTTTCAACATATTCTTAAGTGAAAGAATTTGTTTTAGGATATAACATATTAGAAAGAAAGTTTTAAGCTCAACTTTTTCTTAACAAAATCAATTTTTAAATAAAACAATATTTACTTATATATATATATATATATATATATATATATATATTATAATTTGATATATAATCTACTTATATAATTTAAATACATTAATATCAATTTATCCTTTCAAATACTAACCATTTATCCATTCCAATATTTGGAAGACTTAAATTCAAAACTTTTTTCAAAACAAATCTTAATTTATTATCATTCATAGCAGCAATATTTTGGTTTTTAGACTCTCTTTATTATTTATTTTAATTTATTAAATTATAAATGTAATGAATAAAAATAAAATTATTAGTGATGTTGCACTTGAAATCTAAATCCGTGAAACAGTTGAATTTAATGAAATCACAAATGCTATTATGCTACGAGTCGATGAGTAAAGAATTTTTTTGTCTTGGCTGTCATTAATTGATATATTCTTTTAATTTCATTTTTTTAAAAATTGTTTGTGAAAATTTATTAAACTGGTATAATAGATAATATTACCAGTAAAATGAATAGTTATTCAGATATTTAGAGAACACATGTTTGGAAAAAAATATAAATTGAATATTTATTTGTATATTTTTAGAGTTACATACATATCTGTCTATGCTTTAAATCATATATTATTTATTAAAATAAAGTAATATATGTGCTGAAATATTAAATAGATTTTAGTTTACATAAAATTTTATAAACATATATTTTTATTTAATCTTTCACGTAGATGATTAGATTGATTAATTCCATTCTACGAAAAATGATATAAACACAACAACTTAACACTTTAGAAGTGCAATAAAAAGTAAAGAAATAATAAGAATCAGAATAAATGATAAATAGAATAACATTGATGTGTTGTTTGAATGGATATAAATAAAAAGAAAAGATAAAAGAAATTCTCCATATTTAATTGGATGACTGTACTTAACTAAGTAGACATTATTAAAAAAATTATATCTTATAATGCTAATGTATATTTTATTTGACTTCCATAAGTACAATAGTGTACTATTATTATTTTTTAGAATCTTATTTTATATTTACTCTTTTTATATTATTTTTCGAATGATTATATTTCCTAAATCACACGCATTTTTTACATCCTAAACAACTTATTGTTTATTATTTAATCTTTATTATTGTTAATTATTTTTAATTTACTTAAAAAATATAAAAAAATCTCCGTGTCTCTTTTTTTCCCTAGTAATAAGAAAATAAATTGAACATAAAAGACATGAATGTTTTGTTGTATCTTAATATTTTTTTAGTTTTAGAAAAATAGTTTTTAAATAGTTAAAACTGAAAAAAAAGTGACACTTTCTTCTGCCATCCTTATTTATAAATTTACGTATTATGTGAAATTATTTTTAGAAATTATTTTCTTTTCATCAAGCCATATAATCTTCCTTCATTCCATGTATTTCCTCCTATAACCTATCTTTTAACAAAAGAAGATTATTCCCATACTATTCAAAGTGAATATTACATCATGTAATACTAATAATATATTAATTAAAATTAAAATAATTAATTATATTATTGAAAATGATATATTTAAAGTTTCGGAATCAAAAGTAAATATATGTGTATATCATCCTATTCATTCCAAACCCTACCTTTTAACAAAATAATTTGAGGAATGGGTCAAACTTTAATTTCGTGTAATAATGATTAATCTTATCATTAGACACTAATTAAACCTTGATAGTAATGCACCACCAACAATGCATTAAAAAAGACACGTGGCATTAGAAGATAGGTTCTAACAACACTATAAATATGTGATGATATTGCTCTTGTATTTGCACCATAACTCAAAAGCTAGACAGCAATATCAAGAACCAAGATGTCATCCAAATACCTCTCCCTATGCCTCCTAATAATGCTTGGAATGGCCCTTTCAGTGGCGGAATCCTCCGTGGAAGATGGCCATGACGACCACCATCATCACCATCACAACCCACCTAAACACTGGCCTCCAACCACACAGAACCACGATCATCACCATCACAACCCACCTAAACACTGGCCTCCAACCACACAGAACGAACCTTCAAAAGTAGAAAACAAAGAGCACACTAAGGTGGAGGATGGCCACTATAAGCCTCCTCACAAGAGTCCATGGAAGAAGCATCCTCCTTTGGGAAACTAATCTACTGATTACGTATCATGCATGCACTCTTCTCAAGTATATGGTCTCATTAGAGTCTCATATCTTGGCTCTTGAAATAAGCATATTTGATGTTATTATTTTCTTGTATTCCTACGTTGTTGTCTGCTTTGACTACTTTGCCTTTGTCCAAGGAATAAGCGCATGCTATAATGCATGCAATCACGTGTAATTTAATTTCCTTTTTCTTAATTTGCAGCTGTGTGAGAATTTTGTTATTAATGAAATAAATGTGTGTATCAGTGTGTCCAATGCTTATGGAACTAAATGGTTATGCTCACTCTCTTAGTCTTTTCTCACTTTTAATTTTTTTCCCTCCATACAAGGTATCATTATAGAACATTAGAATCATAATTAGGTTTACATTAGAATCCTAATTTAATTGTCATCCTAAATCTCAACAATAATCTATAAGATAGACATTAAAATAAAGAAAATAGAATACAAATAAACATGGGATCAAATCAAATTCATGTCCAACCTAAGAAAACCAAAATTCCGACATGTCAAATTGGTTCCTAAAAAATGCTTTAAAAAACAACCCAATTAGTATTACCACGAGTTACATTATCAACTGCTAAAAATGTTTCACTCTTAATTAGGATAGTTGAGACTATGTTTAAATAATTCAGAATTATCACTTCTCAATCAATTTTTAGTAAACATGTACGTTTACAAATTTAATGAGTAAAAAAATTGATAAATATTTCATTATGCATTATATAGAGATTATATAATGTTTAGGATAATGTCAACCAGCAATGTAACTACCAAAATAAGTTCTTCAATCACACAAGCTATTAAAAAAACAGAAGAACGAACCTAAAATTTAAAAATATAATTAAGTTTAAGTTCCATAGAATATTCTAAGCAAAAAATTAGACTAACACATTGTTTTATATAAAAAGTTCAGTTTAATCAAAATCTTTAAAATTATTTATACCACATAAATAAAATTTTATTAAGATATTTGAATAAAGTTCATAAAGTAGGTCAAAAGTACTTGTCCAACCAATTACAAGTTTAGACTAACCCAACCAATTACGAGTTTAAGTAGGATTTGGTCAAAAAATAAAAATAGAAACTAATTATGATAAAACAAAACCTAATCTACCTATGATTTGATTGGGTTTAACTCGTGTTAAGTCAAACTTGCTTGTATAACCTATTAAATTCAACAAGAAAATTTTTAATTTAGATAAAAATAAATACATATATAGTACAACAAATAAGTTTTTATGTTATTGTTAACAATGTTGAACTACTAATTTTTAATCTAAAATCAATTACATAATTTTGAAAAGTATTTCTTTAACTTGTGAGTATTATTTGTTACTAATTTTTTTATCACTTAACAATATTTATCCTTAGCTATTTTTTATTGTTAATGAAGATAAAGTAGATTCTAAAAGTTATGAAGCTATTATAGGTTTATCTTATCAAAATTCAAATATTTTTTAATATTAATGAAAAAAAACTATAATATGTTGAATTTTTTTTATTTAGTATTTTATAATATTGATTTACAAATACTTAAAACTTATATGTTACTTAATAATTTTATTATGCGATCATTTAAAAGTTTAAAAATTTAGAGATAAAATATTATTTAGTTGTGTTAGAATTTTCCTAAAAAAATTATTTATTTTTAAATTGGATGGATCAACACTTAGCTGATCAACCTCATGATTTAATCTATACCAACATTTTTAGAAGTGGCTTTGAGGTAAATCGAATTGAATGAACCAGTTTATTAAGCCGATTAGGTGTATTAAAACCAACAGGTGAACTAACTCATTTTCATAGTTATATTTCAAATAGACTAATTCTAATTATTTAGAATAATTTAATATTTTTTGCTCCTCTGATATAATATTTATGTTTATATTAAATTTTACCAAAAAAATATCAACAATAGAATGATAATCAAATGATTTACATTTATATATTTTTTAATTTTTATTTTAAATCGATTTTAATAATATATAAATATAATATTAAATCATTTTCAACTAATATAAAGTTTTATAAAAACAATTTAAATAAGCCTAAAGAACTTTTAATCCATCGTAAAACTTTAAATAATTTTTTTAAATCGACGGTTATAAATAGATAAATGTTATTGTCCAAGTACATTGCTTTTAGAAGATTAAGTGTAGACCTAAACATGCTCCATATATCCCTATTCTTGTTTTCAAATTACTTGTAAAAATATAATAATTAATTAATGAAACACAAACATATAAGCTACCTATGGCTTATATACATAAACTAACCCTTAAATATATCATCTCTCATAATGTTATTTTGAAACTTTGCTTGTGAGATTAAGTAAAGAAATTGAGGTTAAATTCACCTACCTTCTAGAGTAATCATTTTAATATATAATAGGAAGAAGATAAGTTTTTTTGAGTTAAAAATAAAAAGAATTTAAAGAAATAATATGAAAGAACTTCTATAAATTAGATTATAAATAAGTTAATTTTTAAACCACGTAAAATTATAATAATTCATATTAAGTAAGATATTTTCCATTAACGATCAAATAACTAGAATAATTTATTTCTAATTTAATTTAACAACAATAAAATATAATGAAATTCACAATAGAAAAAGAGATTGATTAGATGTGATCCTTTTTTATTTTTATAATTTTATTAGAACACAAGTGAATATAACTTAGTCTTGAGACTCCTTTTAATATAATATTCCGCAAATTATAAGATTTCTTTAAAATCATATTTTATAATATATTGAAAGGCAAGTCAATATTATATATTAAAAATATAATAAAGAAAAAGATATTTGGATGTGACATGTTTTTAATTTTAAGTTTAAAAATATAACTAGTGACAATATGTTATCTTAAATCTATTATCTAAATAATAATAATAATAAAAGGGACACGATAAATTCAAAATTCTACAAAAAGGGGGTGAAAGTAGAAAAAGTGGGAATGAGAAGAAGCCCATTGACTTTTAAATTTGGACAATCGCATGGCCCAAAAGGCTGGGTCGAATATCACATGGGCTTGTGAAATGTATTTTCTAGGTCACATGCATTAAACAATTAAATATTTGATTATATTGCTAAAACTTGATTAGTCAATTTCTAATTATTCTTTGCCTTGAAAAAGTTTGATGAGTGATTTGATGATTAGCATATAATGAGAATACTTGGAGCATTTGTACTTCTCTTTCAAAATGTGAGCCAAATTCAGTTAATCATGGAAGGTGGGAACCATAAAAAATAAAATTTAAATCATGGATTTCCACTAAATACCAAACTAAGCATGCTAACCCTATCTCAAACAAATACCCTAATTTGGATCATTTTCACTTGACTTGACCTATTACCAGAGCATGACCATGAAATTTCTCACTGATATTCATGAATCACATGGCAAATGAAACATTAGGAGAAAAAAAATGTGTTAATTTGAGTCTTCAAAATTATGTAAAAAAATGACCTAAGGTATGGCAAACAAAATCCAGGAACCCTCTCGGAGACAACAAAGTTGATATTTTCAATTTGAAAGAAAGCAAGAGAAAATTGAAGAAAATTAAGAAGCATAGAATAATCAAGATAAAGGCACGTGAGGATTAAAATTCAAAATAAGTCATAAGATTTTGGATTCTGGTCTAAGTATCCAACCATTTTCTGAGTTAGACCAAAAAATGAATTGCCAGAAAGAAGCTTCTTTTGCCTCAAAATTGGACTCTAAAACTTGACCCAAGAGTTTAATATTACACTTACGAGGTTTCGATTTGATAACGTTTTTGGAGGACATTCCACCAACTTAGTAAGGCTCCTTCCTTGCCCTTTCCACTTTCCTTTTCTGTAAAATATTGATGATCACACCCTAATTTCTTTCTCCTTTTCTTCCTTTTTTTTAATTCCATTTTCAACAATTAAATTCTGGTTCCTTCAGTCCCTTTCTCTCTATAATAATAATAATAATAACAAGTATTAAAGACTTGTTTGGAGGAGTTTGTTCATAAGTACTTCTTAAAAAAATTATAAAGAAAAATTAGTTTATATATAATAAAAAATAAAAGTTTATATAACTTTTTCTACAAAATAATTACATATAAACTAATTTTAACTAAAAGAGAAATTAATTTCAATTTTTCATTTTTATAAGTGTTTGTGAAAAGTTTTCTCGAAACCTACCTCAAGCATTTATCTGTTTTAATAATAATTAATCTTTGTTTACCAATATCAGTATGTTTCTCCTTTTCTTGTTTTTTTTTAATTCCCATTTCAGCAATTAAATTTTGGTTTCTTGGGTCCCTTTCTCACAATAAAAATATATTTTGAATAGCAATACGTTATATATATATATATATGGTATTAATAGCTTGTTTGGATGAACTTGAGCATAAGTATTTCTAAGAAAAAAAATATTCTACAAAATTAAAATTAGTTTATATACAACTAAAAATAAAATTTAAAAAAATTATATAATTAATTTCAGTTAAAAAATAATAATTTCAATCTTTCTTCCTATTATATCTCTTTGTTTAACAATACCAAGGATAACTTTTAGTATATTTCTCCTTCTTTTTATCTTTCTTTTATCTATAAAACTTGAAATTTGACTTAAGATTTTTCTTGATCAACCATGTCCATTTGAGTCTTTGCTTTTGTAAGCAATTAGTTATTAGTTATATAATGTCACGAGACAAACCTAGCCTCCTACCATGGCAAGATAGCTATGCCACTTGTTTTGAACATATATACTTGTCATGAAAAGGAACCATGTACTACGTCATAAACCATGTTACAAAAAATACAAGTGTTAAATCATCATGGGACCCTAAATCATGCATCATCCACCAAACAATTGTTGGAAATTTTGTTATCACCTTTTATGATCGTTATCGTCATAAAACCATCGCACAAAAACACTATTCCTTCTTGTCTTACCAGTTACTTCATGAATCTGAAATTTTGTCCAAAGTCTGAAATTTTTGCATCCTTGAAGCCAAAAGTGACGCCATAATTGGCCATACAAATTGACTTAAAATGCTTCTCTAACAGCTAAATCGATAGTCACGTTAACTAATTTAGAAAAGTAAACTCTTACTTGATCAATGTTTAAATTCTATTATTTATTTCTTTTTAAAATGTTAGAATTATAATATTTAAATATGCAATGTTTATATTTTAATGTATGGAAGACAAGTTTTACTTTGTATAACTTTCATGAATTTTAATACTCAAATTATTGGTTTCAATTATTCACCCAGTTTTCATTTCGTTTGAATTTAATACCAATAAATTAAATGTCCCACAAAAAAAAGACAACTAAGTATCGAAATTTTCTATGGAAGGAATTGATCTTTGATTGTCAATCTTGGGTATGTTTAAAATAATAATTTAAAATTGAAAAAATTATATAACATTTATAAAAAATATTATTTTGTTATAAAAGTCATCAAATTATTTATGGAATGTTTATTATATATAAATAGTTTATTTTGTTTCAAAATTTATCATCCCAAGCATATTCCTAGCATATACCTAATAAAAGTCTTACATTCAATAGTAAACGTTTATATAATAAGTCACATATGCCAAGAGAATTGAAGAAAAAACAATCAAGAAACTCATTTGTATTAAAATACACATGAATCTCTTATGGAATCATGCAACAACAGTTTTAAAAACAAGTAGAAAAATTGTAATATTTGTATATTTATCCAAAAAGAGACAAGTGTTATGTACTACTGTTGTTCCTTTTTTATTTGTATATCTTCACAAGACAGCTAAAAAGCAAAGGTCCCAGTTACATATTTTGAACTTGAAGGGAAAAACAAAAAGATCAACCCAATTAATATGATTTGATCATTAACGTGATATTATGATGACAAGTGTTCTTTCCTCCACAAAGACAAATAAAAAACAACATGAATAACATAGAAAAGTCAGTTGAAAGGACCACAACTTGAAGTGAAAACAAAAACATACGAAATATAACTAAACAATAAATAAAAACAAGCATTAACGAATGGTAGTGAGTTGAAAGAAGCAAAAGTTGAAGAAATATTTAAGAATTAGGGTTTAATAATGATCTTAAGTGGTAAAAGAAAAACACAGGAAATATAACTAAAGAAGAAGTAAACAATATAAAAATAAGAACAAATAGCTTGAGCTAATTTGGTGCAACATATGAAAGATTAAAAACAATGGTTCTTGTGCATTATAATTCACCAAGTACATCTGGCATCAGCAGAGGACATCATCAACAAATGTTCGAGATATTCTTCCCCCAGGTCTTCAAACACAACCAAGTTCTCTACCCTAACACCACCACCGTCATCACTCTCTTGAGTCTCTTCCTTCTTCTTTTTCGCAGCCATTTTACGTCCCAAGGAATGTCTCCTCTTCAAGGCCACAACGGGAGAGCAGCCTTGAAGCTGAGAGAGACAGCAATCCATGTCCCTCAGTGACTCCTTCACCTTCTCCACGGGGAAGTTGAGCACTGCAGCAGAACCCCGCATGGCAAAGGCGGCTTGGTCATAAGCCAGCGCCGCCGCCTCCGCGCTGTCGAATGTACCAAGCCACACTCTTATGCCATGTCGGGTAGAGTCTCTTATCTCCGCCGCAAACTTCCCCCACGGTCGCCTCCGCACACCGCGAAAACTTTTACTGTTAGTGTTGTTTAATTGCTGGGAATTCACCTCCTCTTCTTTGATGATAAGTTTGCATGAGTTGGTTCTCTCTTGGTACGAGGTGATCATGCCATAGAGCAGCATGTCTTCAGGATCGTTTTCGTTGAAGGGAAGATGGTGATGAGGGGATCCCACTGAGGATTCTGACGAGTTTGATGAACAGAGAATGGAAGAAGAACAATCCATTGATGAAGATGATGAACAAGGGACGCAAGTAACAGAGTTGCTCTGTTTTGGATTAGTTTTCGAACCCCGCCTCTTTCCTTATATAGGCAATCCAATTTATTGGTCAACACCTATACCTACTTCACACTTCCATAAACCAACCCTTCAAAGTTAAATCCTCTTCTTTTTTTCTCTATATAAGTTTGTAAATATACAGTTCTGGTCCATCAAAATTCTAATTACAGATTTAATCTTAAACAATTTTAATCACTACAAATGTATTATCTAATTACAAACAAAATAATCATAATTTGAATACTCATTAACCTAAGATATTAATAAGCTTTAAAGATAAATTTCCATACATATTATTCTCATATATACATTCATTCACATTTTCTGTTAACAGTTAAATGATATGTTAATATGGTCGGCTAAAATTGATTAATTTAAAAAAACTATAAGGAATAGTTTGTAATTAAAAATTTATAGGAATAAAAAATTACACATTTAAAACTATGGAACCAAAAATGAATTTAAAGCAGTATATTTCTAAAATTATAATTTTATATCTTCTATTTGTCAAAATTGAAAAAGAAAATAATTTTGATTTTAATATATTATATCAGTTTTGATTATACATGATATAAAAATTGCATGCATAAAAACTCTCAATGAACATCTTTGAAGAAAACAATATCTAATTACAAGATATTAAATGTTAGATAGAATTATCATATATAATAGAATTTATTTAATTATTTAATATAATTATAAATGTAGGATTAGAAAGTAAAATCACTGATTAAACTGAAATCTTTCATAAAGTGATGTACTGAATGAAAGATATAGATGGTATGATAGAAAAGAAAACAATAGATATGATTAAAGTGTATATATATATATATATATAACCAATTGGATGAAGCTAATGCATGGCAAAGGTGGCTTAGAGAGAAAAGGTGGTGTGGAAAGAGATTTTGGATCAATTGCTTTGACTCATTTTTTATTAGGGGTGATATACCATTGGCTATTCACAATCCCTGTTTCCTATACTCTATTGTTATATTTTGGAGGACAAAAAGAGATTGAACATTACCATACAAATTCTCATTTATAATATTTATGTTTGTAATAAATTAATGAAACAAAGTTTGTTGACTGTTTTGGTGGGGGGAAAGAAGTTACATGGGTGGGGTATTTTCTCATGAGAGATGTTAATTTAGTGTAATTTATTTTTGTATAATATTTTAGGAGAGATTGGAAGAAAAAAATGTACATGTGATAAAAATTAGTGATGTGAAATGTGATAGAGAGAAAATAATATTATAAAAAATCATAAATAATTGTCTGACTGATATATAAAATTCATTTTTAATTGATAAATATTAAATATGTTATGATAAAACGATGAAAAATTTTGTTTCAAAAATTGGAAGGAAATAAAATCAGAAGTGTTATATATATAAAATAAAATACATGATTAGATATGTTTCGATTTATTTCATGATATTTTAAGTAATTTAGCATAGCTGGAATTAAATTATTTGATGTCTTAGATTGACCAGGATCTCTAAGAAACATCCTTGAAATATTAGTCGTGTAATAGTCTCTATTGAAGTTTTTAGATGAAATCTAATTTATACAATTTCTTTGTATAATGTGAAGATCTCAAAGCTTCTTACTTTATAAAATCTATTATCATGATCTCTCAACATTCCATTGAGTTAAGTGGGATCTTTTTCAATGTATACATGTACTAAGAATGCACAAAATTTTCTATCTTTTACCTTTTAACCCATTAATATAAACACAATTGATGTTTGATTTTCATCTTTATTATGAAAAAAACTTAACAAAATATACATCTACATGATGGTTGAAAAGTATATGATTGATGCATAACTTTATTTGTTACAAAGCAAAATACATAAAAGTCATCACTAATATGCTATTACATACTTCCATTCATTATATTGGGTTGAGATCATTTTGTAAATAAAAATTATTCCTATAATCAAACATCAATTTATCTTCCAAAAACTGGTGATAGTACATGTGTGTCCCTATTAGAATTAAGTTTAACTGATTCTAACATGACACAATAATTTTTTAATAAATTAAAAATCGTAAATATTTAAGGTAAAAAAAATGAGCATCAAAAGAAACAACTAAGGTATCACCTTATAAAGTCATTAATTCATTATCCTGGTACAAGTTGTTACTAGTTAAGTTGTAATAAGATGTGTTGAAATTTTGACAAAAAGTGTAAAGTTGATAAGATTCTTGCATATAACAGCTGCTAATGTTGATTAAATTAGTAAAATCTTTGAGTAGAACTTTCACAGTCAAATCTCAAGTAGTTTTTAAAATCTTGAATGAATAGAAATGTGAATGTGTGATTTTAATAGTTTTTTTTTATCTTAGATGCCAGATCATGAAATAAACTAGGTATAATATTAGAGATAGAAAATTTTAGCACATAAGGTATTTTAATTATTTAAGGTTGTTGCTTTGAATGATATTGATATAAGGATGCATGTTGGTATAGTTGATGAAAAAATGTTATTTAATCATTTATTTAAAAAATTTATAATAATATAGTTGAGTTTTATATGTGATGTGTCTATTAAATCAATTAAAACAATTTAATAAAGAGAATAAAAATGAAATAATTGTGATGAATACAAATAGAAAATCTTAATAGAGAAGAATATTAAAATGAATTTTAAGTATAGACTCTTAATGTTATAGACCCTTGAACATCATTAATTAAACTATAAGACAATAATCTTTCTATTCCCTTGATATTAAGTCAAAATATTAAATACACAAGAAGTAAACATGGTGTTAAATATGATTGAACAGTGAACACTGTCTCTTTGATAAGTAATTATAAATATAAAGTAAGTTAGTTGAAGAGAGTTTCTCTTTGATAAGTGAAAATTATCATATACATGGGATTTTAGACATAAAACTACTAATTTAAAGTAAACTACTAATTTAAAGGGTTAAAACTTCAATAGTTAACGTTAATGTATGTTTATTCTTATTAAACGCAAATATATAAAAAAAATAGTCTTATATTTTCAACCCAGCATAACAATATGGGGGTGTAGACAAAAATGTGATACGTTCCATTCTGTAGTTTATATTAATTTTTTAAATATTTTATTATATTAATTTTTTAAATATTTTATTATATTAATTTTTTAAATATTTTATTATATTAATTTTTTAAATATTTTATTATATTAATTTTTTAAATATTTTATTATATTAATTTTTTAAATATTTTATTATAGAATAGTACTTTTATGTATTGAATGTAAATAAATATATTAATTTATTATTTTATTAATATCATATATTTATAGTTATAAATCTAGATTTTATTTTATTTATTTTAATATACTTTTTTATAATAATTTTTTTATTTATTCATAATAAATAATAAATTATTATTTTTATATTTTTTGTAATTATTATATTTGTATTAAATTTTTATTTTTATAAAATATTTAAATTCAAAATTAAAAAAATATGAATTTTTAAATTTATGCGAGTCAACTTATTAATACATAAGTTTAAAATTATATAAAAAGAATTAAATCTTTTAATACATCTCGTACACATCATCATATATCAAATTTAGAGAAGACTGAAACGAAATAAATTCACCCTATTACTAATTTATGAATTATAATAATTGATAAATATGTAAGTAAACAGCTAAAGAAAGTTAAAACATGTTTATATCAACAAATCTTTTCAGAAAGAAAATTGGGTTAAGTAAGTCAATTTTAGATCCTTTCAATCTCATATATATTGTTTTTTATTGTAATTAATTTGTGCTTTTAAAATTTAGAAATCAAAGTGTTTTTAAATGTGTTGACAGTAGACAAAATGGTTGAAAAAATGCATAATTAAACTTTTTTATATTTTATGAAAAACTTTCCTGTAAATTTATAAGAAAAATTGTAAAAAAAATAAATTTACAAATTTTTATAACAAATTTATAAACAATTTATTATGAAATATAAGATACATTATGGCGGTAGAGCAATGAATGTCTTTTAATGATAAATTAAGATTTCAATTTTTATGTAACGTTAGTTTAAAAGGCTTTGCAGTCTTAACAAAGAAAAATCATGATACACATATTTTTAAGATAATATTATAAAAATTAATGAGTTTATCATGCATATATAAATTATTATTGAATCTTTTAATTATAATGTTATAGTACATATATAGATTATTTATTCATTAATATTGAATCAGAGTTTTATGTTTCTGGAGAGGATACACAACTAATCTGTTTATATTTCTAAACGTTTGATATAAGGGTTAGCACTTGTATTAATTATTTTTAATAAATATTATAAATAATGTAATGGTTAAAATAAGTAAGTATATCTGCAAATAAAAAAAATAAAAGGTCTTTTAAAAAATAATACATTGATTAAATAACAATTGTAATATAAAACTATCTGAATTAAAAAAAAAATCTATTATTTATTAATATATCAACATTTTATATGAGAAAAAAATAAAATTGTTGAAACCTACCTTGTAAAGAGAGCACAAAAATAATAAAATTTTATCTCGGGAATAAGAAAAACAATAATATAATAAAATCTTAAATTGCACAAACAAAGATAAGAATAGTTTGAACAAATATTTTAAAGAAAAAATAATTAAAATTTTAAAACCTAGAAGTTAGAGTTTCAAAAACATGGTATTGGGTATTAAAAACATTAAAGTTGAGTTATTAATAAAATGAAATAAGATTCTCAGTTAGTAAAATAAAAAGTAAAAGCTAATTAAAATAGTTAACGTGTGAAAAATTTGATTAGCCATTAATAAAAACCTTGATGATCAATGTAAAGTGATTAACACAACACTAAATTTTGGCATGTTATATCTCATAGTGTTGTTCCTGTTCATTTCTCACATAAAAATTATCATTTATAACTGGATATGCCCTGTATATATATAAACTTAATTAGTAAACTAAAAAATGGGAAAACAACAATGATTCTTTGACGTTTAAATTTTGTAGTTTATTTTATTTTGGTTAAATCTGTGACTGCTACAACTGTTGCATCATAATTGGTTGCCATTTAGACATGCAATACTACTTTGAGTCACACATTGGCATCTTTCACAAATAACAGAATGTTCCATCAATGAAAATGATAAAATTTTGTGTGGTTCAATGAACACTGGCAGAAAAGTGTAGTGTCATGATTATGCAAAATTATGGAAAGAATTGTAGTAGGTGTTCAAATCAATTTGAACTTCTATAAAACATTGCATCAACCCAGAATACTATGTTAGAGGGGACCTCGTCACAAATTTCTACGATGTTCTCAGATGTTATCTGCTTGACTTGTTCAGTTTGAGTTCACTTCAGGTTGAAAACTTGTCATCAAGAATCATAGCTACCTATAGCTTCCTAACCCTAGCTACACCATTTTCACTTGTTCCACTTCTTTTCGTCTAGTTTATGCTTCACTTTACTTAAAGAATTTAAATTAGTTCTGAATATTATTGTTTAATAATAGGATATATAGTTTCTAATTTATAGTTAAATTAATCCTTAAAGTTTTAATTTTAACAGTAAAATATTCTTAACAAATAGTGAAACATGATCATAAGACTTTTTTTTAATATATTTAAAGGTTAGAATAACTATTTTATTTTCTAGAAATAAAATGGCTATAACTCTGTATTTTTAACAAATTTAACATTTGTTTACCTTTTTTTATGATAACCTTTTTTACATGTGTTATTTCTTGTTATTTTTTTCGTTGAATTCTTTACATCCTAGAATTAATTATTTTATGCTTAAATTTTCCGTTTTTTCCTGTTTAATGTTGTTATTGTTTTTCTGTTTTTTTTTTATATTGTTATTTGTATTATTCATGTCATACACTGTTTATGGAGTCTACTAGGGAACTTTAAAAATCCAAGGATTTAATTCTTTGCAACATTTCCGCAAGTTATTTGAGAGATTAGAGTATAGATTGATTGAATTTGTTTTCCAATTAATGAAACTCAAATTAGAGTTCGAAAAAAAATACTTGTCTAAACTCTAATCCTAAATTAATAAGCTATTTATAGAATGAATTTTGCTTAATGTTATATTAATCAATTTAAAATAAGTTTGATGAGTGATAATGAGAGCAACTAATTAAATTTTTTATCTATTTAATTTCCTTTGTAATTTTATTGTATTTAATTTTGTTTTGACTTTATTGTCTTCTAAATTCTATTAATTTTAAAACAAATATTTTTTATATTTTAGTGGTTTGATTACTACAAAAATTTATTTTTATCAACTATATTAATAATTTATGAAATGATCAAATTATCATTAATTAAATTAGAAGCTAATATAAAATCTAATTTAGTAAATAGTTAAAACCTTGACAATTAAAAAAAATTTAAATTATAATTTAAAAACCAATTTAATTATCATAACATAAAAACTAATTTCATAATTTTTTAAGATCAATAATCATAAAAAAATAAAATTTTTATTATAATAAAAATTATTTTAGATACCAATATAAAAATATAATTTATAGTAATTTCTAATTTAGTTACTATAATAACTAATTATTTTTGTTTCAAAATTAATTTATATTTAATATTTTTTTTATTTGTTTGATAATGGTTAATAATAAATTAATTATATAAAATTAAGCGAAACTTTAACTATATATTTTTAATTGTTTTAATATTTTAGAGTCACTAGTTTAGATAGAAAACAACATTGTTTTTTATGTCACATGGATAATACTTTCGGTATAAAATATTTATTATTTTTATTGCTAACAAAACTTCGTTAAAGAATTTGATGGACTATTTTGATGGGCTACCTTCTTTTAATTATGTTTTATTATTTATAAAATTTTAAATCCACAATCTTGTATTATTTTTATATAAACTTTAATATAACATTGTGAGGTGAAACTTTCATGATTTAACTAAATCTTGTAATATAATTTTAAATATTTTTTAATATAAATATTAAAATAAGAAACAAAAAATTAAAAAATTAAAATTAAAAAACAATATTAAAGAAGGTTAGCTGGCCAACCCATTCTTTAATGGATAAACCAAAATAACAAGTTAGTTTATCTCGTTTCCCTTTTGTCAAACTAATGAAAACTTGGTCAAATAATGAATCGCATTAGTTTAATTTGTTACCCTTAATTCAGATAATTCCTTAATTTTAATTTTAATTTTAATTTCTTGTTGGATTGGATTTAAGACATAAATTTAGAGCCTAATTATTTTCTATATATATATATATATATATATATAACAGTTTTGAACCTCAATTTCGTTGCTTGAGTTTTCCAAGATGAAAGGGATAAATTTGACTTAGCTTTACTAATTTAGTTTTTCAAAATTAAGATTTAGTGCATTCATTGTTTCTTTTTTCAATTACAAAAGACAAAATGTTAACAAATTATACTTTGTTTTGTGTAGCATATGAGATAAGCAAGTACACTTTAGTAGAAAAGGAGAAAATAATTGAATTATGACTTTTTATTCATGTTCGTTCAAAGCCTTTTTACTATTATCTGTTTTTTTTTAAATCAATTTTCTCTTACTCATACATTTGATGATTAATTTGATCCCTTTAGCTCTTCCAATGATAAGATGAGAAAATGCACTCATTACTTACCGAATATGTGAATTTAAAAGTGTAAGAGTTGGGTTTTTATTAGAGATAAAAACTTAAAAAGACAAAAAATAGAAAATTTATAAACAGATTACAATGTTAATTTTTTATTTTATTATAATTTTATTTCATTATGCTTCAATTTTTTTGAATTCTTTTCAAATTTAGAGAATAATAAAATTAAATTAAATAGCAATGAGATGATCAAATCTAGACTATTAAATTATTTATATCGATAAGTACTTTGTTTTGATGTTATATTTTTGCTTCTCCTCTTTTAGTGTTTTGTAAATGGGAAATAAGAATTAATAGTTGGAAACTTGTTAAAAAATCTAATATATTTTTCTAAGTACATAAGGAAAGTTTTACTAATGGATATGCTACATTTACTTAAGGGAGTTAAGTTTAGTATTTATTTTAATTAAAAATTAAACTAGGTATGTGAGATGCATTAGCAAGAATAGTCGCATTTTATTAGAAATGTGAATATTTATGGCATGCTTGATTATTTAGGGATATGTTTTGATTATTGGTGAATAGTATTTGAGAGATATAATTAAGGTAATCTCAAATGTTCTTGCTTATGAATATTAAAATTAAATAACCTTATTTGAATGCATGATGTAAAAGCAATTTGAGAAAAATTATTTGTAAAAGCAAGTGTTGCTTATTAATATATATATATATATATTAATTATAGGATCTAATAAATTAGGTTAAGGATTCACATCAATAATCTTAATATTAGAGAAAAAATTTGTATATTGTAAAAGAGAAATTAACAGAAAAAATATTTCAAGTATTAATGTATAGATTAATAGGATCCAATAAATTGAATGAAGCCCTAATAATCTTAATATTAGAGTGAATTTTTGCATATAATGCTTTAATCTAAGTAAGGATTAAAAAGATACAAAATTAAGATAAAAAGTTAATTTAATGAATGACATGTAGTGATAATGAAAAGATGAAATGAAGAACTAAACCAATATTTGAGTGTGGAAATTTGCATTTGGTCTTGAGGGAATATGTTTCTTATGTGGTTTCCCATTGTGTGAAATTTGGGATCTTCTAAAGTTTGGTAAAAAGGGTTAATGTGAAAGGTTTGATTAAAGATGATGTGAGAGCAAAATGAAAATGACCCTTAAGCAAGAATGAATGGTGTGTGAAATTATTGTTTGTGTTCATAAGAAGTGTGTGATGAAGAATGATTATCCACAGAACATTGCACACATAATTTTCAATCACAATTGGAATTTGGTACATTGAATGACCAAGATGCAACTCCCCTTGAACCCATTAATGTCACCAAATTTAAGATTTTGGCTAAGCTTTTAATAGTCTCACCAATGGAATCACAGTGTTTATTTGCAGGATCTTTCATTATCAAACTTTAACCCATATCCATCAATAAGCATCTTTCAAATTCAAGACTTTTCCCATATGCATGCAGCTTCTCAGAAATCCCATTTTTCTCATTACTCTTCCACAAACTTATTTTCTTTTAATCTTCACATTTTTTTTATTTTAAATAAACTCAATATATTAATTATTAAATAAATAAAAAAATGTAACTTTCACGTTGCTAAATATATATATATATATATATGATTTTTTAAAGAAATTCGCCACACACCTATTACAAAACTGTCATTAAAATGTATGAATAATAAATTTAAAATATTTAAATCAATTCCATATAAAAAATAGAATGATTTTTTTTAAATTAAATTATTTAACAATTAACATAAGAATAATTAAGGTGTTAAAATTAAAATTATACATATATATATATATATATATATATATATCATTAACACATTATAAATGCTTGAAAGGAATACTATTCAGATTTATAAATGAATACAAGCATATAAAAATAGGAGATTACTCTAAAAATTTAGGCTATTCTAAAGAAACAAATAAAAGGGCTGAAAGAAATGAAAATTAGTGGTGGTGAGTATAGAAAAATCTGTTTGGGCTCTGAATTGAAAATTAAAAAGGCTCAAATAAAAGGATGAGCTTAGTGTTGTAAGGGTGTGAATAGGAATGGGAAAAGTAATTTGTCCTCACATAACCAAAATCACACTCTCTTTTCCATCCTTTAGTATTTAAGTGGCTACAATCTAGTGAGAGGGAAAGCATGGTAGCATGGGTTTGAAGAAATACATAGACTTAGAGTAGGGTTTAAATTCTATTTTTTCATGGAAAATAAATAATGATGTGAAGGAAAATTATAGAAGAAGATATCTTGAATCCCCTCTTGCATGGGGACAAGGGTGCAGGTCCCTTTTTCTGTTCATTTTCCAAATGACTAATTATGAAGATTGTGACTACAATCACTGTCTTTCATGGGTGGTTTCAGGTTGATTTGATTGCAAAATAATGCTTTTGCCTCTCAGTTGTCGTATTTCGAGAAATGTATGATCTGTTCTACTAACTTGTGTTGTTTTTCATCTAATGTTTTCTTTTGTTTTTCTTTTGCATGCAATTTTGAAGAAAAATAAAAAGAAAGTGAGATTTAATAAATGTTGTAATAGAAAAAACAAGAGAAAAGTATACGGTAGGATTATTAATAAAACTTGAATTTGTAAAAAACAAAAAGAGTTTTTTAAATTTTTTATACTTGAAAATCTTAATCTTTTATAAAAAAATTGTTGATGACTCTAAAAATAAACTTTAGAGGAAAAATCGTAATTTCGATCAAATTTTGAAGAGGTTACAACTAAAAAGTTATTTTACCGCACTACCAAAACTATTTCTTTTATAAATACTAAAATAAATAATTTTAAATTTTAAAGAAATAAAATAAAAATAAATTATAGAAACAGTTTTTAATAACTAAAAATATATTTAACTAAAAAGAAATGAAACAAATTTATGAATAAGAGACTCAAGAAATAATTTTTAAATTTTTTTTACCATTTTCGATTTTTTTTTCCGTGATATTTTTTTTTTATTTGTTAAATTTGGTCACTTTCCGTCCACGGACATTTTGATTTCTTTATTATATCTTCAAATCCTTTGTTATCTTAATCACTCGTGAAATATTTTATGATTTTTAGGAAATTAAAAACATATAAACCTTTTAGTATATTAATTGTATTAATATATTAAAAGTAATCAGAATATGGTAGTTAAATTTTACATTAGTTTACATGTCAATGAAAATATATTTAAGAAGCACTTGCGAAAGAGCATTAAAATTTAATTTGTATATGTTTTAAAGGATATTTAAATTTAAACAATTAAATAATATTTTCTCATATTATTTATATTTAATTTGTTGATATATTTATATAATTTAGACAAGTATATGCGTTGATATTATTGTATATTATTTCAACAGCATATGCATATCATTGTAAACTATTAAGAGTGAGTGAATTGGTATATATTTAAATTGTATTTATTTATATAATTGTATTTATGTTATTACCATATAACTTAAATTTTTTAACCTTTTTGTTTTAACATTACGAAAAAATTATAGAAGTATTAATAAATTTTATTTATTAGATTACTGTTTTATAGGTTTAAAGATAAATTTGTATCTTTTTAAACATTAAATACAAAATGAAGGTTTTCTCTATAAGAATTCATTTTTAATAAAGTAACGATGATTGCTATATTTTTTTATTAGTTTATAAAATTTGTGAAAACCGAATGATATGTTTAAAAAAAGATTTATTTAATTTTTTTTTAAAAAGACTTATTTAGAAAATTAAAAAGAAATAATTTGAATTGAAAAGGTTGAGAAGTAAAAGGAATTCAAATTAAAGCATGGGTACCTTTGATTATAAGATGCCTCTTCATGCTAAAACTAACTTTTAAACAAGTTATTACTGCTAATGAAGAATGTTTTTAATCATAACAAGTACTAAGTACTAAGGTAGTTTGATATGTTTAAAAAAAATTTATTCAAGAAGATTTATTTAAAAGAACAACAGTAGGGAAATATCCTACGATTACTAATGAAAAACAAAATGTACAATAATATTAGCAATTATTTCAAAACAAAAAGGTGTTAATTGGATGGTAAGAGACAAAAGTTAGCCTTTGTTTTAAGATATCAACATATGTCCTCTCCTCTGTTTCCCTGCTAGTTTCCATTATCTGCAGTTCTGTTATTCCATATACCATGTTATTTAGATTTTCTAACTCAAAAAAACTTCTTTTTACTTCCATCAAATTTTTACTTATTTACCCGCATAACTTCAACATACATATTCTCTATTTAGATTATTTTACAATTTTGATGATGTTGGGTTGTTTGAGTGGATATATTTAAAAAAAAAAATCTGTATTTTAAAAGATTTAATTAATCTTATAAGCCAATTTTTATAAGAGATTTTAATATTAAATTTAACCTAAAATTATATGATAAGTGAAATTTTTTTATATACTATTTATTTTACTTATTTTACATGTTGATGATTCTGATTTAAGATTTTTTTTTATTTAGATATTGAATCTGAATCTAGATTTTGATATTATTTGTTAGAAGATTTTAGAGAATAAAATAAGTTATAAGTATAGCCACACAAGTGTTGATGACACCACCTCTAATTCAAAACTTTAAAATAATAAATTTGTAAATCTTTTATCTTATATAATATAAAACTCCAACTTTATACTTATATTATAACCGTTAAAACATAATTATCGAGATAAAATATGTTTTACTAGTTAAAACCATTATCCTCTAATTATGAGATTATATTTCTCACCAAACCATTATCCTCTAATTATGAGATTATATTTCTCACCAGCCACTATTCAATATTTCCCGATAGTTGTAGAGCACAATCAGAGTATACTTATATCGACTTCTGTTTTCTTGATCATACTGTTCAATCATCCTCTCATCCTAGAGTCTCTGTTTTTACATATTGGAAATTCTTTATAGCTTCTGTTAATAAGCTGATGTATGACATTAATGATGAGTCAAATTTATCCTTTGCTTATTGGGGATCCAATGTTTTATTCTTTGGCAGAGAGCCAAATACAATTTCTTTTTTAGTCTAGTGCATTTCTTTCCTCTTAACTTCACACATTTCTCATACATGTATTTTCCAATATATATAAACTGTATAGTAAAAAATGTTCATAATAAGCTAAACACTTTTCAACAATTACAAAAGAAACATATTCAAACTATTCAAAGTGGGAAGTTAAAAGAATTAATCTTTGGTGATTACTGAGGTTCATTTTCAATTTTGCAAATCTTACTCTGTATACGTTACGTTTCTTTATAAACGACTGAATCAGTATTCATAAAAGGACCATATTTATGATAATCATATAGAAAGTAAATAAATAAATAATATAATATACATTACTTCCTATTATAAGGTAGCATATTATACAACTTTACTTGACTATGGAGAGTGATTATCTCACTGGTATATGCTAACAGACTTATTTAATCTGCATTAATTTTGTGGTTAGGTGCTTATCATACAGTTATATTTTGAATAAATATGATTTTGAACACCAATGTTGGGTTTGACTCCCAATAAATATAGTTCATTCTAATTAAGGTTGGAATGACTTACAACATAATACTATTTCATGATAATATCTTATAATGAAAACAGAGTCTAACAATTAGTTAAAGTATGCAGTAAGGAAAAAAGAGTCAACCAATTTGTTGACAGAAAGACTCACTGCACAGTTGCATTGGGGTCCATGGTTGTCTTCTAAAACATGCATTTTTTTCCCTTCAAATTTGTGGCCTTCAATCATGCACTTTTCGCCTATATTATTGCAGGAGTTTGACACATTTATGAACATATGTAAGGTAGAGAAATGAAAGAACATTTTAGAAATAGTATGGCTGCAAATCAAGTTACAAAAGAACATCAACCTTAGTGGGTTTTTTTGGTTTCCTTTTGTGATTATTAGGAATGCCCCCTTTTTCTGTTCTTGCCTTTCTACTAGTAAGTCCATGATTTAAATATTTGTAAAGGAGAAGATTTTTGCTCAGGTAAATATAGGTCGCTAGCAAGAGTGTTAAGATTGGCATCGAAACTTTTGTTCAAGCCAAACGTTTGCTTGTTTGAGAAGAGTTGTTCAACTTAGTAATCAGTTGGGCTATGTTGTCTATGCTATTGCTGTTTGACCCAGGAAACTTTATCTGAGCGGGTTGAAAAAAAGATTCATAGTAAAATGTTGTAAATGTAGGATTAAACTTCACACCAAAATATATAAGAAAATACAATATTTTTTAATATGTTAGTTTTTGTGTAAGTGTGAGGTTATGTGTAGTTAAACACCCTACTTTTTAGAGGTTGATTAGAGGTTTATGTAACTCTCATTTATTTTTTCTTTTCTAATACTGTTAGTTAATTATTTTTACTTTTGTTCTTAACATTTGTTTGAGTTAACTAACTAAATTATAGTTGAAAAATCCTTTTATAAATTAGGATTTGAATAAAATTTTTGGTCCAATCTATTACTCGGAATGATGATAGGAATTACCAGTCAATTTCTAAGTCTATGAACTTAATGTTGACTGCTTAAGAAAAACTTATGAATTATTGAATTAAGTGCATAATTGAAATTATAAAATTAGAAAAGAGATGTTGAAAATATTAATCTAATTTTTTATTTAAATAAATGTTATTGTTGTTTTTCATATATCAACATTCTTCTTTAACATTATTTTTATGAGTGAGTGAAATAGTGAATATTCTAGCACTTATTCTATTTTAACCATATTTTTTAACTAGTTACTCCTTTTTACCTTTAAATATAACATATACAAAATAACAAATTATAAGAAAATACATAAAAAAGTTTTCAATCTTCTATTCTATATTATTTTTAAGAACATTTGTGTTCATAAGGTTTACATGTATTTTGAGAGATAAGCACATAATAATTATTTTGCTTTGGTTTGTGTAATGGGGGCATGTTCTCTTTTAAAGATAACATTGGTACCTCAATCCACACTCTTTCTAATCCATTTTTCACTAACAATTGTTATTTTATATTATTGTTGTATGTTGTAAGAATTATTTGCTTTGATCAAGTTCTTTAACAAGATATAATTGCATGAGAAAGATAAGTAAAATTAATCTCCAACATATTTGTAATACATTTGTATCTCTTTCTTTGTAACTATTCTTATTTTAATTCTTTATTATTATTATTATATTATTATTATTATTATTATTATTATAATAGTGATAAGGTAATATTCTGACATAATCTCGACGCTTAAAACGTAATCATACAAAATAAATAAGTAAACAAGAACATTAACCACAAAATCTCATAATCAAAAAAAATTATTATGATAAATTAAAGTTTTAACCCATATAATTATAGAAATGTTTGATAATTGTCAAATGTTATTAATAAACAAAGCACAAATCAAATCAAATCAATATATAATCCTAAAATCCCATTAATTTAATTAAATATTATTAGTTTAAATGAAATAAACAATAATACAATCATGAACAAAACAATTAAATGATGGAACACAAGGAGGAGTGAAACTATAAATAAAATCAACTAGGTCTAATAACGGATAGACAATCTCTAGCGCTTTAGCTTAGGGATCGTCATATTTCTTAACTAGAACAATTCTAAATCTTTATTTTGATTTTTATTCTTACTTGTGTTATAAAATGTTGTCTTTATTTTTGTTTACAAATTAAAAAATCCTATTATTTATTTTATCTATAATTAAATAATTATATAGCAAGTTTTTGTGAATATCATATTTGACTTCTATTCATTTACTATTTGTAACAACTTAATATTTTTAAATAATATTTAGACTCCTCAAAACACACAAAATACAAGATCTCACATATTATTATCAGACTATCGAGACATACTTTGTTATACATATACACACATAAGCTTTATACATTCAAACTCACTAATACATTTGTTAATAAAATTCAGAAATAGATAAACTATATTGTTGAAACATGACAATTTCATGTTCAAGCTATAGAACCTATGATCAATATTATTTTTGGTTGTATATTTTCTTCAAATAGGCCCACATCTTGGCTGCATGGTTCGAAGTTGAGAACAATATTAAAATTGATATACCTTATGATCCATGTCACAAATTAATTATTTTTGACTTACCACTTGACATAACCATCATTCTATATCTATTTACTAGGATAAAATTGTTATTGTCAATATAACCCCAAAAGTCTTTAACTTTGACAAAGATCTAAAACTATATCACTCAAACTAGATAGTTCTAGTTAGTGAGACAGACAAACATGACATCATATTTTTTAACAAACATGAGACTAAGAATAAATCATAAGAAAGAAATAAAAAAACAAGACTAGAACAGGCTAAAGAAAAAAACAAGAAACTATGACTTGAACACAAACTAAATTAGAATCTTATATTATGTCAAACTCAGAAAAAAAATAGGTTAAGAATTATGTATTCTCCTATTAAAGAATTCTCAATTAAATAATGATAATAAAAATTATATAATATTATAACAGTTAGTTTATTATAAATAATTGTAAAACCGAACTAATAATAACACAAATAATTATAATAATTTCTAAATATTTTGCCAAATCAAATCTATTTACATTTCTCACTTATTTTTTACTATTGTTATTTGACATTTATAGATTTTAAATACAATATAGAGTTATATTAATTTTATAAAGTTGGTTTTATATATGATTACTTATTAATTATTACAAAGAGTAATCCACTTAGCATAATTTGTATAAATGAGATCCTATAATATCTTAGAATGTATAATTACATAATAAATTAATAATTTAAATACAACTTATTCAAAACCATCATAATACTCATACAACTATACTTTGTACTCATAACCTTTAAAGCACATAAAACATAATCTAAGTGATGTCTCTCTACCCACAATTTTTAATTCATATGAGATTCTCCATTTCCCTCTTACCTTTAATGACAATATGTTGCACTGCAATTCTCAAATTACTAATTAAGAATCGTTCTTCATACTCCTCCGTTTGGTCTCTCCTAAGATTTTTCCCAAGTATTAGAAACTTAACAAATATAGAATGAAAAGGTAGATTACCTAACTTATGTTTATACGCTCATGAGTTACCCATGGGTAGACTTTTAACCCATCTCATTACTAATTTATATCCTCTTTCTAAAAAAATTAAATCATTTTTATCAATCATGTATTCACCAATCAAATAATAAAATTGATCATTAATTAAATTATAAACTAATTTATAATCTAATTTAGTAAATGACTAAAATCCTTGATATTTAATGTTATAAACTAATTTATATTCTAATTTAAAAATCAATTTTATCATCATTATATATAGTTTTTATTATATAATAAAAGCTATTTTAGATACCAATATTTTTTTATAAAATAATTTCTAATTTAGTCACTATAATAACTATTTCAGTTTTTAAATTAGTTTACATTTAATAATTTTTTTAATATCTCTCTATGCATTCAAATTTATTTTATTTTTATATAACACTTTCATTTTATATTTTAAACCCAATTAAATATTTTTAATTAAGTCAAGTACACAATAACAATATCATATTATTTAGACTTTTAAAATAATAAGATGTTCCAATCTCTATAATCTTCAATCTTGACCTTAGAAATTTTATAGCAAGAAAACTCTTGGAGTCAGCTATCTTATCTCGACTAACTCTTAGATAAATTTAATTGTAATTAAAAGTGTATTACAAGAGTCTTTCTTGGTGTAATGGGATCCATATACTTCTAGATTATTTACATGTGAACACTTTATACAATGGTATCTTATATTTAGATACAACAGCATTAGTGTATTTGAGTCAATTTAATGAACTTACAATTAAATAGTATTTGTAATGTTTTTGTGTAGTTAATTAGATTTACTCTACCTTCTTTTGTGTATCTTTTACATGAATAATTACTCATTCTTCTATTTATGTTCTTTTTTGTTTTAATTGAATGCGTAGGTATGATTTGACAAGTAATAAGAGATTATAGGTGATGAAATAATTATTTATTTATTTTATTTTTTTACATTGTTTTTAATTTTTATTGTGATTTTTATCACAAGAACGCGCCATAGTCATTTTAGTGGATAAGAATATTTTAATTTGAAAACTTTTATCTCTTTAGTTATAAAGTTTAGTTAGAGATGTGATATATTCTCTATATATAAAAATAATTTTATCTTTTACTTTTTACGTTTCATTATTTATTTAACAGAAAATTTTTACAATTAAATACATGTATTAGTGGGTTGCACTAGGTGTTAGGTATGATATGCTGAGTGAAAGAGACTATATATATATATATATATATATCTCCTAATTATATTTAAAAACTTATTTAATTAAAAATAAATTAATGAACCGACAAGAACTATTCAAAACAATTATCAAAGGAGACTAAACCGCAATGCTCACATAAACTGTCCCAAACACAGAAAATGACTGATACCAAAACTTGTACACGTTTTTTCTTTTATCATAATGAACATCCTTTGCCCAAATACACTGTAGTTATAGCAGTGGTGAAAGGATTGTGAAAGTTGAGAGTGAGTAAAAAAAAGTATAATCTATTTGCACAAAAAAGGTATGTGCAAAAACTTCCCATTTATGACAAGAAGTGACATCAAAGTCAAAAATGTGAAGTGAAGCAGACTTAGACCCATATGATGATCAAGGACTTGGACAATGCATGGTTTCTTCTTTTAATGATTAAAGCAAAGGAAATCACAGAGAAAAATTGAAAGGGTTCAATACTCAACCTTGCCTAGTCTTCTTCTGTTCAAACTCAAGAAGTTCCTCCAACACCTTATCATCCAAATACTCAAACTCAAAAACTTGCCTTTGTGGTCCACCATTTGAATGAGTAATGGTGGAGGGTTTTTTTTTCTTTTTATCAGCAATGGTGGAGGGTGATGATGATGGCGAGGGTGATGCTAAATTTTGAGGATAAACCCTAACATGAGAATGGTACTCATTAGGAAAATTCAAAATTGCAACACGACCCCTCATGCTAAAGGCTGCATGATCATATGCCCTAGCTGCCTCTTCGGCTGTCTCAAAGGTTCCTAACCACAACCTTGACCCTTGCTTAGATGGGTCTCTTATCTCCGCCGCATACTTCCCCCACGGCCGCCGTCGGACGCCGCGGTACCGGACCTTTTCCGCCACCCTTCTCTCCTTCAACTTGTTGTGCTTCCCCTTTTGGATCTTCTCCATGGAATATCCTTGGGTTGAGTTATCCATCAATGTTCTTTGTGTTTGTTATACATCCTTTTATATATGTTGTTATCAACTTTTTTGACCCTTTTGTGATCGTGTAGATGGAAGTCCTTTGTGACAAATGTGAAAAAGGGACATAGTAAAGTCTATTATCACACTTGACCTTGTTTTTTCAAGAGATATTTCTTTTTTACTTTCTTAAATATAACTATAATTCTACTCTAGAAAAAAATATTATTTCATATATTTAGTTATAGTTAAGGCTTTTTATCCACCTTCAAAAGAGTGTTAGGTGGAAAAATTGAATTCATACTGATCTCACAAACGAAAAACATATTTTGTCTCCCAATTTTTAAATTATAGTTTTTGATGAATACTTGCATGACATAATCGTGTATTACCAATTTTTTATATATATTTGAAATATAGTAAATGTCTTATAAATTAATTACCACGAGTAAATAAGATAATGACAATTCAAATTGACTATATGTTATCATATGATGATAGGACTTATGAAAGAAATCTCCAGCATGTAGAGATTCCTTTTAATTCATATATTAACTTTTACAATTCATTCACATTTTATGCTTTTATTTTTCTTTTCTATTAACAAATTTGAACATTTTATTCGATTTTTTGCTCATTATTCTATATTAATGTTGAACTATTTTTTTCATTATTCAATAATAAATATACTACTTATTTGCTGTTGCTTAATAAACGTGGTGTTTACAAATTCTACACGCCTGTACATTGAATAAGGAAAAATGAGTGTTTAAATTATTCAGGTTCCAAATGTAGAAATGGATTGGACTATGTCACAGTTTGTCCTGAATCAGAACAATTAATGTGAACATGGAAATATATATTTGTCGCCATCTTCTTCCTGTGTGCTAAGAAGTTTAGATTTATTAGGTTTTCAGTGATTCTACAGATGTATTCATATATATATATATATATATAAGGTTTACATCACCATGAGTTCAAAATCAAATATGTGAAATGCAAATTCATTTCTCTTGGCATTTCCCTCAATTTACATTTAGCAAAAAAAAATCTAGTTTTGATGTAGAGAAATAGAGTTTTGGTGTAATCAAAGAGTAAATTGGAATTTTTACTAGTAACCCACTAATAACAAATATTTTAAAATTATATATTACTATTTTTAGAACAATTAGACAATATTTTCTTTCATTTTTGGGTCTAATTGGACTATATTTTTCCGTAGAACTTTTAAGTGAGAAAAACATACGTTTAACTTACCTGTATGTTAAAATTAGTTTATGCCTGCATAAAATATTTCATATAATTTCTTTAAAATGTTACAATTTTTAAATTTTAATTTATATATACATTACGTATAAATTAAATATTGAGAAGTCCATTTTTATCTATAAATTCTTCCAAGAACCTTATTTTTAAACAGAATCCTTTCAATTGTCTCATGTTTTTTGAGAATGTTTTTTCTCAATGGTTGTCTTAATTGAATTAAAATTTTCAGAAAAGAAAGACACCATTGAGGGAGGATCTAAAGTACCTATAAAAAAAGTAACATATAAGTATTATATACTTATTTAACTTCACAACCAACTCTAATAATGGAATTAATATTTATTTTGTTCAATTATTGTCCAAAGCAAATAAATATAATTTCTCTAACCACAGCAAGAAATAAAAAGTGTCAAATATTATAAATAACTTCCTAACTCTTGTGTAATGTGAAAGTTAAACAAAGTTATTGACATTCCCAGTCTGTACTAATAATATATTCAGTGGGCTATATTAACATTTTGATGAATAGGTATATAATATACATAAATATGAGTTAAATATATTTTTTTTATCAATTATAAATTATCAAATTTATTTTTTTAATTTTTCATCTTAATAACTTTTTTATTTTATTTATTTGTCCTAAAACGTGATCTAAAATACTTTATTTCATTGTTTAAAGTGCTATGTAAACTACTTTTGAAACTAATTAAAAGCCAAATAAAAAATGTTAGAATCGAAAAAAAGTTTATTATGAACCAAAAAAATTCATAATTAATATTGAGGAAAACTATATTTAATCCTGTAAACATTTTCTATACTAATGCAATTATTTATTGGTGAAAGTCGTAGTACATTAATAACTTTTTTTGACAAATAGTTTATTTATTTATTTATATATTTTAAGAAGAGAGAGTTTACACAAAGAATAATCTAACACAAAATTATATGTAAATGTAATTTCTTTTACATTATAACAAAAATTAAGTCAACGCTTATACCCACACTAATAATGTAATGAATTTAAATTTTATGACTCCAGAACTCAGTCTAAAAACTTTATATACCAAACTAATCAGAATCACTAATTATAAAAGTTAATAGGTTTTGTCGATATCATTAGGTTATAAGAGCATTTGGTAATCTCATTCTTAATATTGTAATTGACATTGGTTTCATGAGTTTTTTCATATTAAATATGAATTTCTGTTACATAGATAATTTTTATATAATATCAATCTGGATGTCTAATTAGAATGTTAATTAATCGGGTTGAAATGTATTTTATTGAAGACAACTTTTTATTTTCAAATCATACAATATTAATTAAAAAAATAAACAAACTTCTTCTCCTGTATATGGTTAACTTTATTTATTATATTTTTAACTTATTTAAGTTAAATTAGATAATTTAATCGAAATTTTAAGTAACGTAGTCTTAATTTGCATTATTATATTGCTATTGTTACATCTGATCTAATATATGTTTTGTTTTTGGTATTTCAATTTTTGAATGTAAGTTAAAATTAATTGAATTTTAAAATAAAAATCATCAGTTTTTATGTTGGAATATATTAAATTTGACATAAATTTAAATTATATTTGAGATAATCGAACATAAAAATTTCTGTTTATATTTATATGTTATATTAAGAAATGTAAAAGTTGAATTTTTATCAACATAAAGTTTAAAACTTTCATATAACATAATTTATTGAAAATAATTAACACAAAATAACTCTTTTGTAAAATAAAAAATATATAAATAAGTAAATATTTTTAAGAAATTAATATTTTTTAATTTTTAAATCATTTATTAAAATTATATTTCATCTTTACGATAAATTTTAAATTTATTTTATCTTTATACTTTATAAATTGATAAAAACAATTTTTAACAATAAATAAAAATATTATTAAAAAAATAAATTTAGAAGACAAAAAATAATAAAATAAAAAATTATAGAAAATAACAAATAAAAATAAATGTAACATATAATCATTATGTTTATACTAATTTATAAAATATAATAAATATAAAATTTACTTTAAAAATAAAATATAACTTTAACAAATAATTTAAAAATTAAAAATATATTTAATTCTATTTTTAAAATGGTTACATACTCTGATCTAAATATTAAATTTTTAAATACTTTATTAAATATCCTAAAGTTCAATTCACTTTGTGGGGGATTATGTGGGTGATAATTCAAACTTCTGGAATACTAGAAGATGATTGAAAACCAGACAGTGGTTTTGTTATGTTGTATTACGTGAAACACGTTGAACTTTCATCCACATGTTAATCATGAACTCACATTTCTCATCACTACTCATAATATAGGTGGGCGGGGCCCTTTGAACCATTATAAACAAGTTGAGCAATCAGAGTTTCTGCTTTCCGAAAACATATCCTTAACATCTTACATCGACTAGAGATGAAGTCAATTTAATGTATATAAGGAGGTGCAAATCTCACCTTATAAACCGATTTTATGAAGTCAATTTAATGTATATAAGGAGGTGCAAATCTCACCTTACAAACCGATTTTATGGGTTTGAGTTAGACTTAAAGTTCACTTCTTAATATGATATCAAAACCATATAAGTCCATCCTAGCAAGGTTGATGGGTCACTCGCTATCTGATGCGAATCTGCCCAAACCTTGGATCAACGGATCGTTCCGACAAATTTCCCTCAAACCAAAGATCAAAAATCGAAAATGCGGAAAGGGATTAGGGATGGAGAAGACGCCACAATCATTTCTGATTGATAAGTCCAGTGAGGATTCGCCACTCTGAATTCGAAAATTCACAGATAAGAATCTAAATTCTACTCGAGAACCAAGAGAGAATTCACAGAGCCAAAGTGTCAACTCCTTAAAATCTGAATTCTGAGTACAAAGAGTTATGAGAATCCTATTTATACTAATGGACCTAATACAAGGCCCATTAACTAATTAGGCCCAAAACAGGAAAAAGAACAAAAAATACAAAGTCCAACCAATAGAGACCCACAAAGAAAATTAAATCAAAATTACAAAATATTAAAAATTAAATTTAGAAAATCCCATCTTCATGCTCGTATCACTATCGGACCGCTATTGGACCATCCATAAATCTATAGTCTCACATTCAAAATGTAGTCAATTTGGTATATATAAGTGGGTGCAAACCTCACCTTACAAGCTGATTTTATGAGGTTGAGTTAGATTTAAAATCCACTTCTTAATACTTAATAAACCTAAATTTATCTACATATGTTCCCAGCAATGAAAAAATAATAAGAAGAAAATGTAGAACTAAGATATTTTATAAGTTAGAATAAATTTAGGTATAGGCTAATTTTAAAAAAATATCATTCAACTAATCTGAATTCTTATTTTTAACTCCTGAATAAGTTTTAGCTTAGGAAGAGATTCGTTTCATTTCCTTTTCTATTTTACAAGTATTTAAGTACACTGATGGGTGATGAAATGTGATAAAAAAGTAAGTGATATAAATATCTAAGTACAGTGAATGGTGATGAAATGGGAAAGGAAAGAATAAGCGAAAAATGAAGTAGAACAGTCAAAGTTACTTGTGGTGTCTCGTTAATCCGACTCACTTGAAAACATGCATATTAGATTTAAATAAAATAAGTGAAACCAAATATATTTAAATTTGATCAATTCGATCCATTTGTGGTGGATGGGATAATCCATCAATTCACTTACTTTTTATTTATTTTTATAATAATTTATCATAATATTTTTTTATTTGTAAATAAAGATAAAGTGGATATGTAAAAAGAAAAATTATTATTGATATTTTTGTGAAAAATTTTAATTAAATTTATTTTACAAAATGAAATTTTGAAATTTTTTATTTTGAAGTTTGAATTTATTATTAATTTTGTATAATAAAACATTAAAAAATTTTATTTTAAAGTTTAGATGATGAATATAATTTGTTATTAATTTTAAATTTTATTGGTATTTTTATTTTTTAATAGAATATTCTGGGTGAAAATTTTTTTTAGTATTGAATTAAATTAAATGTTTATTACTTTTTACTTTTAATTGTAATCAATTTGTTGCCTGTTACGAATGAAAATCAGGAAAATTAGAAAGTTGATGTTGGTATGTTTCATGTTTTCAAAATATTCTTAATTTAAGATCCAAGTGTGAGTATCAGTCTTACATTGAAAAGAAATGAGTGTCTTGAACAACATATAAAAAAGAAGACCGATAAAATCATTATCTTAAGGTTTTTGGTTGAAATTGTTGTCAATTTTCTTATGTGGATTGACTCGTGACTCATTTGGTGTTATCTCTCCCAACATATCCTCTCTTGAACGACCCAACAATGGTATCGGAGCATGGTTAGTCGGCTAAGACGAGTGGGTGAAATGATCCATGTATCAAAAGTCTCTTCCTGACGGAGGTTTCAGGCAAGTGTGTTTCGTTGGTGAACGACTGTATAAATAAGAGTCACTCGTAAGGTACTCGTGGTTTAAAAACTTAATCTTTGACAGTCCAATAACAAGTTCTTTTGCAGCAAGTTTGTTAAGATGATGCATATGAATGTGTGCAAACCTTCTATGTCATAGCCAAGGATCTTTATCTTTTGCAAGCAAACAATCAATCCTAGAAGATGCATTGTCTACATCAACCATATAGATGTTTTCAATGCGCTTACCAACCAACAAAATTTTTCCAAATTTAGCATCACAAATAAGGCAATGTTTTGACTCAAATGTAACTTTTAAACCTCTAACATATAACTAACTTATACTAAGCAAATTATGCATCAAACCATAAACTAAAAGTACATTATTAACTGTGATTGAGTGGTCTCCTTCAATGCTTCCACTCACAAGAAAATTTCCTTTATTATTATCACCATATATGACATATCCAATAGACTTTAATTGCAGTTTTGTTTAGACTTCTTTTTATCATTAGTCATGTGCCTAGAACATCCACTATCAAAGTAGCTTTCACGACAATGCTTTTCTTTTTCCTGTCATTGCTCTCTTGCTCGTTTAACCTGTTAATTTCCAGTTCATGTTCCCTTAATTTTTCCAAATAAGCAGGTTGTTGTCATAGCAGTTAAATCCTTTGATTAAGTGATTGTTGTGACTTTGGACTGCCAACTTCTATAAGGACACTTCAACACCTTGATCTTTAGCTCCTCTTTATCAAATGTTTTGCCCAATCCAATGAGGTGATTCATAATGTGTGTGAACCTCTTTTGCACTTCAATTATGCTCTCACTCTGCTACATTTTGAACAACACATACTCTTGGATTAAATCATGCTTTCTTGCACGTTGGACATCTGTTGTTCCCTCATGTGTTATCTCAAGGATGTCTCACATCTCCTTTATTGACTTGCACAGAGAAACTCTAAAAAAATATCAAGATTCAATGTTGATGTTATAATAGTCTTAGTAATGCATTCATATTGCACTTTTTCATTTTCAGTTTCACTCCATTGATTCCAAGGCTTTTCAACAATTTCATTATCCAGCTTATGAGTAGGAATGAAAGGTCCATTAACAATTGCTTCCCAAATCCCTCTATCAATGGATTCCATAAAGATTTTTATCATTACCTTCCAAAAAGGGTAATTAACACCACCAAACATGGGTGGACGATTTATAGAAGCCCCCTCAACAAAAGGCAACCTTGTTTCAACCACTTTTAGAAAATAAATCAAATAAAAACTTGAGTAATTTTCAAGAACCAACTCTAGATACCAATTTTTGTTATGCAGAAACAATATCTAAAGCAAGGGTGAATAGATCTTTCGAAAAATTAACTTGTTAAAAATGTGAATTAGCTCGTTAAAATTTCATTTTCAGCCTTGATATGTTGACCTAAGATGCAAATTGCTAAACCAGAATTCAATGCAGTAAAAAACTGAAAGTAAGAAAGGTGTACAAATGATTTTATATTGATTCACTATTTTGCAAGAGTTGCATCTAGTTTCCTAATCACATATTAAACTTTCAATAATTACAAAGTATTCTTACAAGCAATTACAATCCTCATAATACCTAAGAAACACCAAGATCACAAGTCTTGAACTCTACAAGACCTGATCCCCAACCACTGCAAAACTCTACTGCAAAATCTGTGGATAACCTTACTAGACCTGATCCCCAACCACTGCAGAACAGAACCCTACTGCAAAATCTCTGGATAACCCTACTTATATATTTATATACTTATATATTTATATATTTATATACTTAAATACTTATATATTTATATACTTCTATACTTAAATATTTGTACATTTGTATATTTGTACATTTGAACATTTGAACATTTGTACATTTGTATATTTTTATTTATATATTTATATATTCATATATTCATATATTCATATATTCATATATTCATATATTCATATATTCATATATTCATATATTCATATATTCATATATTCATATATTCATATATTCATATATTCATATATTCATATATTCATATATTCATATATTCATATATTCATATATTCATATATTCATATATTCATATATTCATATATTCATATATTCATATATTCATATATTCATATATTCTTATATTCATATATTCATATATTCATATATTCTTATATTCATATATTCATATATTCATATATTCATATATTCATATATTTATATTCGGTCGTAGGTAACATGTAGTTTCAATACCAACAGATTTTAATCCATACGTAAATTTTCTTGGGAATTACTTATGGGTTTTTTTACTGTAGGTAATTTTAGATAATATTCTTTTACCTACAAATTTTAGATATTACTGACAGATTTTGACTTTAGGTAAAATCAGTTTTTCTTATAATATTGGGCCGAATTTAATACATCAAACTAATGAGAAAGTCAAGATGATTCAAGAAAGAGTGAAAACATCTCCAAGTGGGCAGAAATTCTATGCAGATAAAAGAAGAAGACCTTTATAATTTTCTACTGGTGAGCATGTTTTTCTAAAAGATACACCTTTCACTCCGTAGGAAGGGCCATTAAATTAAGGAAATTGACTCCAAAGTTCATCGAACCTTTCTAGAATCGATTAAGTTCATTTTAAAACAACTTTGTATAATTTGAGCTCTTGGAATAATTGATGATTAAAATGACTTTTGGAAGATTTTAATCGATTAAACATATACATAATTGATTAAACTAGTGTGAAACTATTTTTAAAATTCTCTCTAGAATAATCAATTAAACCAAGTGATAATTGATTAATGTTACTGTTTTTCACACTGCATTTGTTTTTCAATGGGCTGAATTTATCTATAAATACAAACTAGGTCGAATCTATTAAATCAACACGGAGCTTTACAATTTACTTTGCTCATAATCTCCTTTTCAATTTACTTTGCTCATAATCTCCTTTTGACCTAACTTTCTCAAGCCGCTTTCCTAAAATTATCCAAGATTGTTTTTGTGAGAAAGTATTGCTTGCTTTTGCTTATGTTTTGTTCATCCATCATAATCTAGATTATGTGTTTTCTTTCATATATTGTGATTATCTTGTTTACAGTTATGATGGTGTGATTCATCCTTTGTGGATTTTGCAAAGGAGGTGTTTATCCCTTGTAGTTTGTTAGGAGAGTTGTTTTATCCTTTGTGATTTGTGAAGGGAGGTGGTTTCATCTTTCATGATTTCAAGAGAGGAGGATTTTATCCATTGTCAATTTTTCAAAGGAAATGATTACATTACCTTTTAGGATTTTGCATGTTTTGGTTTGTATTAATGATTGTAATTTCATTTTAAAGATAGTGTGTTGTGATCACGCTCGCATTAAGGTAATTGAACATTATTAAATTTGATTTGAACTGGTATAAATTATTTTTGTGTGAGGCTCTTCCCTACTCTCGTTATTTTATTATTCTATTGCGGATTGATTTATCATATTTTGTATATTTTTATTACTCTACTAAGTTTGAATAAATAATCCATTTTAAAAGAGAGAGAGAAAAATATCAATTGTGATTAATTTCACAATTTAAAATATTCAATTTTGTTCTTTAAATTATTTTATTGACAATTAATTGAAGATTTTCCCAAATTAAGTTATAAATTAATTTAAATTTTAAATTTAAAAATAAATTTTATTAAAGGAAATCTTTTAAAAAATAATAAATTTTATTTGAAACCAGTTTATTTGCTTAGTTTTGTTTTATTTCTCCTTTTTCTAACTTGTTGGATCAACTCATTCTAAAATCCATATTTTTCAATAAATATATGCCAATTAATACAAATACAGAAAACATATACATAAATTATTCACTGTGCCGACTCTGTATGTATAATGACAAATGTGAAACTTAGACTAAAAGAAACAATTTATTTAAAAATTATAAATATTATTATTCAAAAAATCCTTTTATTAATATGTTGGTCATTGATATTGTGGTTAGCATGTTGGATTGAAGAAAAAATAAAGAAACTATATATTTTCAAACTATTAATGTAATTTGTAGTATCTACGAGTATATATAAGTTTGCAATTTTAAATGCAAAATTTTTATATCTAGTCCATTCAATTAATCTATATATAGTAGTTTTAGTTATGGATTGGGCAAACTATCTAAAATCAGTCTTAATAAGTACTATCTATCTAAAATCGAATTTCTCTTTCTATTAGTTATAGATTATTTAAGTTAATTTCTCTTTGTATTAGGTATAGATTATTTAATAAATTAAATAAATTGTTGTTATGTAAATATATGTACAAATAGGGGTGGCAAAACGGATTAGCTCGACCCTTTTAGGCCTGCCCCGCCATGAGCCTGCCAAAAACGGGTTGGGCCAACCTGATGGGGGTCAAAATTTCTAACCCGTCCCGTCATATGGCGGGCTGGTGGGCTGACCCACTTATTTCTTTTGTTTTGCATTTTTTTTTAAAGTCTATTTTTTTTTTTTTTTTTTTTTAGATCTTTGGTTTTAAATTGGACTTTTTTTTCTTTGCAGCTATTTTGTTTGTGTCCAATTTAAATGAATTTTTATAATTACAAAAATATATTAAAGATGTATATAGTGACATGACATCTTAAAAGTACAATATATTTTATTTCGCGGGCCAGCGGGTTGACCCATCTCACCCCACCTGTGACCCGACGGATTGACGGGCTAGACAGGTCAGGTTAATACGGATTGACGGATTCAAAATGCTAACCCACCCCGTCCATATATTATCGGGTTGACGAACCGAACTCACTTTATCACCCCTACGTACAAATATATCAACTATTTAAAATAGGAATTGTGCCACATTTTGACGAATAAAAGTAGGATCGAGGAAGCCAGTGAAAAAGACATTAACTCCTCAATCAATTATTATCCTGTTCTCCACCTATTTTTGTTATAAAGTTAATTTTCCCAAACACCATCTTCAATACAACTTTTTAATAAAAAAAAATAGTTAATAGAATATTACTTTTTAATATGAACTTTATAAATATGAATTCTTAAAAATTGATTCATATAAAAAATTCTTCAATTTAAAAAATAGTGAAACTTGTATTAAAACAATATTTTTACTAATTCTGTTGCCTGGTTTTGATCACGGATTCTAATTAGAGAAACGTTATAGTTATACACTTTCTAATACATTCTTTACTACTGATAAAAACTTTATCAACAGTTATAAAATCATGAGTAAAAATAGTTAAATAAAAACTGAAATTTATCAATGCTTTAAGGAAAAATTAAAATTTTATTGAATCGATGTATATATTCTAACTATAAAATTGATCCAAAATAAAACATGTGATTTCGGAAAAATCAAATAAAAGGTATACATGGAACAAAATAATTTCAAAAGTCTTTAACCAATTAGTTAAAGCAAAATCCACTGCTTTGATCAACTTAAGTAAGAGCACAGATTCTTTCCCGTTAGGGGAAAAAAACAGAAACAAAGAGTGTATATTTAAAAGAAATATCGCCATTCATTTTTTTATTATTTATTTCAGAAAAATAATACACAAACACTCAAATTGTTGTGAACATTATTTCAAGATCCTAAATGATTTATTATCAGTTTATGTATAACTTTTTTAAAAAATAAAATTTTAATTATTTTATGGTGTGATTTAAGTGTTTCAATATATAAAGTGGTATGTCTATTTTTACTCTTTATTTTATTAAAATATCATGTATTAAACAAACAAAATGGTCCTCTTTTTACATAAGTAGATTATCTATTTTAATTATCTTCTAATTAATTTCCGATATATCACTTGCTTTAACATTAGTAGTGATCAACCAGCTGAACTATTTAGTTAACAAATCAGGTAAAATATAAGGCTTAAACAACTAATATGATAGAAATAATGTTTTTTTATTAGGGTTTGCATTTCTTATTTATTTCCATTTTTCTCATTCACGAAAGAAAAAATTACCATAAAAAAAGTACATCATTTATCTTGTTTTGGTCGTTCACAAGAGTATCACTGCTCATCCCAGTACAATGCTTGGCCAATAAATGCAAAGTTTCTCAGCAAAGGACAGCATAATGACAAAAAAGAAGCATAGAAAATGCTTACTTTATCAACCCTAAATGCTAAAAGTAGGAGATGACAGTTTATAACTAGATGAAGCCACCATCCAGAAAAAAGGAAAAAAGAACTTCTCTCCATCTAATATCAGGGAGAAATCATTGCATGGTTCAAGCTGATCTCCACGTGCCACGTTATTAACTATTTCTTATAAATTACAAAAGAGAATCACAGAGAAATGTGCCAACATTGTCTCACATGGTTCGGAGTCACACAGTAGTTTTTAGATACAACAGTTTTTGTGAACTTCTCCATTGGAAAAAGTTCATATTTTTAGGAGAAAATCTTTTGAAAACACTTGTTGTATCAGTTCAAACTACATGCACCATATTTCACTTGCCATGTTTATTTTTGTCCTCATAACCAAGAAGCTCCTCCAACAATTTGTCATCCAAGTACTCAAACTCAAACACTTGACTTGCTTCCTCACTCCCTCTTCCTCTTCCTCTTCCTTCCACATGGCTTGTAGAAGGTACAGATGAAAAAGCTGAAGAAGAAGATGATGATGAAGAAGAAGAAGAAGAAGAAGAAGAAGAAGAAGAAGAAGAAGAAGAAGAGGGAGCAGCACCTGCTGCAGAAGGAGGGTATTCATCAGGGAAATTGAGGACTGCAAAGGGACCCCTCATGGCATATGCAGCTCTGTCATAGGCTTTAGCAGCTTCCTCTGCAGTGGTGAATGTTCCCAACCACAACCTTTGACCATGTCTCATTGAGTCACGAATCTCTGCTGCATATTTTCCCCATGGCCTCCTGCGGACCCCTCTGTACTTCACATGCTCTTCTTCATCCTTGGCCTTTCCCTTTGAACCTTCTTCATTCATGATATGCTCAACTTCTTCCTTCTATTGCACGCTTGCTTGCTATAGAGACACTTTGAAGAGTATATATGCATATGCAATATTTCTAACCATGTGTTTGTGTGACCTATGAAAAGGACTCAAGGTGGACCCTGCATCCACAAAACTCTAAATATTTGAAAACTCTATGTATATACTCACTTAAATATAAACAAAATTAATTCAATTATTTTTATTAGTTACAAATTATCTCATATATAATCTAATTTTATAGTAATCATATTTAAAAGCATTTCCTCTCAACTCAATTGCAACAACAAAAATTCCAATTTCAACTATAAATAATTTTTAACTACTTTCACTTTATTTGAATGTATTTTTTCAACTATATCATTCAATAATTAATTATGATTCTATTTTCCGATTATTATTTTCTATTCTTAATATTAAGTTTAAATGAAGGACACTTCAGATAAAAATTTAATTAATAATATCAACCAACTTTCTAAATCAAGCTAAAGGTTGCTTAATTTCGTTTATATATATTTAAAAATGAAGGTGTCTAGAAGAGGCAGAATAATGGGTTCGTGTATATTTTTTTCTTTTCTAAATGTTATTTATTGAAACGTGACTTGAAAATAAATAAAGAATACTGCAATTAAAAATTCAATTAATTGAAGCATGTTTTTTATATAATATTTAAATATGATTAAAGCAAGTAGAATTTGTTTACGGTATCTTTCTCTTTTCTTATTATTGAAACTCGAGAAAGAATATAAATGAAATAAGTTTAATTTTTATATTTTTTTTTAATTTGGAGAATATAGTTTTAGGTCAACTAATTTTGGTTTTGTTAATATATTATGTCAACATATATTTTTAATAATATTTTAAAATTTTCAAATGAATAGTGTTTATTATATTTAAAAGCATATAAAAAACATTGATTTTGGATTTGACTGGATGAAAATCAAATAATTTATTATACAAAACCAAAAACTTAAAATTCTTTTATTTAAAGAATGAAAATAGTGGTTTTCATTTTCTTAGAAGGATGAAAATAAAATTAAAAAATTGTAAAACCAGAAATTAAATTTCTGTCATTTTATGAAAAAAGAAATTGATCCCACACAAAAATATGAAGTACTTTTTAACATGTAGTGTGGCTTTGATATTTCTTTTGTAAAAAAGATGTGTATATATATATATATATATATAGTTTTGCTCTTAATGTATATGCCCTATTAAGTTTTTATCAGAGGTATCATATGTATTATGTCAGAAATGGTGGTAATATATTATCTATCAGTTATTTCCTTTTGATTTTTTATTTGTTGAGTGTGGTTGGTGAGACAGGAGAGAAAATAGGGAAAGAAAAGAAGTTGATATATGTTTAGTGTGGGAGAAATAAATGGAAAATAAGTTAGAAAATTATAGATTTGAGTGTAGTATTTGTTGTTTATATGTATATATATTTGTCTTGAATGAAGCACATTTAAGTTGAAGGTTAATTTATATTAGTTTGTGTGAGTTGTAGCATTTGAATTGGTGATAGTTTTGTCCCCTCACCAAGCATGTGATGTGAAAAGAAGAGTGCAGTGACAGTAAATGGGAAGAGAAAGATGAGTTTGTGTTTGTTTGTTACAGAGAAAATGGACATAAAAATGGAAGCAGAATAAGAATAACGTTGTTAAATGTTGAAAAAGAGGGTACTAAAGTGTTTGGCATGTGATCGTGTGCTGCACGTTCAAAAGTCTTACGTCCATTGTATCTGGATGCTCACCAAGCTCCCTTCTTCCTAGTTTTCAATCTCTTTCACTTTTTCACTTTCTTATATCATAAATATTAATCTACACCCCATTTTCTGCTATTAATATCATTTCATATATATTTTTTCAAATTTCAAATTTTAATTATTTTATAATGTATTTAACATATTTTAACATGTTAACTCGTTATTAATATCATTTCATACATATTTTTCTAAAATTCAAATTTTAATTATTTTATAATGTAACTAAGTATATATATATATATATATATATATATATATATATAATTATTCTGAATGAAAATAAATCACTTCACTTCAAAGAAAAACAAAAAATTAAAATGATTTTTTTTTAAATGTCAAACACGTGCTTATCTATAGTTGCATTGATTAGTATAATTAGTAGGTAATTTTCAGCATTAAAATTGTTGTTGGTTTTCCTTTCCTATTCTTTTCTCTTCTTCTTTTTTTCCTTTTAATCATGTTATTTTTAACACCCCAAACATATAATAAATGTCTCCAAACATTACAAGCTTAAAAAATAATATATATACCTATAAAATCTAAAAAGAATATTGATTTCCTTTAACTTTATTATTAACAGAATAAAAACAACTTCAACAAAATTAAAAGGTTAGACTAATATTTCAATTATACATACTATATAATTAATACATGAATAATTTCACATAATATCTATCAAACATTTTACATCATAAGTATAAGAATAGTAAGTGACTGTTTCCATGATATTAGTAATAAGTTCAAATTCAAATATTAACCTATGCATGATACAGCTCGATATATTTAGCATTTTTATCATTCAAATATTGTAAGAAAAAATAATTTTGGTAATACAAATATTTATTATTAAAAATTAAAAGTATTTCACTGTAATAATAGTAAAACTTTTACTAATACTTTCATCATTATTATACTTCTCACCATATTTTTAAATGTTATTAAAATTAAGTTTTATAATAATAAAATAAGTTTATTAATAATTTTATGTAATAATAACATCAATAAATTATAACAAATAATATAAGACAATCATGATAAATTAGTTGTCACTATTATTAATTTATAATAATAATTATTATGATTTTAATACTAAATTTCTTTTGTGATAATTTATTATAAATTATTTTCAATTATTAACATTTTATCATTATGGATAGTAATGTGTAGTTGTTATAAATAAATTTTATGTCATAATAAATAGGTAAATCATATTTAAAATTTCAAATTAAATATCAATTAAAATAAATATATTAAATTATCAAAACTAAAATATTCAACATTAAATTCAAACATCTATATATATAAAATAAGACCTAATTCTATTTAAAAATATTTAAATTAAATAAGTATTTAGAAATAGTATTAAATAATAATATCTTCAAAGATTTTAATCCTATAAAATAAATAAAAGAAATCGTTAATATTAATAAAAAATAATTGATAATATTTTAGAAATATAAAGATGTAAATATAAATATATTCTTAAAAAATTAAATAATAATAATACAATTTACTATATTTGATGGGACATGTAAAGTGTTAAATGATAATTTTTAATAAAATAATTATTTGATGTTTCATCTTCCTTTGAATATACGTAAATTAATAAAACATTTGAGTGATCCATAAGTAGAAACGAATTTATACGTAAGTTAAAAAGATAAAAATTTAGTAATATTATATGAAAGGGGTTTGCCAAATTCATTTATACATAAAACAAATATTAACCTATATTTTTTTATTTTCTCTCTTAGAAGTTTTTGTCAAGATAGTTTTCATAAAGACCCTTAATTTTTCAAAGATGACACATTTTTAAAACACTAAGCGTCCAAAATAAATAAAAAAACAAAACAGTCAATAAAAAATTTAGTTATCCAAAATATTTTTAATATTTTTGCTCTTATAAATTTTAAAATATTCTAAACACTTTTTTTTCAAATATTAGACCTAACATTTATTTAAGGTGACAAAAAATTTACAAATTTACTTAATAAAATAAAATGCAAAAGAGAACAGAAATAAGTATAGAGAAATTTGAGAATTCAATAAAAATTGAATATTTTCATCTAAAACAGAAAGATTAAATGGGTCTAATTTAAAACAAGAGAATTTGCAAGGCCGTTTTAAAACGACAAAATACAATTGAAGAATCTTAACAATTCTACAACTCTTGAATAGAAGCAATCTTAGTTTTTCCTAAAAACTAGTTCATTAAGTCTTCCTAAGTAGTGAAACGTTGGATGGGAATGACCGCAACACACAACTTGTTTTCCCTGAGAGAACCAAAACACTGTCAATCCTATGCTATCATTAGACTCACCCTCTCATATTCCTTTGTGTTGTAAATCATCATAAATTCTAACAGATACATGACCTTCTTCATCACTGTCCTCCCAGAATCAACTCTCCTTATCTCATTCAACATCATTCATTTTATCTCAAAATATAGCACTGGTTGCAGGTCTTGCAGTATTGTTAGATTTTTTAGGAACAAATTCAATTTTTCCATTGATTCAAGCATTGGATGTAGTCTATAACACTTCTTCTGGTCTTTTAAGTGCTTTGATCCTTTGAAACATCTTTTTTATTTTCGAATTCAAACATTTGTATATTCCACAATCAGATGAAGAATCAAAAACAAAAAAGAAAAGAAAAAATGAAAAACCAATATACAAATTGGGAACAAAAGATAAATTTTAAATTGTAAACTAAACAGATTTCTTTCTCATGTTAAAAGCACAATTAAACTATTTATATTATAACTAACCTTAATTGAACATGAACCTGAATTATACCCACAAATTTAATTACAAAAGATCAAAGACAAAGTAATTTGAATGAATTGTATTAAAAAATTAGCATAGAACTCTAAATCCAAAAAATAATATATTTATTTTGAAGTTTAAAAATTTAAAATTCGATCAAGTTAAAGTTAACCAAAAATAATATTTATAAAAAAAATAGCAAGCAAATATTGTATTAGTTGAAAATACAAAACTAAAGTAAATATGTACAAAAAATCTAATTTGTAATTATTAATAAAAAATGATCTAAAAATTGAAAATAAAATATTCTAAATCATAAAATTATAAAAATAGGTTCAAAATATTTATTAGTAATAGAAGAGTAACTATTTAACTATAAAAGAAGAGAAAGAGATAAGAAATGACGACGGAAAAGATGATATGAAAATGAAGACACACAATCACAATTCTACTAATATTGTCCTTGTAAATAAATTCAATTATGATTATTTTTGAAGTTTTAGTCAATTGGTTTTTTTGTCTACAAAGTTATGAGAATAGAAATTGAAAAGATACAATAATTATAAAATTGTCAACATTTTTTTCAATGTTCATACAAAAGCAAATTATGTTAGGGCACACCCACAAATATCACACATAAGTTAATCATAACTCAAAGCACTTAAAGTCAAATGCATTAATGCTGTTAATTATAAAAACATGTGACATCAAACTCAATATGCTCAATTGTATGAAGCACACCAACCCCTCTCAATCCACTTTGAAATCTATCATGAGCTTGTCATAGAATCACAATTGGTCATTGTTTTTTCCTCATCAACTCATATATGAAAAGATTCTCACCATAAGACTCACATGAACAAAATAGAAAAACACAAAGGCAAAGACCCACCCACTTAAATTCACATCCATGCTCAACAAGATATACATGAATGCATAAATTTCACCTCATCACCATCTATATTTTTTAATTGATCAGACATATTAATGTAAATAAATAACTATATTATATTATTTTTATTTTATGAAAAATAGGAAGTTAGAACCCAAATTTCACCTCATTCGTGAAAATATTAAAATTCCAAGATTGAGGAACCATAATCTCTGCAGTTGCTTGTAGACGAGCTCCTTCTCCAGCTAAAATATCCACTGTCCCATTGGTAGTTCAATTCTTATGCCTGCAAAGTATTCCAAAACAGCATCCTTAAATTCTTATTCCGTTTACTTGACTTTGCCATTAGAATTTGTGGACGAAAATATATTTACAAAATGACCCACTCAAATTTTTATCCCCTACTGTGTAACTTTCTCATCAATGTCTCTGTCACATATTCACTCTACAAGTTACTATATATTCAATGGTACATCTTTATTATTTAAAATAATTTTAATTTATAAGTTAAGTTCAACTTTTAAAAGGATTTTTTAAGAAAAATCTTCCAAACAAATCCTTCTTTACATTTCGTGTTAAATGTCAAAATATGTCAAATTTATTGATTTTTTTAACAGAAAACAATATAATTAATGGAAGTATAAATAAATTACTTCAACCCATTACAAAATTAGTATCCTTTATATGAAATATCAAAGCTCATCTCTCCCTTACCACCATTCAATAAAGTCTTAAAAGGAACCAAAGATGATGATGCGTGATCATTGTCATCTCAACCTTGTTATGCTACTAAACTAAAAACATTACCAGAAGCACACGTTATTGGCCTTATCTGGTCAGTACAAAAAACCCCAATTCACTTGCAATATATCATCACCTGATCAGCATTTATGAGCATATTAACCCAAAAACAGACTCTGTTATAGAGGCTTCTCTCCATGTGTTAATTCAATCATACTCCAGCTATTACAGTTTGATCTGTCTTCCTGTCAGAGTTGTCAAAATGGATCTAGTCCGACAAACCGGTCCGTGTGATATGTAATTCAGGTCAGACTAGATTTAAAAAAATAGTAACTAAAATAATAATAGGTCTTTTTTAGCCTCGTCCATTTGGTCCAATGCCTAAATTGACCAAAACCGGCTAATGGGTTGACCCATTTATTGTTTATATTAAATTTTTAGTTTTAATTTTTATGTTATCATACCAAAGAAAGAAATTCTAATGTCTTAAAGTCTCTCTTCTTTTATTCATTTCTTTTCTTCCTCTTTTACAAGCGCCTCTCTTTCCTCTACTGCACTTCATACCTTGTATTACATTCATCATTGCAGTTTCACGTCTCCATCACAGCTTCTCTCTAATTCACATTAGTTTAGGTTTTTCTTTACTTTTTGTTAATATATATTCTTATTTGTTACATTTTTAATCAAAACTTCATATTTACTTCTCATATCATTACAGGAGTTTATCTTATTTTGTTAACATTTAGTGAATTATATAAAATAAAGTTGTTGTAAAATATTAATTAGGTTTGTATTCTTTTTCTATCTTCTACAATGCAGAGTTTATAATCCATATGACAGTACCAAGAGTTTCTCCTCCAATTAGTGATCCATCTATAATAATAAGAAAAATAATTTTGAATAAAAATATGAAGAGAGTAAGAAAACAAAAGGTTGTAAAGTACAAGAAATGTTTGACTATCTAGGAAGTGTTTAATAGACATTCTAAATTTATTTTACAAGTTGTTCAAATATCAACAATTTTGTATAAACTTTTGTATAAATTTATTATATATTTATATGTTATTTATTACTAATAAAAAATATTATATTAGTAATATGTTGTAATATTTTTTAAACTTTAATTAGGCAAAAAATGACTTGTTGGCCTAACATAGAGTCAGACAGGCCAAAATTTTAGACCCGTTTTAAAATATAAGTAAGGTTGAACTGTTAAAATTTTTTACCTTGGCCCATAGGACCTGGCCCGATTAAGCTGAGCCGCCCGTTTTGACAGCTCTACTTCCTGCTATTGCTACTCCCCACTTCAATGCATTCCATCATATTTGTATGTGCTCCAAATCATGCTTCACATGTCGTATTAAGTTCTCAGTTCCACCCTTGTAGCTATATGTACCTGCACCTGCATAATTTTTATTGCTAGGTGCATTTGCACCTGCATCAATTCTAAAGCAGCATATGATAGCAACTCCTTTGAGTTTACATAATCCTACCCCACTCATATTAGCCTAATTTATCTCACGTTCTGTCCTGCATATATCACACCTAATATTGCAATTTAATTTTGCAGTATCTGCTTCTATGAACTGTGTGTCTCTACTCCAATCACATATCCTATTCGCTTGCCCATCAATTCAAAAGCTCCCAAGTTTCTGCACTTGTACTACCTATTTTGTTCAACGAATGCATTGCTACCTGAATTTCTGAGCGCCTAGTCAAACATAGGCTGCAGAACATGAAAATATTTGTACTTCACCCCTGTTGACTTTTAATCTTATAAGAGTTTACCTAATGCACAAACAACATTAAAAAAATCTAAAATTGACGTATATGTAACATGCACAATACTTTTAACACTAAGAATTCAATATTTTAACTCCATAATAAGAAAAATAAGAAACCACACATAAACAACAAAGTAATAAACATCATATAAAAGCACACGTCACTGTCAACATACATATCAACAATATCATACTAAATCACAAATATCACTGTCAACCCACTTATCAACAATATCATTAAATCACTGAAGATCAAATATAAGGCATTGGTCTGGTTGCAGAACAAATAGCCACAAACAAATCACAATGTTTTGCTAGATTCTACCCCAGTTCGCACGAGCCTTGGCAGAAACAATTTGCAACGATTTCGGCTTGGTCGAGGCACCGTAAACTAAAGCACTTCTACGGAATTAAAGCTAGAGTTGAACAACCTTGCACATGACTACTCCATCACACATGTTCATCCTATACAAACTTCATTAACAGAAAATCCACCAGTTGTTTTGAAGTTGAAAAAAAAAATGCTTTACTGAAACATAACGAATAAACATTGTAATTCAAATATAGGATCCAAGCATGTCGTTCGTTGATGGGTTAACAAGGAATAAGCTCATAGAAGATATGTAAAGTTTAACTGGTAAATTAATTAGGAAATATTTTCAATAATTTAATAAATGAGAATTTATGGTGTATTATTGGAATAAGCTCTCTATAATCGCTTCCAAACGCCCTCACATTCCTTATCTACAAAGAAGGGTAATACTAGTGCAATACTCTAGTGACTACGGACATCACTGACCTACTCATACTGTCATTCATGAGAAACAAAAGTAATTACCCTGTATGTCACATGTTTAATCCTTGCCCCAACTTAGATGACAACTCTCACTTAATTATCTATAGCAAAATGAGCAAGCGCTATGTAATCAGAAATATAGGAGAACAACGAGTACAAATTCTAAAACCCATCTCTTCTCAAACAATAGATGTTATTAACAAAACTCCTTCCGAAGCATGATTTAATTATAATAATCTGATGGGAATGAAACCAGTAAATCCATCATAGGAAAAATCAATTTCTTATATAACAAACTAAAATCCAGTATATTACACAACAATAAAAGAGTAGTGACACCAGTACTTTATCAGTTTCTACCAAGGGGAAGAGACCTACAAGTAAATGTTTCCTTAAATTCAGACTTCTTAGACGAAGTGAAAATGGACGCATACACATCCTTAGTAGCATTCGCCGGAGCCAAATCCGCAGCCTTGAAACGCTTTGCAGCAACAATACCACCATTCAAACCAACATTACCATTAGCAACCTTCCCATTCCCTTCTTCCTTAGCTGAAACCCTCTCCACAGCCTTAAAATCAACACCATGCTTAGTACCACTCAACCTAGTCTCTTCCAAACTCACACCATCATCACTATTCTTAACCTTCCTATTCTTCTTCTCTCTTATCTTAGCCCTCTCCTCCTCCATCCTCTCCCTCAACACCGCCACCTCCTCATCAGTCCCATTGAGCACAATCTTATCCACGTCAGCATACTCCTTGTGACAAACCAAACACGACGAGGACTTAACCTCCCTCAGAGCCCTGGCACTCAAAACATGCCCACAATTTCTCAGCGCGAAAAACCTATACTTTCCATTGAATTCAAGCCCCGCAACGGGGCACTGAAACTTTGCCCCATCATCACAGCCAGGAATCGAACAAAGCTTAATATTGATCATGTCTTTCAAACCCTTGATGTACCCAAATTCTTTAGGAAGCTTCTTCCCCAACAAAGCTTCCACCAAGGCTTCCTTGTTGAATATATTCCCCAATTTGTCGATCACGCAGGGCTCCCTCAGGGGCTCGTTTGAGAGAGCGCAATTATGCCACTTCGAGAGCCGCTGTTCGTGTGGGTCCACCTTATCTGGCTTCTTGTCCGCGTACATGTTAAGGTAGCAGTCGCGGGACTCGGCGCCAGTGGCGCCGCCATCTCCGCCGCCGCCGCGGAGGCGGGAGCGTAGGGAGAGGGTGGAGAGAGGCGCGATTCTCGCGATAAGGGTTTCATCAGGGAGGGGCTTGCCATTGAGGGTGAAGTAGAAGGATTGGTGTGATTGGGGGAAAAGGCAGTGCTTGACATCGGAAAGCGTTCTGTGATTGGTCGTAGATTGAACGGAAATTCTGAGGTCCGGTGACTGCACCAGGATTTGGAGCGATTTTGGATGCATTTGTAACGATTTTCTAGGGTTTGTGATGTAGAATTGTATATGGAATGAGTGATCGATTGGGCTTTTTCGATGGTGCAAACAAACCCTAGAAGAAGATATATGATTGATGATGGACGCTAGCTTCGGTTGAGAAATGGAGTTAAAAGATGTAACCTGGTTTCTCATTTATATATTTTTAATGTTTTTGTTCTTTCAAACCTAATTTAAGATTGTTTTTTATCTTTTATCTTTTAAATTTTAAATTAATTTGTTCATCTTCCAAAGTTTCTAAGTTATTGTTTTAGGGCCTGTCCAAACATTTAATTTTGATTGTAAAAATTATTATTTTGAATGAAAAATTATATATGATTACATATTTATAACAAAAATATCATATAAATTATTTGTAATAATTTATTATATATTCAAAATCCTTAAAAGAAAGTATGAGAAGATAAAATTAAAATAAACATTGTTAAGCTACGATAACTAAACAAATCAATTTAGATTACTTTTATTTTTATTTATAGTTTTGGCCCATTTTAAATTAATGTAATAAGTTGTGTATGCGTTTTCTCAATGTAGTTATATTTTATTTATCAAAACTAGCAAAATATAGGTATTGTCAAGTCAGTATATTTGTATTTTTTAAAATTAAAAAAAATTTGAATGATCATTAAATATTATAACTAAAAAGGAGAAAATTTGATTTTTTTAATATTTTCTTTATGCCTTTTGTTTATTGGATGTAAGAGTTAATAGAAAATAAAAACAAATTTATTTATCTTTAAAATTTATATTTCTACCAACAACTGACTAAAACATTGAAGTGTGAGTTTTATAAAAGTTATTACGTTAGAATAAAAAATGAAAAAAGATTTTGAAAATAATTTGACAGAGTAAAATTTAATTAAATTAAAGCATAGTAAAATGATCCCTTAAATGAAAATAACCTAATAACCCGATTCATTACAAGGATGGGGCCAGAAAAGATCAAACTCAGGGTATTTCATAAAAACCATAACATATGGTCTTATTTAAATAAATTTGTCTACGAAATCTCATGACTAGAAAATGAAAAGGTAAAATTAATTGAGTTTTTTCTATAATCTAAAATCAATTTATGCATTTCAGTTTTTAGATAAGTTAAACAAGAGAGTTTCTATTAAAAAGCATAACAAAAGTTTATTTTAATTTATAAAAGAATCTTCATTCATTTTTCTTTTACAAGTGTTTATAGAAAAAAATATCCAAACAAATCTTATGTCTATCTTCCTTGAATAGAAAGCTTCATAACAAAGGCAAAGGAACGGGATTACCAAAATGCAGGAAACACTATTATTGTATTTCATTTTCACAGTACTACTGTTTGGGAAATAACCGTGACTCACAACTATGTAACATGAGTGAGCTTCTACATAGTTCTTGTATATTAACTTGTGTATAAACTAATTATGGTTTATATAGAGACTTGCATACTTCCTTATTTTATTTTTTTCTACAAACCAAGATCATGATTATTTGTTAGTTTTCATTCACATTTCACAATAATCAAGGTTTATAAGATACCATGTAATTTAGATATCATTCTTATAAAACAGGTCACTCTAGAATGAGATTTAATAGAGTTTTAGATTTCTTTTAAAAACATATCAAATTATCTAACCAAATGATATAATAAAACAGAATATTTTTTTAGAAGTTCTACTAATCAAATAATTTATTATAAATAAATATACAAATCACTTCTGGTTACAACAAGAATGTACAAACCATAACCTCCAAAAAAATTTGAAGGTTTGTTTCTCCTAAACTCAATTAAACCTTGTAATTCAAGAGATCCTTTCAACCTTTGGTTTCTTATTAGTGTTGCAATCATATCTCTGATAGTATGTTTTGCTTCCGTCAATTCATTATTCCTTGTATCGTTTTCTATCTAAAATTATTGAAATTAGAAAAAATAAAAATTTCATGATAAATTCATTTCACAAGTTACACAATGTTACTTTAATACCATTTAACGAAACACCTTATGATATCATACTATTATAATTAGTTATTATGCAATGATACCATCTATTTGTGACACTCTTTTTCTTTTCTAATAAATCATGGTTATTAATTTAATTATATTTTAAGGAAAAAAATATTCTATGTTTGTTTCTTATTACACATAAGATGTATGTTTTTACATTACAACATTGTTATTCTTTCATTACATGTATGTATACAACTTCTTATAATCAAAAGAGAAAACTAAAATTGATTGTCTTACTTCCCTAAAATAAATTGAATTGACATCTTTCGATATTCCAACTAGTGATGAAAATATCCGGTGAACATAGACTTAGAAAAGTTAGTATTTCCATTTATTTAAATTAATAATTTGTTTTTACAATAGACTAAGATAGAAAAGTGAGAACAAATATCATATAAAATAATATATAAATTACATTTACAAATTCATCAACATATTCCATTTTATTTTATATTTAAAATATTTGAATTTATTTTATAATAACTAGTCAAAACAAATGAGTTTTACTATGATTAACAAAATGTGATAAAATTATTTTATCTTAGATAATATCTATTCATTTAAATTTTTAAAGTCAAATCTCCAACTACAATTTTATTAAATCTAACAAATATATATATATGGAATATAAATAATAAAAACATAAAAATAAAAAATATATTATTAAAAGTAAATTTAAATAAAACAAATACGAATAAATTAGAGAACCAGTACAAAACTGGAAAAAAATACTAGTGAATGGATATATGAAATGAAAATACAATCACATATATTTTTACATTACAACATGAATATACTAGTACTGAAAATAATTAAAATAACATAAATATAGATAAAAAAATCAATGCAAAATTGAAAAAAAATAATATAAGTAATGATTTAAAAAAAAATCATAGAACACTAAAAATAAATTAAACAATATAAATAATAATTATTAGAAAAAACCAATAACTAAAAATAAATTAAATAATATAAACATATTAGTACATAACTAAAAATAAAATAAATAAATAAATATAAATTATAAAATAATCAAATAAATAAATAAAATGAAGTTAGAGACATTTCAAAAAATAAATATAAATATACAATTAATAAATAATTTAAAATTAGAAACTTATAAAAGAACAAATATAAATGTAAAATTAATAAATAAATAAAGAAAAATAAGTTAAAATATTTAAAAGAACAAATATAAATATAAAATTAATAAAAAATTAAAAATTAAATTAAAAATATCTCATAAACAAAATAAGCATAATTATCAAATTAATAAATAAATTAAATTAAATCAACTCAAATAGAAAAAAATATAAAATAAAATAAAATAATTAGAATGAAAAAATCTTATTCTTTTATGATTACCTTTTAAAAATAAATATCCCTTCCCTTTCTCTTCTCTTTCTCTTTCCCTCTTATTCTTTCCCTTTCTTCTTTTTATTTCTTTTTCTTTCTTTCTTCTCCTTCTTTCTTCTCCTTCTTTCTTCTCCTTCTTTCCCTCTCTTTTTTCATTTCTTTTTCTTCTACCGGTAACTCCCAACCCCACCTATGTATGATACATGATGTACATCATTTCTTTTAATTAATTCCTAATTATGACACCGGAGATTTTTAACTTCTTCCTTATCTTTTCTCTGTTCGGAAGAGATAGCCTAATCTTGTCCTTTTTCTAATTTTTATATTTTTAATTTTTAATTATTATTTTTAATAATTTTTAAAATAATAATTATTTTTTATTAATATATATATATTTAATTTTTTTCTTTTTATTATTCCTTTCTTATTATTATACATTTTTCTTTATTATTATTATTATTATTATTTTTATTCTATAATATTTAGAAATTAGCAAAATATTTAAAATTGTTCAAAAATAATACGATTGAAAGGATGTCCAATTAGAATCACATGGCCTCTTCATCTTCAATCTTCATATTGAAATTGCATCATTAATGTTCCAATTATTTACTCTCATTCTTTCATTAACATGGGTCAGTAATTTTCTTTCTATAATTACATCAGATATGACAGGCAACCACTAACTATATTATATTAATTTTCGTGGTTTATGAACATGTCAATGATTATAGAACCACTTTCATTTATAAGCTTACTCATACAAAGAAAGTGAGACAGAGTAAATCTATCTATAGCAAAGAAAATGCCCTAGGAAAAGGGGAATGAAAAATAAGTCTCTTGTAGACATACAAATTATGTATACTTCTTTTGCCAAATAACCATTAAATTTACTACCCATCATCTGTTTGATAAATGGTTTCAACCATAAATCGAATAAATGTCAAAGAACGAAAAATTTAATTAAGTTTTTGAATATATAAAATCTACACTAAATTTCTCCAATGAATGTGTTTATGAACAGAAAAGAAATGAAGAAATTCATAAGGCCTGAAAGTTTGAAACTTTAGACTTGACACATTTTTCACTCAATTGAGGTCAACAGATGGTTTCATTGGTAAAGACTTGGTCATTGATTAACCACTGTCACCATTCTAGCTGGACCACCTCTGTCCATACTCAGCCTTCATTACTAATTGAACCATACGTTACCCTAGATATTGGACAGTGACCAAATACATTTGAAACCATGCATAATTTTAGGGAAAAAAAATCATTTTTAGCTTTGGTAAATGTGACTAAATTTATTTCTAGTCAGAAACAATAATAATTGATTCTATATAATTATAACCATATCACATCATCATTAAGTGATTACAAAAGCAACTTGCAGAAATATTAAAATTTATATAAAGACTAAAATAGATTAATAAAATCAAATTTCTAACTATAGAGAAATTCAGTAAGGTAATTTGGGGCAAGAGCAAACACGGTTTGACAAAACTTTTTCATTGAATTTCAATGGCTCTCATGTTTCTTCACTACCACCCCAATTTATAAGTCTTCTTCTTAGTCTTTCTCTATTCTCACTAATACCCTATATTTCATTCCTCCTTATTCTCTAACCACTTCCATTTTCTGTTTGGATTTGGGGGGAAAACCATGGCCTCCTTCACTTAGTGCATTAAGCATACTATAGATTTTGCAGGGTTTGATAAACTCAATTCATGTAATATATTCCAAGATCTAAGATAACCCTTTTCTTTGTAGAATCTAGCATGGATTTTGTGAGCCAAAGACACCTACTTCATGTACCAACACAAGCCAATTCACCTTGCACATTTCCTCCAAATCATGATATTCCACATCCTTCTAGTTCAAATTTTCCCCTCTTAGCAATCCTTCTGGTAGGAATGATGTTTACAAGTTTCTTCCTTATAGGATACTACATGATAGTTGTCAAGTGCTGCTTCAATTGGCCCCATGTTGATCCATCTGCTGGATACTCAGCAGCATCTGAGCCTAGAGGGTTAGAGGAATCAGTGATTAGGTTAATCCCTGTGATTCATTACAAGAGAGAAGAAGGTGACACAAACTTTGGTGAAAGAAGCATAGGTGATTGTGCAGTTTGCTTGAGTGAGTTTCAACAAGATGAGAAGCTGAGGGTTATACCAAACTGTAGCCATGTCTTTCACATTGATTGCATAGATGTTTGGCTTCTTAACAATACTCATTGCCCCCTTTGTAGAAGAATTGTGTCCTTGACAAGCCAAGTCCATGTTGACCAACTAAACCTTCTCAGTCCAAGGCCTTCCCCACAGGACCAAAGCCAAAACATTGAAAACCATGTTAGTGAGGAAGTTTCTGTAGTGATTGATTTGGATGGTGATCAACTTGATAGAGACCAAAACTTGCAAGGAAGACAAGAGTTACCTACTAATAGTGTTTCTTCACAAAGGAAGTTGTTGGAGCAGAAGAAAGCAAAGAAGCTTCATAAAGTGAGCAGCTTGGGAGATGAGTGTATTGGCATCAGAGCCAAAGGTGAAAGGCTCTCAGTTCAAGCCATGAGGAGGTCTTTTTCCATGGACTCATCAGTGGATAGAAAGTTTTATGGGGCAATTCATCAGCAAGGGCATGTCCATGAGATCAACACAATTGAAGCTTGTGGTGGTGGAAGTGGCAGAGTCAAGAGATCATTCTTTTCTTTTGGACATGGAAGCAAATCAAGAACTGCTGTACAACCTGTTTATTTGGACCCCTGAAATTTTTCTTTAGATTAAATGTTTTAGGTGTCTACTTTTTCATTAAGGTTACTCTTATTTCTTATAGTTTAAATTTAATGGATGAGCTTGATATATCTTTTACTCACAGTACTCGAGTTCATAATCTTATTTAAGAAATATAATTCCACCAATCTATTTAATTACACAGCTTGTTAATCAATTGGATTTAATATTATCACATCCCAATAGTTAATTTTTCTTTTCGACATTTGTAAGCTCATTGTTGAACTTGGTAGTAGCTATCTCAAGAAACCTTCTCCCACTAAGGACTATAAAATAGGTATTAGGTTTAGCTTAGCCCATGTGTAGTATATTCTAACAACATCTAAAAGAGATACTGAGAAAGAAAATTATATCTTTCAAAACTTGTCACTACTTGATAACTAGTAAGAGATCATTTCAATAAAAAAAAATATGACAATGAATTGTGAGAAAAAAGAGTATCATAATGATTTCTTTTTTTTGAGTATCAATATAATGAAGAATTATTAAAGAAATTGCAAAATCAACCATTTACCTAAAAGAAGAATCCAAGGTAAAGGTGGCCTTTATAAAAGGGAAAGAAGAGCACTTTTCCATTAAGAAATAAAATTTAATATATCTGTATATAATTATGTCTTTTGTGATGATAGAGTGGTGGTATAAGAGGTTTGGTAGATTTAGTTAGACAATTCTTTTTTTTTTTTGTTTAGAATTCACAAGGTATTTTCTATGAAAGAAATTTTAAGAGGGCTTTTACTTGTAAAAGAGAATCATTGAATAGGAAATGCACTCACAATTTTTTTTTCCAACAAATTTCCATCAATAAGAAAAGGAGTGTGAAAAAGAATATGTTTTAACATTTTTCATACTATTTATAAGACCCCAAAACTTTCTTTATGGTTATTTAACTCAATTCAATATGAAAATTATTAGTTAAGATAAAAATAGGTTTATACTAACTTATTAGTTAAGATAGAAAAATGTCTCTTATTGTACCAAGTCTTCCCAAGATCCTTTTTAGGAACTTTGACTCCATGACCTACATGACCCATGAATTGGACTCATTAAGGTCCACATGTTAACACTAGTGACTTTGGGTATTGTCCATTTTTGGAGGACTTTGAGTCTTCTTCCTCATGATCTCTATTTGATCAAGTAACTTTTATCTCTTCACTATTTTATTTGTAATTATGTGTCTCCTTGTTTAACCAATTCTTCCTCCACAGTTGGTCAAACAAGTTTTCTCACAAAATTTTACTAATTGGGTTTTCATGTTATAGCATCTTCCAAGTTGCATTTTTTGTGTCCAATTGTACCAATAAATGTGCTTTTCGAAGTAAATCTACTTTCAGTTATTGATGAATTAGTGTCTATGTCCGTGATCGCAGGGTTAAGTTTTACTTAATTTTTCTCATATAAAACATCTGATTTATTTTTAAATAAAAAAAGTTACTACGGAAACAGGACAAAAAATAATTTTCTAAGAATAAATTACACTTTAGTTTACTGTTTTTAGCATTCTTGTAATTTTTCATTTTTCTATTGACATAAGTATTAAGATATTTTAATATTAAGAGTTCGCGCCTCAAAAAAGTTTTTTTATTAAAATGTCTTTCAAAATAAATATAAAATTTTAATTAAATCAAATTAATTTCACAAGTTGATTTTTTTTATGAGTAACGATCCAACCTAAGAATCAATGAAAATAACGTATTATGAGTAATAAGATAAACTCAGTAAGATAGAATATAATAATAATGATCCCAGTATATGATTCTGGATGAAAGAGTGTCACATTTAGATGGTATCAATGATAGATTGATTGTCTTGGAAGATCAATGAATGGAGGAAACTCTTTGGAAGACCTCTTCCATTTTTTATGCATTTTATTCTCAACTTGGGATGAAAGCAAGTTGACTTTGACCTTGATTGTTCCCTCATTAGCCAATTTTTCTTTGAAGTTTCCTTGGGTCATTCCCTTATCGGCCCATCTTCCTTTTGAAGTTTCCTTGGCCTCAATTGTTTCCTTGTTTACTAGTTCACTATATTGTTGGAGTAATTGTCTCAACACTTACTTGAAGTCGAAAGTTGTAGTCGCCATGATACCTAAAACACAGGACCATTTAGCAAAATTAAAATGAGCATAAATCCTGAGCTAAGAAAGAATGATACATACCATTAAAGTGACATTGACTGGTGGATAGTCTTCGAGAAAGTATGTCTTGAACATATAGGATGTGATTGTACTTGGTGGTTATCATGAACCTCGACCATCAGAGATAGTGAACAAGATTCTTCGTCCAATAAAAGGAAAACTTGGGCTTGCGCCTCTATTTCAGTAGAATGATCTATGAAGGAACGATTAAAACTATAGTAGGATAATCTCAATAAATAAAATATATTTATATAATAAAGAGTGTTACATTTATAAATAATAAAAGGTGTTATATATTGTATAACATTAAGTCAAATTCAATACAAATATAATATTTATTGTTTTTATTGGTTATTATCAAGTTTAATTCAATCCAAAAAATTTAATATAATTTTTTTTTCTATTAGTTATCATCATGTTCAATTCAACAAAAAATTTATTTATTTTCCTTTTATTAGTTGTACATTATTTAATAAATTGTAAATTGTTATTATATAAATGAATACTACAAAATTTTAATACATCTTTATAAGTGCGAACTTATTCGATTAACCCGTGAATTTTACAGAATAAATACAATTTATAAAAATTAAAAAATTATTTGATGAATTTTTTATAATGAAAGTTTATAGGAAAACTTAAACAATCTTGTCTTAATATCCAGTTATCTGTCTGTCTATATATATATATATATATATATATATATTAAAAAGTAAATAATTTCACTATCAATTTATTTATGTTAATATTTAATTACATAATTAAGATAACATATAATTATAATACATTAGATATTAAAAATTTATTAAAAGTTGATAGATAGTATAAATTACACTTAATATCTTTAATTAAATATAAATATAAGCTATTCACAAATTTTTTATATAAACTTTAAACTCGATTCATGTACATAATAAGTTTAATCTTAAACTTGAATTTGTTTATTTAATCAAATAAATAATTTCTTACCAGTAATTATGAAATCAAATTTGAACGGTTTATGAGTAGCTCAACTTATTTTTTTTGAGAGTTTTATCATAAATTTAATTACATGAACTGAAAATTTATTCAGGGTGCCAAAAGCCAAAATACTGTTCTTATTATTTGCGTACGGAATATTTGAACGCTTTTATTGTGAAGAGAAGATAGATAGGGCGTTTGGTTAAAGGAAGTGGAAACCTCGAATGGATTCCTTAGATGACAGCGGCTGTTGGGATTTTCTCGATTACTCTTTCATCGATCAAGCGCCCCCTGATTTCCTTTGGCCCAATCACATGTTTCTTTCTTCCTTTTTATTAACTTTTTTCATTTTTAACTGTTCTTATTTTTTCTTTCTTTCATGATTGCTTGTTTCTTCCTTTTGGGGTTCATTGCTGATCTTTTTGGTATTGATTTGGTGATACGGTGAAAATTAAGAGTACCCTTTGGATATGTTAATCTGTATCGTTGATGGATTGTTCGTTGTATTGTTGTGGTAGCTCAAGTTCATTCTTTTATAAAAATTTTTTAAAACAACTGTTGTTGATTTGGTGATGTGTGATGAAAGATTATTATTATTTTTTTTCGGAATATGGTGTTGCATGGTTGGATCGTATTTTGTGATGTACCCTATTCTGGAATGTTATTCGAATGCTTCATGTCCCAGGTGTTAATTGTAATTGTGTTGTTATATGTTTTTGTTTTGTTACTTAGAGGGGAAACCAAGGTTGTTCATTTTTGTGTTATTTTTCTTGTTGCCCAAATGTATTAGTAGGATTGATTGTTCTTTTTGGGGTGGTTCAAGTTCATTTTTTTATAAATTATTTTGAATTTTGTTGCTGCTTTTGTACTGGGAAATGTGAGATACTGAAAAGTTAGTTTTTTTTTATAGAGCTAGTGGTGTCTATTGATGCATCCATCCAAATCACACTAGAGATGATGAATATTGTCTTTGCTTAATTTTGCTTAATATTGATTGAAGTAGCCTAATCACATGGTAGGACAATAGATGATGGTTGTTGTCTTTGCTTAATATTTTGTGTAGCAGATGGCTGATACGTTTTATTTTTTCCTGTATTTGCAAGTGTGAGCACTGAAATTGACATTCCGGGTGATGTTGTTGCTTGTGAAGAAGAGAACATCAAGAAGAGGTATCTTGTCTGTTACTTTTGAAGTGATGTTCTACTACCTGAGAATGTTAGGATGTAATTACTGTTCTGAAAGGTTGAGGAAAATATCTGTAATTTCATTCATTAACAAAAAATAATATGAACTTCAAATCATGCTTGATTATAGTACATGTATCTGATGTAGTATCAGAAACCCATTACATCTCAGCTTATGCCTACCAGATTGGTTGTCTTTCTTTTCATGTTTATAGAGGGGTAGTGATGCTGTCTTTCGAATCATGTTTGTGGCTTGTTTTTTTTTGTGATCAATTTTTTTGTAAATCATTTGTAGGGGGCGTACTGATTCATGCTGTAAGGCCGGATCAAAAGCATGCCGTGAGAAATTGCGGAGGGAGAGACTCAATGAAAGGCATGCATGCTTTTAAGTATTGAATTTATGGTTGATGTCACGTATGAGTACAGGCTGAATTTTTAGCTTTTCCTGTAGCTGTTGCATAAGGAATGTTTACTCTTCCCATTAAGTTCTGGTTTCTTCACACATTTGGGCTGTGTTTCATGTACTGTCAGTCTGTCATTTTAGATGCTTGACTTAGATACATCACATGTGTATGGTACACTGAATGTGTGAAATTTACAACTCTCTCATCCAATTCCAAGATTATTGTTAGGCATATGACTTCTCTGAGCACAAGATGATACCAACTTGCGTTAATTGCCAATTGTTACATTTCTTTGATAAATTTCTCTTGTTATGCGAAAAGTGGTGTTAGTTTCTAGATACTTAAGATAACCAGGTATATTAGATACTCAAGTAACAATAAACTCTTCGTGCTTTGTATTGTGTTTTGCTGCTTCTTCTAATGATAAAAGGGAAGAATTCGGTTGTGATTTTTTCAGGTTCTGTGACCTGAGCTCTGTTTTGGAACCTGGGAGACCTGTGAGGACAGATAAACCATCTATACTTGATGATGCTATCAGAGTCTTGAGCCAACTTAAAACCGAAGCTCAGGAACTCAAAACAAAAAATGAAAAACTATTAGAGGAAATAAAATGTTTAAAGGTCAGTATTGTTTCAGACATATACTGTAGTGAGTTGAATATTTCATTTCTCTTACTTTCTGCATTTTGGATTAGTTTTCTTTGAAATGTTGGGTTCTGTACTTACTTCATTCTTGGAGCCTCCCTGAATGGTGTTGGAAAGAAAATGAATTTTACTTTGGTGCGACTACCAGAAGCTTCATCCTGAAATGATTAGACTTTTATAATTTTTTTTTGTTTTTTACTTATTGCTGATAAAGAAGGCTTAAAGGGCTTCAAGCTTCACATTACACCAGTGGTTATATCATTTACACTGCTCAAGTTCACGAGTCTTGTACGTAATGATGAAATGATGTGATTAAGTAAAGTTGATGTCAGAATGCACCACAACAAAGCATTTACTAAGGTGGTCTTTTTCTGCATGGAGAAGACAAATAATGATTAGTAGTTCTGAAATTAAGCAGCTAGGATGAATTAGTGAAAGTTGATTGAAAAAATTAGTATAGAGGCATCAGAGAGTCCTGTTGCATTTCCTCTCTGATTATGTTCCTTAAAAAATTTGGAATCGTAATATTCATGTAGTGGTTATTTTTTATCATTGGAGCAAAAGTGGTAATTTTATGCTGCATTGCTTTGGATGCTTGTTCATTTTACTGTTTTGTCTTAGACTATGATTTTACTTTAAATTCAACTTCTCTCCCAGTAACATGGTTTATCGATTATTTCAACATAGTTATTTCAACATTCAACATATTTAGGCATGACTAGTATGCCTAATTCAAGTTTATACTTCAACAATTTTAGTCTGAAGTTACATGGCATTATATGATCTATGTAGCTGATCTCATCTAGTGAGAAAGACTTTGTTGCTGTATTGACATGTCAAGTCTGGTACATGAGTTCATACTCAAACATTTTCTCAGTCTTAGTTACATGACATTGTGTGTGTGATCTGTGTATTCGAGTCCTCTAGTGAGATAGATTTTTTTGTTTAGAGTTTAGGGTTTATGAGATTGAAATATTTGTCGTAGTATTGAAGTGTCTGGTATAGTACACAAGTACATACTTCAACATTTCATTAGTGTTGAAGTCAAAGTTACACGACATATTTTGTTTCAACAGGCAGAGAAAAACGAGCTTCGTGAAGAGAAACTTGTTCTGAAAGCAGATAAGGAGAGGATTGAGAAGCAGCTGAAATCCTTGCCCATTGCACCAGCAGGGTTTATGGCACCCCCTGTAGCTTCTGCAGCTGCATATCAAGCAGGGATGAACAAGATGGCTGTTTATCCAAATTATGGCTACATCCCAATGTGGCAATATCTTCCTCAATCTGCCAGAGACACATCCCAAGATCACGAGCTTAGGCCTCCAGCTGCATAGTGTTGCTTCTATTGTGGCTCTTTGGATCATTTCACAACATTCTCGAAGTATTGACATGTAAATAGTGTCATTGCTTTGATTTTTTTTCTTCTTTTTTACTTTGCATAATGTGCTAAAGTAGTATTACAAGTTAATCTATGATGGCAATAACATGAAAACTATTGATGTCCACTGTAAATTGCTCAATTCTTTACTTCACAGTAGCTCTCAAAATTCTACATTTTTTTTGGTGACCATGTTATGTTATTGATATGGAGTTTTTTTTGTGGATGACTAATCTTCATTGGGAAATCTGAGTATTTTTTCTCCCAAGAATCACTAAATTCTCATTTTTCTACTTATAATCTTCACAACCGAGTTGATTAAATTACAATAATCATTCTTATTTTACTTGGTGAGCTTAGTTATATGGATTACATTAATTGGGTTGATTAAGTTATTTTAAATTTTCTTTTATTTGAAGTTTACTAACCTAAAACAGTAGATTTCTGCAAAAATGAAAATAAAAAATTGAATGACTTAATTAATTTGAAAAAAAAATGGTGGACTAAAATCTTACATAAACCAAAGTATGGGAATTAAAAGTGCAATTAAGTGTGGTTTCTACATTAATTACATTCTGAATTTTTTAAATAAACTAGGCCAGGAATTAAAAATGAATATAGTTTCCATCTCTATATTGAATCATGAAATGTTGATGTGATTCCAACAAAAGCCACTTAACCTATGAAGAACCAACCATGTTATTTTGACTTTTTTTTACATGCTTTAGGTGGACGCCTCGTCTTTCTATAATATATTATATTTTTTTTAGTAATTATTGAATAAATAGTTTCAAATATTTATAAATAATCTTATTGTCGATGATATGATGCTGACAGGATTTGGTGGTGATTAAAAGTTCACTTTCTATGTGAATATTTAGGATATCTTGTCGAAGTTATATATATATATATAAATTAGAATCATAGATCATGATAATATAACTATATTAACGTAATCTTTACACAAGTTATGTGTATCTAACATAAGAAAAGTGAAAGGAGATAATCATGATCACACCATTTTATATAAATGATTAATACTAATTTATTTAAAAATCTTATACTTTTTTAATAGTGTGCAACCCTATTACATTGTCAGATGGAAAATAATGTTCGTCCAAATTACATTGATTAATATAAAAATGTTGTAATAAGATGTTGCATTTTTTTTAAATGTGTGAAACACATTATAACCGATGTATATGCTTGTGTTTTGTGCTGTTTTTTTGGTTTATTTGCATATATTTTTCAGTTTTCATTGTCTTGCATTTAGTTTCTCTTCTTCTGCATTTCAAACTTTTTTTTTCTCTTATTTCATATTTTTCTTTTTTTTCTACCTCTTGTATTTTATTTCCTCTTTATCGTGTCTCTATTTAGAACACATTTTTATAAAAATAATATAGAAAACTTATAAAAATATTACTGTTTTACCATCTCGCTTTGTGTTGACTAACAAGTAATATATAATAGTATTATAATATACCCATTTATATCAATGATATTCAAACTTAATCTTAATTCAGTTTATTATCATATTTAGACTCAAGTTTATCCTCTATACTTTTTTTATGTGTTATATCAAAGTATCGTGAATTTTGGATTTTGTTTTTAATTTCAAAATATTTATTCTCCTCTTTATAAAAGTTGTAATTTAAGTATATAAATTTCTCTTTAATTTTCTATTAGTTTTCATTATGGATGAGACATTTTTAAGGATTTCGAAGTAAATTTTGAGTTAAAATAGAATTTTTATATTTATTATCTTTTGTTTTGGAATTTTATTGTGTCTTGTAATTGTTTTTTTTTCTTTTATTTGTTTATATTGAACTTTCATTAGATCTTGTAATTTTATATTTTTCTTGTAATTAAATAATGTCTAAAGTATTGAAAATATTTAATTATGATGATGATATTTTGGACGAGACATTATTAATGACTCTGAATATGATTCTGAATGAAGCTTTAACCTGAAATATAGTTTTTGAATTTTTCTGAAATTCTTTTGTTTTGGATCTTTATTATGTTTTGTAATTATTTTTTCTATTTGTATTTAGTTTTTATTAGATGTTATATATGTTTATAATTTTCTTTTGTGATTGGGAACTTTCTATACTTTAATTTTAAGAGGTTTTGAGTAGATCTTAATAGTATTTAAAGCGTAAATTCTCTTTTAGATCTTCATTAGAATTTATTTTTATTTTTGAATTTTAAATTTAAAGTAACAATTTTTTTAGTAATTAATTTCTTTTAACTGTGACGTAAATAAAGTAAATTAGAGTTTATGGATTTCTATTTCCTTGTATTTTTTATTTTGTCACATGTTGGATGGAAATTATTGGAAACAATCTTATACGAAGTTAATTTTTCATATGACCAATTCATTATTAAAATTTATTTTTTAAAGTTTCATAAATATTTAGTGCACAACACAAAAAATGTAATAAAAGCTGCATGAAAACTAAAAGTATTATCAAAATTAAATAATAGACTAAGGACATATTTGAATAAATTTCTTTCAAAAAAATTATAAAAAAGAAATAATTTTTTGTAAGTTAAAATTAGTTTATATACAAACTAATTTATAAAAGAAATTCTCACAACTTCTTCGAGTGACATTTTTAGAATTTAATTAGTAGTAAAACCATATTTTGTTTTATCCCTTAATTTCGTATTATTGTATATAATAAATCATTATTTATTATAATTAAAACTTTACCGCCTCTAGATACAACTTTATAGATTCTAAAAAATTAGAAGGTTTAGAAAATATTCGTGCTATTGTTTGAATAATTTTATATCTTTATAAGATATTTTATTATAAATATTATAATGAATCTTTTATTATTAGACTATTCAACCAAATCTTCATATAATTTTTATGTTATTTTAGAAAGTTACTTAAAATCATTTTAATTCTTTCTTGTTATCTTTATTTTTGTATTTTCAACATCTGTATCATACAAAATATAAAATATGTATCAAAGAAAACGTATGATACATTTTCTTTATATACTTTCATGTTTTTCTTTTAAAAAAATTAGTTTTAAATAAAGACAAACATTTTCATCTCTTAGTATTGATTTTAACATTAAATAGATTTTTTTGTCAGAGACAATTTATTATTACCTCTTCGTCCATTCTTATTTTTTTAACATTTTCATTTTCTTCATTTGAGAATTATCATAATTATTATAAACAAAATATATTAATTAATAAATTTTAAAAATATTAGAAATATTTAATATCTCAGTAATTATTTAAATATTTTTATGATATTATACTATTTTCATATTATTTTTTATTATACTTTTAATAATATATTTATTATGTCAGAAATTTTTATTTTTAATAAATTAACATATAAAAAACTGCGTAAATGTAAATTTTTCTGTTAAAACATAATTCTTAACCTATTTTTTAGTTCTTAATATATAGCCTTAAGTCAATTATTACTCTATATATAAAGAACCATTTCTTAATAGTTCAATAATATAGTAATATATTTATGTTTATTTTCTTAATTTTCTTTTATTTTTTTAGAGTCAATTAATCAATATGTCAGAAAGGTTTAGACTTTGTTGAACTTCGTCTAATTTTTCCTATCCCCTTCTCCTTCGTTTGAGTCTTATTCTTTTCTAAATTCTCCCATTTTAGTATACGAATCCTAATTTTTAATAAATTAATATATAGAAAAAGACAACTGTTTTTAAACTAATTTTAAATTAGTAAATAATGTTTTTTTTATAAAAACATATTATATATCATATATGCATGACGATATGTTATTCTTATATCATAAAAAAATACCTTTAAGTATATTTTATTATTAGAAATTATCTTATCTGATTTTTTATTCCTTCCAAACTTAATCTTAATTATTATTATTATAAAAAACAAAACACATTAAGGATGTAAGGGTTATTTAATATACTTATTTTGTCTGAAACTAGTTCTTAACATTATATTTTTGAAAAGCAAAAGCCTAACTTAATTTATATATTATCGGGGAAGTATGTGAAAATAAAATGATTTAGTGGGTAAATTACCACTTTAATCTCAACAAATATTAAGTATCATTCATTAACACTTTTTAGAAATAAAACGTAATTTTCCATTTTTTTTCTTTTTAAGTTTAAGGTTGCAATTTCCAAGTACCCTATCTAGTGACTTAAGTTCCCACAACCACAAATTAAGGTAACATGAGGAGAAAAAAAGGTCAAACCACAGTCTTTTAAATGAAAGAAATTTGGGAAGGTGATAACCAAATACTTCAATTCCCTAATCATCGCTTATGCATTTACTTTCTTTTATTCTAAATAAGTGTGTTTTAAGTTTTAATATATAGACTAATAAAAATATTAATTTTTATAATTTTTAATAAATTTTCAATTTTTTTTTCAATAACACTATTAAAAAATTAAATAAAATTTATTGATTAATTAAAAGATAAATAAAAAGATAAAAAATAATTGGTTGATAAAAATGACAGATTATTTATAGTTCATAAAAAAAATAATTTAATATTTTTAAACTTTTGAAAGTATAATTGATAAAGAGTAATTAATGTAACATTAAAAAAGACAAAAAAAAAACAAAACTATTTTTCTAAAAGAACATTTATTAAAAAACAGAGAGAGAATAATATTGAGTCTAAAAATCTTTTATTTAAATTTCTTTTTATACTATCTATTAAAAATATAATAAAAATATAATATATATATATATATATTTGTGTAAATATTTTCATATCATCTTTAATAGATTTGGACTTTTGATTTTATGCCTTGATTTAGAAAATAAAAAGAGAAAAACACTTATACCTCCCTTCTCTTAATATATCTAAGAGAGAGATATGAAATTTAGTGAAAAAAATCTCTTATGTGAGACAAAAATTAAGATAAATTTTCACTAGCTTGGATTAATTTAAAATTTTAAAAAGAAAAAATAAATTTTTTTGAACCAAATCAATTCAATTAATAATGGGCTGATTTGATTCAAATCAGATAGATCTAATCATAAATAAATATACAAAGCTTTATTTTCAAAGAAATACATAATTTTGTTTAAAAGTTTAAACATAGTTCTATCATTAAAAAGGAAAAGGAGTATTTTTATATTTTGGTTGATTTATATAAGTTAAATAATAGCATATATTATAAATATAACTATATAATTAAAACATAACACTTCATATAATAATTAATAATAAGGTATCTCTAATAAGGATTTCTTTTGAGAATTTTTAAAACATTTTTTGTGGTTTTTTCACAACTTCACATTACTTTTAAAAAATACATAATCTAAAAACTCGTTAAAAATAATACATTATTAATTTGATTCCAGTTCATTAAACTTGTAAATCACAACACTTAAACTCAAACCAATAACAATTGAATTTGATTAAACTAAAAATCCAAACCAATTTTATTGACTTGATTTGAATTCTTGAATTGTTAAATTGATCCAAACTAGTAAACAATCTTAATTATGTTCACATTATAATGGCATATCATAAAAAGGAGAAGGGACGAGCATAACTGCATATGCCTTTCCAAGTATCAAGGGTCTCTTTGAATACAAATTAGAAGAAGTGTGTAGATCATCTAAAGTTTCACCTTCGAAATTTATGCTAATTTGACATCAAATGTAAATATTGATTATGTGAATTATGAAGGTAATTGCAAAATAATATAAGAAAACATCTAACTTTTGTGGTAAACACAGGTTTATATCTTTGCAAGGCAAAATCATATATACATTTTCCCTCCCCTTTACAATCTGCATTCTGAAGCTATCCCAGTTAAATATTTCAGAGTGCGGAACTAATGTGATTCCTTCCTATCAACAGCTTGAAAACATAATTTTCAATCAGATGAACTTTAGTTGGATGAGAGAGTTCTTGTGGAAAAAATTCAAGAAGAGTAACACATTCCTATCTGGCAGCTAACAGCCAAAACATAACTAGAGATGATATTGAAGTTGAAAACCAGCTTAGGAATGCTAGTGCCACAGAAATCTGGTACTTCTGGCACTCCTCTCCAAAGTGGCAGTGTCCCAGATCATAAAAGTACAAAACTGTTATGCCAGCTGAGGCAGAAGCTGCTGCTAGAGATAGTGTTGCTGTTACCTGTGGAGAATGGACAGTGGTCAGGAACAAAACTAGTCAAATGATAAACATCTTCATAACTATACATGTAAGTGCTGTGTAACAGACTAATCAAATGTTTGGATTACTGTTCTAAACGTACTTTTATTTGAGTGATGAACATTCTTTTGAAAGAGATATGCCGATTATCCAAACATGCACTGGTTAGGAAATTGGGAAGAGTAAAGGTTTACAAAGAGACTGACCCAATCTCCAACTACAAAGAGGCTGACTAGTACTGGGTTGAGGGTCTGATTTCTCAGCAAAGAAAATAAATCCATTAAGGCTAGCAAAAAACTCCAAATGATTTGTAAACCCATTGAAGCTATCAAGTAACTGCACAATTACCACTGAAACAGTCAGCATCCATGAACAATGCAAGGTTAATTTGTTGATCACTACTTCATCAGAAGCAAAAAATTTCACGAGACATGTTTTATTTGCAGTCTAGGAAAAGCAATAACATAAAATTGAATTGAAAACAATAAAATCAGTTGGAGGTATATCAATGTCACACTCCATTGAGGTTTAACTGAAGACCTCCATTCCATGCAAGCACTTCATCGCGACTACGAGGTTAGTTTCCAGTACCTAGCTGCAGCAATTCTATTCAGTATTATACTACCATATCAGCCATCCTTTGCACAAAGAGCCAAAGTGCATAATGACACATTCAGATGTTTCCTTAATTCTAGCATCCAAGCATAAAGTCAGTGACTCAAAAAAGAGCTTGAAGTGATAGATTCATGGTTATAAATTATAATGCATTAAAGTAGTGAATCATGATCTGGAAGTAAAATCCATTGCCTTTCTTTATAGGAACAGGACAAAATAGAAGAGAGGAGAGAATCATCTGAACACATTCACAACAGACCAATTAATCCAAATCAAGATACCAACCAACTATTTCCTGCAACAAAATCACTTACTGAACCTAATTAGTCTGCGGTAAGGCATTTTTTCATCACAAGGTAAATCAAAGTATACATCTTCAGCGCTTCAAGATCATTTGGAATTGGATAGTTCAAATACCAAGTAGGTTGTGTCCTCACAATATGCGCAGAGTGCAGTCTCACGAAGCCACTCTTTGTAATTTACTCAATAAAAGATGAAAAAATCAATAAGTATTCACACATTCATAATTCATGACTGCTGGACGAAGATTGGATGATTCGCACCTCGTATGAGTCATTCAATCTTTATCCAATGGTTCAAATTGGTTAAATACATCGTCAATACATATTCAACCATGAAGATGAATCAATCAAAACACAATTTACTAACATACAATATGATTAATGTCTTTTGAGAACAAAACACTCATGAAATCTCTGTCATCCATAAACAGTTGACAAGCACATAATATGAGTAATGCCTTTTGAGAACACAACACCCATTCATGAAACTCACACCAAACTGAAATGAGTGCAGGATGAGGTTTAACAAAACAAAAACAAAAATCTTGGCTTGAATGAGAGAAGGGAATTGATTACTTACCAAAACGCAGTCAAATTAAAGAAACTGGTTGTGGTGGCCATGGAAGCAATTGACCCAGCAGCAAAAGTGAACTGTGTCGTCCTAAGAACCAGCCCAAGAATAGAGCCTGGGCCACCCCATAAATCCCTCATCTTTCTCCACCAAATCAAATCAATGATCAGACCCTCAATGCCTAACAATGAACACCCATTTTCAGATTTCAGTCCAAATGACAGAACAAATCATCAATGAATCCAAAGGTGAGACTTTTAACATCCACTTCACACCCCCATCACACACCACACAAAGTCACAAACAAACAGAGAGATAAGACACAGAAATAGAGACCCAAAGGGAAGAAGGAGACAAATCAGAGATTCCAAGTTGAAATTTGAATCTGGCTGAACACAACCCAACAAATTAGACAGAAGAAAGGAACAACACAAACTGAAGAGATGATGGAGCAGAGAGAGAGAGAGAGAGGCCCTGAACAATTAGTGTTATCAATTCATTTTATTTATTTGTTTGTGAAAGTTTTTAAAGTATGAAGTAGCATGATAACCATATATAATAACAGGTGGACGCAAATGCGTTTCTACCGTGCTTATTACGTAATAAAAATCCCTAGCTACAACAGAAAAGAAGTAAAATTTATGTGCTAAAAATAGTTATGATTTATCTATTAGCATAGATGATAATAATGTGAACTATTCATCAATTTTATTGAAGATTCATTTATATAATTGAAAAACCTTGTTAATAATTCTAATAAAAAAATTCAATCATATTTTTCTCATCCAACAAAGTAAAATTTAGAACCTTAAACTATAATCACTGATCTAAGATCAATCTCACTGTGCATGTTATTTTAACATTGGAACTTACTTATATTAAAAAAACTTAACAATATTAATTTTACAAGGTTGCAGAATCTTACAAATTTTTCTTTTACTCAAAAGGCAAAAGGTGATCTCATTAATTGACTAAGAATTATATATATACAATTTGATATTTTATAAAAGAAACCTAATAACTAACACGATTTTGCTTCACTTCTAACTAAATTTATATTAAGAAAAATGAAATTTTGTATACACAAATTTAACAAACCTAACTCAGTCTGTTGTCTATTATTCCTCCATCTCAATCTCACTGATATAATTCTGTTGATATTCAATTCAATAAGCCAAGTTATAGCCTTCCTACAAGCCACTCTTTTTTCCTTAACCGGTTGAATTTTTCCTACCAAATACATGACTTAACCTGAATATATTACACTTTCTTGCAAAAAGATTCCTTTTAGATAAAACTAGATACAAAATTTACAATTTAGTGCATCATGAATATCAACTATCAACAAAGAATAGATGGAAAGTGAATGGAAGTTTAGTGTAGTTGCATTTCAATTAAAGCCATAGCAAGAATAATAAATTAAACTTTTTGCAAATCAAAATTTGCTTTCACTTGACTTCATTTTTCAAAACTTTATTTTTCTAATTTCTTCAATTTTTCCTTTTTTTCTATAAAAAATATATTTTTAATAATATAGAGATAAAATATTAAATATAGTCCTAATTAATAGTTAGGTTAACATAATATTTGGTTAAAAAGAAGTTTCAAATAAACAAAATGTAAGATAAATATATAATAGGTAGGTGTATAAAAACTTCATCAGTAAATAAGTGCTAATATTTATGAGTTCCATGAAATATAAAAGAAAGAAAATAAAAACATTTTTGCTAGTAAAGAGATTTCTTCTAATCATACTTTTTTAATCATCTAAAATCTTCTTGCTCATTGTTCTTATTTATTCATACATAAGAGATTCATTTCTATTATTGTTGTGAAATTAATTTATGAATATTATGCTAAAAATTTGTCATCTGATGGGTACTATTATATGATTACGTGTCTTCAAAGAGATGAAAGGATTATCCTTAAGCATTTTGATGATTGGGATTGATACTGTGAAATTCAAAGAAAACAAGAGTAATTTACTCAAATAAATTTAATTTAATTCAAATAAATTTTTTATCGAAAATGTTTTCTTACATTTTAGTAAAATTATTTTAGTATTATATATTGATAATAGATATACTAGTAACTGAAAGTAATAAATAAATCTATATTTAAAAGAAAAACAGAAAATGACTTCAGATTATATCCCAATATGCTAACTTCAAATTTCTGGACACACATGAATGAGTTAATTTGGCTAAAGTTTTCACCAAGCATTACTAAATAAAGAAAATAAATTAAATTAAATTTCTCACAAACTTAAATTATTTTTTTAAGATTAGCCCACAGACAAGTAAACTTTTTATTTATTATCAAATTAGAAATGTATCTAAATATTAAATTATCTAAATTAAAAACGTCTTATAAAGTGAAAAGAAGTTTTATAAGAAAATACTGTGATCTTAATTGACATGCAAGCAAATAATTAAACATTTATTTTTGTTTTGTTTATGTTTTGAGATTGCACGCATACCTTTATATTTACAAAAGATTTTTTTAAGTTCAAAGTTTGTGAGTTTTTGAAATTCCACCCATTCAACCTCACATTCCTTGCTAGGATATATTTTTAAGAGAAATAAACACTCTCATCCAACAATCATATACTCAACAGCACAGCAATCATATAGTCAACATGTTCATGAAAAGACATTAAAATACTTTAAAGTTTCAAACAGATGAAAGAACAAAAGCAATGTATCTGACAAGTACTCTGTTCATGTAAAAAAACTCTAGTCAAATCCTAAAATGCATCAGAGGAGGACTAAGATTAGCACATTTAAGGTAGTGAGCCACAAACTCAGGAATCTTAAATTCTCTGTATTTTGCAGGATTTTCTTCAGATAATAATTCCTTGATGGGACCGTAAATCCTTGCATTTGAATGAGAACTTGTGCTAAAAAAGCTTGCCACAGACTCTTGGATTAACACTGTTGGCAAGTACTCTATGTTGGGCACTCTTGAATTTGTCATTTGAGATAAGCTGGTGTTCAATAATATTGTAAATTAGTCATGTTAATGAGAGATTACATTGAATAAGTAATGTTAACATTTTTTTCTATATTCAATTGAAGAGAAACAAAAACGCAAAGAAAAATACCTGCAAAAAATCACCAATGTTAACAACAAGAGCCCCAGGTAAAGGGAGTACATCAATCCACATGTCCTCATGAAGAACTTGGAGGCCACCAACTTGGTTTTGTAGAAGCACTGTGATGAAATCAACATCAGCATGCTTTGCTAATCCCAACGTTAATTCTGGTTGAGGACAGTGTGGATAGTAATGGCCAATAGCATAAAGTCTCCCATTGCAGCCAATATCAGCTAAGTTGGATCCAAACCAAGAGCTTCTGATAATAATTCAAACAATAAAGTTCCCAATTTTGACACTTCATTTGTGTATTCCACAAGTATGTCTCTACAAACAAATGAAGTAAGCACCATCCCAAGTTAGACTGTAAAGGAATAATGAATCTAACATAGTAAATCTTCAATCATCATAATTGCTTCCCTCTGTTTACTTACTTGGCAATGTAGTTTTTCACTTTTAATCACATTTCATCTTAATTATATCACATAGAAGTGTAATGCTAGTTTCAATCTCATCTGATGGTAGTTCCTAGGTTGTTTGTGCATTTTTGTTCTACTAGAATTACAATGTCTAGTTCTTTACAATAATACTTAAAACCAGGGATTAAAATGTCACAAAGTTACATTCTAGTCAACATAATTTAGTCCAACATATGCCTATATCAAAATAGGAAAGTAAATATCAAATTGGGAATATGGATCAAACCCAACATGTCATTACTACAAACACTGAAAGACAAAGAACAATTGAAACACACCTGCATACAGATGGTAAGTCTTCTGGTTTAGGGACATCAGTAGTAAGGTCGCAGATGAAAGTGTCTTTCCAATTAGTGGGAGCATTGGAATATAAATTGTAATTGCTATTAAACATAAAGGGTCTCTTATCACGGGTATAAAACTCCTTCTTCACCTCAGTATCCTGCTCAAAAAATCTTACCACTCCATCTAACATCTCCTCCAGAGTACTCACTGGGATGCCATGATTCACAATCTGAAAGAAACCCCATGTCTATGAGGCTTCTTTCATTCCCTCAACCACCCTTTTGCGTTCATCACTATCTTCATGGATGCTTCCGAGGTCTATAACAGGAATACTGTAATCTTTACGGCCTAATTCTGAGACCCTCTTGAAATTATCAGGAGGAAGATGGAATATGCGAGGGATCTTGGTAATGCCTTCATCAACAAGTCCTTTCACACCAACTTTTGTGTCATCAAAGATTTGAGCTCCTTTACTCTTTCGGAATCTTCCATGAATATCTCTTCCTTTTCACTTGAACTAGAGAATCCCATTTTCCTTTTTGTTACAAAGACCAGATTTCAGTGTGCAAAACTTTGTCTTCAAACTGCACAAGACAATATCATCATGTGATGGAAACACCTGAAAGGAAGAAAAATAGCATTTGTTTTTCTATTAGATGCTTTGGTAGTAAAGATGTGAAAGTGACATATGTGGGTCCAAATACAGCAATGGTGAGGAGCTATGACAAAAAGTTGCAGCCATGCATAGTATTTTCTGTAGCTGATTAATTGGAGGAATGTACCACTTTTTTTACAGTATGTGGATAAGCATATGCTATCATTCAACTTTTTTTGCTTCAGTTTCTATCAAAACTAGTCATTTTACTTCTCATACTTGTACGTCTTTTTCTAAGTTTAAGGACCATAAGAAAGACTACTATCCTTCATATTTAATTTTTTCTTTTACCAATTGGTTTTGGTTTATATAGAAAGTTTGGTAGAATAAACTATTCATATCACAAACCATTTGTGTTATAATATTCAATCAAACCATTGTAACTTCTTTTTTAATTGGTCATTCAAGCTAATGACATCTACAAAATTTACATATTTAGTTTTATCATACAAACTCATTCATATAACAAAAAAAATAATAAAAGAAATAAATAAGAATGGAGTCAACAATTCTAGTGAAATTAGTTGTTCATAAAATTTGAATTTGTATTTTTTCTTGATTAAGGGATTTTAATTTTTTCTTTTTTTTAAGTAACTTCAATATATATATATTAAGAAGTAGATTTTAAGTCCAATTCAATCTCACAAAATCGACTTGTAAAATGAAGTTTGCACCTACTAATATATATTAAATTGATTTCATTTCTAGTCTACATGTGATCTTCAATAATAATTAATATATATATATATATATATATATTAGATAAAATAAATCTTTTTTAACTTAATCAATTTCATGTAATGCAGAAAGCTCATGCATTATGGACACTCCGCTATAAAGTTCAACATGGTCATTGGTTAATGGTCCCGTGTTTCGCTCTGTGTGTTTGCAGTATTTTATTCTCTTCTCGTACAAAGCATGCATTTGTTTAAGACTTTATGTTTAACCTGCTTCCTGCATTGGTACTTTAAACTCTTTTACTCTAAACTCCACCTTCCGTTCTTTCTGTTTTAGACAAGTTTTCTTTAGACCTTTCACTGATTTTGTGTTGCTGTGGACAAGAATATCTTGCTAAGAAGTTTTAGGCCCTTAATGGGGGTTACTAGTGCAAGTGAAAAGGAAGAGAGTTTCATGGAAGATTCAGAGAGAGAAAAAGAGCTAAAAGCTTTTGATGACACAAAACTTGGTGTGAAAGGACTTGTTGATGCAGGAATTTCCAAGATCCCTCGCATATTCCATCATCCCTCTGATAATTTCAAGAGGGTGTCAGATTTAGGCCATAAAGATTACAATATTCCTGTCATAGACCTCGGAAGCATTGATGAAGATCCTAGTGAACGCAAGAGGGTGGTTGAGAGAGTGAAAGAAGCATCAGAGACATGGGGTTTCTTTCAGATTGTAAATCATAGCATTCCAGAGAGTATTCTGAAGGAGATGATAGATGGGGTGAGAAGGTTTTTTGAGCAAGATGATGAGATCAAAAAAGGATTTTATACTCGTGATCTAAGACCCTTTTTCTACAATAGCAATTATAATTTATATACCACAGCTGCAACTACTTGGAAAGACTCTTTCTTCTGCAACTTGGCTCCTAATCCCCCTAAGCCAGAAGATTTACCAGCTGTATGCAGGTGCGTGTTTCAATGTTGATTTAACTCAAGGTAATAAGAAACTATCGTATGCTCCTGAACACTCTGTGATCTTGGTCTTAGTTCATCTCTACACGAAGTAGTCGAGTTTTATAAACTCACTATAGTAAATAACTATATGACATTTTTTCCCAAGTTAATTGTGATTCAGTGATTATAGTTCAGTAACATGTGTTTGATAATTTTACAATTGCTTAATAAGATAAAACAATGTCTAGATGCCAAGTCTAGGCAAATATGGTTAACCAAAATGTTCAATGTTTTACTTTCTCACTTCCTTTGCTTGTAGAAACATACTCGTGGAGTACTCACATGAAGTACTGAAATTGGGGAGTTTATTATTTGAGTTATTAGCAGAAGCCCTTGGTCTTGATCCAAACTACTTAGTTAACATTGGTTGCACTGAGGGGCTTTTTGCTTTTAGCCATTACTATCCTGCATGTCCTGAACCAGAACTGACCATGGGAACTGCAAAGCATGCTGATGTTGATTTCATTACAGTGCTTCTACAAGACCATATTGGTGGCCTCCAAGTTCTTCATGAGGACATGTGGATTGATTTACACCCTCTACCTGGGGCTCTGGTTGTTAATATTGGTGAGATTCTGCAGGTATGTCTTTCTATTTTGTTTATCACACTTCATACTTGTTTATTATTTTGCTAACAATAACAACTGGGTTTATATGTGAACTTCACTAAAGCTCTTTCTAGATAAATTTCTACACAAGTGGATTAGAAAAAATGTGAAAAAAAAAAACAATTTGTTGATTAGAAAAAATTTCTACACAAGATAGTGTTTTTTAAAAAATGAAAAGAATGTGAATATAATTAAACCAAAAGCATAGTTTGTTGATTTTATCTACAACATATATTTGATCATTTGTACTGAGGTAATGAGTATGACCAAGCCACCTTTAATTTTCTTATAACTTTCCTTTAACTTTTCTCATCATCAACAAGGCTAATGCAACAAATTCTGAATTCCAGCTTATTTCAAATGATAAGTTCAAGAGTGCTCAACACAGAGTGCTGGCTAATCCTAAAGGTCCAAGGGTCTCCATTGCATGCTTTTTTAGCACAGGTCTTCATCCAACTTCAAGAATTTATGCTCCCATCAAACACCTTTTATCTCAAGAAAATCCTGCAAAATATGGACAAATTTCAATTCCAGATTTTATAGTTCAATACAGAAAAAAATGTCTGAATGCCACATCCCCACTATTGCATTTCAGAATTTGACTACCAAAATATTGGTAAATTAAACCTTCACCTTAAATCACTACCTCTTTTTCACACAATATGAATTATGTTGTTGAATCTTACAACTTTCACAATAGTCACTGTGGTGGCCTGCATGTATATTCCTTGCTTCAACCTATTGTGCAAGTAATTTGATGATTCATCTCGGTTTTGTTCTAAGTTAATTAGGATTTTAGAGACGGATAGTTGATTCAGTTATTAAGTTAAATAGCAATAAAAAACTTAAGTAATGATTCATTTTTGACTGGGTAAATATCACTTTTTTGTAGTGACAATTTTCTTCATTTAACAACTATACAATCTTGATTTTTTAGTGTGAATAATATGGTTAATAAGTTAAAATAAATATTTTTAGAAATATTATTTAAAATCTTATTTACAATCTTAATAAGTTCAAAAGAATTGTCAAATTTACCATCTTATTTTTTTCCAATTAAAATAGATAAAAATATAACATATTAGTATCTATAAAAAATTATATGATATATTTTAATTTTAGATATATATTAAATGTGTATATATATATATATATATCCATTGTGTAGTAAATTTATCACTTGAAAAAAAAGAGGGTTTGTAGACAATCAAATTAAGTAAATAAAAAATGTTAAATCACCATAAATAGATTCTTATCTTAAGTTTATAAAAAGAGACTTGTCTTTCAATTTTCATTGTGCTCTTCTTCTTTCTTAACTTTTTCATAGACTCACCATTTCTTTCTTTTTCTTTTTTCTTTTCAATTTTGTTCTCCATTGTTACAAAAGCACTTCCTCACTCTTTTGTATATTCACTTAAGGTAACGAAAGAATGAAGAATGATATCTCTTTATTATTATTATCATTCTCTATTTGTATATTCACTTTCTAATATACTATTAGAAAGTTGTATTTATACGTGATTCTTCATAGAAAACGTGTATATGTTGTGATTTTTCTTAAATGCGTAATGTTTAAAATATTAAAGTGGTAATAACATATTTTCACTTATAATTTATATATTGTTGTAATATAATGTTATTGTAATAAATATTATAATACTAATAAAAAAGTACACTTATATTTTATATGTGTTTTCATGTTAGGGCAGGGAAAAAACTAACTAAATTGAATCAATATTAAATTAAATTTAACTTAAGTAATTGGATCTTTTTAAAATAAATTGAATTATTTTCAGGTGTAGTATTTAAAAATTCAACTAGGAAACTACTAAAATTGAACTAAGTTCTAATCTATTTTTAAATTAAGAAAGTATAAAACTAACTTTTCGCTATTTTTTAGTCTTTCACTTAGAATGCATAATGTAGGAGACAATTTGATCTCAATTTTCTTTATTTTTATCATTTTCTTTTAATTTTTCATTATATTTTATATTTTAATTTACATAACTGGTGAAAGAACGATATTTCCTTTTTATAACAATTATTTATAAAATTTAACTTAGTTAGATACTATAACTTACATCTAAAATAAAAAAGACTCATTGTATTATTATATGATAAAAAGAATATATATATATATACATATATATATATATATATATATATAATTGGAGTTTAAAGGAGACACATATATATAATAATAAAATTAGAGTTTGGAAAATAATGAGTACATTGTTATAGAAAAGAGTTGTTTAAAAAGAATAATAATATTTGATTTCAAGTCATATATATATATATATAAATATAATCATGAGTTTTGTTTGATTGTGAAAAACAAATTATATATATAAGATTTATTATAATTTAAATGATTAAAAAAATAAACGTGACTTTTATAAGTTATTATATTGAGTCTCCTTGTGTAGTTATTTAGAAACAAACCATTCTTTTTAATAAAATAATCACTTATTATGATTTTTTAATATGTTTACAATTATTTCAGGTAAAAAATTAGAATCATTAGAAGAGAAAGTATTTTTTAGAAAAAAACAAGACACTTGATTTTATTTTTACCATAGACAAATATATATTATTTTTTTAAGAAACATTTAAAAGTAAATATATATATATACACTTAATTATGACTATATATAGAAGTCATGTTAAGTTTTGTTTAATTTTGATTATTTTAAATATAGTATAGTATTTTATATCTGTATTTGTTTTTACAACAAAACAAATTTTCTTATTTTATATTTATATATATATATATATATGTCTTTTATTTCTTACATAAATAAGAGATAGTTTTGAAATAAAAATATCAAATTTGTTTGATTACATTATACATGTATTACTATATAATTAATTGATTGATTAGACTTGACTACTACTCTTCCTTGTTGATTTCTTTTATGTGCTGTTAGGTTTGATTTATTATTATGAATGGGATGGTGGCTAAAGAGATCTAATAGAAGGCAACTATCTAGTGGTGGTAGGTGATATAATCAATTGTAAATAAATATGTTTTCCAATCTTTATTATATTATAAGCCACATTAGAAATTATTGATCCAGTCATTTTATCATTTTATTTAGTTTTTTTAATTTATTTTCTTTGTTTATTTTATTAAATGTTATAAATATTTATTTTTTTGTGTTGATGAATAGTGAGATTTTAAAAATAAAGTAATAACAAAATTAATTTCATATATTGATAATATTTTAAATTTTTTTACTAAATTAATTATTTTATTAGTATTTATAATTATGTTAAAAGCATATTATATAAACAGATAAATGAGAGTAAATTAAAGTGATTTTTTTTTACTTATATATCTTTAACACACAATTAATTAACATTGCTTACTTAACACCCTCAACTTCCTTTAAATTATTCCAAATCTTACTCACATAATAATAATAATAATAATAATAATAATAATAATAATAATATCCCAATTAATAATATTTAGCTGAACTAAATTGACCAACTTTCACTCTCTCTCTCTCTCTTTCTCTCTAAAATATTATATTTCAGTTCGTGTTTCTTGCTTCATTCTCTTTCTCTATAGACTTCCCCATTATTCTCTCTCCGAGCTTCACTCTCTCCACCTCTGCAAAAGGGAGAAAGAAAATGGGGTTTTCCTCCTTTCTGGGTCGCGTTCTCTTTGCCTCCCTCTTCATCCTCTCCGCATGGCAGTTGTAAGTCACCATTTTCACAGATCTATCGGATTTGTTTAAAGGAATTCACTTTACACTTTGTTTTCGGTTTTTGAATGTTGGCTTTCGTTCTTTCCGCTTTGTTTTCGATTTTTGGATGTGGGTTTTTGTTTTCTCGCCTTGGTTTGGAGGATTGAATGTAAAGGCTGTGGCTTTTTAGGATTTGGAGACGCATTTTGAGTCCTTTTTATGGAAGCCTTACATTGATTAATGATTGGATTTTGCTTTCAATTTTAATGTGCATTAATAAATGGAGTTGTTGATTTTCTGGAATGTAGGTGTTGTCGTTGTAGATTGTTGATTGTTAATTGTCTTTTGAGCAAGGGTTTATAAAACGGGTTGTGACCGCAATTTTGGCCCAAGGTTAATGTTTTTGGAGTCTATGTGACTGCATCGGCAGTGTTTGTTAACAATATCAAAGATCGCGTTAAGACCATGCTTTTGAGTATGGTATCATGTTGAACTTTTAAGTGGTTTTTGAATATCGGTGAGAATCAATGTCATGTAAAATCTTGAGTTTCGTAGTTTTTAAGTTACTCGCTTGGATTCGTTGAGGATTTTAATGTTTGCATTAAGTAGTCAGACTTTGATGATATCATGTATGGTATAGAGCCTAAGCTTCTAGATCTAATAGTGGAGCCAGTTTTATGTGTCACGAAACTTCAGGTTTTGGTTATAAATGAATCTAGTAATGAAAAACGAGATAAATCCCGTGGTTTCCTTTACTGGCCAAAACCCGTTAATGAAAAACAAGATAAATCCCATTGTTTCACATGCTGCAGATCCTACACCAAAGACCAATATTAACTTGTTAATTGAAATCTAATTTGATTTGATTTTTCAACTTACTTAGAGGTGCATTACAGGGTTATGATATGTTAAAATGTCTTACCTATGTGTATACCTTGTTTGAAAACAACTCTAGCAAACAAAATGTTGGCTACCTTAAGAAATCATGGTTTGCTAATGTACTGATTTGTGTAACAGAATTTCTTATATTGCAAGTTCTAGTACTTTTGTGTTGACATAACGTTTATGTTGCAAGGTTTAATGAATTTGATGTCAATGGTGGACCCATTTCGAAGGAGTTGATTCCCAAGCTCACTGTTGTGAAGAAAAATTTGTCCTCCAAATTGGGGGTAGCACTACCAGATATTGATGTAAGTCCATGTTTTTATCTTACTATCCTTTTAGCTGAATAGATTTCATTATTTAGTACCCTTTCTGACTGAAATACTAAATACAGGCCCGGCAATTCATTGCTACTATCATATTTCTCAAAGGGGTTGGTGGGATTTTGTTTGTGTTTGGCAGCACATTTGGATCTTTTCTACTGGTAAGGGCAAGGTCTCTTAGTTTGTATTGTGAAGAAGTTGCCATTCTTAATCTCAAGTGTACTTTTATAGTTCTTGTCATTGTTGTGCTTCAAATGATTACAGATCCAGATTTTTTTTCTCTTTTGTAGCTTCTGTATCTAAAGGCTTTTGTTGTTGTTATTTTTGTTATAGCTTTTACATTTGGCGCTTACTACCCCACTTCTGTACGATTTCTACAACTATAGACCTGGCAAGCCCAAGTATAATCAGCTGCTGAGTGAATTCATGCTGGTTTGTCTAAAACTTCTTTGACTTGATGTCTTGCTAATTGATGGTTTCATTTGTGTGAGAACGTGATACATACGGTTGTGGTTACTTTTGATGGCAGAACACGGCACTTTTTGGGGCATTGCTATTCTTTATTGGAATGAAGAACTCAATTCCCAGGAGTCAGCTCAGGAAGAAGACCCCTAAAGCTAAGACAGTTTAGAAAAATAGAGCAAAAGTATTAGTTTGCCAGAATGCTAAGTTTCGGCATTCAGTATTTGATCTTCAGCTGAGTTTGGAATAGTTACTTAGACTTTATTAAGATTATTTTGTTTATTTGTCAGATGGACCATATTTTGATTATTGGCATGCTTCCCTTTTACTTGCAAAATTCTATTCTACTCGGTACAAGGAAATTATGATCAGATTTGATGATCAGTACTTCATGAGTAAATGGATTTCCTTTTTGGGAGCAGAGTGAAAATTCTTACTAATGCCACTTCATATTGCATGATTTTAGTGCAGTTCAGTATAAATCAAACATGATGCCGAAGATAAAATTGAACAAATAAATTGTAAATACTGGAGAAAATTGATTTTGGACATCAAAACTTTGGTATAGTTTCTAGGAGTAAAATTTGCTTCAAATTTGCCTTAGCTGTATAATTTATTCTTGGAATTCAATTGCAAAATTTTATCTTAACTGAATCTAGTGAGGGATTAAAACGAGGTGTTTATACATGAGAAACAAACTGAATCCCCAGTGAAGTGTTGTTGGATCATCATGTGCGATGCCATTTTGATGGAGACAAGAGGTGGTGTCAGCATAGATGCCACCTACCCATAAATTCATTCAGTCCCATTTATGGAACCACCAAATAAATTGAGCTCTTGAAGCCACCAACCCATATGGTCATTGAGGAATCAAGATTGATCGTTTTTGTTCATGATGCTTTTAAATGAAAAGAAAAGGTTATCTAATAATGACAACAACCAGCTATTGTACTAAAAAAAATTTCCTCACCGAAGTCAATAGAAACACTAAGTATGATACAGTGGATTTACTCGATAGAATCTCATCTTTCTGAGAGATTATATGGAATAGATTTATCATAGTATTAAAAAAATCTCTACTTGATAGATAATCAAGTTTTATAAAAAAAATACGAATGTCACAAAATCATAAACATAATTTCAGACCATTATGTAATAATTTGTCTAATTGACATAAATGAGCAATTGTTACTGGCAATCTAATTAGGCTCAATATTTTATTGTTCACATGGATCCTCTATGACAAGTCGAGATGCCAAAATTTAAATTAGGTACAATTATTGTTCACAAGATTCCCCTACCCTCATGTGACCAAGTAAAGATGCAACAGGCCTTAATCAAAGTGCAAGATGGAAAGTGGGGATGGCAAAAGTGAAGTGGTCCTTTGGTGGAGTGCTATGCAGAAAATTTTCTTTCTTTCTGCAGGTGGTGGCAGAGCTTTTTCATCCAATTGGTTAGATGGCAGATGAGTGTGATTTATATCTAATATTATATTTCTGCGTAGTCTTAGATTCAACAGAGTACAAGCACAAATTTTACATACGCACGCATATTTTACACATTAAGATATCAAATCAATATTTTCGCTCCTTTAAGAACTAAATGATCATTTATTTACATAACTAGATATCAAAACGGTTGATTTAGATTTACCCTTTTCTTCAATCTCATACTCTCTTGTTGTTTACACAATTCATTACAAAACAATAAATTCATGATTTTTTTTTTCAAATCTTGGAATCAATGTATTTAGGTGTTAAACCCAAAACATGACACACTTCAGGATACAAACTCTTTCTGATTTCCACATAAGCCTCCCCAACCCACTTCTTTCGTGCCAACTCCTCCCCCAGAAGCATCGCAGCCTCGACGGTACCCTCCGCGCTGTCGTGCTCCGAGCGCACAATCCCCATCTCCACCGCCTCCTTCGCCCTCACCTTCCTTCCCGCGAGCACTACGTCACGCGCCGCCACGACCTTTGCCCTCATGACGGCGGCGAAGTAGTCAGGGAGCGTGATGCCGAGGTCCACCTCCGGCATGTAGAGGACGCCGCGGTCCCCGCGCATGAGGACGTAATCGTGCGCAAGGGCGAGAACGGCGCCTGCGGCAGCGGCGTGGCCAGAGACAGCGGCGACGGTGGGGATGGGAAGGGAGAAGAGCGCGGCTAGGACGGGGCGAAGGGAGTTCGACATGCAGCGGAGGCGGATGCGGGCAGCGTGAGGGTCGGCAGCGGCACGAGCCCAGTGGAAGTCGAAACCGTTACAGAAGAATCTGCCTTGCCCGGTGGTGACGAGGGCGGAGGCGACGGTGGCTTGGGACCTGACTTGGGCGAGGGCGGCGAGGATGGAGGAGAGGAGTGTGGGGTTGAGTCGGTGTTGTTCGTCGTTTTCGTTTGTTAGGGTTAGAACGAACAGCGATCCTCTCTTCTCCAACGTGCACATGGTGCTACTATGTGAGTGTGAATATGTAAGTGTGAGTAATAATTATATGAGATAAATAATAAATAATATACTTCCTGTTGAAATTATAAGCTTGACAAATTTTAAAAGAAAATAATTTATTTATTTATTTTTTATAAATTTTTTTTTATTTTTATTAATTATTATTAAATAAATTAATTGAAATTTAATTAAAAAAATTTATGAATAAATTAATATTTTAATCAAATGTAAATTGATTGAAATTAAAATATAAATTATTTTAAAATTATTTTAAAATAATTTAAAATTAAAATTATTAATAATTTTAAATACTTATAAATATTTCAATCAAAATTTTAAATTTTTATTCAATCATATATTTAAATTTTATTTTAAAATTTTAATTAAATTTTTTAATTCTTCTTAAATTATAAATAGTTACGCTCAAATTTTACTATAAAATTTTTAATTTTTGTCAAATTATAAATATAAATACAAAATTAAAATTATATTAAATTTTAATAAAATATTAAATCATAATATTAATATATAATAACAAAAGATAAAAAGTCAAAATTAATAAAAAATAATCTTTAATTTTTATGTTTAATTTGTTTTTATTATTTAGTATTAATATAAATAATCATATGATAAATACAAAAATATATAAAATCAAATAAAATTATTAAAATTTTAAAACAATTTTTATAATAAATCTTAGAATTTAAAGAGAGAGAGTATAAATATAAATATAATATGAGTAATAAATAATAAATAATATATTAACAAATGAAATACTATATAAACAATTCATTTATTTGATTTCTTTTACCAAATTATTTACTATAGTAATGATAAACATTTATTGGTAAATAATTTTATATTAAACTCTCATTGTAGAAACTATCCCATGTACACAATTCATTCTTTGACATACTTTTTCAACCTTCCTTGCAAACTGTTCATAATTAATTTATATTTATTACACTATAATGTAATAAAATATAATTATAATTTATACTTCTATCATTATATTTTTTTAGATACTACTAAATTAATATACGAATAATATGCTTGGATAATTTATAAAATACTTACAAGGAAAACGAAAAAAAAATACAAATATTTTTTCAAATATTAAAATTAATTCATGTGTAAGTTAAATTTAGTTATTAGAGAATCTCTTGTTATTTCCTTTGGAGAAATTTAAGAATTACATCAGTACTTAATAGCATTACTTAAATGTATTAATTCATTTAACTTTTAAAGTAATATATATTTCTATTACAATGAAGATGACAAAAAGTCAATTTTAATTTCTTTTATGGTTTAAATATATTTTAAACGAATGAAAAAACAAAAAATAAAACTACAGAATCAAAATCAAAACTCATTTATTTTACAATAAAAATATATTAAAATTATTTCACATTTACAAAATTAATTAATTTAGCATAGAGACTAACAAATTATTAATTAATACTTAAATGCTCCTTAAAAGCATGAATTAACAGTGGCAACAACAAAATTACCAGGGCCAAAGTGTAAAACAGTTTGGCGCCACTGAAAAGCCCGCCCTTCCTTCACCCTCATAAACAAAACCCTTTCTCCTATTAGCTCTACCCTCACTGTGGTAGTTCACTCTTTTCCATTTCATTTCGTTTCTTTCTTTCTTTTTCTTGTCATTTTTCGACATTTTTCTATCAATGGAGGAAGAAGAACCTTCCATAACATCGCCACTTCCAGGAACGTTATACAAGTTCCTCTCCCGCACTACCAAGTCACCCTTCGCCGCCACGGCTCTCACAGTGGTCCGCTCCACCACCAGTAACGGCGGCGCTCGCGTTCTCGCCGCACCGCCAAACCCTAACGAGAACGATCCTCTGCATGAGGAAGGACAAGGCGAAACCGGCTTCGATGTTTCTTATTTCACCGCACCGAACAAAGAGCAACAACAACAACGACCCAGGCTTTCGTTCGACGAGTTTCTCAAGGCCACGAACACGAAGGTCGCGTCCAAAGGAGAGGCTCTGAAATCAATGGCGCCGATGGAAGAAAAAGTAGATGAAGAGGAGGAAGGCGAAGAGGCCGAATCAACTCCACCGGTTCAAACGGTGCGGAGAGTGTCGGAACCGGTTCGACCGGTGCAGAGAAAAGCGGTTACTGATGACGTGGAGGTTGTGGAGGTGCGCAAGGCTGTGGAGAAGAGAAATATTCCTAATCTCGAGGACGGGGAGTTTCCCGAGGAGGCTGGATGGTTCTTGCTTGGGAGGAAGGTTGAGATTGCGGTTTCGACGGCCAGAGGAGTGAACAGATTGGTGGACAATGAAATCGTTCATTTCAACTTTCCCCTTCCGACTTACTCGAGGAAGTCTCAGTTGATCGTTCGTGTTTCTACCAAGCGTTCTGGAGAGGTAGTTGATGTCATTGATTGTTGTCGAGGTTGTTATATGTTTGTATTTGTGTGTGAGTGTATGTTTATACGTGTCTGCATGTGTGTATGTATCTATATGTTTATACACGTATCCACACGTGAGTGTGTGAGCGCATGTGTGCATGTACATATGTATGGACGTTGTATACATGTATGTATATGTATATGTATATACATGTAAGTGTTCCTGTATATTTACGTGTGTATGAGTGCTCCCTTAGTCCAGTGCTAGCAGTTAGCCTCTTTAATATGACTAATCAATGTTTGAATATCAATATTTAGTGTCAAAATTGATTCAAGAGTGATCGATGTTTGATGGTGCCGTGTTGTTGATTTGGCGTCAGGTTGGTAGGATGCCAATGGAATGGGCAAAGATTGTGATTCCGCTTATGCGCTCTGGAAAGGTCAAGGTTCGAGGCCGATGCATTGCTGCGCCAGATAAACTGGAAATGATGCAAGAGATTATGCTTTTAGTGAGGTATAATCTTTATAGCTGTTTGCTGATACAGATAATGTCACTTGAAGTATTTTGTGTATTCATTTGGATTTGTAAGTTAAAATTGTATGTGTCTGTTGGTAGCTGAACTGTTGAGTTTTTCTTGCAGCTTTTATATTCACAAGTCTGTTTTTGCTGACCGTGTTGACACCTCTTGGAGGCTAGAGGCTTGTGGTAAAATTGATGATACTATTTATCCACTTCTTGCCCTACTAAATATGTTACAGATCAAGCCATGTCAAAAGGCAATCTACTCTCCTCTTCTCTCTAATTTTGTTGTTGTTTTTTAATGATGTGTCTGTAATCGGTGGTTGCTACATTTAACCAGGCAGAATTCACGCCAGAAGATATAGATTCTCGAAAGCGGTTGCTCTATCCAAGTGTACGTGCTACTTCCTTCCTTCCTCTTTTAATGTATTATAGCTTGCATGATTCTGTCTAGGATAGTGCATTGGATGTCATTATTGTGAATGTTACCTGATCCTGTAAGCAATCTCTTCGTGCAAAGACGCCTAATTTTGCTGTTGATGCTAACAGGCTGAGTCAGATGAAGCTGCAGCATTGCCTTTGATCAAGCGAAGAAAGGGCGGCGAGCCTATTCCAGAGCAAAACAATGACGAACAAGCTCTTTCAGAGTCAGCTTTGAACAAAATTGTTGGAGCTGCAGAAATCTATGACTTGAAGGTAAGGAACTTTGAAGTGTTTTAAGTTAAAATATATATCTCTACCGTCACTTGTAATAAATTATTTTGCTTCTGGTATGTCTTTAGGAGAAGGAAGCCCCAAAGACACTTATGTGTAATCTCAAGCCTTACCAGAAGCAAGCCCTGTATTGGATGGGTGAAATCGAGAAGGGAATGGATGTTGAGAGTGCAGAAAGAAATCTGCATCCCTGCTGGTCAGCCTACGCTATATGCATGGGGTAAAGTACTAATAGAAAATTATTCAACAACCGTAATTGGGGTTTTCTCCTCAATATTTATATGCAACTTAACTTTACTTGCTTTCGAGCAGAAGGACTATTTATGTCAACATATTTACCGGAGAAGCTTCAAAGAAATTTCCCAAATCAACTGAGATGGCTAGAGGAGGAGTGAGTTTGTTTAAGGCCTTAAATTTTCTGAAGATTAAATCATTTTACTCGCTTACAAAATTGGTTTTATTTATTTTTTCAACTTTGGCTTCAGATTCTAGCGGATGCAATGGGACTTGGAAAGACCGTTATGACAATTGCTCTGATACTCAGTAATCCAGGCAGAGGGAACTCAGAAAACAAGGATGCAAATAATGGATATGATAATGTTATCGGAAATAAAAGAAAGAACGCTAACGCGATGAATAAACTCGAGGGTGGCACTCTTATTGTTTGTCCCATGGCTTTGTTAGGTCAATGGAAGGCGAGTGTCCTCTGTATTATATCATTGAGAAGAAAATATGCCTTTTCGTTTCATAATTTAAATGAGATACTATAGTTGACAAGTATTTAAAATCCGCAGGATGAGCTTGAAACGCATTCAAAGCCCGGTAGTATATCCATATTTGTTCATTATGGTGGCGGAAGAACCGATGATCCCTCGTTGATCTCAGGTCATGATGTTGTCTTAACAACTTATGGTGTCCTATCAGCTGCATACAAAGATGTAAGGAAATACTCCTTTATATTTTTTTCCATTTATGTAGTGAAACTTCTTTATATTGGGTTCTCTGGCCTTTGTAACCAGAATGGAGATAATAGCATCTACCACAAGGTCCACTGGTACAGGGTGGTTCTAGACGAAGCTCATAATATAAAAGCCCATAGAAGTCAGATTTCCCAGGCTGCTTTTGCTCTCTCATCACACAGCCGCTGGTGTCTAACTGGAACACCGCTTCAGGTTTGTCTTTTTAATTTTCAGGCGAACATTATTTGTAATCGCATTATAATTGCAAGGTTGAAGAACACTATTCCACGTACAATGTAATTTCCATCTTTCCCAGATGAAAACGTTCCCTTCACCTGTAACTTGGTTCTTTATTATTAGATTCGAGCCTTGTTTATTCAGAACTCACCTTTCAGTACCTTTTGTGAAATGTGATGTCTATTGCAGAATAGCTTGGAAGACCTATACAGTCTCTTGTGTTTCTTGCGTGTTGAACCTTGGTGCAACTGGGCATGGTACGACAAGAATGTGAAGCTAACTTGTAATTCTCTTATTTGGAGAATCAATATTTATTTTGTTATTTGAAACATGTGTACAGGTGGCAGAAGTTGATTCAAAGGCCTTATGAGAATGGTGATCCAAGATCTCTGAAGTTGGTCAAGGCCATTTTGAGGATGATAATGCTAAGAAGAACGAAGGAATCGAAGGATGAGGAGGGAAGGTAGTGATTCTCAGTTCACTTGAATTGTGCATTTGTTGCAACTCAAATCTATATTTTAGTAACCATGTCATACATGTTTTCCAGGCCTATACTTTTCCTGCCTCCAATTGATATTGAATTGATTGAATGTAAACAATCAGAATCTGAACGCGACTTCTATGAAACCCTTTTCGAGAGATCTAAAGTAAGTTTTGTGCCACAGCTTCTGAATTGTGCTTAAAAGACCGTATAACAGTTTGTTTCACTTTTGTCGTTTTTCATGAAGTCAGTAAATTTGTTATTAGTATTAGTAATTGTTCTCAAGCATTGCTTTATCTGAAACTAATTAATATCTTAAGCACTTTGGATTCCCTGCTGGTTTTAATATGATTGGCGTGTTTACTGTCTCATGACTTTCATTATCCAATTGTAAACAGATTCAATTTGATCAGTACGTTGCACAAGGAAAGGTTCTACACCATTATGCCAATATTCTTGACCTTCTAATGCAGTTGAGACGCTGTTGTAACCATCCGTTTTTGGTTATGTGGTAGGTGTGGCAACACACGTTCAAATTCTCTTACATGTTTGCCTTACCCAATTCTTCTGCTTCTGATACTATTTTCCCTCGTATATGAAGCGGAAGCGGTTCCCAGAAGTATGCAGACTTGGGCAGACTCGCAAGAAGATTTCTTCAGTCTAATACTGAATCACCCGACGAAAGCAATCAAGATGATCCACAGCAGCAAGCAGAGCTGAACAAACTTACAAGAATATTACTTCTAAAATCTGCTTCGTCGAACACTATCCAACCCCGCGCATACATTGAAGAGGTTTTGGAGAATATTCAAAAGGGCAACATTGTAGAATGCTCTATATGTTTGGAATCTCCAGAAGATCCTGTGTTTACACCATGTGCTCATAAATTTTGTAGAGAATGTCTGTTCAGTTGCTGGGGCACCTCAGCGGGTGGCAAATGTCCAATCTGTCGTAAATTGCTCCAGAAAGATTATCTGATCGCTTGTCCGTCTGAAAGCCCATTCAAGGTCGATATTAAGAACAATGTGACCGAATCTTCGAAGGTTTCAAAGCTATTCGAATTCCTGGAACGTATTCTGAACTCGCCCTCGGGTGAAAAGAGTATTGTCTTCAGTCAGTGGACTTCATTTTTTGATCTCTTGGAGAATCCATTGAGGCGGAGAGGCATTGGCTTTTTGAGATATGATGGGAAATTGACGCAGAAACAGAGGGAGAAAGTTCTGGATGAATTCAATGAGACAAGGGAGAAAAGGGTAATTGAAATCAATTTGAACTATTTATTATCCATTTCAGTTGAAAATATCGCCACTGAGTCACTTTATGTTACAGGTTTTGCTGATGTCGCTAAAGGCTGGTGGTGTTGGCTTGAACTTAACTGCAGCCTCGAATGTTTTCATTATGGTACGCTATGCCCATTTCCCTTCTCTCCATTGTTTACTCTGTAGAACAACTTCAATCTTCTGTGTTAATAGTGTTGTAAATGTAGGATCCATGGTGGAATCCTGCTGTTGAGGAGCAAGCAATAATGAGAATTCATCGCATAGGACAAAACCGAAGAGTTAAAGTAAGAAGATTCATTGTCAAGGTTAGCCAATCCATTTTTTCAACTTGCTTTTAAACACATACAAAAGCAAATGCAATCATGCATCCAATCGATATACCCTTATTGCCGACCTCCTAGTTGGTCAAATGTTTCGGATTGGACTGGGAATATTCAAAGTCTCTTTTTTTTTTTTCTTTTGCCAAACGACTCCACTTGATCTGTTGTTAATTGATAAGCCAACGCTTCCCTTATTTTTCCCTGTTTTTCCTACCAAATGTTATGGGTTACCCCTTTGATTATTTTATTTTAAATGGCTTTGCCTTGATATAGTTCAAATTTGTTCACTATTTTATTGCTTTCATACCTTTTTCTCCTTGGTATTTTCTCACGTTTTTCACAAGCAGACCCGCCTTTTATCCTTTTGTCGAGTGAGGGAGACTTAAACTTTTCTTGGTTAGGTTTAAATTCGCACGTTGTTTTGACTTTATTTGTTTCGTATTTTTATCAACTATGGGAAGAGTAAATGGGTAATGTGTGAACTACAGGACACTGTGGAAGATCGATTGCAACAAGTGCAGGCCAGGAAACAAAGTCTGATATCTGGTACCCTAACCGATGATGAGGTTCGATCTGCTAGGATCCAAGACCTCAAAATGCTATTCACGTGAGATAATTTATTTATTTATTGAGCCTCGTGATGTCTTGTCAAGTCTTTTTTATCTAGAAAGCTAATTTTGTATATAGCTTTTTGGATCCTTTCTACAGTTCAAGGCTTCTTTTTCTTTTGTACATACTTAATTTAATGTTATAGAGCTAAAAAAGAAGCCCGCTGCGCTGTTTTGTAAATGTTGAGGCTTTAGTGCTTCTGCTAAAAGTGTTTACTTCCTTTTGCTCTTCCCTGTCTGTTTTTAGACAATCCTAAACAAGTCATACAATTTTCTGATAATTTATCATGTAAAAGGTAAATCAATAAAATACAACTGCACCTTCTTTTTTCCATAGCTACTACTGCATACAAACGAAAAGAAACAACGTAGTTCCTATAGCAGCAAAAATGGAAAAGCTTTTGTTAAAGATTTGTTGAAAAGATGAAAACATATTAGGCCACCAAAACATATGTTGACTTTATGAACCAATCGATTGTTCACTCAAGTCTTTTAGTTATGTTTTCTTTTAAGTAAACATATTTTACATTTATTGTAATTTCATTTTTTTTATTTTTCAATGACTATTTTCATGTGTGTAGTTATCAATTTTGTTTTTAAAATTTGTAAGCCCAAATATAATCATTAATTTACTCTTTTACTTCGAAGAGTTAGTATTTATTCTTTTTTTGGTTTATTTTAAAATCGCAGTACAGTTATTCATTATATTTCTGTACACCATATTATTTAGCGTAATTATTTAGTACAATTGTGGTCTCCAAATATATTTTTTGTTGTCAATCGCAATCATTCACTAACCAGATACGTTAGTTGAGATTATTTTTTAAAATCACTTGTCCGCAACTTGATTTCGACAATGCGTCTTTAAGTATCGTTAGACATGTTTTAAATACACGTTTAAAGTGAAAAAAAAACACCAGTTTAATCACTTTTGTCTCCAAAATAATGACAATCTTTTAGAAAGTAAATATAGAGTTTTTGCTTTGATTCTTTCATATTTATGCCCTTGTCTTACAAGTACTTTTACCTTAATCTACAAATGGTTTATATTATTTAAATTTTCTACCAGCACATCTATTTTCTAAAAGTTGTCGCATTTTAATGAATCTTCATGCAAATATTCATACATTTTAAGACAACCACTTGGGGGTGCATCTAGTGATAAAATGTTAGAAATGCTTTTTTGACAATTTTTTTTATTATTTAAATATTGAAAATTATAAGATTATAAAAGAGAATTATTGAATAAAGTAAGAGAGCAGCTACATTTTGCAATTTTTAATAAATTTTAAATAATGAAAATATTTGAAAAACTTATGGGAAATGTACCTTGTAACATTTTTGTTGTTCAAATTAACCAACAAAACATTTGGTCACTTTCATAAAAAGAAAAGCAGCATGGTGCAACTGCCACAACAGAAGGGCGTGGGATGTAGGATGAGAAATTGGACGAAACTGACAGCTGGGCTGGCTTAATTTTCTATGCTACCATAAATCATTTTCTGTTTCCTTTCCTAATTTCAGTGTCTATGCAAAAATTAAAGAAAAAGAAACCTTTCAGATTCTGTATATATAATTTTATTGACATAACATTCTGATTGAATTTAGGATTCATTGTTAAATATGTACTTATAAGAATTTGCTAAACACTTTTACTGTAATAAAATTGTTGATTGTCCTCGTTATATGTGTAAAAACAAACTTTTCTATTCAGACTAATGAGTGGAGATTATTATGAAGGTAGTCTTATCTTCATTTCAGTCAAAATTAATGGTACAAACCTTGTATTCTTATGAATAAAAAAATATAACTTCTTTTTTAGGATTTCTTTTCTTGGTAATATAATAACTAATTACAATAAAAAGAATATTCTTTTTCTTAAAACTTGTTTATAGCATAATAAAAACTATTTTTTATTGAAATATTTTGGAATTACATTCTTTTTATTTTTTAAATGTTTAATAATTCTTTTCAACATTGTTCTCTGACTTATCTTATTTTTCTTCTCTAGTTCTTTTAAGATAGGTTCTTTAAGGATTTTGTGCTTAAAAAAGTTTTCAGTAGGTATTGGAATAGACTCTATTAATTTGATGAAATTTTCTTATTCTGAAGATGGAGAATAAGTGGAAAACATTTATGTGTAATATCCTGAACGTCTCCATGAATGAACATAAATTTAAATAATTTTCTTCCTCTAATCCTAAAGGCACATGTTTTAGATTTAATACTATATTATAGTTTCTGGTCACAATACTTAATTAAGTTAGTTATACATTATTTAAAATAATGTAATTTTATTATCATATCATTAACATAGACTTTTACATTTTTATGTCTTTTAAAAATTTTGTCTATCAAATGTTAGTAGATTATTTTTACGTCTTTTAAATTAAACTACATGATTTTTAAATATATTTTTATAATAATAGTTTTTTTTATATATAGTGGATAGATATGATAAGATATGTAATTTTAGCATCATGATTTTATTTTATCTTGAATATTCATATAAAAAATTTAATATTTTGTAATCCAAGATTCAATTTACAAGTTTATCTATATTTGATGGTAAATATAAATTTTTAGGATAAATTTTATTGAAATTAGTATAATATTAATATATATATATATATGATATTTTTTTAAAAACTTTTTTATCGTTACTATAATTGTAAGTCATATAGTATAATATACTTTTCTAGTAAATTTTGTTTCACTTACTTTACTTGTTTTCTCATCTATTATCATTTTTCTTCTTCTTCTAACTTCTATTCTTCTAGGTCACCAACGTGACTTTATGATACACAGACAAATGATTACATATGAAGTTAGGATCTATACTTGACATATTCGACATGCAAAAAGGTAAGACATTAGCATGTATGATGTGCTTCATCTCAACTAGCATTTCTTGATTGAGATCTCCATTAATATAACTATATCTCTAAGTTTGATCATCAAAGTAAACTTTGATTAACTCATCTACTAGTGTAGTTGATTTTTTAAGGAATCGGTATGATCTATATCTTCTTTATTTGATATCTCTTCAACAACAAAAAAATACATGTCATCTAAGACAACTTTTTCACCCCTTTATTATCTATTTTTGTGGTAGTTGTATGTGAAAGTCCGTTCTTTCTAAGAGGAGAAGGAAATATTTTCAAGCTTTTGGATAACAATTTACATGTTTTCTTCTATCAACCTTGGCGATGATGGAAAGACGAGGAGTACAAATCACAAATCCTAGTTGATCTATGGTAAGTTCTTCAAGTAAGACACTATATGTTTTGTCTCAAAGGTGGTGAGAAGGTCAACATATTCTCTTGTGTTCACACTTTTCCTCATAAACTAGTTATGTATAGCATTATCGTAGGGGATTTCAAGATTTAAAAATGTTGACCAATGGAGAATATCAATCAAGCTTAGTCAATTAATACCTTTTGTATTGTCTAATTGGTAATTTTTAGTGTAACCGCCACCTTTATCATACAGAGAAAGTGGTGAGAGAACAAAATGGATATCGTCCTAGTATTCTATTTGGGAAATGATATTGACATCAAATTCAAGACAAATGAGAAAGTGAGTGATAAGTCATGTGATTGATTGTCACAAGTTGCTTTCACAAGATCAAATTTCGATTCTTATAACTCAACTTCGTAAAAAATCAATTTTTGGTTATTATAATTCAAACCTCCATAAATGATCCCAAAAAAGTGAAAAATTCTTATAAAAAGACAACTTTATTCATCTATCTCTTGTTAGATTACAAATACATCTCTTCTAAAGACTAAATTTTACATTAATTCCCACTAAGTAGTTTTTAACTCTCACTTCTTACTATGTGAACATGAATGATTCACCATTTTATGTTCTCATGTGATAATTAACCTTGTCATTAAGAAATAATACAATTACATAGAAAACCTAAAATGATATTACCCTCCTAAATTATATAATTTTTTCATTCTTAAAGCACATTTATCCTCGAATTCATAAGTACTTCCTTTAAAATATATTTATTGAGTTAAGAAGTCACTTAGGCAATAACACCTCCCATAAGTCCAAACAAAAATATGATTGAACATCTAGAATTGAAGTTTGATACCAATTAATAAAAAAATGAAAAAAGTAATCGTTTTGATATTCAATTTGAAAATAAATATTGAAGTCACACTCAAAACAAATAAAAAGGTAAATGATAAATAGTGGGATTGATCATAATAGGTTATTCTAATAAGATCAAAATTAAATTTCTTATAACTTAAAATTTCATAAAACTTAAAAAAAAAATTATTATTTTTTCTTCCTTAAGAAAAAGAATAGACACAGTTAAAACCACGTAACATATATATATATATATATATATATGTTCAACTTAAAATAATCTTTAGAAAAAGAAGAAGTAAATAATAAAATAATACAACTTAAAATAGTTAGTTAAGATCTATACTAATATTATCATCAACTTCTTTATCATGAAAGAGACTAATCAATGCAAAGACTAACCTTATTATTTTCAAATTAAATTTACGGGAATATATAAAAGGTTATTTATAAAATTAAGTTTCCAGTCACATGCATTATTAATATATTTCTAAAATTGTAAAACTTATCCGTCTTTTTATAGTTTTATTGTAAAATTACATTTTATTTTTTAAGGGTACATCTTATTATTTTAGAGTATCTAAAAATTATTAACTTTTAAATTCGAATTTAATCTTGTACCTCATTTTTATTGTATAAGTTTTTTGTTTCATGCAAAATTAAGTTATAATATGAAAAAAGCATAGAAGAGATAGCAATATAATATGCATTTCATCTTTGCAACTAAATAGAAAATAGATATAAAAATTGAACCATCAATAAAAATCAATCTGAACAGATTTAAATTAGACGAAATTGGAGTGAATTCAATACTATATTTAAATTAATATAATAGTTTCATAATTTAATTAATAATTTTAAATCTGAGTTAAAAGTACACGATTTATGTTAAATATTCTGTAATAGTCTACAAGACTAGAGCATATCTGAGTTAAAAATTATTTTAAATAATTTTTTTATAAAAATTAACAATCATATCATATTCCATAATTTAATAGAATATTAAAAAACTATAAAAAAGAAGAAGAAGCTATCAATACATTGTATTTAAATTTTAGTTTTTTTTTTCAGTTTTAGATAGGAATTTAAAGTTGAATGTGACTCCTTACCTACTTGACCAGTCAAAAGCACTCCTAATTTGGGTTTATTGCTCGTCAAGAAATTGAAAGTGGGACCTTAATGTCACCAATTTATAACTATAAGAAGTGTCAAATTAATAAACATTTTAAATATAAAACTTTAATATATATATATATATATATATATTATATACATATATTTAAATTAATTATTGTGTTTTTAGTTCCTAACCTTTGGAGTCTATCTACAAGTTAAAAAATAAATTATTTCTCAAGCTAATTGCAGTCCTTTAAATTTATTATGAAGAGATAAATTTATTTCTCAAACTGTCTTAATTTATTCCTTCAAATATAGAGGCTAATAATTAAATCGTTTTATTAATTTTTATACATTATTTTTTTAATTTAAAGAACCAAAATCAAATTCATCTTATATTTCAAGATTAAAAATATAATTAAACTAATAAAAAATCATAAACCATGTTTCATATCCTAATACATAGAATATTATGGGTAAAAAATTATTGAAAATAAGCATTTCACTAAAAATTATCAGTAAGATTTTTCGAGGATGATTACCTATTGAGATGATCTAACAAAAATGATTTGAATTTATAATATATAGTTATTTAAAAGTTATTTAACAGTCAAGGTTGAACCTCCATGTAAATTGTCACAAAATTTGTCTTTATTTATGAAAAAAATATTTGATTAAAGATTAATTATTAACAGCTACTTGAATAAAGTATACAAATGAAACCATGTAAAATTATTTTTAATAACCTATATTTAAAGAGTTACACCATTGTTGTTAACATCAACTTCTTATTATTTCCATTAGAGAAAGCATATGCAATATGAAGATCAAAATTTATCATTATAGATTATACAATTTAAACCTTTTTTATTATTGAATAAAATTGATAAAAAAAACTAATTTTGTGCATGCCTAATTTTTTATTTAACGAGTTTCACTTAATAATTTAATGACTCATTAATTTGCGTAGAATTGAATTCAATCTCAGTAAAGACTTACTTTTTTTAGGTTCTGATTTAGAAGTTAAATTCGCTACAAAAAAATTAATTATTAATAATAATAAAATATTAGTAAAATAAATGTTGCTCTCATTCCTTTTATAAACAAATACACTTATATACGAAGTTATACTGAATTATGTTTATATTATTTATTATTTTATTCTTCTTATTATGATATATAAGTGAATAATACAGAATAAATATTTTTAATTAAAATAAACAAAAAAACTTATTATATTTCTTTATAATTTTCCAATAAAATAATATATAAGAAATGCTTATGGAAAACGGTAGAAAAACGAAAAGCATATCTAAGCCGAGCCAAACGCCAAATAAGATGAATTCATAAACCAAATTCAACCAAGCCGAGCTGAACTAAGCCGAGCTGGTTCAATGATTTACGTTTGAGATTCCGAACGTGTGCACCGCACGCCCCTCTATTTATACCCCTAAACCTTCACCCATCGATTTCTCTCTCTCAAACACCACACTACTCTCTCTCACTCTCTCTCTCATCGCCGTCATTCTCACACGCGCCACCGTCTCTATGGCCGATTCTCACCGCCCACGCCGTCAGCCTAGCCGCCTGCAGACCCACGCGCCGTCGTCGCTTCAGATAAACCGCGTCGTCCAGTGGAACGTGGCGATCCCGCTGCTCTCCCCGCTTGCCTCGTCGCCTCCCCCGCCCCCTCCTCCGCCTCAGAAGGAGGAGCCGCCGCAGCAGCAGCGGCCGCCAGAGAAAATCGTCTTCAAAAAGTGGCAGCATCCGGCAGCTCCGTTCTGCTACGAACCACCCTCGGTGGTTGCACCTTTCGTTAACGTGTGTAAATAATTAAGAAAAAAAAAAGTTACATTTGATTATGTGATCTAACATGTTTCCATTTTCATTTCCAATTTGTCATGTACACACATATATATACACTCTCATAGTAACTAATAAGAGTATGACCTAGTAATTTTTTTTTCTTTCGATTAAATAACAACTTTGTGTTTTTTTAATTCCTAAAAATCTGTAACTCTGCTTCTTCAGTGTTTTTTTTTTTCTTAAATTTTCTTCAATCATTCATTTTGACTACAGATTTGGTTTCCTTTAATTCTCAATTTGTGATTTTTTTTTAAAAGCCGTGTTATTGTGGATCGACCTTCAATTTTTTACGATATTCTTTTTACATTTTAATGATTTTTTCGCCACATTTTAAACAAATATTATAATTTAAACTAAAACTAGATTAAATAAAAACATAAAAAATTTACAAAGTTAACAATTGTCGATTTTTTTTAAAAGTGAGATAAAATAAAATGAAAGCAATATCTTTTTCGAGATTTTAGTTTTTATGTCTTAATCAAATTTTAAATTTCCGTACAGTTTACGTGTTTTCGTATATTTTGATCTGCTTTAATTTTAAATTTAACATATTATTAAGAAATAATTTAACTGATTAAAATGTAAAAAATTAACAAAATTGTGAACCTTTTTAAAGCAAAAATTAAAGAATGAAAATAAATAAACTAAAAGCATAGGTAAGAAAAATGAGATTAAAATTAGACTGTAATGTTATTTAGTAGAAGAAATGTATATGTGTGAAGTAACCCAATATGAATATGATAAAAAAAGTTATAAAAAAGTAAAAAGAAAATGGTTTTTAAGTCTGAAATGAATTGGTATTTTATATATGCAGTGATTGAATTGTTGCTGTTGTGTTGATGAGATGGTTTGAATGTTGAAGATGACGATGATGAATCGTGTTTGGATAAATAGTTGTCTATATTTGACATTTGTGGCTCTGAAGTTGACACCTCTTTTCTTCCCTCTTTCTTTTTTTATTTATATATACTGTTCCTTTGATTCATAAAGTGTCTTGTTTTTGTGCAATTTCAGATCAAGTAATTTTTTTCACAGTATTCCTCATTTTCTTTTCATTTTTTTTACATATTTGTGGCATAATATGTAGAAATAATCAAGAGAAAATAATAATTATACAACGTATTTACTAAGCAATTATACTTTTTCTTGTTAAAGAAAATATTTATTATTCTAACGTTAAAATTTTAATAATATTAAATTTTCTTTGACGTCATTTAATGTTTTATAAAAAAAATTATTTAGATGAATATATACACTGAGTACAAATATATCTATCAAAATGAAATACAAATTTTATATTCATTATATGTTAAACACTATACAAATTTTATAGTCATTAGTTTTAGGTCTCATTAAACTTATTTCGGGCAAGTAAATATGGTTGTTTCAAGTTTCAATGTTTAAGTACTTAGTCCAAAAATGTGCCACCAAATTATAGGACAATCCTACAATCACCTAGAATGTTCTTTGTTGTGTTGGAAGGTCATTAGGTCATTTTGGTCGGAAATATTGGATTATGAACACATTCATTAAGTACAATATCACCAAATTATATTGAAAAGAGGAATATTAATTTTTTTTTAAAAGATGAATATAACTTCTACCAATACATATTTAAAAAGAAAAAAGTAAAATATTTTTTATAAACTAAAATTAGGATAATAATAAATCAAAAATCATAATCTAAGAGAAAATGTATGAGATAAATTCTAAAAAAAATTACTTCATGAAAAGAAAACATTTTTTTCTGTTTTTTTAACTAATATTAATGGAGAAACTTGTTTAAAGAAGTTTTTTCATCAAACAAATTTCAATTTTGCTTTGAATATTTCCCTTACTAGTGTTAATTAATGCCAAACATACACAATGTCAAATTCAATATCTCTTGTTTAAGCTAAAAATGCTTACATTATCAGCTAATTATTTTATATTTAGCAATTTCAAATTCATGAAAGTTTATGGAAAATTAGTAATATAACAGTTTATTCAAAGTTAAATTCTTGAAACTGATATATATATATATATATATATATATATAAAGAGAATGGTTTGAGTTTGAGCATGAATGTAACATTGGTGAGTTTGTTTTGGCAAATTGGTAATGCATGCTAAAGTAATTCATGGAATGAGTGTGGCTGATATGCAGAATGACACAAAAATGAGCTTCTTCTCACAGATAAGTAATTTTCTGACTAAAAATTATTAGCAGCAGAAACAGGAGCACAGTTTTTGTTGAGCAGATGCATGCAAACATAGAAACACCTATTTAATTTATGTAGCCCTATGTGGCATGTGAAGTTCAGAGCAAAGGTGACAGAAGAAGAGTCTCTACTACATCATGTGAAGAAATGACACAAGTAGGACAACAATTTAATGATGCCTATTGCCTAGGTATATGTCATTGCTATCATCACACTCACACTCACACTTACTTACATCTGTCTTTTCTTCACATTCATCTCTGTTTCTGAGTTTGGTAATAAAATTTGGACATTAAATTGGTAAGAATTTTGTTCTATATATAATTTATAATTCTGTTTATGTTCCATTTAAAAAGGTCATAAAACAAAGTAAGGTTAATTATGATTTTGAAAAGATTTTTTTGAGTTAACTCTTTCTTTTTCCTTGATATGAAAACAATACACATTGTCTAATGGAGACAATTTTTTTCCAGGTGGTAGGACCACTGTCGGGAATGGATCCACTTGTAGGATGGTACAAGCTTTAATTTTTCAATAAAATGCATAAATATAATTATAAACCATTCTCATATTTTGGAATATAGTATAAAAATTAATTTATGATATAAATATTATCCCATAATAAATTTATGCTGTGAAGTATTGTCATCAGATTTTGAATATTTAAGTAAAAGTTTTCTGTATAATTCATCTGCATGTAAAATTGTGAATTTATATTTTTAATGTAATTTTTTACATTCTATTTGTGTAATTATAAGTTTTATATGTAAATTTTACATATTATTCACAACTGCTATATTTTTTTATTAATTATCATCAAGTTTCCTTGAATAAATTTTTTTATTTCTATTTATAAAATATTATTTCTATTCATCGAATATTATTTAGTATAAATAAATTCCTATATAAATAGATACTAAAAAATTGTTTATTAATATGTATTTACCACATTTATTTTAAGTATTATTTAGTATATTTCTATCACTTAAATTATAATGTGATATATAATTAAAGGATTTTATTGAATAGTTATTAACAACATAAAAATCTCACTTAGTTATTTCATAATTTTTTGTTGTGTTACATTATTTAAAAGAAAATTACAATCACTTTTATCATAAAAAGATTTAATCACTCACAATTTATATTTTCTACTTTTGATTTAATTATAATATTGAGTAAAATAATATTATTTTTATTTTAAATAAAAATTATCTGCCAAAAAGACTTCTGTTTTAATAACTTCTTATATTAATAAATAAAATTTTAAATTTATTTTATTTTTATTTTGTTCTTGTCTTTTCAGATTTTGTAATAATTCAAAAAATACATGAGAAACTATTTTATTGTTATGTTATAAATGAATTTACAAATACTAGTAATACATAATATTATTAAATTATCTGAATGTTTTTATTTTATTTATAGAGCATTATATTTTTCTAAAATATGAGTGTTTTAATGATTTAAAAAAGAAAATGTTAATAAATTATTTTTAATCTTAAATATTAAGTGATGATATAAATCTTTTAAATATTAGATGAAATAAAAATATCAAATTTTTAAATTTTGAATAAATATTATAAGAAAAATAATACATTTTAAAAGTTTTACATCTTGTTTCATATAATCTTGAATAAATAAAGAAAAAAAATATTATAAAATTTAATTTAATTACTTATTCTAGAAAGTGTGAATATATTAAAATAAAAAATATAAGAAATTAGTTTAAATGTTCTAAAAAATTTTACATAATTTTATTCTATGGTTGTCTTTAGACAACTGTTATACTTTTTAAATTTTGAACAAAATATTATAAAAAAAATAATACATTTTAAAAGTTTCACATCATCTTGTTTCATATTATCTTGAATAAATAAAGAAAAAAAACTATTATAAAATTTGGTTTAAGAAAAAAAACTATTATAAAATTTGGTTTAATTACTTATTTTAGAAAGTGTGAGTGTATTAAGATAAAAAACATATGAAATTAGTTTAAATATTCTAAAATTTTTTACATAATCTTATTCTATGGTTATCTTTAAACAACTGTTATACTTTTTTTCTAATTTTAAAATTTTTACGTAATATTATATTTTGTATTAATTATTTTTATTATAATTATTTTATTTTACTATTAAAAGAATTATTTTTCTCAAATAAAAATGTTATTATTTTACTCAAAGATTAAACAGTGAGGTTAAGGGATTTTTCAAAAGAACTGTTTTATTTCTCTAATGGGTCCATGTAGTGATATTTTTGGCATCCCTTAGTATGACAAGAAGTATAGGAGTATCGAAGGAAAAAGAAAGAAAAGAATAGAAGATAGAAAATAAGATCACTATGTACGAAGTTCATCAAGTAGCTGTGCAGTCAAAGACAAAAAATAGTGTAGGCACCAACTTTTGAAGACACAAGATTGTGGAGATTGATCCCATTTCAATGGCCAAACTTAGAGATTCCAAAAGAAATTAAAGAACCAAGCAAATATTCTCAGACTTTCTTTTCTTACTATTTTTCCATTTTCTTTTCCAAATTATGCACTGTGCACTATCAATTTTCGCTCTCTTATAACCTGTGCTTCTGTGGGCACAATTCTCAAAACTGTTGTTGCATCAGTTACTCCTAAGGTTTTTGTGTTGTTGATTCTGAAAAAGGTTACTTTCCACAGAACAGTGATGATGTGTGTGCTGTTATTCAAAGTAAAAGCCGTAAGAGAGTGCATGTGCACGTGTGGTGGAACAATTGACTTCAAACTTAGGAACATCACATATGACATGATAAATGTGTTGGACCTACTTGTCCACTGCTTCATGCAACTAGATTTCACCTTTATTTTTTAAAACAAAATTTTAACTTTGTAGAAAAAGATTAGTAGATTCAGAAGATATTGATGAATATTTGTTTAAATATAATATCAGTATGAATAATATGTGGATCCAGATAATTAACAAGTAACAACCATAAAAAAAAAAAAAAAGACTGAATTCAAATGTGGAAAATTGGAAAGAAAAGAAAGGGTCAAATATTCATAGCAGCAAAGTTAAAAGAGCATATATTCTGCAATCTTTAAAATTGTTGTCACTTTTAGACTAAGTTCAAAAGTTTTCATAAAATTTTTATGTGATATTTTTGGCATCTTTCTTATCTTAACTTATTTTTTACATATTTATCATGTTAGAATACAAGTATAATGTTAAAATTTTATATTAGGTAAGAATGAATAAGTTAAGTACCAGTGAGAAGACTTATAAATTTATTGTCTTAAGGTTTAGGTTAGAGGTAGTGTCATAAACACTTGTGTGGTTGTGTTTGTAGCTTATTCTCCTTCCAGAATCTTTCAACACACCATATTATTTTGTTAATCTCTCAACACACCATGTCACCTGGTTTAGCTGGATACATATTTTTTTTATATAAGTTTAGTTTGGATTTATTCTTTAATTTTAATGTTTTATATTATTCACAAATAAATTCGTTTTCTTTGCTATTGTTTAAATATGTTTTAGTTTTTAGAAAAAAAAACATTCTTGTCGTAATCTTTAGTTTGGGTATATTTTTTTAATTTTAATGCTTTATAGTAATTTTTTTTTATCTTGTCCCGTCTTTGGCAATTTATAGAATCTTTTTTTCATGCACCTCAGTGAGAATGTTAAAAAAGTTTAAGTTGTCCATAGTTAGATTTTTACATTACAAAATTTGAAAATATATTATAGACGGTATAATTTATATTATATTTTTGAATCCGTAAATATATTCAATATTTGTTATCTATAAACGTATTTCAGATTATATAATTAAAATATATTTTTAAATCTAGAAATATATTTTAGATTTTTTAATTATACAATATAAAATTTATTTTAAAATATAAAAATGTATTAGAGGTTTTCAAACTATGTAAAACATATTTTGAAAAATAAATTTTTAGATTAACAATTCATAATATTTTTTATTCATGGACAATTTGGAATTTTCCTTCCCCTAAGTAGCTGCAGGAAGAAAATACAGGAGTGTTGAAAGAAATTACCCGAATTTTTATTAGTTCTAATTATTTCGGACCAAACCTACCTTTTCTATGTGATCTTCAAGTTTTGCTAATGAGGTAACGTAGTTGGGCTCATGAGCCCAATACTGTAACTTTTTTTGGCTATTTCTTGTAACACCTTTTTTGCTTACATACTTTCTCCATCCCAAAAATATCCTATTTTAACTTCTTTTTTTCAAAATGACTTTGTACTAATTATTAAATATTTCGAAACTTAATTTTAAAATTGTATTAAGTTCATTTAGAAAACTTAAATTTGAAAATGTTACATTCTGTAAACTTAGTTTCCCGAAGTTTGTTTTTGCCATGTTTTGTTGCTTGAAGATGCAACCATGGGCTTCAAACTTATATTGGGCTATGAAGGGGTGCCAAGGCCTCATTGGAATCAAATAGTGCAAAGGGTAATTCTTTATGTACTTCCGTCACTTCAAGTTGCATTTCCAATGGACAATTGAAAAGAAAAAAAAAATCCTAAAGGTAATTGCACCCCTCAATGCTTCTAAATGTTTCATTTGTGTTAATCTAAAAGCTATTTAGTCATCTTTTAATTAGTTATGTATTTATTTTTTAGGATTTAGGGTTAATTTGACAAATTGGATTGTGTAATCTAAAAATTAAAATTATGTTTTAAATTATACAATTTGAAAGTAAAAAATTTAAATATATTTTAACTTATAAATTAGTGGTAGTAAATTTTTCTTTCAAATTCTATAATCCTAAAGTTTAAAAATGATTTTCAAGTTATATCATCTAACAGTCAAATTTTTAAATACATTTTTTTTACCATCTAAAATGTTACTCAATTGTAGAATCTAAAATTAACTCATGACACTTAAAATAATTTTTTTTTTAATATTATACAATATTGCTTTAAAATATGGAAGTGGAGGGAAAGAATCGTTCTTTTTGAAAATGGATAGAAACTTAATCTCAATTTTCAATTATTATAGTTTTTTCTATTTTCTGAATGATACAAACCTAGATTCAACATAATATTTGAGGTATCATTAAGAAATCATTTAATTAATTAAAATATAAAAGAAAATATATGTATAAAATTAAAAGGTAGAGAAAGATCACAAATTTTTTAAATGTTTAAATTAAAACCAGGAAAAAAAATAGGACCCTGAAATTGTATTTTAACCAAATTTAATATTGTGATATCCTAAACACAGTGTAACACCACAATAAGCATTTATTTTATTCTACCTTAGTATTGTTACATTAATATTTGTCCAAAAGTTACATTAATATTGTTTTATCTACCTTAAAAAACCTTTTCATTTTGTTTTTATACCATATAATTGGTACCTGCGCATTGACCCAAGGAATACGAGTGTTGTACTAGTTTCTTAAACAAATTTTAACATTAAATTGGAATATATAACAAATTGTGTTTTGTTGCATAAAAGTAAATTAAAAGAAATGGGAAATTTTAAAATTGAGAAGTAAATTATGAAAATAATTTTGGTGAGTTCACTTTAATTTGATATGATTTATCAAAATTTATGATATGAAAAAAATCTAGTGTTAACAATTAAATAACATATAAAATCGACTAAATTCAAGTAATATTATTTTTTAAAAAAAGTTATGTAGATATTGATTATATCGTACACAGTTGAATCAATAAATTATGAGATCATGTATCTTTATATATAAAAAAAAACTAAAATTTATGTAAGAAAATTTGTGGAAGAGGATTTATGAGATCACCCTTATCCTCTTTGTGTCCATGCTCCACATATCACACTGCATGCTTGTAATAGAATTAAATGTATGTTCAATGATTGATTATTTTTTAAAATTTAAAATTATATTTATCCAAATGAAAAGAAAATGACTTGCTATGTCTAACTTCTAACATGTGATTTTGTTTTGTTTTCTGAATCATAAATATTTTTTTATAGTAACACCCATATTCAACCTAAATAGACCAACATTATGTTGGTATCAAATTTAGGTTTTTTTTAAGAAGGTTTTGAAATTAAGTATTGTGGAGAGAAGAAAGTGATAGAAAGAGTATTTCTAGGTGTATTTTTTTATATTAGAAGAAAGATTATGTTGGGTGTTGTTAAAAAAAAAAAGACTAAAATTTAGTTTTTCTTGTTTTATTATATTTTTTTGTTGTTTGAGTTGTTGATTATTTTTCTTGTGTTGTAAATGGATATTTCATTTATTTCATTCAAATTTTTATTACTAATAAAAAAAATACAAAAAACTTGTAAAACCAAATGTGGATAAGAAATTCCACACTTTTTTTTTCTGAAAATTGAATGAAAAGAGAATTATATATTGGAAGTGAAGTTTCTTTAATCTCCTTTTGAGGAAAAAGGAATCGAAAAGTGAAAATAAATATGATTGAAGAGAGTTTTAATTCTTAAATTTATGTATCTATGCATTGAGATGAAGAAGAAAAACACAATGATGAGAGACAAAAGAAAGTGAAATCTAACAGATTTTGATAAGCTCAATAAGTAAAGTCAGCTTCTCTTTCTTGACAAAACAACTTTATTATTCCAATCTTAAAGAACAACATGGTCCCATTCTTGTTCCCCATCTTTTAGGGTTTTCCTTTTCTTTTTCTTCTTCTTATTGCCACTATTCTATCTATATTTATATCGTTTTCATATGCCCTTTCCTTTTTCAATTAACAGTTAGATACTAATCCACCACTTAAATTCATTCAAAGTATGCAAGTTTTACTAAATTTCATAAACTTTACTTATTTTATCATACATTTTTTAAATTTTTATTTGTATTACTGATATAATATTAAACATGTGATTAATTACGCGTTCATAAATAATAAAAAATGAAAATGAAAAAAAATATTGTTTTTATTACTAGACTTTGCAAAATTATGCTTTCTTTTAAATATACATACAATTAAATTTAAATGCATTTCATCTCTCTAAATAAGACATTTTTATACATATTATCAATAATCAATGTAATAAATTCTAATTAAATATTACCACCTTTTAATATTTACATTAAGCATTCTTACCTCTCCCTCTCCAAGCAAGTATTTTTCATATTTGCAAGTTCTGAACTCAGTATTCTTCCTTTTTCAGGTTTTATCCACAATTTGCTGAGAACTAATTCAAACAACTAATTTTAGAGAATTAATTTCTTTGACAATAATTATAACCGGTTCAATTAAAAAAACAAACTTGTGTTCAAGGACTCAAATTTTAAAAAATAATACTATAGAAACCTTATTAAAAAATGGCAAATAATAGTTCAGGATTTACAAAATAATTTAAACTAAATATTTTTATTTATAGATGTGATTTTTAAAATAAATGTTATAATTTGTGTGTGTGTTTTCCTTTCTACTCTTAGTTTTCGTTTTCTGTCATCAATTATTACAACCATGAACTATGCAAGATACATGCATTGAAATTTAACCTAAAAAATTATATAAAGAAAATACTTATTATTTTAATAACTACCTTTGTATCAAACCATTAATTATATCCTTTAACTATTCTTAAAACTACTTGCTAAAACAATCCACCACTACTTATATTGTTGTTATCTTATTTTCTATATTTTATTTCACGTGGAGCTGATAAATATTCGCACATGAAGATCAAACTAACATAATTTTTCTATGTAACCTAAGTTTTCTTTATGTTATTTTATAACAAATTTGGACTCTTAGTTTATTATTATAAAGAGTATATTGCTTTTAAATTTACATATACATGGAAGTGATTATTAAGATGGATAGCACGAGAGGCCACATGATGAGAATTTTCACTACAAAAGATAAACAAAAGCTCAAAAGAAAGAATGATCCATGATTACTCAGAAAAAAAAAAGCATGGAGATTGTATTAGGTTCATCTTTCTTTTTGTCACTATCTGGTTGCCCTTTTGCAGAGTGAATATCCATGTTAGTGAAGGGTTTATTTTGGTTTTGGTCACCAAGTAAGTGAAGTAACCTTTCCCAATTAATAATTAATATCTACTAATTAATAATAATAAAAAAATAATACAATGCCACCAAATCCCACTAGGGCAAACTTTTTTGACAAATTTCCCTCGTAGGGTCTTTTCCCAAATTCATTATTTTGTTTGGTCACTTTTCATCGGAAACACTATTCTTAACAAATCAAAACCACTCCAATGTCATATAATGTAGGCAAGGGCATGAACTGAAAGAGACAATAGATATCTTATATTTTCTTTTCTCCATTTTCACATTACCATAGTGCCATAATTACACTAATATTTTATTCTCTTAAGATTTCTCAATTCATCTCGTGCATGTTTTCTGGCTGTGGAAAAAGAAGAAGAAAGATGTTCCATTTGAAAAAGAAAAGGGAAATCGAAAGGAAAAGTTGGGGAAAAGAAAAAGTGGATGATATATGTATAATGTTCAACATTTTTCTTATCTACTACACTAAGCAAAACGTTACATATACTAGCCTATTTTCTATTTGTCTATAGTTTTAGAGAAAATAAAAGAAAAAAAAATCAATGCACCCTCTATTTAAGCTTTAATTATTTGTTTTATTTTTTTATATATATGTAAAATTAGTCAAAGTCACGATATTATGATAATTTGGTCTTTGGTCTAGTAAAAATGTAAGAATAGACTAGATTTTCTTAGGAAAACTTACAATCTAAGTCGTTTACATTTTATTTTATAAAATTATTGAAATTAATATACATTTTATAATTTATATTTAATATTTTCATAAATTAAAAGTATCGTATTATAATAAATATTTAAAATAAAAGGTAACCAAATAAGCTAAAAGGTTGAACTTTTAAAAAGGATAGAGCAAACCAAACCAAATCGAGAAAAATAGTGGGTTAATATATGTTCTTAGCATCTCTTGCATCCAATTATGTTCTTAGCATATATCTTATATCTTTTTGTAATATATATATATATATATATATATATATATATATATATATATATATATATATATATATATATATATATATATATATATATATATATATATATATATATATATATATATATATATATATAGTTGATTTGAAATTTGAAAGAATTCAAATTGAGAGTATAAAAATAATATTTTTTGTTAGAAAAGGGAATTTTAACTAAAAAAGATTCTAACATTAAACCCTAAACAATGTAACATTTGAAACTTATTTGGGATCAAATTGACCCACCTTTTTTTTTCTTCTTCTAACATGGAATGCATAACTATAGCATTTTCCAAACATATTTCTAACTATCAAAATAATATTTTTTTTCTTTGTTCTTACCAAAATATGTATGACTTAGTACCATATATTCATTCTTCTAGTTTCCTCCCAAAATTCCTTTTTCATCATCTCAAATTGACATGCATTGTTTGGACCAAAAGTCACGTCTGATCCAACGTTAATGGTTTGTTTGTTTAGTTGGATTAGAAGGATGAAGAAAACACCATTACTATTCATGGAGAAGAAGTCAAATTTTCCATAGTTGGTGCCCTAACTTCTCCCTTTTTGACCCTAATTATTTGTTTTGTCAAACTACTTTTCCAAGTTCCTTGTCCGTTTCAATTCCTCAAATTTTGGGAAAGCTAATTGCTAATTACTATCATTGCATAAAACTATTTCAAACCCTAAACTTTATTTATTAATAACTATATGAGTTGAGTTGACAAAGTAGTTAGATATATCTTACATTCACATGTTAGGAGAATATACATATAATAAAAAATTTCTGGTTGATTCCCGTTGAAAATTTATTAGACTAATACACTTTTGAGAATTTCGTTGCAAAACTTAAAAAGTTATTTAATAATGTATAATTTATTTAATTACATTTTTTTAAAATTCAAACAAGACGAATAAAAAGTAGGTTGAGAAAATAGCCACTAAAAATCAACAAATTGTTTTGAACGAAAATCAGTCATGAAATTTTTTTATAAACACTTTACATCAATGTTATGACGATGACCTAAACAAAACTTTGAAATTTATAAAGGATTTCTGTATATTTAAAAAGTGATAATAAATTCTAAAAAGTTGGGATACAATATTATTGATGCAAAATGCGAAATATCTACTAATTTTAGTAATGATCAATATTTTTTTTTTGAAAAAATAGATTAATCATTTTAAGTGAGATGTGATATTTTTAGCCATTTTTTTTGTATTTAGAAGAATAGAATTTTGAAATTCTATTTAAGAAATTCAAACTGGATTTTACTTGCGTCAACATGATGATTTATATTGTTAATATTTGAAAGAATTTTTTAAACATGTTAAGTCATTTTTTATGTATTAATATATACAACCATTTTTATTTTTTTATTTTCAATATTAGCTTATTTAAATTTAGTTTGAATTTCGAGTGTAAATTTGAGTCTCTTATTCAATAAATAGATATGGAGAGACGGTATGCCTTGATTCGTATAATTCATTTCCTATACTTTTTCGTTTTAAAAATCTGATATTTTTAATTATTTTATTTAATAAAATGAAATTCCAATTAATTATGTCATGTTCTTATAGTTTTGCATACTGATATGCATAAACTAACTATTATTTAACAATATTGATAATCTACTGTATATCTATATATATATATATATTATAGGGAAAAATGTTAAACTTAATAATTGAATTGCATATAAATTTGTACAAGTTTTTTAGTGAAATTGAAAGACTCATAAAAATAAATTTTAACACACAAATTATAAAATGTTAGTAATATACAAAATATTATTTACGTAACTTCCCCTAAAAGATGAAAGACATTAGATTGTCTTGTACCAAGATATTCCATTCACTCTACAAATTGCTATAACATTAGAATATGACTCATTCAATAATTTCAAATTTGGCATATAATAGTCAAAGGGGTTACATATCGTGAGCCACAAATTAAAATCCTGAGTCCAATGAAATTGTATCACCATTTCCTCCCAATGAAAATTTTAAGTAGATCCTAAAATTTCTTAGTTTATGACTACTTTCATTCTTGACCAATTTTAAGCAAAATCAAATTATCTCTTGCACATATAAATTTCCATGTTTTGACGAGTAAACGAAAAAATCTTGCTATTTTGAGTTTCATCCAAAATAGATTCAAGATTTCAGATACCTTAAATATTTTCATAATTAGTAAATAGCAAAATATTAAATGTTTTTGTTTTATATGTTTTAAGGTATATTTTTTCAAATTTTTCATAAAATATACGAAAGTCAATAAAGAAAAGTATAATATTATTCTTAAAATTAGTGTTAGAAAATAATAAAAAATCATTAAAAATATTTATTACTTCAAATGTATAGAGATATCTCTGTACACAAATGTTTATCTTTCTATTTTAATAATTTTTTTACTACAATTTTTTTAAACCTCGATATCCTTAATGAATGCTATTTATGAAGTATAAACGGAACAATCAAAGTCAATCACAAGGTGATTTTCTTAAAGAATTTACTTCAAAACCTAAATTTTCAAGATATTGAGATTTATTTAGAGAATTAATATTTTTTAATAAAATTTCAATGCTTACCCACTTGAAATCAAACTTCTAATCACATATTTAAGGATAAGATTATCTTATTAATCATGTTACACTCCATGATTAACTTTGTAAAGAAATATTACAAAATTTCAAAGATGAAAAATTATAATTTAAAAAAGAGCCACAATCTAAAATAAAAAAAAATACCCATTTTTTTACACCTATAGACATCATGACAACTCTTTCTTCTGTTAAGCATTGAACAAATCAAAAAGTATAGTAGGAAATTTCGTGAAACAAGGTGCATTGTTAAATATAATTTGCCCTGTTTCTAATGAATGGCTTAATTAAAAGGCACGCATAAAAAAAATGGAAGAGAAGAGGAATTGAATGAATGGAGCAGCTACAATGCTTCCAAATTTAAAAACCCCTTTAGTCCACATTCCACTTTCTAAAATTCTGATACCACTTTTTGAACACCAGACACCAATCATCAAACAAACCAAACTCTCACACTTCAAAAACCAACACAACACAACACTTCTTCTCTCAAACTCTCTCTCTCTTGTTATTGCTGCACTGTTCAATCAAGTACACCCATCATCTTCCCTCTCCTCACGCCTGCTATAGCACTCAATTCGTGGCGCATGCTAGTAACTAGCAGTAGTTTTAACTAACCCTTCTTCCCCTTGGAACAGTTTTCAACCTTCTTCTTCTTCCTCTTCCCATCATGCCACACCTACCTTTCTTCTCTCTCCCCATGTTTTAACTTTCTTAAACACCCTCTGACTTCTCCACTACCTCTTCCATTTACATCATTTCATTTCCCACCCTTGGTTATTTATCAACACCCCTCTCAAACAATTCAACCAAAGTTTGCAACTTTGATAACCCTTTGGCCTTTTCTTCTTCTTCCTGTTAATGGGTCTCTCTCCAATTTCCCTCACAAAGTTTATCGGTTCTGGTGTCTGAGCTTGGGCTTTCAGTTTTCACTGTTCTATGCTCCCAAAGGTGTAGCCTTTGGGGGTGTGGAAGTGGGAGTGTGAGAGTTGTTTTTAGTGTTGGCACACCCCATTTTGAAGAAAGTGTGTGTGTGGCTGCAGCTATGGTTGCAGAAGCTTGGATTGTAAAGATGGGTAACCAGGTAAGTTCAAATCTCAAGCATGCCCTTCTTCTCGAAACTTTGACGAAGAGGAAACAGAACCACAAGAGGTCAGAGACGAAAGAGACCATAGGTATTCTTTCTTTTGAGGTAGCAAATGTGATGTCTAAAACTGTGCACCTCCACAGGTCACTGTTGGAGTCTGAGATCTCAAAGCTTAGGAATGAGATCTTGAGCTCAGAGGGTGTTAGGAATTTGGTGTCCTCCGATGAGAGTTATCTCCTTGAGCTGGCTCTGGCAGAGAAGCTTGAGGAGCTGAATAGGGTTGCTAGTGTGGTCTCTAGGCTGGGGAAGAAGTGCTCTGAGCCTGCCCTGCAAGGGTTTGAGCATGTGTATGGGGACATTGTTGGTGGGGTCATAGATGTGAAAGAATTGGGGTTCTTGGTTAAGCACATGGAGGGAATGGTGAGGAAAATGGATAGGTATGTTAGTGTCACCAGGAATTTGTACAGTGAGATGGAGGTGTTGAATGAGTTGGAGCAAGCAGTGAAGAAGTTTCAGCATAACCAGCATGAGGAGAGTAGGAGGGCTTTTGAGCAGAAGCTCATGTGGCAGAAGCAAGATGTGAGGCATCTTAAGGATGTTTCCCTTTGGAATCAGAACTTTGATAAGGTTGTTGAGTTGTTGGCTAGGACAGTTTGTACCATTTATGCTAGGATTTCTGTGATCTTTGGAGAATCCGCTTTGAGGAAGAATACCCTTGGCCTAGGCATTGGCCTTGGTGGAGGCTCGCCGGCATCACAAAATGAATCCGGTTTTGTGTCTGGAAATATTAATGTTCACACAAGTTCAGAGACGTTGAAGCGCAACCAGAGCAGGAGAAATCGATCTCATTCCGGTTCGGTTGGAAGAACGGCTGCAGCAGAGAGAAGGGGAACTACTAGTAGGCCTCAGATTGTTTTGAGGAGAGGTGATTTAGCGCCTCTCCGACCTGAAGATTTTGGTTTTCCATGTGGAACAAGTCCAGGGAGACTTTTCATGGAGTGCCTGAGTTTGAGCAGCTCAGTTTCAAAATTTGATGATGCTGACGATGGTTATGTGGTCAACCGGGAGGACCAACATAGTAGCTGTAGGAGTGCTGGGATAGGGAATAATAGTATGAAGAGGGAGCATGTTTGCTATTCTGGTATTCTAAATCATGCTCAAAGTGGTGTTCCTTTCACTGGAGATCTTAGGCAAGTCAAGTCTGGTGTACAAGGTTTCTCTACATTAGGTCCCAAAAGTAGGTTAGTTGTTTATGCTCCTCCTTCCACACTTGGAGGCTGTGCTCTAGCATTGCACTATGCCAATGTCATAATTGTCATTGAGAAGCTGCTTCGCTACCCGCATTTAGTTGGTGAGGAAGCAAGGGATGATCTATATCAGATGCTACCAACAAGCTTAAGGCTATCCCTTAAGGCCAAACTGAAGTCCTATGTGAAGAATTTGGCCATATATGATGCCCCTCTTGCCCATGATTGGAAGGAGAATCTTGATGGGATACTCAATTGGCTTGCTCCACTTGCTCATAACATGATCAGATGGCAAAGTGAGCGAAATTTTGAGCAACACCAAATTGTTAGCAGGACAAATGTTCTGCTACTTCAGACATTATTCTTTGCTGACAGGGAAAGGACTGAGGAATCAATCTGCCAACTTCTTGTTGGGTTGAATTACATATGTCGGTACGAGCATCAACAGAACGCGCTGTTGGATTGTGCCAGCAGTTTTGATTTTGAAGATTGCGTGGAGTGGCAATTGCAATGTGGAGGGGATTCTTTTATCAATTGAGTGCATTTTGGATTTTAAAATCTTCAATATGATTGTGAGCATTTTCTTGATTTTAAATATCTTACGAGGATATCATCTCAATACAAGGATATCATCTCAATACAAAATGGAACTAAGAACTTTGCTCTTTGAGGATTAATATTGTTGAAGACTTGGAAAGCATAATTATATTTATTTTACAATTTGACTTGCGCAGTGGATAAGCAGTCATATTTATAAAGGGGCACAGAAGTTCATGCTGAACTTGTATATATTTTTATGTACAGATTGCTTATTGCCTAGAGCATGCTTTGTTAGAAATGTTATCATGAATAGCACAGAAACAAGTATTGGTTTCTTAATCTTTAAGCCGGTGTTGATTTGTTGGTGCTTGTATTTCTATTCTGGTTCTGTATCGCGACCAAGTCATAAGGTCCAGTTTTCTTGCCTGTAAGTTCATTCTCCCTTAACTTTTCTAGGCAGTTCATAGTGCCTATTCAAAGAATGAATGCATACTGAATCAAAAATTGCTCTCTTTTGCTTAGAAAGTAGTGAGGAACTTCCCGTCGTTTGAAATTTGCAAGATAATACTTGTTCTTGTTATAGACCCTTGAACTAAATCACAAATATTGGTAATTTTGTTTGTTGAATCTGCTACCTTTGAACACCTCAAAGCTGAGATTGTGTCTTTTATAGGCTAGATTTCTGTTACTCTTCTAGAAAAAGCTCTCTGGAAATTGAACATTAAATTGGCAGCTACTTTTCACAATCATGAAAAGATGCACGAACAATAATTTTGCCGAGATTCTATGAATTTCTTTCCCACTAGAAAGAAGAAACTGGAAACTCCAACCTTGTGAGATATCAAGAATTTTGTACATGTTAGAGAATTGGCTTCATTCTGCTGAACTCTCTTGATAATTTAGAGGCCAAGATGAGATTTGCATATTCAGGAAAGGAGTGACTTGTGCTGTCACTGCGCTGTTTGAACCACTTTATAACTAACAGCAAAATCACACTATGACAAGACTGAATTGACGTGAAGTGGTACAGTGCCATTGCTGATCCACCTGTGTGATATTCATTTATAACACAGCTGCTGAAACTTTATTATCTTCTGCTTGAATTTGTTTCAAACGATACCTCTGCATATAATATATTAAATTCGAGCATTGACTTTAGCACCAAACTAATAGAGTATTTTCATCAGCAAATCATAAAACAAATCACTCCAAATTGTCTTGCCATGAAAATAGTAAATACATGTGACATATTTCATGAATAAATAAATAATTTAGTCTCTAATCACTTTGCACAATAAATATGTTGATTTCACAGTACTTATTTTACTTAAATTAATTTTTGGTCTCCTAGTTTTATGAATGTGCAACATTGAATTGCATATTTAGTTGTCTGTCTAGTCTAGCAAAATTAGGTAATTATGTTCCACTAAGGATTTGTTAGACTAGATAATATATCAATGTTGGACCAACTTTGTTTAATTATGAAAGATGAGAAAATAAAGAACACACCTATGACAAAAACATAGATGAAACATAATGAAACCATGATTTTGAAAGATTCATGAAATAGATATATTTTGGGATGAAGGACAAAGGTGAAAAGTGGTGTAACTTGTTGTTTAAACATAGAAAGTGTGAGATGTGAGTTGAAGTGATTTCTTCATTTGCTGTTGTATTATCATCTTAGTGGGAACACAAAGAGTGGCTACCATGACAGTTGAATTAATATAATTAATTACCAAGTCCAGGCTGGGAAAGTAGATGCCATGAAGTGGAGAAACATAGGTGGGTAGAAGAGGGCATTCATTCATTCACTAACTCACTTTGGCAATAAAAAGGGCCTCCATAGAGTGTGAGTGTGTAGTTGGATGCCATTAATCTTTTGTGGGGGTTGGGTTGGGTTGTTTTGTGGGGATTTCTTCTCTCCTTTTATCACTTGCTTTTCATTATGTCACACAAAATCAAAGGTCCACACTTGTTAGAATCTCCTTTCTCATTAACATACATGTCTTTGTTTCCTGGGTTAGTGAAATCACACCCATACCAATATTGTATAGTTTTTCACAAATATCTTTTCAAAATTACTAAATATGTTTTTGGTTTAAAAAATATGTTTGAGTTTTCCTTTTGCTCCTTCATAAAAATTTTCACAAGTTTTGGTCTCTGATATTTTTTATTTTGTAGTTTCCTTTCCATTCTCTAGACTATGTTAAGTGGTATTGGCAATACTTTTGGACTTTTCTTTGAGTCACTGAATTTTTTTTTATGCGATGACAAGCCAAAGAAGACTATTTTGGATGGAAAATATATAATTATATAAATTTGACACATTTTATATTAATTAGAGATATTGTTTGAAGTGATTTATCCAGCTAAACCTATTTTTAGAATTTTAGTTTTAAATTGTACACATTTAAAAATAAGTGTGTTTTAATATAATAACAATTTTTATCGGTTATTATTGATAAATTTTATTTTAAATTTGGATGCTTAATTCAGTTATTACTCCTTGTTAAGAATTGAGGGGATTATTAAGAAAGCCTTATTATTAATAACTATTTAAGTACACAAAATCTGCCAGTTAAAAGTTGATTACAAAGTATGTAAAAAATAAGAAGTTTGACAAAAAAATAAAATAAAAAATTAAGAAGAAAATGCAGTTAAACCTAAGATACAATGTTGTCCATAAAAAGAACCATGTTTCCTAATTCATTGTCTGTGTTCCACCAATTTCAGCTAAACCTTGGAAGTGAATTGATTTTAGGGTTGTATAACAGAGAGTGTAGAGAAGTGCTTAAGAATAGGTTGTTGTGTGTTTGGGAAGCACTTATAACTTCTCCACCAATATGGTTTCTAGTCAATTTTGAATTAATGGCTTCTTTATAACATCAATGAGTACTATTGTACCATTCAAACTCTTCCCTTGTTGGGATTTTAGCCAAAAGTTTTGCCATTGTTGATATGAGTTTGTTATCCCATTGTAGTAAGGTCAGATACAAGCTTTGTGTGCAATAAATGTAAAAATTGGAACCAAAAATTAATTTCCAAACTTTGAAACAAATTCTAGATGCTGATTTTGAATAGTGCAATTGTTTTCTTCCTCACTTTTAGACTATTTTAGAATATTCACTAAAAAAAATGTTATTTTTACTTAAAAGTCTTGTAAAAAAAAAGTAAACATTAGTTCTATGGTGTGTTAGGCAAAGTAATCATGATTTTTATTAGTAAAAGAATGAAAATGGTGTGTTTGAATCACTGATAAAAAAATAGATTATTTTAATGATCAATTATATATTTGTCTTATCTTCAAAATTTTCTAATTAATCTTTATTCTTAAATTTTAATCCTAATACCCTTTTTCTAACTATTCTTTCGTACCATTTTCATTTTACTAACTTCTTCTTCTTCAAAGAATCCGTTCACATGATGTGTGATTTTTACATTTAAGTCCACTAAAAAAACAAACATCTTCCATAAAAATAAAAATAGGTATAAAAATAGTTTCATTTGAGTTAAAATATTTCCTTAATATATCTAGTTTTTAATGTTTTCCAATAAGTTTATTTGATTCATTCAAATTGAAAATTTTCCATAATTGCTGATCAAAATATAAGGAATCCTCATAAGCTTATTTGTTTTTGTAGAATATTATTCAATTTCACTTTTATGCTAAATTTTATCTGAGAATATTTTTTATATTTACAATTAAAATCAAGTTTTACCTCAATTATATATATATTGTTTCTGAAAAAAAGTTTTTTACACAACAAATATTGTTAAAAAAAAGAGAGTTTCTATACAAAACCCATGTTACTAAACGAAAGACCAAACACATGTATAATAAAAGTCTACATTAAAAAAATAACATTATTATCAAAACAAATATCCAACTTTTAATAAAAAAGTATCAAGATAAACACTTAAAAAAAATTAAATACAACTTTTGTGTATATTAAAATTTCAAGGAGCCAAACTAATTATTTTTTTTAACAATAAGTGGATAATTTGTAATTTTATTAACTATGCATGCTTATGGTCCCCACTATAAGCTACTATAGTAAGCTTTTCCAATGTGAATATTTAACTCACTTGTGTGTCCTACTTGAAGAAATTGCATGTGCACACTTTCTTATCAAACTTAGATTTCTTTTTCAGTAGTTTCCAACAGTTCTTCATGGTTCCTTAATAAACTAATTCCATTTTTTCTCTCTTATGGAGAAGTATATTCAAATAAATCCTTAAAAGAAATTATATACAAACACTACAAAAGAGAAAAATATAAAAAAATAAAATGTTGTTTTATATATAATTTGGAGTACCTTAATGTAACTCTTGAAAATCTTAAGTCAATTTTTTCAAAAACTTATTTTTGATTTATGTATAAGATAATTTTATTTAATAAAAAATATTTCACTTTTTTTAATTTTTTATTCATATAAATATTTATAAAGAAATGCATTCAACCATACCTTGTTATAATAAGAAGGTTAAGTAGGAGTGTGGTTTTGTACTTGGCTCATATAGTTTCTACTATAATTTTTCAATTTTTGTTTAGATGGTTGAATGGATCCAAAATAAACTTTTTTTAAAGAAAAATTATGTAGAGTGATTTTTAATTTTGTTTGATGACATAAAGTTAATAAACTTTATGGGAGAAAAAAAATAGAAAATAAAGTCAGCTTCAGGAATTAATATATCATTTATGTAGTTTCAAATTTATCTGTGTGGTAAAATTACTATTTACAATAATACATAATAAAATTCCCTCTTTTGATATGTACCATTTTTTTTTCTAAAATTATTCTTAAGTATAATTATTTTTTTCACGTAATAAATCCTCTTCAACCCATTGGTTAATTTCTGACAAATATTTTTTTTATAATAATTACTCTGATATCATATATAATTTTTTTTAACTGATTAACAATTTAAAAGACTTTGGTGCTTTACACTTGAAAATGCATAAAAATTAAATTCATAAGTAACAGATAATACGACATCGTATTGACCTGTTCTCACGAGTTAATAACCCAATCCCGTTACACACCGGTTTCTTTCTCGGATCTCGAAAAGAAGAAATTTTCTCACCATTTTCTCGCAGTTTCTCAGCATCCAAACAAGAATACGATCTTGCACATAATCTTCAATTCTCCGCGAGTCCTGAGACTTATTGGGAGCTATGAGTTACAGAAGGTTCGTTTCGGAAACGACACATTTTGATCTTTATTCTGTTCTTTCGATTTTAATTTTTGAATTGTACATTGTAATGCACGGCCTCGACGACGATCTTGCGTTCATGTCTTGTGTTTGTGCTTTGTTCATTCGCTGATTGCAACCTTTGGCGTGGTATGAGGTTCGGGTAGTTCTCATGTTTGAAGATTTTGGGGGCAATTGTGTGTCTAGATGTTTGAATAACTATTGCTGTGAAATTCACGAGTTATTCATTAGCTATTCAGTGACAAGGTGAAGTTCAAGGGGATCTTAAAGTATTCGAATGCATCCAAAACAAGTTATAGTAAAAATTTCAGTGAGAGTGCATGTTGGGTTTTGGGGGGAAATTGTTTTTCTTTCTTTTTAATTTCTCACTTAGAAGTTATCATGTCTTCTGGGAAAGATGTGAAACAATTGCTCAGTGGTTAATGCTTCTTCTACTGGTTCTGAAAAAATAAGAGTGAGGATTTTAATAGGGTGACAAGTTTTGGAAAATTGGAGGTTTTTGCGTTCAGACAAGATTGTAAGCCTTGGTGCAACAGGAAGGTTGTTTCTTTGGGCCATGGGTTTACATACTGGAAACAACTTATGGGGGAAAGGCCTTGCACACACTACACACCACAATGCATCTACTCTTTCAAACAAGGGAAGTAGGAAAGTCCCTGGCAAAAACTACTTTATTTGTTTATAGCTTGAGTTAGCTTCAATTGTGGTTTGTTGTCTTGTTTATGATTGTGAAGGAGTTCTGACGTTGAGACTATCACTTTTACTTCACATCTTGAGCTGGAACCCACTCTAGGTTTTCTGTGCAGTATATTAAAAGGTTTCCGAAAAAAAAAATAGATATGGTTTTTTATTTGCTAAGAAGCAGAGAGGGTGAATATATGATTCATTTGCAATTTTCTTTTATTTATGTCGATATGTTAATTTCAATAGTGCCTTGTCATTCAGTTTACAAAGCAAGATTTGAACTTCTTGCTCTGTTTTCATCCCCTGAGATGCCAATTTTAATTAAACTATATTAAAATTTTAAAATAAAATAGAAATGTTTATATCGGAAATCAGGATAAAAATTTTCATATCAAGCTCCTTACTAGAAGATACTCTGCTATATATTTTTTGTCTTGGTTGTGTGAGCATTTTATGTCTGAGTTCATGTTCAAGAAGAGTACGGGAGATTGAGTTAGCGGGTTGTTGGTAAAGTGGCTTCTTTGTTAAAATAATACTTCTACTTTGGATTCATGGCCGTCTTGCTCATATAATCTTTAACTTTTTTTCTAACTCACCAATGTGAGACTTGTTCTTCAACACTTCACTCAAGTTCAACTAGCTTGACCGAAGTGTGAATTGTCTTCAATTTTCAGCCTGGGTTTGTTAAGTTTTGGGCCTCAAAGGCTGTAAGTTTTGCTTTCATTTATTATAGTGGCTTTGTGATACTTTTTTTTTTTGAGTTTTCAAGGCCTCGGGCTTGATTTTATTTTGACACTATTCTTTTGTCCTAGCCCTATATATATATACAAATTTTGGGGCTTTCACTTTTGTTTGCCGCTCTCTTTTATGGGTTTCAGGTCTTTCCTAGGATATTGGTAGTGATGCTATAATATTTGAGTTTGGAAGGATTATTCCTTCTCTTAATGATTCAGTGATCTGAGTACATATGTAGGCAGATAGAGAACCATAAAAGGAAACAAAAATATTCAATTTCTAATATTAAACTTGACTAAGAACTCCTACAATACAGAAACAGAAATAAAACACAGAAAAATTGGTTTATAATCCCTTAAATTATGTGATGAAGCAGGATCACATAATATTTGAGATTGCCTTCCAACGAGTTCTATACCTTTTTCTTGTGTTATATCAAATTTTGTATTGTCACCATTTGTTTTATTTACAGTCTGCTGTAAAATTTGTTTGTCTTAACATCTATATGAGGGAATTATTACCAAAAGAAATCTATAAAATCTATCATCTGAAGTTGAGTTAGGAGAGGAAAATTCACTTGTCTAATTCTGTCAGGAATAGGTTATAGAAAATTGTGTTTACATGGTGAATGCTATCATTTTCATGTGAAGAATGGTAGTTTCTTGAGGCCTATCTTGAGATAAATATTCTGTTTGATTATGCTCAAATCAGTTACCCCAATAGGACCTTTTCTCTTTTGCAAATCTAGAATCATCTTGGTTCATACTGCTTCTCATGAATATTTTCTGTCGTAGTTTTATAATCTATTCATGAAGCCGTCGATTTCATTTATGTTGTCAGCAATTATTCTTGTGGTTTTTTTAATTTATTTTACCGTTAACATGATTGACTATTGAAATTAGATAGTTTCATGTTTGGAGTTCAAACCATTGAGTTAACGTTATCTATGTGGGGTACAGCTAATGCTTATTTCATAATAGTAGGCTTTGATGTTTTTAAGATGATTTCGTCATTGTCATAAATTTTTGTGAAATATTATCACTCTTGTATATTAACTTTCATAACTGTTTAATTTTCAAATACAGAGATAATCGTTCGTCCAGATCATCACTGGTAGATAGTTTTGATAGTCTAGAGGAGGGTGGTCTAAGAGCTTCTTCTTCTTACTCACGTGAAATTAATGAACATGATAATGATAAAGCCATAGAGAGTTTGCAGGACAAAGTTTCCTTTTTGAAACGAGTAAGTTTTGTCTATCCAAGTACTGTTTCACTTTTGAAGTATTGAATGAATTCTGGTCTTCACGCCTGGCTATATGAATTCTTATTGCTAACTAATGGAAAGGTTCGTGGAAAAGTTCTGCTAGTGTTGAAAACATTTCTTGCCGTGGCTCTATTTTTGTTTAAGTTTGGCTATACTTTTGGCACATATGTTGTTTCTAATTTGCCATCTTGGATCATTTGCTGAAATATTGGGAAATTTCTGTCTTGTTTCTAATTTTCTGCTGTATTGTAAAAATGAATGTGTCTGTATTTTTTTTAATGGGCTTCTGTTGATTTGTAAATAAGGGATTCTGAATTTATGTTAACTGCAGGTCTGGTATATCTTGTGATTAGTTCATCAAGATTGTGTGCACATGTTTGCCATGACCTTTGTTCCTTTTTAAGTGTCCTTTAAGTTAAGGTTGATATAGGAATTAAGAAGTACAGTTAATGTTCTCATTTTTATTGAAATTATTATTTGATTTCATATTATACCATTTACCTCTCTAATTAAATAAATAAATTAATTAATTTCTCCATCACTTATGATTCTTCCTTTGTCTGTCGTGGTAATTTCATCATAAATGTGTAAAATAATTGAGCGTAGATAAGAGTATAAATGATATTTGTCAAAATACAGTGATTGATATTATCTTGAATTTTTGAAATTACAAATAATAGGGAACTATATTTTACTTAAAACTGATAGTGAAAAGGCGTTAAGGTAGTAATTGCTGGTGAAATGTCATTATTTTAAACAGAATTTTTTCTTGTCTTTTTTGTATGGAGTTTCTTTTAAAGTATGAAGGATTGGTCAGTTACTAATTTAATGTCTAAGAAATTATTTAGCCTATTGATTTATTCGGATAATGTTCAAATTACTCATTTACTAATTTGCTTGAGAAACCATTAAAATGAAATGATCTGTTGATTCATATCTTCTTGGACTGTTAATATTTACTCGATCAACAGTTAACAGGTGATATACATGAGGAGGTTGAGAGTCATAACCAGTTGCTTGATCGGGTGGTATGTAAACAATACACTTCGTGTGTTTCTATGAGAAACTCTCTTCCCTTATTCTAATTGGCTTCCATTGTAAATTAGGGTAACAAAATGGATGCGTCCAGGGGTATGATGATGGGAACCATGGATCGATTCAAGAAGGTAATGTTTTTCTGCATTGATGTGCCTCATTTTGTCTTCTTTTGATTTCACATGATTCGAAGATGATTTAGTGTGTACAGACCGGATTCTGTAGGTTTTTGAGAAGAAATCTGCGAGGAAAACGTGCTCATATGTGGGTTATTTCACAGTTGCCTTCATATTCATATACTATCTTATCAGGTAAAATGATTCAATGCTCTTTTTACTATTTGCCCTGACATGACTGAAATGAATATTTATGGAGAAAAATCTTTGATCTTGTCTTTAATATTAGATGTTTATACTTCTCGTTAGGGTCATAAGCAAGGTAGTCTTTGAGAAACATAATAAAACTATCAAAGTATTTGTTTTCTTGTGCTTATCCTGGAACACAAGTGCTGCTGAGTCTGAAAATTTTGTAAGGACTTACTGAAGTTGTTGGCTCATTTCTGCAGACATTAATGAATTAGTGAGAAATGCAAGCCAACACACTTTAGTGGCAGATCTAGGACCCCGAGTCAGTAGGGATATTTTATCTAAAAAACAAAATAATAATAATAATAATTATAATCATGGAATGGAATGAAATTTATAGCTGAATAAAGTTCAAAGTACCTAAAGAGCCGAAAATGTAATGAAATGTAAGAAACAATCTAGCAACAAGGCGAGAAATGCTAGCAACACTTTTTTAACACATTATTTATTATTTCTAAACTTTATTTGAAACTACAATTTTTTGAGTCTCGATTCTTTTTAAAGAGTTTCTCCCTGATTTTGTAAGAAATTTTAGTCAATGTGAGTGTATATTAAAAAGAGTTCAAGATAGTGGATGATAGAACTTCTCAAGACAATTTGACATTAGAATGATAATCTGGGATGCAAAAATGAGGAGGCAAAATTCAAACTTTCTTGATATATGTTATAATTTTCTCAAACATTTGCACAACCCAATGCAACAGAGGTCCCCCACCGACACTCAAATGCTTTCTCTTCAGCACTCTCTTGATGGATGAAGTTCATTAGACCCACAAAATATGCGGTTCTCATTTATAAACTAGATTGTCACGAATGAATTTAACTAATAAGAGAGTGTATTGAAAGAAATAGTATTAGAGAGTCTATTTAACGAATCATGGGATATTAAGGTTCTGTTTTGAACGAAGAATTTTAAAATTTCAGAAATTTAAAATGTTTGAAATTTTAATTGCTTTGTTTTAAATTTCATATTTTTTTAAATGCTATGTTTGTGTAAATCAATTCAAATTTCTTAAATTTGAAACTTAGATAGGATAATTTAATTTCTATTATATCCAAAAAAATTAAATATATATTCAAAATTGAAATTTTAATATCAAATCTTTGCTACTTTTAAATATTTGATGTGAAAGAAAAATATACATATGATAGATAAGAGAGTTTGAAGAGTTTTAATTTTCCTTTTATGAAATATGAAATTATCTAATTTTACATACTCAAATTATATATAAAATTTTAGAATTTAATAGAGTTTTTTTTAAAAAAAATCTATATTCAAATAACATATTTCACCATTAAACAATTTAAATTCTCTAAAAAGGGTAAATTACCCCACAAAAATTCCTCATCTATACACAACATAAATGTATTTGTCTGGAGCATGTTCACTGGCACACCTGTAATTGAATAATAACACGAGGAAAGATGTTTACTACTCACTGATGCAAACTGGCATTTACTTTGCAGGATCCTTGGATATTTTACACTTGGGTGAGCACGTGCTGCTAAAAGCTCATATATTTGATCTTGTGATGGATGTTTGGAAGTAAAAGGATGAAATCATGTGGTCTTGTGCTGCAAAATGTTGGTACCATTCTATTCCTTTTTGGCTAAGATGGTTTGAGACTCACCTGTGATCGCTAAAACTTGTTGCATACATGAAGCTTAAGGAAAGTCTATATTGTATACTCCCTCTCTTGACCTGGTTCTGTATCCATTTTTTCACAGTTGACAATAATAGGTTTGAGTTCATTTATTATGTAAATTCCTGGAATATGAAATGATTATATTCAATTGTAAGTAGAAGTGTTAGTGGATTGATTAAATTGATTTTGAGAGAAAAAAGTATCGTATTCAATCACTTTGGTTTTCTTCTTTGGATGATTCATTTGGTTTGATTTTAAAATATTTAGACCGAGTTTTGGTATTTGGGAAGAGTTTACAAATATTAAGATAGGTAACAAAATACACAATATTTTATTATTAAATGTCATTGCATGTTAGATATCACTCATAGTTTCATAAAAAAGTAATATCATTATTTAAAAGTATAATCAGTGATCAAATGTACACTCAAATTAATGCTTCAATTACCATGAACTTTTAAATTATCTATTTAGCTTTTCAACTTTGTTATGGCACTAGAAGGGATGGTCTTCCAATTCATCTTCGGTGAAGTTTTTTTGAGAGATAATGTGTGGGTTAAGGTACTACTACTGTGTTATGTGCTTGTTTCCATAAAATCACTTCCTGTGCAGAAACAGTATTTATAGCTTTTGACTATTTTTTACCATAATTCATAAGTTTATTCCATTAGTAGTTATGTTATTATGTTATGGTGGGATTTATTTAAACAAGGTCTACATTAATTTACTTTGCTTGATAGATCGAGTAACCTGTTTTACTGAATTTGCAAGTATAGTTGTGTTTTTCCCATTTATGAACTTTAATTCGTAATAAAAGAAGAAGTATAATTAATACAGAGTAGTGATAGACACACATAAAATATTTTCCAACTCGTACTTGACAACTTTTTATGTAGAGTAAAATATTATTTAGTCTTCTTTTTATTGAGTAGGCATTTTTTTAACATAATTAGAAAATTAAAACAATAGAAAAATGAAATCATGTTATGTTGTCCCTCTCACTTTCCTGCCTTCACCTTCTTACGATTGTATGTTATCCTTCTCATCGTCATGGCTGACAACATTGTTATTCTCCAAATTCCTTCCATTCCTTCCCCTTCAACTACACGTGTCCTCCATGAGCTGCGAAGTTGTCATCCACAAGAGGTTGGTATTTTAAGAGTTTTTTTATTGATAGTAATGATACAAACAATACATGCAAATAGAGAATATGTGTAGGGGTTTCACATTGCCTCTGAATTTATGATGCAAATTGTATGATTTTTTTGTATAATGACAGTGACTAATTTGCCTTGAATGTGGTGGCTATGTTGTTATCTGAGACGTAGCTAGGAGATAATATTTGCTTAACTGATGCAAATATTCCCCTGAACGAAATTTCATGTATGTATGCATGAATAGAGGTAGCAATTGTTTATATATTTATGTATATGAAGAAAAATCAATGATTAGCCAAATTCAAATATTTAGTTAAAGAAGTACAGTTATTGGTTAAAGAATTCAGCTGAGACCGTTTCTCATTTGTATGACATGAAAGCAGAGAAACTGAGAATCAAATGATCTAGAGATGCAAATTAAAATCAGAGTCACACATAAATTTAGTAAAAAATTCACCCATAACATTGATTGAAATTGCGGTAATGCATAAATAGGGTTTATAAAATAATAAATATGGAGTGAATTAAGATGGGAGTTAAAAAAAATAGGTTTTTAATAATAATAAAAGTGAGAGGTGCAAAAGTTAGATTCAAAGAATAACCAATATGTGGGAGATTTTAAAAATAGGGTTTGACAATAAAAATACATAAAAGGAAGGAAGGTGTACTTAGTAAATCAGGACGTGTGAATATTAAAAGCAAATATCAAATCACTAAAAATAAACACCTGAGTTGAACGGACCAGCTTGGTCCATCAGAATCTTAATCTTAGCCCAAATTTCTACTAAGAAACCACGCTCAATCAAAATCTCATGGCTAAAAACATACAATAACAAAATAAGATAAACTCATAAAGTAAAATCAGAAACAAAAAGTAATAATCTTTTGCTTGAAACATAATTTTGGAAACTTCTAATGGGAAGCCAAACATGTCTTCTCTTTTTCAAGAATTGTTAAAAACCTAATTTTGGAGACTTCAAATGGGAACCAAACATGTTATTAGTCTCTATTTTTTTTAGTTATGTTTTTCAAAAATATGTTTTCTGATCTTTTTATCATTCTTTTCGTTTATTTATTTCTTCTATGAATTTGAGGTGGTTTAAGAGAAAAGATTTGCGGAAGAGGTTGTGTAATGGCCGCTTGCTCAGATAAGAAGATTAAGTAAAAAGATAATAAGATATCATTCCATACAATGAAAATACAAAATTAATTTTACTATCTTTTTTTCACAATTATCAAAAAAAAATTTACAATTAATTTTTTAATAACAAAAAATAATAATTATATTATTTTATCAATTATAAAATTAATTTTAAATTATCAAATTAATCATATTATTTATAATTTTCTTTTACTTTTCACTATTTTTTCTTTAAAAGAAATCATCTTACTTTCTATTATTTTTTGCCTTAAATTCATCATTTTTCTTTCTTTCATTTCCATCTTAAAGAAAAAGACATCTTAAATATTTCCGGTACATTTATATTTAACAAAATATTTCACTACTACTTAGTTTCTTAAGATCATATTTGTGTTAATATTATATTAAAAATATGATATTTTTGCTGCAAAATACTTGTAAAATATTTTGGAATAGTTTTATCATACTAGTTAAAATAGTATCAAATGATTAATAATTCGAAACACAAGGCATGTACAATGGGTAAGTTGAGTTTAGAAATTTTAAAACTTAAAAAAAAAAGATAAGTTGAATGGAAGGGACGCAAGGATATTTTCTATAAGCATAATAAGTTTAATAGAGAAAGTTTACGTTAAATGACTAATGAAAATTTTATTATATAAAATTTACAATTTAATATAAAATTAATTTATTTAAAATATTTTATCTTTCTAAAACGTAAAGTTTTTTTAGATTTAGTAGGTTGTTTTGCATATTTTTTTAGATACGAATTATATAAATTAGAAGTTAATTTATAATTAATTTATAATAATATATAATGAAAATTTTTGTTTTGATATATATATTTTATATTGTATTTTACTCTTAATTATATTTTTAAATAAAAATATTATTTCAATAATAAAAATATTTTTAATTCTTTTGTAACCATTTGTAAATAGTTATAAATCTTTCAAAAGTAACCACGTGTATATCATTAAAAAAACTTATTTAATATATATACAAATACAAAGTATCTTTTTTCTTAACCTAATCAATTAAATAAATTTTTAATAATATTGAATATAGTTAATATTCAGTGTAATTTTTAAAAATATTTATGATCTAGATAACAAAAAACCATAAAAAAAATTAATAATAAAAAATTATAATTATATGAAAATATATAATATCTGAAAAATCATATAATTTTACAATTCAAAAAAGTTTAAAACTAAAATTATTAATATAAGAACAAATGGTTTATATAATATTTTTTTTTAAATATCTTAGGTCTTAAAACTGCTACACACATGCTTTTCCCTAGATTGCTTACTATATGGCATTTTTTCTTAATTATTTGAAACACGAACTTTTCATTGTTGATTGAAATTGATTAAAATTTATAAATATTTTAATATATCTCATTCTTTATGTGGTGAATTTCACTCATAATTTTTTAACCTTCACAAATGTAGTTATATAATAAGTGTATTAAAAAAAATGTTACTAAGTCTCTTCCCATTTACAATGTCCTCATTATATATTGCTTTATAAGCAATTTTTATTTTAAAATAAATTAATGAAAGAAGCTTTTACATCTTACAACTTCACTAGTTGAGTTGTGCCATAATTCATGCCTTAGATTCATCCAACATGTGGACATGGTCATGGGACCATTATAAAGAGCTTGATTTAATAGAACATCACATTGCCCATAATTTGTTAGCTTCATTAACTGAAAAAAATTCAGAGTAGGTTTCTTGGTGCTTCATTTCATTCATGGTATGTTGGGAATACTTTAATATATAATCATATAGGTTCTAGGCTTCCACCATTATTAAAAGAAAACAATTTATGATTTCACAAGATAAAATAATTTTATATTTAATTCTCTTATTTAAACTTAAAATAAGTTTTTTTAAAACAATCACTTATTTAAGAAGTAGATATAATTTTTCATTAAATAAGTAAAAAATATTTATTTTAAAAATAAATACATTAGCCCAACACATAAAGAACACAAATTTATTTATTTTGTCAAATAAAAATTATTTTTAAAAAAATAATAACACATAGTCAAGCCAATAGCACTTTTGAGAGAATAAAAAATTATTTGAGAATTGAGTTTTACTTTTATATTTCCAAAATCATAAGAAGATTTTGTGTAATAAAAACACTTTTATAGGAATTTTTATTATTCAGAATTGAGTAAATAATATTTACACCCTTTAAATTTTTTTAAGATTGCACTCAGTTATTTGTTTTTTTAAACATTTACCCTAAATAATTAGTGAAAATCAGTGTATGAGTAAGCATGTAATTAGTTTAGGTAAAGAACAAAGTTATCAATATTCCACTAACAAAGTCTCAATCATTCAATTATACATAAGGATGTAACTAGAAAATATGCAAAATTTCACATTAAAAAGTCTAAAACAACTAAGTTTTGAAAAATAAAATTAAAGCACCCAAGGTTTTGAAATGAAAGGAGTAAATATTAATTTTATTATATAATATGTGTTTATGTTGAAAATCTTCAAAGCAAAACAAGTACATAATAAACTTTGCAATTAGTCAAATAGAGATTTTTTTTTACATTAATTAACAAATATTGAGGAAGAAAAGTACTAGTTTTAGAATACCAATCACTGACCTACCTATTTAGGACAGAATCAAAACAATCATTATCTATGTTAATTAATGAGTTGCATTTACTGTTTCTCTTTTTGAACAATGATTCAATGAAATTCTCTCACTCACTATATTTTATTGCACAACTTTTGATCCTTTTTTTGGTGGGAAAGAGTAATCCACACTCCATTTCTTTTACATTTAGTTACCATTTTGTGTTAAAACTTTTCAATCATTGTTAAGAAGTTATTAATTAACACAGACAGGGTCTGACCCACCAGCAGACTAATGTCACAATAAAAAACAAACTACATGGTTAAAGCATAAATCATAGGATACATGCTTTCATTAATATGCTTATAATAATAATAATCAACGAGAAAAATTACATAGTCTTTTTATTCTAAATAATAATCGTTTAAGATTTTTTCACACACATCAATAAAAATAATAATTTTTATAATTTATAATAAATTTTAAATTTTTTTTTAATAATACTCTTAAAGAATTAAATATGATTTATTGATTGACAAAAAATTAAATAAAAAAATAGAAAATAATTGATTAATACAAACAGTTGGTCTATTAAAATATCATAAAAAAAATCATTTAATTATTTTTATATTTTTTAAAATAAGGGTATAGTTGGTAAAAAATAATTAATGCATCATTGAAATTGGCAAACGACAAATAATATGAAACAAATTTCTTTCCCTAGAACTACACTTATTTAAAAACAGAAAGAGTATAAAATCTTAGCTATGGTTAACATTTTTTTCTAATCAGACTTAAAGTTTCATACGATATTGTATTTAATATATAACTCTTTTGAGTAATTTTTTATTTAAAAAAACATTAATATTATCTGGGGTACTACAACTAATTTTTCTCCTATTTATATATATAAATGTGTAATATCTAAAAAGAATCTACAAATAGTAAAAAAAAAATAGTCAACCTTGTATTCAACAGTTAGTTTGATGATACTTTGCTATCAATATATATAGTTCTGGTGTGAGGAGATACTTTCATTTGTCCTCTCATCAACTTTTTTTTTCTCCCTAATTTGTAATATAATATATATATATATATAAAACACTATATTAGTTCAAAATTGGTTTTCAAAAATGGTTTGTTAGTGACACATATGAGCACCAACTTTACCTAGGAAGATTCAAATTCTCACAAGACAGACAACCTTTTCCAAAGCGAATATCACGGTCACCTATAAATCCAATTATTAGTGTTATAAGACATTAGTACTATTTATCTATATTCAAAGAATTTATATAATATAAACATTTTTATATCTATTATTTCTTTTTAATGTTTTTTTATTGGAAAAGTAGTCGAAAAACAAAGAAAAGAATAAAAAGAACGACCATGAAAAATAAAATTATTTGATTTGGAAAAGGGTGAAGAAAAATAAGTGAAAAATTTATAATTAATTCAATCAATATGATAAAATAAAATAAAATAATTAATTAGTAATATAATAAACTATTCAAATATTTTTATTTAAATTTAATAAGAATGAAGATTAAGTATGAAGTAATTATTTTATGAAATTGGAAATATATATATTAAATATTAAAATAGTTTACTTCATAAAATATTAACATTTAAATTATTTTATTTTATTTTATTTATTATAATAGTATTTTTATTGTGATTATTTATTATATTATAATAAAAAAGTATATATTTTATTATTATGTCATTAGTATTTTATTATAATAACACAATCTATTAAGTTCGTGTGTGTAACTTTTGTGGCTAATATCCGCAGAAAGTTATACATCAAAGTTTGTCCAATTTATGATATTTTAATGTTTCGTTTTCAAAATTTTAATCAGAAACAAACACATCAAAAGTGCTAATTCCATGTTCACAAAATAATGAACAGATTATTATTTTTCTGACTTTAAATATAAATTAGTGTGAAATTGACTTGTAAAGTACTCAGACCTCATTTTGTATGTTTTGTTACTTTTTATCATTTGAGCTAGAAAGTATATATATTTATAAGGATATATAAACTATCAACTCGTATACAAAATTGTTATCTTTGTTTAATATTCATTCTGGCTCAAAATTGATAAATACAATTTTTATTAGAATCAATAAAGATATTGAATTCAATCTGAGATGTTTTGGGTTGTTTGAAGTAATTTTTCCAATAAATGATTTTACATCACACTCCAAATTTCTTAAAAAAAATTTAGTCTATTTTTTTAATAGTTCCAAACAACTTAAATTTAAAAGTAAAAACATTATTCTACTTATTAGATTAATAAATATTAATATCTACAATAATCAAATCTAAATTAGAAAAATATATAATTGTGAAATGTTTAAATTTTTTAATATTTTTTTTATATTTACTTAGTGGATGAGGAGGTCTATTCATATGTGAAATTAAGTATAAATTATATTATTATTGTTGTATGTATTTTATCAAATGGATATGTTTATCTATTAAAACTATTTTTAAATAAATTATAATTTGTCTTCAAATTAATGTTGTTAAAAAGACAATAATTTTTTTGTCAAAATGACAAAGAAATAATGTCCTTATAAGTTAACATCTTCAATTTGGGACTAAAGTTTCATATTTAAGTTGTTTAAGATATATGTCGATTTATAGTCTAACAAAATGTATTACCAATTTTTTGTATTTCTCAAACATTTCTCATAGACTAAAAATAATGTAGTTCAATTAAGTGACCTCAAACATAAGAATATAATAATATTATACATATTAGTCTAATATTATTTATAATGTTTTTCACACCCACTTAAAAAAATATAAATATACTACCATAAAAAAATTACAAAAAATAAAAAATTGATGATATAAATTTTTTTCAAGATGCCAAAGTGTAATTTTAATTGTTGTTTTATTTACTATATAAACCAAGATAGTGAATACATAATATCAATAGTTCTCTTTCACTAAAAAAAGAAGCAATATGTAAATCTAGAAATCGAATAAAAAAAATAAAGAAAAATCAAAATTGTTATAATTTATTTTTGTGTTTAAACCAAGTTTAGAAACCCACTCTAAATAAATGTTATTTCATTTTTTAATTTCCAATGTAAAGGGTAATTGCATAAGTTTATGCATAAAAAGCAGAAGCAATGTCAACATATGTTTCAACACCTCCCAATATGGTTACGAAAAATTCTTATACTGATAACATGAATAAGGATCTTAAAATGCTTTAGAATATTAAACTCAGTTGTATCATTGTTAAACTCACCATTAAACATATTACAACTCAATTTTATAATTTTTTATTTTCAAATCTTTTACAATTTCTCATGTTCCAATTACCAAAATTGAGAGACCAAGATCTTAAAGATTCTTGCTCCTAATCTGCACAAAAAAAATTTAAAGTTGTGAACATAGTACTGACCTCAGTATTGTAATTAAAAGAGCTTTGAAACCAATTCCAGAAAAAATTGAGGTATGAAGAAAAGGTTATCAGTGGTTTCATAATTCTTAACACATAAATTGCCTATAAACTTATTTCATTTAACTTCTCCAACATTTTAGTTTAAATTAATTTTAATTTATATATAGAAGAAACATATATTATTTAACTTTTAAAAAATTAATTATAAATTATATTATAAAAAAATTATTTTTATTGATCATATTATTAATCTATAAAATGATAAAATTAATCACTAATTTAAAATTTAATTTAATAAATAATTAAAATTTTGATAACTAATATTAAAAATTAATTTAAATCATACTTTAAAAATTAATTTAATTATTATATAAAAATTAATTTAAATTTTTTAAGATTAATAGTCATAAAACATATAGTTTGTATTATAATATAAATTATTTTAAATATTAATAATATTTAATTTAGAAAATAATTTTTAATTTAGCTACAAATAATTATTTTTTAAAATTAATTTGTATTTAATAAATTTTTTTGTAATTTTATATATAAAAAGAACTTTAGATCGATGTATAGTTATAAGTCTTATAAGGGAATTTTATTCAAATAGTTTGTTATGTATGCTTATTTTTATATAAAAAAATACACGTCTTTTATTTCCTATCTGAATTGCTTGAAGGTTCCATAGATGGTTTGTTCCATTACAGTTTACTGAAAAGAGATCTCATTAATGAATTATGAATAACATTATAGCATAATTTTTTTAAATAGAAATGTTCCCTCACACACAACTTTTATAAATCAAAAAGTTGTATTTTTTTCATCTTTTTATTAGTTATTTAATAACAAATTATCTCCCTTAATTCATTTCATAATTTGGTGTTCGATTATTGTTTGATTAACATTAGGTATAGTGGCATATTTGTAAATCACCGGTAAATATTTCATTTGTTAAATTGATTTTTTTAATAATTGAAAGTTTGAAATATTATCAATAAAATAAGATTATGTCAATTAAACCTTTGAAGTATTGTAATTAAATAATTTTATATTTCACTTGTAATTTGCGTGACAACGAAATCAATAAGAAAATTAAGATAAAAATTTAACAAGTAATTTATTTAAACTATTATTGTTTGGCAAGCTAAGGTAAATCCATCCTATCCTACTCTTTAATTCAACCCTTTCCACCTAATTACTCTTCCAATATTTTGTTTTTATAAGTAAATAGTTCATAATATTCTAATTAATCCATTTACAAAAGAGACACTAATCTTAATTAATCAAAATATTCCTTACAGTAAGAATGCATGCATGCACCTGTCTCAGAACAAAAAAGCTTTTGTTCTATAGATTAATAATGTCACTTTCTCTAATATTTTCTTTTTAATATTCTGTTTATGATGGAATGAAGTTAATTCAAAATCACTAAATTTAACTGATACAACTTCTTATGAAGATCATTTGGATCACCAAATTTAATAGTTTTTAATAAATTTCATCCATCATAAAAAGAATGTGAGGCAAAGTATCTTCTTAACCAAATATAGAATACTTAATACACACTATGTTCTTCCTGTTTTATTCACTGCTATAACCATTCATCATTCATCACAGCTATTGTTACCACATCTTCATCTGTTGTTGTCAAATTTGTCTCTTCAACAACATTTTTAAGTCATTTCTAATTTATTTAACTTAGAAGATGGTTTAACAAAATTATATTTCATTAGTAAAAGAACTTTTTATAATAGCTTTTAGGTTTTTTCAAAGCCACTTCATTTTGAGCTTAGAATTTTTATAATACTTAAATTTATTACCTAATATCTAGAAACACCCATTTTTTCTAAAACACTTAATTAATACTTATACTTTCTTTTTATCTCTTTTTTCTATCTCACCATGCTTGTATATATATTTTTTTAATCGCTCTCTTACTAAATGTTTAATGTTATGGATATACAAATATTATATATTTAAAAAATTATTCATGTACATTTAAATTTGAATTTACACTTCAATAGAAATAATTATAAATTTGTAAAATATATGATATGACAAGAAAAAAAAGATAAAAAAAAAATATTAAATAAGTATATATTAAATGAAAGTGTATATGTATATTTTATATATTTTTCTGAATATTTCATCTCATACTGAATTTAATCAACTAATTATTATTATTATAGCTTTCAACTTCTTCCTAGTTTTCTCTCCCAACATAGTCTGCTTGAAACTTCCTATGTTGTTCCTCCATCATCAACTTAGCCAACAGCACCAGCACAATTTCCATCAATTGTTGAAGCTCCTCCATATATCTTCTTAGACTCAAGTGTCCTCCATGTCAAGAAATCCATCACTGTGTTTTCCTTTGAAGTTCTTAGCCACACACTCATTCCATGTGGAAATGGGAAAGTTTCCACCCTTCTCTTGCTTCCAAATACTTACTAGAATGAGTAGAAGCACCTTCCCAAATTCTCTTATATATCCCCCCAAAAATGAAAACGCTGATGGTTTCATCAACACCAAGGGATTCATATGTGTGATTGTTTCAGTTTACTGATAAACTGGAAAGTTTTCTAGCTCTGAAGCATCACAATAATCATTTTCTTCAATTGAAAAATTGAGTATAAGTAGGTCTAGTGCAGTGGCCACTAGCACTGCCACGTTATAGCACATCTGATTGTGACGATGATAGGCCACAAGGGGATGTTGAGTCCAGGTTTAAGATCAGTATTTGGTCGAATTTCTGGTCAGAGTTTGTGGCCAAAGATCTGGTAGCAGCAGAAACTGAAAGTGTTCATACATATATTAATACACAATTTTTAAGAAGTTATATACAATTTCAAATTGACAATTTGTTTCTTTTAATACTACAGCATGCATGCTAAAGTTATTTTATATAAGTTAGTCAGATGTTAATACAATATTAGACTGTTTTTTTAGTAAACTATACTAGAGATATTCTTAAGAAAAAGTTAGAAATTAATCTTTATTAACAGATATTTATTTAAAAGTTTGACTTATTTTAAGAGATGTTGTATATATTAACAAAAGCTCTATAATCAAATTTTTGTTCACGTATATAAGATATACAAATTAATCTTTAGAAAAGATATTTATCTAAATACTTTACATATTTGAATGTCGGAAAGTGGAGAATCAAATTTTTTTGTTCACACAGAAATATATAATTATCAGTAAATCATACAACTGTTTTAATTATTTGACTGATTCTTTATTACTTTTATCTTCCGCTCTTATTATATTTTTTTATCATAACTTGACCAACAAATAAGGAAAGTCCCTACAATATGCTAGATACTTACCTCTTTATTACTTTAAAATTTAACCTAACAAATGTCTTTACATATATATTAACTAAATTTTAGATTGAGTTGATAAGAATTTCTCCTCAAATGGAACGTTGATGTGTAAAAATATTGGGGCCCAAGACAAGGACGCTCTCCCCACCTGGCCACTTGCACGAGACCCCATAAAACCCTAATTTCTAAGACCCTCCAAAAGCAGAGCTAGTTGTTGCAATGGTGCCATTGCATATGTAGTGCCAGCCACAAGAAAGAAGGAAAATTGAATTAAATAAACAGTGTTAGAGAGTGAATGTAAGGGAAAGAAAATTATTGTAGCTCCCCAAATCACAACATGGCTCAACCCAAGAAAATAATTAATACATTGTTTTTTACAACAAAACAGTTTTTGTTGTGTTGTTCTTCTGTAATATTATTATGGTATACTGTTTAAGTATTTATACTTATGATATAATTATTACCTTATTCAAGTGTTTTGCTTTTGTTTACTCTTTTTTCTGAGATCTCTCATAAGTATCATTGTGCTTGATTCTGTGAAGGCTTTTTCATCCCTTCCATGTTTCGTCCACTGAGATCACTTCCTAATACAAATAGTCAAAATAAAAAAAAAATGAAAACACATTTATAAAGGAGAACACTTCCTCATCGTCTGATCCACAAACAAACCATCTTCTGAGATGAAAACACATATCTTTTACTTAATAAAATAATCAATTGATTGATTAGTTAATTAATTAATTGATCTCTTTCATTACACCCTTTACTTTGATTCCCTTGAGTCATTGAATCTAATTCCTCTCCTCTAACTTGTAAGCACCATACCACACCACCTCTCTTCCTCTCTCTCTCTCTCTCTCTCTCTCTCTACCCTTCCATCCATTAGAGAGTGGAAAGACCATCCATGTGTTCATATTATGTTAGGTAATGAATAGAAGGGACACCCCTTTGTTAATTTCTCCTTATTTAAGACCTAACTGTGAAGGGTTTGACTTTTGTTGTCCCTTGAATTCAGAAAACACAAACCAAATCAATCTCCTATTGCTAATATAACCTATAGCTCGCAAGTTGGCAAATTGCGTTGTAGCAAAGGTAAATTGAGAGCTAGCTTTGAATTGCCTTTGTGAATCATGATGCTTAATCTTCTTGCTTTATCATCACAAATATTCTTCTAGGGTAAGAAAATAGTGTGTCTGAAAAAAACTTGTTCAGATCTTCTTATTCTTTTCTTCAAAGAAGACTCTCTCAACAGCAATTCTGGCTAATCCTTGGTGGACCGGTCATCAGGTGGGGTTGGGTGCAGGGGTAGACCCTGCAACAACCAATTCACCGTCTTCCACCTTAAACAAACGTCACATGGACCTTTCCATCAACGAAAGAACCTTTGGCAGAGAAAGAGAAGATGAAGAGGAAGAAGATAGAGACAACGGTGACGAACCCAAGGAAGGTGCAGTTGAGGTTGGAACTCGCAGGCCTAGAGGGAGACCACCCGGCTCCAAAAACAAGCCCAAACCACCCATCTTTGTCACCAGGGACAGCCCAAACTCCCTCAGAAGCCATGTCATGGAGGTTGCCGGTGGCGCTGACGTCGCCGAAAGCGTCGCACAGTTCGCTCGCCGCCGCCAGCGTGGGGTATGTGTCCTCAGTGGGAGCGGTTCCGTGGCCAACGTCACCCTCCGGCAACCAGCAGCGCCGGGAGCGGTTGTGGCACTACATGGAAGGTTTGAGATTTTGTCCCTAACCGGAGCGTTTCTACCTGGCCCTGCTCCGCCAGGTGCTACCGGACTTACCGTGTATCTGGCCGGAGGACAAGGGCAGGTAGTTGGAGGGAGCGTCGTGGGCCCTCTTGTGGCAGCCGGACCAGTTATGGTTATAGCTGCCACTTTTGCTAATGCTACCTATGAGAGGTTGCCACTGGAAGAGGAGGACGAGGATGGTGGTGGTGGCAGTGTCCAAGGAGGAAGTACTCTGGGAGGGTCACCTCCTGGAATTGGTAGCAGTGGTGGTGGTGGTGACGGCGTGAGTGGTGGGAGCCACTTGCCTGGTGGGATTCCTGATCCTTCTTCTTTGCCTTTGTATAACCTTCCACCAAATCTTCTATCCAATGGAGGAGGCCAAGTGGGGCATGAGGCTTTTGCTTGGGCTCATGGCCATGGAAGACCACCTTACTGAGCTTTTATGTCAAGGTTTTAGATTGCAGTGAGGAGTTTCAGAACTTTAATGTTGTGCTCACAATTGATATTGGATATGGTAATTTAAAACTTCATGTGCATCATGTGTGGCTGGTTCAAGATCTAATGGAACTCTGATGATGATGATGGCGTTGTCTCTTCTAGCTTGAAAGCTTAGGAATTGAGGAAAAAAATTGCAAAGATTTAGAAAACTGGAGTAGTAGTTGTGAAGAACTGTGGGAGATGAAGAACTGAAGCCTGTTTTACTTAGCTCAGTGTATATGTATATGGAGTAAGAACTTTGATTTCTGTGTTTTTCTTTCCCTTTTGCTTTATGTGTTTGGAATAATGATGATGAGCGTATTTTTAATGGATAAATCTCTGAATAGTTTAATTGAGTACATTTCAATTCATGATCTCTCTTTATGTTTCTTTCTTTGATATTTTTGTTGGTTGAAGTTTTATTACGAGATATTATATTCATGTAAAAATATATATATATATATATATATATATATATTTACTTGGATGGTATTTTTTTTATGTCTCTCGCATTATATTATTCACCTTTAAATATAAAAAAATGTGGTATAAAATAAAAGTTGTCTTTCCTTATTTGGGTTCTTTACATTATTATTATTTCACTACCCACTCACTTCGTGGCTATTAAATACATGATGGGATCATTGATTAGACTTGCAGGATGTGAAGAAGTTTGTGTTTCTTGTTTTTGGGGGAGAGAAATTATGGTTTCCACACACTATTGGATTTTGTTGGTTCTTAAAATCGTCTTTTTCTTTCTTTCTTTCTCCAACAGTTCTTTTCTTATGCTGGGAAGAAAGTGAATCACTGTTTGGAACAGTTTGGGATAGACATATATAAAGATTTCATGCATGATATCATGTGTTTCTCACACAAAACTTACCTAACAAATTTGCTTCTTATTTAATTTTCAAGGCATAGCATATACAGATTCTTAATTAGGGTTGTTATGAATGAGAGCTTTGCATATGCACTTTGCTTGTTGAATGCACACAGCAAACATGGCAATCTTTTATATTAACAACCCTTGTAACTTTTTTGTTTATGGTATAAATATAGAAAAGAATATTTAAATATCTATTCTCTGTCTATTTCTAATAATAAAAAGGTTATAAAACAATATAAAAGAAGAGAAGTGGGAGCTTTTTTTTTTTAATCAAACTCTCTTCTCGCACATTTTACACAAAGTTTATCAGTCGTTTTCAAAATTGAGGTAAACCATAAGAGTAAAAACTATATTTAAATCTAACAAAAAAATATACTTCTTTCAGTAGATGCAAGGTTGATATAAAAGATTTAAAATAATAGAAGATGGGTTGCCTTTTCTGTCTTGGCAATTATTATTTGGGTAACATTATTCATATAATAATTTTAGCAACACTTTTCTGCTATACATATATATTATTTACTCTTTCTTTTTACCTTTCTCCTTCACATGCTCATATTATTCTAGACTCTTATTTCTTTCAAGACTGTTAAAAAAATTAAAAGAATTCGTTGTATAAAAATAATATTCTCATTACTATCTCCAAGCTTGCATAAGGTTATAGGATATATATGGTTTAGAAGAAGATGTGAACTAAATAGTAATATAAAAGGATAATTTTAATTATGATAATGTTTCTCTTCCATTTTTGTTATATTCTGGTTGGATCTAATACAGGACTACCAAGATCGGTAAGAATATTATAAGAATAAAATCAGTTGTTGATATAAAATAAATGTATTTTTTAAGATAAATTTTAAGTAATAAACATATAAATTATCTGTGTAAATATTTTTTTTATATGAGATTGTGCATTCCTAATGTCTCATTTAACTATTTATATTTTTCTTTGCTAAAAAAAAATACAAGATATAAGCTAAAAATAATATATAAATAATTTTGTTTACATCTTTTATATATATATATATATATATATATATATATATATATATATAACTAAAAGTAATATATAAATAATTTTGTTTCAAGTTACATCTTGGTATATATATATATATATATAATATAGTTTCTATAAAATTTTATAGCATTAGTGTAATCAAGACTTTAGAATTATTATTAACTAACCATTGTTGCCCTAAAGTTACACTATTATAACTACTACGAGTAAATGTTAACAATCTACACAGTAAGTATAAGCTATAAGCTATACACAAATTGAGTAAATGTTAACAAACTACGTGGTGAGTGTGTAAGCTATGCATTTTAATTTCAAACTCATTATTGCTTTAGCTTAAAATCAAATTTTTTAATGTGAAACATGATCTAAAATGAAATTAATTAATTAATAGGTATTTGGACACAATTTAAATAGTCTAACATTAATCGAACCATGTATATAGTTATCAATATTTCAGGAAGAATATTCTTGCGTATACGCATTTATTTCAGATTGTTGTACCTGCCTCTTAGACTTTGTAGAACGATTCTGCTAATTGTTTTGTTTTTAATGACTTCATTGTAAATGTTTACATATAAAATGAGTAGGTAATACACTTACAATTCCGAGTGATAAAAATTCTACCAAATAATAATAATAATAATAATGAGTAAATACACACAATAATCAACGAGCACCATAATATTCACCAATTTTAAAATTTAAATCATAATTTTAATAACCTTAACTTTAATAGTCTCTCATTTTCTTTTTTACTTAAATTAACTTTTAACCTCAATAATCCTATAATGTCTCGTACGATTCTAAGTAATTTGTATAAATTTTTAAATTGGGTCTTTTGGTTATTTAAAATCAAACAATTTTAATCCACCATTAATATATATAACACTCAATTATTAATAGAGACTACCCTGTATTAAAATTAATTGTCAAATTTTAAATGAGTAATTGACATTATTATCATTATTTACAAATAATATTTTTTAAGCTATAAAATAACACACTAATATTTTACTAAAATGATTTAATTTTGGAAAACTAAAATATAAGGGGGAAATTATTTTTTTATAAACGAAGCTTTACTAAGAAACAGAATATAAAGAGTAATACTCTAGCCCAAACAAAAATCTCACAAAATCATATGGAGAGATAAAGACAAGCTAAATATAACTTTTCAATAATCATTAAAAATTCAGAACTAGACAATGTATAAAAAATTTTAGAGTCTCAATGAGTTAAATTATAAGTTTAGCTGTACTTATACAAGAATATATCTTCGAAGAAAATATGTTTGGATAATTTTTTAGCCATTTTAGGAGAAGACAGTAAAGAACATGAAACAAGTTTTCTTACTATCGACAAAAATTAAGTAATTTGTATAAATATTATATTCGATTATTAAAAAAATAATTTTATATAAGTTGATTTGATCTATGAAAAAAATGTTTTATTTTTTAATGGTTAATCTGAATTTGGAAAAAAAGAGGTTTGATTAATTTTCTTTTTCTTTTCTCCTTTTAGAAATGTAAAACACTTGATTTGTGGCGTGTGCAGCTCAGTGTTGCACAAATTAAGTGTTGAAAAATTGTGTGTAGTGGGAACATACATTAATTAATTAAACATGCTTTCCAATTTTGTTCAAAGTAGAAGCTGCTATGCTACTGTTTGGAGCATGGCTCTCTTCTTTGTTTGCACATCGATTTGATGAAATTGCAGAAACTTTTGTCATCACATAAAGAAGTAGTCAACATTATTGAGTCCCCAGAAAATTCATGTAAAGTAAACTTCATTTGGGAAGAATGGAGGATTTTGATGATTGAGAAAAAATGACTCTTTGTCCAAGAACAGTATAATTAATTAGCATACATTAATTATATATTAATGCAAACATTGGTTCTTCCAAAAGCAAAATAAACAGAGAAAGAGAGAGAGAGAAGCCTTTGGCTGTATGTGCCTCGTGCAAAGTCCCTAGTTCTGACATTAAAATATGCTTCCAATTATTTTCCAAGATCATTTTAATAATATTATTGTGATTGCTGCTTTTGTCCTTCTTATCTGTTTGAGCACATTAAGGGTCATTTCATACTAATACAACTATTAATAATAAAAGGGTGGAAACATAGGAGATGACATAGAAACCTTCAATGCATTGACCCTTGTTTTCATTTTCCTTTCTTCCCACATTGGGTTTTAAGATTACACCTTTAAACACTTATTTTGTAAGAGATGATTGTTAGATACAAGTATGATATTGGAGTTCCACGTTGGATAGAAATATTATATAAGTGAGAAGATTCATAAATCCATTGTTTTAAGGTTCTGGATTGGAGGTGGTGTTATAGACACTTGTGTGTTTGTGTTTGTAGCTCATTATCCTCCCCAATATCTGATAAACCTAATTTAAGATAAGCATATAACAAGTGTTATTCATGTTATTATAAGTATTATAAATTCTAAAATTTCATTCACTATTTGCAAGTCATTGAAGCTGTTTATGGTGTCAGATCTTATACCTTACTAATGGTGTTTGAAAAGGTTTGAAAGCCACATGGAAAAGGGAGGACGAGAGAGAGAGAAGGGTCACCCCATTGGTTACAAAATAAAATTAATTTGCTAGAGAACAAGTATTCTTTAATGGCCCATAAGATGTGTTTGAAGGAAAAGAAAGAACAAGTTTACATGTTGAAGAAAGTGTTATATGAACTTTACAATTAAATCCTGTCTTAGATTTGATTAGAAAAATTGAGTCGATTGTATTTGGAGCTGAGTTTGAATTTGAACTTTTTCTATTTTAAGGGATGAGTAACGTAATTCTTATCTCACTTCTATATATATTTCGGCTCCATTTCTAAATTTAGATATAAATATTAAAATACTAATTTTATTTTTAGTATTTATTTTTATTTTTAATATCTAAAGGATTATGATTTTTTTATATTCTTTTTTTTTTCTGCTTTTCATTTATTTCTTTAATTTTTTTTAATCTTTTCAATTAGTTTAACATATTTATTTATTTTATATAATATGTTTTGAAAAAATAATGATTAAAAATTATTTATTTATTAATATTTTTAAATATATATTTTATATTATTTTTAAACTTTAGAACTTATTTTCATTATAAATTTTGAAGATTTATAATTAAACTTGATTTATATTAAAAAAATATTATCAAACATTTTTTAATAGATATTTTAATATAAAAATAATAAATTAAAATATATTTTATTAATAAAATAATTTAAATTTTTTTACATTAAAAATATTATTTTGTTTTATAAAAAATAATATTTAATATTAAAATATTTAGTCTTTATAAATTTATTTTTAGTAATTTTTTTTAAATATTTACAACAATTTAAATTTTTAGATTTATTTAAATATTTTTAAAATTTATATTTTAAATTTTATTTTCTTAAAATTATATTTAAAAGATATTTTTTTAAGTCACATTTAAAAGAAAAAAATGAGACAGAAATAAAACGGATGAAAAAAATCAATCTATAATTAAATAAATATCGAAACTAAATTTTAAACATGAGAAAAATAGAAAATAAAGATATGATAATTAAATGAGTGGAAAAGATACATCGTAACCGATGCCATGCCTAATGGATTCAAAGAACTAAAGTGTATAAATTTGTATTATATATTGATTTATGACTCTGTTTTAATTGCTTACAGCATATAAAATACAGTTTTCTTAGAACTCTTTTTCTGATATTTGAAAATCTGTAATTTAAAAAAGATGAAATTTATTTGAATGATGATTATAAGCATGGACGTAAAGGTGATAGATTTTGAAGTATATATAGAAAGAAAAAAGAAAGTTTTTGAGGGATTAAAATATGTGGAAGGTGTGGAAAGAAGAGTGTTGGTGAGATGAGATGGTGAATTGTTTTGTTGGATAGGTAGAGATCATAAGAAAACGAATCAAGAAAACAAATAACGACAAAAGATTGAAGTGACATGGGAAAAATAAATTATGATGAATTATTCAATTCACCCCATCCACAACTTTAACCTTTCACAATCTTTCAAGACAAAGAAAATAAAAGAAAAAAGAAACATGAAAAGGATCTTGTCTTTTTCTCTCCCCTTCTGTTTTTTTGTCCAAGATGAAACCTAGATTAGATAACAACACCTTACTGTCATCCATGACGTTATGTGCAACCCTCTCCTCTCTACCCATAATCTCTTCCACCCTTTGCTTCTTCTGCTATTGCAACTACAAACACATGCATGTGAATCTTAATGCACACTCAATTTTCTCCCACTCTCCACAACATCAACATCTTTCAAAATCTTCTTCTCTAATACTCTTTCTCAAATTCATTCCTAATATATATATATATATATAATTTCTCAATGACAATATTAATTAATTAATATTTTGATACATCAATACTCTTGTTTTACTTAGAAGGTGAAGTAAAATACATTTTCTATACTATTTTTTTTAAACCATTTAAGATATTTTTTAAAATTCGAATATGATGATTAATCTTAACAAATATTATATTTTAGTATATTAATAGTCTCACATCATTTAGGAGGAGTTAAAGTTTACAAAAATTTATATATTATTTTTTACTATTTAGAATTTTTTTTAAGATTAGTGACGTTGAGGTTGAAGAAAGTTTATATATTACTTTTTTTTTTTACCATTCAAAACGTTTTTTAAGATTTAAGTACAGTTATTCATTTTAACAAAATATATATTTTTTTCATTCTAATTGTATACAAATATATTTGTTATTCTGAATATTTTTGAGGTAAATAAATGTTTGACAGGTTATATATTTAATATATATATTTTTCTTTCAACTATTTTATATTCAACTTTGTAAGTTACAATTTGAATGCCGATTCACTTTATTAAAAAAAATATAAGTATATTGCTAATGTTACACGACTTTAATTAGCATATGCATATTTTGACTAAAACACATGTTGCAAACAATAAATAAAAGTGTGTGATATTTGGTCGTTTAAAGATTAATTTAATAAAACCTCACATATATGATGTTTTCAGATGTGTTTATAATGTTTAGTTTCTGAGATTCTAATTATGTGATTTTAATATTTTAACTTTTTGTATGAGTTTAATTTTATTTAAAATATATATAATTTTAGCCCATTGTTAGTTTTAAATTAAATATTTAATATATTTGGCAATTGTAGCACATGTGGCATGTCAAATACATATTCAACATGTCGCTAAGTACTCATATGTAATACTAATGTCACATGCGAAAATTGAAAAATTAATCATCTCCTCATTTAGTCAACACTACAGATTTTGTTTAGTATTTAATTAAAAAAAATATAAAATTTAAAATTACATAATCATTATTTTTAAAAGTCAATTTTAAACAATATTTACTGAGAATAAAATATTAGTAATTAAGTTCACTATATCATACTTCTAATTTTTTTATAATTCTAAATTATAATCTTTTTAAATTTGAAACTTTATATTTCCAATATTCTTACATTTTCATCGAAAAGTTAATTCATTATATCTCAATTTTTCATGAGAAAATTGACTCTCTTTTTATTGAGAATTCAATTCTTTTTTTTTCTTATATTTATTTAATTATTTATCGATTAAATAGTCTATTATATAATATCTCAAAATTTAACATAATATTTAAAATCTTTTATATATAACATACTTCCTTCTAAATGTTACACAAAAAAGATTTAAGCTCACGTGCAAACAACAAATTAAATCTTTATTTTGAAACATATAGTAAGAGCTTAAAATCACTCATAAAAGCATAAGAAAAAATTCTTCAATTTTGCAATTAATTCAAAATCACTACCCTTAATTTTATGACATATTATTTGACTTTTTTTATCTTTGAAGGTGATGATGTTTTTATACATATAAATTCCATTAAGAGAAGTCATGTACATTGTAATATGTTTTTTTATTTTTTTTTATTTTCAAATAAAATATAATATAATAGTATTGTACAAAATAAAGAATTTATTTAGATTATCAAAATTAATCTGATTTTGCTTGAGTTATAATCTAAGTAAGGTCAAACTTAAAAATAATAATTTAAATAAAAAGAATTTTTAATTTAATCTATTTGATTCAATAGAAAAAGAAATTAAATTAACCTGTAAATAAATCAGTTGAATAATTTTTTATTTTTTATTAAATTTCTTATTTTTATTTTTATTTTAATTATATGTATTATGTTATGAATATAAAAAATAATAAAATTATTTCAAGTAATATTATATCAAAATATATAATATTATTATATAATATATCTAATTATTAAATATTCAACTTTAAATTTTTAAACAATAACTTATGAAAAAATTATGATTACGTAATTTTTTTAGTTTTTAATTAAGTTAAAAGTGGTTGATATTAACCCCTAAACCTAGCATAAAATCAGGCTTAGAGATAAAATTATAACCCATGGTAAACCACTCATGTTAAAAACTCTAACTATATTTAAATAATTAATTAAAGGAGCTAAAGTTATAGCTTTCTACTTATGAACTCATTTAAAAGATAATGAGTTCATTATTAGACCAAACTGTTATTTTTCTCAACTTTATTATCTTTATGAAAATCATCACCCACAGATTGATGCGATATAAAACCAGCTATCAATCACTTCACAAATTGATATATCGTATTTAAAATTTAAAGAAAACAACATTATTTACATTAAAAAAATTAAATTCAATCAAAACACGAAAAATAAAAAATCACCTTTTATCCAGAGAGGCCCTTGTCAGATTACATAATTTGGAGGACTTCCGTTATATATAAAACGTGACATTTTTTTAAATATTTATTCAATAATATTCACATGAACGTAGAAATGAAAATTATTATATATTATTAAGAGGTGTAACTTCGTGCTTTCATCTGTGTCTACTGCGGGTTAACTCACCAACTTATATGGCTTTGAAAAAAAAAACACTTAAAAAATAAAACTAATGCATTATTACGATGAAACCTGGAAAAAATTGAAGGAGAAAACGAGATTTGACAATCCAATATTTTAGATTTTTAATTGAATAAAAAATTTAGCAAATAACACGTTGATTTTAGCAGCTCCTCAATTTTTTTATAAGCAAAATAGATACTCAATCATTCAAAATTTCCTCAAATTTTAACAAAAAAAACTACACGAATATATAATTTATTTTAAATGAACACTCACGTTGGGAAAATGAACTATTTTAAGCAAGTTTTTCTATTTGAAATATATCCATAAAATATACAGCAATCGATGGTCAATGATGACTTTTTTCCCTTTATCACGTTAATGTAATCAATAGAAAGATTATGAAGGATAAAAATAAATAGAAAGATTATGAGATTTATGAAACTCATTATGTACTTATCCAAAAGTTCATGTGATTAGTAGTACTAACTTTTCTTTTAACTAGAAAACAAAATATAGAACAAGTCAAAGTTTTTATTTATCAAAGTCAAGACTTGTTGTATATAGTTAATTGAACTTTTTGTTATAACTAAGTTATTGACACTGATTTTGTTGATTATTAATATTTTCTTCATTTTTAAATAAATATTTTTTAAGGTTTTGTTACATAAATTAATAAAAATAATAATTTTTATAATTTATAATAAATTTTTAAATTTTTTTAATTATTCACTTAAAGAATTAAATACAATTTATTAATTAAAAAAATAGATAAAAAGATAAAAAATAAATAGTTAATACAAACAGTTATTCGATTAAAACTTTATAAAAAGAATTATTTAATTATTTTTATATTTTTTAAAATAAAAATATTGAATTTATTATTAAAAATTTTAAAAAACAGATAATATGAAACAAATTTTTTCAATTACGAATATATATATTTTTTGTTTATAAGATTTAAACTAAAAAAGTTAGTTAAAATTTGAATAGAGGATTAAAGTTTAGAAAAAGTTTAGCAAGTTGGTTTAATTGATGAGTGGCACTAAAAGGAAGTTGAAGTTTAGTGGTGAAGGCATCCTAGAGGCATAGCAAAGGGAGGACCCATATTTCACATGGAATCACGTGTCTTAGTTCCTAATCCACAATTATTTAATTCTAATATTGTTATAGCAACTTGAATGCAACATTCCAAAGCAAAAGTCGCAAATTTGATGGACCCCATTCTTTGTTAATCCAATAATTACGAGCTCTCTCTATATTATAATCACCCCCATGAATGCCCATTATTAAACAAATATATTCTCTTCATCTTAGGCAATCAACTAATTATATTCAAAGGAATCCACTAACCTTCCATTAATGAAATTTCGACCGCCCATTAAACCTTTTTTTATTTTTTTTTATTTCCAAAAGTGATTGTGAGAATTATTTGATTAAATAAGTTGCTATGGTGGGGTTGATTCAAACATCATCAAGAAAAATCACGGAAAATCTTGGCTTTTACTCTCTTAGTCCTAGTCGTTTTCTTGATTCTTTTGTCATGGACTCCTCATCATCTTTTTTACCCAATGAGATGGAGTTTAACCTAATTTTTAAAGAGCAAATTAGTGTAAAATAGTATCTTTGTGCTTTGCTAGATCTTAATTGGTGTCAACAAAAGGATGTTCTTCTTCAATGTGTTACCTCCATCTATTATCATATCTTATAAGCTTTCTTTGCCATGCCTCTTATTCATTATGTTGGAATATAAATTTTGGGATGTAAAAGTTATAATTAATATTATTATTTGATATTAAATACTATGTCTTAAGTTATAATTAATATTATTATTTAATATTAAATACTATGGTAGTATAATTTATAGTTAATATTATTACTTGATATCAGCATTTGAAAAGAAAATTTGACTCAGCGGTTTAGAATAAAGAATAAAAGGGAAATCCAAAAAAAAAAAAATAGTAATCCCTTTATTTATTTTTTTCGTTTCATTTTAAATCTACTTTTTATTTATAAAATTCACAAGAATACATAAGAACTATCACATACACTCACATGCACTGTTAAATCAACCCAATTAACAGGTTGGTTTGATTTCTAGAACTGTTTTCATGATTGAATTCTTCCACTATTACAATCTTTTACATCTTAGTGAGATTTTTTTAATAACCATTTCATACACTTTTATAAATTTATTTACAAAAGAAAACATTTTTACAAATTTTTATAAAAATTCTATAGGAAAATTTCTCAAAATAAAAAATTATAGGTAAACGCATCAATTATAATTAATCTTTTAACTTGTCGCAGATTAGGCGAAGGAAGAAAGCAAGTCCCCACAAATTGCCACCTTAACGATGTTGAAAATGTAGTTGGAACTTTGAACATTGAACTTACCACTTGATTTAATTTATATATAAATTATATATATTTCTTGCATGTCATAACTTGCCTTAATATTCTTTATCTGTTTAATTTTTTATACATAACTGCTACCATGTTTCAGCATAATGTATGAATAATTTATTGCAATTTGTGTATATGATTAGAAACCCAGTTTGACACTTACATACGCAATTAATTTAAAACATAGACCAAGAACAGCTTTTGTCTATTCTGTGATATATCATAATGGTATCAGTTTATGACTTTATTATTTTATAAATTATTTGACTCTACAATTATAAGTTTACTATCAATAATTTATGCTTAAGAAATTGAAATTACAGATTCATTCAAACCTCAATGGCATTGGATGGGGTAAGTGCTTCACCTAATCAGAATTAATTGCTGAGGAAAACAATCCACTTTTCTCATAGATGAGGGTTAAATAGGGGTATTAAAACGGGATTAATTCAATCTATATTGATTTTTAGTCTTAATATAAAAGGTGTCATTAAAAACATAGATAAAATGCATTAATTGTTTATTAAATTATTAAACAATGTAAACTAATTAACATGTTTCATGAATTATTTAAAAGTGTTTGTAATGCTTTTTTATTAAAATATTCTAAGATGACATTTGAAATTAGTTAAAATTGTAAAACATTACTTATTAAAACTATTGTTGATTATTATTATTATTATATTTTATTATTTTATAAAAAATAACACAAAAATATATATATTCTTTTATAGAAAAGAACATATAAAATCAGTAAAAATAAAAACAACCATAAATATTACAGTGAAAACCAGGATGAAACCAAAACTATGAAATAATTTATTAATATGGAAAAAATTAATTAATTTTTAAAAAAATTATTAATTAGTTAAATTTTATTAATTTATACTAATGAATATTATTTTATATAAATGTAAATATAAAATTTTCATGGCTATTCTAAACTTTGTATAAGTGTTCAAATTTTAAATTATAAAACTTTAATACGAAACATGAGATTGAAAGACAATTAAACAAAGAAAAAAAAGTTCATTCTTGAAAGTAAATTCCAACACCTAAGTTTCAACTCTTTACAAAATTGAGGTTCATTGTATTTGAGTAACAAAAGTTTTCCAATTTTATATTACTAATATACCAAAATAAATTTTTTAGATACTCAAAATATAAGATTTCAAATTCAAACATGTTATACTTATATATCAAATGATATTTGCCTTTAAGAGTATATTTTAACTAAAAAATACTTGTAGGTACTATTATCATTGAACATTTTGTTTGATATATATAATCTAAGCATTATTAAAATTTCTTATATTTTATGTGAATTTTCTTATAAATTTCTAAGAAAAAAAAGTAAGAAATTCTTTTTTTGTAAATTTTCATAATAAATTTATAGGAAAATTCTCATGAAATATAAGAAATTATAGTAGTGAAACTTGCACATTTTTGTTGATAGATGTATATGCTATTTTTGGAATTGATTTACCTTTCTATTATTGTCTTTCTTACAAATTCTCAGTTGACTCTACCTCTTCATAGTTTGTTTTCTAGTTTTCCTTTTATAGTTGTTCTATACAACAAAAAGATATATCTTTCTTATTCCTTACATCATTTTGACAATAAGATTCTTCTATATATGCACATGTGATTTGAATTAATTTTTGCTGAGTTATGCCTACCTATGCTACTTTCCTATATCAATATTAAAAAATTTGTCTCTCCCTCTAGAGACCAAACTAACCACTTGGATTAGCATTGTGTTACTACTATATACTCTTATCCCAAAGATCTAAGACATTCTTTGGGCACATGCACCAGTCAGAATAGGAAAAAGTAGGCTTTATGTATTTATTTTTCAACCATGACCAGGTTTTCATTTGTGCCAACGTGAAAATTTCTTCAACATCATTTCTCTTATTCCTAAACACAATATCATTCCTTTTCTTCCATATACACCATATCAAAGCTATCCACATGCACTTCCAAGCCCTATTTTTTTTGCCATTTAAATCTGTCAGGTCAAAAAGTTGAAAGTGATTTCTAAGTTGAATGTGGTTAGCTGAAACAACACCAATCCATTTATAACACATATTCCATACTCGGTCTATTAGCTTACAATTGAAAAATATATGACTGACTATTTCTTCATGAGTTTCACACATAACACACATGTTAGATTGTATCATTATTTCTCTATGGCACAAATTAACTCTTGTAGCCAGTCTATCCAATATAACCCTCCAAACAAGGTTATATGCTGATGGTATAACTTTAACTTTCAAAAAATTAGAGAAAAATTCAGAGTCTTCATTTGAGATACAATTTTAAATATTGTACTCAGATTTAATCGTGTATATTTGCTCTGTGTTTTTCACCCATATCCAACTATCTTTCTTCTCTCTTACTAGAGTATTTGTATTTATCTCTTTCATGAACTTTAATACATGTGTTTTCTCCTATTCAAATCAATCTCTTCTCCACTTAAGACGTCATTTCCGTCCTTCACCATTCCATCTTCCTAATTGTTTTATTTTCTAATTCTTGGTCTTTGTATTAGAATATATTCTAGAAAATCTATGTTATAATGACCTCCCTTCACTCCACCTATTTTTCCAAAAAATTTTTTTTTGTCTATTTCCAACTTTTCATTTGACATTTCCATCAAACCAACTTCCTTTTGAGACTCTCACCGCACACATTTTAAGTCCCTTCACTACCATGATTCCTTTTTATTATCACTAACTTTCTTCAAATTCCTCCAGCACCTAAGTTTAATAAGTTAAAAAATCATCTTGTGACAAAATTCTTCTCCTCCAAAGAAGATATTGGTCTTATGTAGCCAAATAGACCAAGTTGAAGCAAATCGAAGGTAACTGCATGTATTTCTAACTTTTTTTTAACGTTCTTCCCCTTAAAAGTCTGACAATGCTGTAAAAGATGTAACTTGTTATCTTGGGATGAATACCCTGGAAACCTAGTCAATTGTAACAGAACATCCGAATCACATATTTAAAAGAACAACAAAAAGCATGTGGCTTACACTTTCTTTCATTTGTTCAGAGAAATTTCTAGCTTCCTTAATCATATGTGTTTTCTCAAAGTTAACTCTTAAGATCAAGCATGAATCCTCTCTCTGCTGCATCTCTCTCTAATACACAGTTTTGCATTAATTACTGCATTTGTGCATCATTCAACTCCATTACTAGGACACCGCCGACAATATAATATCCATCTTTCAATTAAATAGCATCCACCTTCTCATATTTTCCTGAACTTACCTTTATCATTTTTATTACTTCATTTTATATCATATTTCTTCATTTGCACCTCTTAAAAATGAAGACACGTAGTCTTCGTAATGTGTTTAAACTTTAAAGTATTTAATTAATCATAATGGTTCATTTTTCAATATGTTTGATCATCTATTTTAGTTGATAAAATAAGTAATGTTGAGATTACTCTCAAACCATCGAATAAAAGGATAGCAAGTAACTATTAAATTATTTTTCTTTGTTTTGTGTTTGATATGGTTTCTTATTGTTATTTATATTTTTAAACATATGATCTCACGGGTAATCGTAGCATCTTAGCGTTTACATTTCTTATAAAAAAAATCAGAAAGAATCACCTTCATTTCGAACATCATTGTTGGAAGGATTAATTTGAAATTAAAAATACGATTCATTCATTTGTAGATAGTAATAAGATGTGGTTGCTTGAAAAGGTAAAAAATATACATTATGATTTTATTGTCCAACACTTCAATTATAGGGTTGCACATGCATTAACTTGGTTTTTTTTATTAATATTAATAGGCAAGAAACATTCGTGCTTTTGAAAAAAAAAGTACACCCCAAAACAATTTAAAGAAAATTTATTGAAAAGATCAACATATTTAATTGAAAATTGGTAAAAATAAAATTTAATTATTTTCCATGACTTGAGAATGTGATGCCGTTCATCCATTATCTCAATCTTCTCCTCAAACTATTGGGTAATTGCAACAATGTGGGCTCTAATAAGAACTGGGCCTTGATGCAAATCATGGGCCATCTAGTCATGCCAGTGTTCCTAATCCATTTTTCTCATTACTTCACACATAGTCTTGTCATCAAAATTAGGTCTTTTTGTGATTCTGTGAAAGAGGTAGGGTTTTGACTATGTACTTGCACTTGGGTAGTTTGTACTTTATGGTATCTTTTTGTATTCTTTGTCAATACCTTTTAACTAGAGATTTTCTTCATAAGTGAAGACTATGTATCACCTCATATTGTTTTGGTTCTTTTTAACTATTGAGATTTAATTAGATACTTCCACTTAGATATCTTCATTATCATTCTCAATAGATATTAAAATGAAATTTTTTATTCATATTTTTATATCATCTATGAGATTTTTGCTTCTCATTATTAGTTTTTAGTATTGCAACTTAGTTATACGTGTTTCTTTTATTGTCATTTCACCACCACCCAAGGTAATAACTCTGTCATAAAGATTTTTTACCTTTCTTCATATTTGTGATCTACCATGTTTGATTTCAAACTTTTATTGGTTGTTTGATTGAAATCTTTACCCTAATATTTTTCCTATTTATAGATAATATGCATCTCAATGCCAACTATATGAGTGGCTTGTTTTAAGGACTTCTAAAGTGCATGTATTTTGTAGCTTCATGTGTTTTTTTACAACAATTTAGTGTTTATATTATTATATTTTTAGATTCAATGACCCAAAAAGAAAAATTAGGTAAAAAAGAAGACAAGGATAATAAAAGTAAAGGGAGATGGAAAGAAACTAGGAGTTAGAAGTTGTAGAAATTATATTATATGCTATAATGAGGCTAGATCATATTGTTGACCTCTAGCTGAGCAAAAGGAAAATGAAAACAAGATTAAGAATAGATTGAGAGAACTTAGAGAGAGCAGACAGAGATACTCATGAGGTTTACAGTAAACAACTGATAAGTATATACATGCTATTAGATTTGATGCTGATCAAATATATACAGCAAGAAACCATTTTTTGAGACTTGAAAATAACATATTCAAAGGAACAAAAAATGCACAAGTAAAAATTTAGAAAAAAGGCTAACTAGGTTGGATGGTTAAAGGAGAGATGTACTATTTTTGTTGTTTGCTGGATAAATTAGTGACCCATGTGAATAGACTCATTCTAAACAAAAAAAAATTGGTTTGATCATTTTGATAAATTTTGTGTCACGTTTATATTGATAAGGACTAGAAGGGAAGAACATGTAAAGTTTTTATGATATAAAAGGTTGGAGTATCCCTCTTATACTCCCATTTATTTTAATTCTTTTCTACTTAAAAAAAAGTTTTTTACATTTTCTTCTATTATTTTGTCACTAAGGAAAAAGTTGGTAGCAGAAAATACATTATAAAAAAGAAATTTGGGCCCTTAGTGTTGAGGTTGTGGGGGGAAATAAATTAAGCAAATGGGTCCACATGAAAATGATACAAGTGTTGTTCCATTTACGTGGTAAGGTTCATGCAAGGTTTCTACTTTACTTCAACCACTATTTTTCCATAATTTTATTATTTTTGATAAATATTGAGTGGATAAAATTAGGAGAATTTTTCTTGGAAACAAAATTTAAGGGACATAATGTCCGCAAATAACTATGAACACCATGATCTAGAATTTTCAATTGTTATTATATCTTTTAAGTATGTCAAATCTCGTTATATATATATGTTATTCGTCTAACATATTTTATTAAATGTGACTTCCAAAAAAATACAACATCTTTTACAAATGAATGATCAATAAATTATAAACTAAAGTTGAACTTTAAGTATTAAATTTGAAAGTATTTTTCTCTTGCATATTATCTATCTTTTTTTTATCGTTATAGTATTTAGCTTTATTGGTATCTTCTAGCGTTTCACTTTATTTGTATCATTCTAGAATCTTTGTAGGTGAGTATTTATTCACTGGTTTAGAATCCAGTTACTATTGTTACTAATAACTGATATCAAAATTCAAAGATTTGTTTGATTACAGAATATGAATCATACACAAAAGTAATATTCTATATATCTTTATTGATGTAGGGAAATTTATCATTCTACATATCGTTATTTCATAAAACAATAGATTGAATAACAGATTATTATGAATAATTTCACTTTTTATTAGATTTCATTTTCATGCTTGAAAAAATACAATAAAACTCACCTCTAAAAGGAAAACAAATTTCAGAGTTATTTTATGAAGTTACCAGTAATAAAAATCCATCATTAAAATTTAAAATCCAAGGAAAAGGAATTTTTCAGTAGCAGAATATTTTGAGGAACCGAATGTAGAAATGGTACAACATTGATGTGACCCCAAGGGGATAAATCCTTTTAGCCTAAGTTATGAATTCAGTTTTTTGTTTCCAATTTTCTGATGAAATGGATGTGCCAGAAACTATTATGCATGCATCAGAATTGCAACATCACACATAACACAACAACAAAATGAAACAACTTGAGAGAAACAAAGAAACTAATTTGTATACCATTTAAATTTGTAATGAAACTTGAGGTATAATAATTCATCATCTCTAAAAGATGAAACATTGCTGCAAAAAAGGTAGCCAAAGAGTGTTGGTGTGTGCTACCAAACCTACCAAGAATGTGACTGAAAATATTTTATAAATTATTTTTTTACATGTTGCAAGGGCTTAAACTTGCTGCATGAATCCTCACATGACAGTATTTCCCTGCAGCAGGATTCTTCTGAGTTCACTGGCAATTCCATGCAACAAAATTGGCTTTCTTATGATTCCATTCATGCCAATTTGCATGCATTTTTCCCATAAATCTTCTGTGCTTGCAGTCAATGCAACAATCACTGGCCAGTTTCGGCTTCCAAACTTGCGAATCCTAGATGCAACTTCAAATCCATCAAGCCCAGGCATGTGAAGATCCAAAAGAATGACTTGAAAAGAGCATCCACCAGGTCCAGTGACACTGAGGCATTCAAATCCTGAAGAAACAGAAGTGACAGAGCAGCCTAGTTTATGAAGCAACTTCTGGGTCACTGCTCTATTTACATCGTCGCTGTCCACCAACAACACTTGCAGACCTCTGAAAAAAGAATTGGAACTTGATGGCTCAGAACTTTCCCCAGTTTCAGAGATGGATACAGCAATAGATCGCTGCAGTTGAAACCTTAGAGAAATGGCCATGACCTGAGGATGACCTTGAGCGTTTGGTACAAACCATATGTTCCCTTGCATCAACTGCAAGAATAATAATGATATAATATACAGAAACAAAGCAAAAAATCATTACAGAACATAGAAACTAGTACTACAACAGCGTAACAGTTCCAACTATACATGGAAACTAGTACTATAACAGTATACTAATCATTGGCATTTAAATGACCACCTTGAATTTTTTTTGAGGTGACAGTAAATATCCTTCCTGATAGATACATTACAAAATGATTAACCAAATAAGCTAACAAAAACTATGAAGGAAACCTATCTAGGTTCAAGATTATTATGTCTAACAATGGTAATCCACAAGTGATTTATATATATATGTTTAAAAGTTCACACCATATGCTAATGAAGGTAAGAAAATATACAATCAAAGGTCAAGTCCTAAACAAGGGATCAACTAAGCCACCTGGAAAACTAGACTCGAGTTCTCGGACTTTTCTTGTACATGCATCAAATGACAGATGCAAATGTCTATTTAAGTGAATCAATTGGAGGTTGGCATAAACAGAAATTACTATGTACTAGTGACGCAGTGCAGAAAACATCTTTGATGTATTAAGTATAATGTATGAATGGCAATTAAAAACAGTATCATAACGAACTTGTTACACACACCAAATCGCAGTCACTAAACTCACCTGGATTATCCTCTTGCAAATGCTGAAGCTCAATCTTTCCTCGACCCTATCACTAGCACGCATTGTACCTGGAAGCTGCCCTGAAGGAACTGAATTCTCCAATTCAGAATCACCAATATTGATCCCTATCTCAAATCTGATATTTACATCCCCACTTGAAGAGCTTGGTCTCCAGTTTGTCCATCCCTGGTCATTCCTCCCTTGGCTTCCAGTTTCTGCATAAACTCGGAGCACAAGAACCCCTCCTCCTTGGTTACCATTTACTGCACTCCCAACCATATGCAAAAGCACTTGGAAGACCCTCTTTTCATCACCTATAACATTGTCTGGCAAAGACTTATCAGCATCTACAACAAAGCCAAGGCCCCTATGAATACACATGAACCTGGCAATGCCAGCTGTCTCCTTCACCATAGCATGCAACCCAAAAGGCTTCATCTCCAAAGGGAATCTTCCATCGTCCCTTGCTGAGCAGTCCATGGCATCATTTAGCAAGTTTGACATAACAGTGCTGGTTCTGAACATAGAATCCACAACGAGTTTCTGTTCACGCTTTAACTTCTCTTCTTGCATCACTGAAAGCAGCCCCAAAATTGAGTGCATAGGCCTTCCCATTCCATTACTCATGACCTTCTGAAATGCTGCTCTAGCCTGGTTCGCCCTCATAGCATTAATCTTTTCCACTTGCAATGCTCGATTTTGTACCTCCAACTTCTCCCTCATCAGATGAGACTCTTCAAGAATTGCAGCATGAGACAGAGCCACAGCCACCTGATCGGCAACCACCTTAATGATCTCCAGCTCTTGGGTGCTCCATGATTTAGGCTCGGTGACAGGAAGAATCAAAACCAATACGGTATAACACGTCTGTCTTAGCTCCGGCGTCCCCCCTTTGAAATTGCTAACCCGAAGCATTGGCATTCGAATTGCAGCAACTGGTCCTGCCACACCAGAATCTCCACTGCTGGCAGTGGCAAGTACTGAATCAGAATCAATCACGTTTACTTCATCACTCTCCTTAATTCTCGCAACATCTGGATCTGTTATGGGAACAGAACAGTTGGTATTCCTCCCATTCAATTCATGAGTGAGGTTCATCTCAGTTTTCTCATCATTTGGCATCCAAATTGCACAGTTTTGCAAACCAAGTGTCTTAGATAGCTCAACCAGGGTGGTATACAGAATCTTGTGCCTGTCCAACGACTTTCGAATCTCTTGAGTAAGCATTCTTACATGCATTGAAGCCTCCTTCTGTTTCATTATGAACCCAACTTCCCTCCCAAGATCCCAGGTCTTTTTCTTCAGCATGAATTCCCTAACCTTCACTTTCAACAGCAGAGGGATCAGAGTGAGGAGAGTTAGGGCAGTGGCACATGACACCAAGGCAGTGAGAGTTTTGAATACAGTGATTGCCACCATGAGTTGAAAAGTGTGGGGACCATAAGTCCACCCATTCAGCAGATGTGTCATTCCACAAAGTACAATGAAAGCAATGAACTGAAAGAGGACCCATTTGAATGGGAAGTTTGAGCAACTAACAAAGTAAAGCAGCTCAACGGGGATGGAGAAGTAGGCCACAGCAATCAGAAAATCACCAACCCTTTGGCACTCCAGAATCGTCTCAATAGTCCAGGGGCTGGAATCATCATCGCAGTTACATCTTTGAAGCCCATTATCTGTTGCGCACACACAAGTGAGCAGCAGAATGCAAGTTAACAACAGTCCAAATGACACTGACTTTAACATTATGCCAATGTATAGCTTCTTCAATCCATTCAGTGAATAAGAAACTCAAAACAAGAAAAAAGCCCTCAACAACCTCCAACTCCCAATGCTGCTGCTTCAACTATAGTCTCCTCCTGCCACATCACAGTTAAACAAAAAGAATTACAATCTTGGTAAGATCCAAAGCACAAAAAACACCACAAGATCCCAAACAGAAAAAATAAATAGAGAGAAAGAAATAGGTATAGGAAACTACAATTCTTTATATTTTAACTCTTTCTCCATCCACACACCCCTTTGGGTGGAATGGCACGAATCAGTAAATAACACAGTGCAAACGGTAAAGATAGATGACATTTTTATCAACCAAATCATATATTTATATATATACCACAAAGGGGATAAACATATACAAAAAGAAAAAAACAAGGCCAAGACAAAAACTCCCTCCCTAAACACCCACACAAAAAAATCATTAAAAAAATAAAACTAGTCCAACAATGTTCACTGCTTAAAAATAGATAAACAAAGGACCCAACAATGCAGACCAATTTTTTTTTTAAAATAAGATGTCTGCAAAACACTACCCAGTAGTTATTTAAAATAAACAAAACTCAGATTGCAATCATACATATAATCCAATTCTGATTAGATCGTAATTAACAATTGTTATCCCTACCCAGGAGACACCAAAACCTGATTAAAAACACATAACACATTACCAACCATACCCATTCACTCCAATCACAGCGTGTTTGAAAATCCTTTGAGAACAAACCTCAAGAGAGATAAAACGCTTCCCACATTCCACATATAGCAAATCACATCCAAGAGGTTAAAATAACATTCTACCAATCTGTCCAACCTTCCAGACCAAAAAAACGTGTACCCTCCATTTTTTTCTCTACGCATTGATTAAACAGGTGCAACCCTTCGATTATTGAGAAGAAAGAACAGAAAGAAACCAACTTTATGGCATGCAACAAATCCCAACACTGAAAAAAAACCTTGTTTACTGTGTACAAATCCAGCTACCTCGTGCCTTGTAATCCGGTGAGTGGGGGTGTGTTGTGGTGTGTGACAAGCAAAGGGTAGTAGTAGGACTTGGAAAAGAGCACAAGTCAGAGACACCCAGATGGAGAAAAATAATGCAAGTGATGTTCTAGTACTTGTTATAGATGTTACGGTACTGCTGCTGCTAGGACTACTACAACAACAATAAAAACAAAAACAACAGTAGCAGTTGTTTTGTGTTGGAGTGTATAGAGAAAATAGAGAGAGAAGTAAGGGTGTGTGAAGATGATATGTATGAGAATTGTGAGAAGTGCAAGCAATGTGGTTTTGTTTGAAGCAATGAGAGGCAAACCACAAACCATAAGAGGAAAGAGAATAGCGCCGTTGTTTCGTGAGGAATGAGAGAGAAAGAGGAGAGAGAGAGGGTCCACGGTTCTTACATGAAGAGAACTTGGACGCTCTTTTGAACTGAGATGTCTTTGTCAGTCTCGAAAAGATTTGAATGTTTTGTATTCTATTCACTCTCTCACTCTATGGAACACAAAATACCATTGTTTTTTTGTTAGGTGTGTTTTCTTCTGTTTGGTGGAAAATATATATAGGGAGAAAAGAGGAAAACATTTTCCATGCTGTACCCTGTCCCTTTCATTTTCAGACAGTGTAAATTTTAAAACATTCATTTTTTATTAACTATTCATTCAATTAATTAATATTTTAAATAATTAAGTAATTAATTAATTTTTTAAATAGTTAAGTAATCAATCAATTAATTATTGTTTTAATAATTAATTGTTTTCTAAAGTGACTTATTTATTATTTTATAATAGTTAATTAAATAATTAATTAAGTGATTAATTTTTTACTATATTATTAGTGTAAAATATCATAAAATTTATTGATGACAAATTCTGTAAAATAATTATTATCTATTTTTTAAGTTTTTTCTCATTTTAGTTCTACTTTTCCTATAATGCTTGAATTTGAAACCTTACTTAATGGTTGAATATTCAAACAACAAACAACATGGTTTTAATTAATTAATTGTTATAACATGTTTTAAAAAGAAAAGAAAGATAAGGTAACCCTTATTTTTATTTAATTAAAAATTAAAATTAAACACTAAACATGTGAACCAACTCATAGAACTTGTTTTTCTATTGAAGAATAAGAGTAATCTTTATTATAATATATATATATATATATATATATATATTATTTCTATTTTTTTTATTTTCTTTAACCGTAACTTACATAAAGAAAATTAATGTATATGTCTTGATCTATTTGCTACACATAAAGAATTGAGTTTTAAAATTTATTTAGTGAAATTTTGTATAAGAAATATTTTTAAATTGTATAAAGTGGTATGTTTTTACTATGGTAGGATTTTTTAAACTAATTTATTTTGAAATTAAAAATTAGAAAAAGAAAATATGTTTTTTAAAACTAAAAATAATCTTAAATTAAAATCTATTATAGTAAAATTTAGCTATTATGACATTTTTGGAATGCTTAAATTGTACGCACTTTTTATTTATTTATGTGACCAATTAAATCATATGATATTGTTTTAATATTTTCACTATTGTTTATATGTAACTTTTCCTTAATATATATTTACTAAATACCACGTCAGCATTATATTTAATATTGGTTATGTGACTATTGCTCGTGTAACCTAGTTTACCACTTTTTTCTAGTTTTTATGATTAATATTTTTTTTGTCAATTTATATTAACTTTTTTTCAGAAATTATCATTTTATCATTATTTTTAGTAGGTTTAATTTTTTTCTTTTATTATTTTTATGTTTAAATATTCATTTATATTACGTGAGTTTTTAGCGGGGTGAGGTAACGTAATGGTGGACTTACTTTGTTCCTTTTCAATTGGACCATTTTTTCAAAAACTAATAATAAGCTCAATTTGGAAAAACAAATTTCATTTTTGAAAATTTAAAAATTTATAATTTAAAATAACCTGTATAATGGTTATTTGTTTTTAAGTTAAATAATTTCACTTCTTTAAAATGTTAAGTCTTATAACTTCCTTTCCAGAAAATCTAAATAATTCTCTTAATAAAGTTTAATGCCTTTTATAGATTAATAGTTAAAAATAATTGTGTTAGATTTATATAAGTAGTAACATGTGTTTTAAAATCGAATAAAGTTTTATGTAACTTTTATTTTAATTAAATTGTGATTTTCTTAGAAAACTATTGATGAAATATTATTTATTAAATTAATTATTTCAAAATTAATAAAAAATAAACTAATAAAATAATAATTTAGGGCGTTACACATATAATAATATGTAAATATTACTTTTACATTCTCATTAATATATTATGTTTTATTTTGTATTTAAAAGATTTAAATTAGTTTTATAATATCTAGTAAAAATAAATAAGCTTAATTATAATTAAGATAATAATAAAATATTATTCTTTTTAAATATTTATTCATTTAAATTTTCAAAATAAACTTTCAATTATAATTTCACCAAATCTCATGTATTTATGATAAATAATTATTATTAAAATTTTAATAATAATAATAATTATATATAAAGGTATAAAATGAAAAAAAAATATTTATTTATTAAACATCAATAAATAATTAAATAAGATAAATTAGAAATATGTCATCAAATAATAATAATTATTATTAAATAAAATTTAACGAGATTAAAAATATTCTACAAATATATATATAGTTATAAAATAATTACAATAGATTAGAGATACTTTCTTAAATAAATATAATTATAAAATTAATGGATAAATAAATTTAATGAAAATAAGATCACTAATATAACAAAGATAAATATAAAATTAATAAATATATAAAATAAAATTAAAAACATTTTTTTCAACAAATATAATTATAAAATAAATAAATAAAACTATTGGTATATCATTTTCTTATTTTATATTATAGGTGATATTATAAAATTAGAATAAAATTTTTTTTCTGAATTTTCTACAACTCTTTTTTCTTTCTTATAATATCTCTTTCCTTCTTTTTCCCCTTATCTCTATCTCTATTCCTCTATCTTTTCTACTTTCATTTTTTTTCAATACATTTTATGTTCCTTTACTTTATCTTAAACACTATATATAAATAAATATAATAAAAATTTATTGATTTTAATAATTTATATAATAAATATGTATATAATAAAAATTTATTTATTTTAATAATTTATAATAATGATATATGAAGGAAATTTTTATCTCTTTACCTTTGAGATACCTTTACCGTTATCTTTTTTCTATTTTTTTTCTTTATTAATTAAGTAGTTATTTATATAATATTAAAATAAAATAAAATATTTAAAATTATTTAAAAAATATAGTTTAATATATTGTATTTAAAAATATTATATTATAATTTTTATAATATTACAACAACGACATAGAAATATACGTAAACGAAAGTACGCTACAATTCTAGAAAGATACCATTTTTTGTTAAATATATATAGTTAAATGTATAAACATCATAAAAAATGTGTTTTATCCTTATGTATAAAAATTAAATGTAATTATGAATTTTATCTTTTAAATAAGTGTATATAAATAAAACTATATTTTATTTTATTTTAGTAATTTGTGGGCTGTTATAACTTTAATGGGTCTCCATGCTATAAATAAATATTTTAACTTTAAAAGTTAAAATTTATAAACATTTCCTTCATTCTAGGGTGACTATAATTCTAATTATCTAAAGGATTTCTGTTCTCTATATCTTCTTGGGAAACATTATTAAGTTTTCTTCTTGATTTCTCTTTATAGTAATTATTCTCTTTGTCAAATTAATAATTTATTCAGAACTTTTAATGTAATTATTTAAAAAAATAGTTTTTTATTGTCATTCTTAATATGTTTGTCAAAATTAAAAATAAATTTGTTTAACAAGTTCATTAATGTGATCTATTATTTAAATTAAATTAAATTTAAAAATAATAATATAAATAAAAATATTTTTTTAATTTAACTTATTTAAATCAAAATCTATATAGATAAAAGAAAAATTGATAATCTTTATTTTTAATTTTAATTATATATATTATGTTATGATTATGAAAGATATTATTAAAATTATTTAATAATATTAAATCAAAATATATAATGTTGTATAATGTATTTATAAAATTGTATATATATATATATATATTTATATAATTTGTTGACAATAACTTATGTTCTATTTTAAAATATAAATAAGATTAAGTGGTTAACTTTTTTTTAAGTTGATTCATAATATTAAACTAGATTGGATCAGTTTTGACAGTTGTAGCTAGAATTTAAAAATCTCAATTGCAAAAGAAATGTAATAAATGTACAATAACAATGAATAAATGCATGAATTAAAGTACTCATTAATGCCATTAAAACCCATATTGTTTTCCAAACTTAATAATAAATGCACAATTAAAAAGTATTTTATCAAGGCATTTTTGATAAAAATTGTTTATTAAAATTGTTTATAATAATTTGAAAATTGTGAAAGTATAACTAATTATTTTTTAGAGTTACATAAATAAATAATTATAAAAAATTATAAATATATGTTATATCATCAATTTTAATAATAATTATTATAATTAACTATAATCAAATTTAATAGTTTTTAGGATTAAATATGTTTTTAGTCCTGGAATTATTTGTTAAAATTGGATTTCATCCCTGAGACAAATTTCGGACTTATTTCGTCCTTACCCTTTATAAACTTGTGTAAACAATCTTTAATAATGTGTTAGAATTCATTTTTATTTTTTTATTATTCTTCTTTATAGTTTCTTAATTTTCTATCATCCGTCTCTTAAGCTTCTTTCACTCTTGTCTCTTCTATTTCCTCTCATTTTCCTCTCTTTTTAAGGATATTTTATTTGTGATAGAAGATCGTTTACATTTATTTATAAAGTATAAGGACAAGAAATATGTCTAAAGTTTGCCCTAGGGAAGAAACACAATTTTGACAAATAATTCAAAAACTAAAAACATATTTAGCTTTAGTTTTTATTATATATATTTCAAATTTTTTTAAATATATTAATATATATTATTTTTGAATAAATTTACTATAATCACTTTTATCTATTGATAAATACGTAATTTAATTATTCCTTTCATTATTTTAATTACATTTTTCATTTTTTAAGTGTCATTTAAGATATTTAAAAAAACTTAAAAATACAATATTTTATATTATTTTACTTTTATCTTTTATATATCACAAAAAATACATGTTTAAACTATTTAAATATTTAATAAAGAATAAAATAAATGTAAATAAAACAATTAGTATTGTCTTCAACTTTAAAAGTGCAATTTAAGTAAAATAAGAAATCTTTTAATAAGAAGAGACATATGAAAGAATTTGAAAAGTGTAAAAGAATATTTCCTTTAGTCTATTTATGACTCTATATGTTTCTTAACATATTATAATTTATTAAAATAGTATAAGGATATTTATAGTTAGTAATGATAAATGAACTATCATTAGAATTTGTTTCTACTTTGATGAAAAATCTCTAATTTGATGAGAAATCTCTAATTATTTGTATTCCTTCCATATCTTTCTTAATTTATTATAATTTATTAAAATAGTGTAAGGGTATTTATATATAGTTAATGATATCAAATAAATACGTAAATATTATTTCAATCCATTAATTAGATATAATATAATTATAAATAATATTTAATTTTTTAAATTAAATATTAAAAATAAAAATAAAATTTTAATATAAAGATAGAAATAAAAAAGTGAAACTCATTCTTATATATTCCGTCTTTATTATTTTTATTTATAGTAAAAAGATTATAATATAATATTTTAATAATTTTTCTTTTATAAATTTTATTATATTATATAATACTTAAAATTTTTTATTTTTTTAAATAAATATTTTGTAAGATCTTATTTAATAATATATTATTTATATTTTAATATAAAATTTCTTTCATATTAAATTTGTTTTTAATGTAAAAAGATAACTTTTATTCTTTAATCTATGATTTTATTAAATATTTTTTTTAATTTTAAATTTATTGTCTTGTTAATATACTTTAAATTAGAAATTTGTAAGATAACTATTATAAAAAGATAAAACTGCATTAATTTAGAGATTGAGAAAATTTAATTTATCAAATAAATTTGAAATAAAATATAAATGACTGGCAAAAACGTTATTATTTTAGGCGGAAAAACAGGACACCAAAACTTTATAATTTTATATTATAAATAAATATAATATTAACTGTATATTATATTACAAATAAATGAAATTAATATTATTAACGAGAAAACATTTTTTAAATACTTTAGTTTCAATAATCTCTAAATGAAACTTGCATTAAACTAAATATGTTGACTGTAATGATTATTTTATGAAAGTGACCAATATTTTCTTTATGCAAATGAGAAAAATATTCAAAATCTAAACCTGTATAGAATATTTTAATGTATTTTTTATTATGGTCAAACTTATAAAATATTCATGAGTATTTTATTGAAGCATGTAAGCGTGTTATATAGATTAAATATAATAATTAATTATAATCTTTAAACGAAGTTGCATTAATTAAACCTTAACCGTTATTTTCCAATTGAGAACTATAAAGAACTGCATTACCAAACCAAGATTTGAAACGAGGAATTGAAAGAAAAAAGAGACAAGAACGATGGTTTGTAATTTGTCTTCTGTTGTGTTTGTGTTTCTGTTGTTTGCTTCAACCTGCTATGCAATCTCAGATGGGGAAGTGAAAACCATTTGCAACCAAACTCAGAACGCTTCATTTTGTTTCAATCTTCTCGGGGCAAACCCTAATGCAAGCGTTGCTAGTCTCACTCAGCACACCATTGACATAGCAAGAGAAAATGTGACCAACACAATCAAATTAATCCATGACCTGATTGTTCAAAGTGAAGAAAATCCCATGGCAAAGAAACACTACACAACATGTTTGCAGCATTTTGGTTCCGATGGTGCCCTTGGTGATGTTGAGTACACTCTGGAGTTGCTTCGCAAAGGAGATTACCAAGGTGTGAATGTGGCTGCTTCTGCAATAGATGGTGATGTTGAAGATTGCATTTCTGGAGAATCACCAACTGATCCTGCTTACGATGATCCCTCTGATCTTCCTAAGTATGCTGCAGTTCTTAAGATGGTTGTTGATGTTCTTACTGCTTTATCAATTCATTTGGGCCACTGATTGCTTCATATTTAATTCTTCAAATAATTACAAATTACTTTTCTTGAGATAATCTCTCTCATTTTCATTGGATATTTGGTGACGATAATTCATTTCTCTCGGAGAATTCATTCGGTGAATTATAATCACAGTTCTTTCTTTTCCTTCACAGTATTCGAATATGAATGAAACTTTGCTTAAAAGGATCGAATCCAATACAACTTTACAACAATTAATGGTTTTGATAATGTTTGTTGATTACTTTCGGTATTCAGAGGACATAGTTAAATTCAATAAGCCATGACCTCACATAAAATCTATATAAAAGGCATTAGTATCAACTTCAACTTAAAATGAGTTGGTGAATTTCTTTTTTTATATTGCTTATCTTCTTTGTTTCTACTTAATGTGTACTTTGAAACTCCACATTTTAATTTTTCTTAATGTTAATTATTTTTTTTATATAATTCTCACAACAATTGAAAATTCTGGTTGCAAATCCACCAATTCTTTCATCCAGCACCTCCATGTTAATGTGTGGGAAAAATCCAAAATTTTCATGAGTTATAAACATTTATTTTAAATTGTACAATTAAAAAATTTAGTTTAGATGACATAATTTGAAATTAAAAGAAAATTCTAAATTATATTATTTAGAAGTGTATTCTAAATTATATAATTTAAAATATATTTCTAGATTTTAAAACATATTTAAAGTATATAATCTAAAAATATATATTTTAGATTATATAATTTAAAATATATACTTTTAAATTTTGTAACTTAAAAAGATATTTTAAATTTTATATGTAAAATTACATAATTCAAAAATATAATCCATAATATATTTTTATATTATGGAATTTAGAAATACATTCCACATTATATAATTCAAAAATCCAAAAAAATCCAAATGTACTTTTAAGTTTAGAAATATATTTTCAAATTTTAAATTACATAATTTAGATTATTTATAAAAATGAAAATATTTAATATTATATAATTAAAGTATATTTTTTACTTTTATAATTAAAAAATATAAAGGATAATTTAGATTTTCACAAGAAGGAACCAAGTGGATAGAGGAAGAAATAGTTAAAATCATAACTTCACAAAATTGGTAGGAAAATTTCTATATTCCTTTTATTAGACTTAATCTAATTCATCCTACTTTTAATCCATTGCATCAATTGGATCATAAATTTTAAATTATTCTTTTTATTAAAATTTGTAGTTTTAAAATATTTTATTTTAGTACTTTTAGAAATTTTTAAAAAAATAACATTAATAAAATAATTAATTTTTCCGTTCTCGTTCTTGTGTAATCAATAATCAAAGTTTTGATATCTTGAGGGGCTCTTTTACGTTTTTGTTCCTTTTACCATCTGAATTTGAATTTGATAGAAGCAAATATGAGATTTTGATGCATTTATTGTTTAACCAATTAAATTCTTGTTAACCATGATAATAGAAAGCATGATGAGTATAACACAGAAGGATGAGAAGAGAATGATAACTTAGGATAAATCAGATAAATTTTATATAGTAATAGACAAGATATAAAATTAACTCATTAATCTATTTTAATAAGTTAAAGGTCATTTTAAAAAATCTCATTTGTAATTATTTATTTAATAAAAATTCTTCTAATTTACTTTTATTAAGAATTAAATATGTAATTGCGAAAACTAAAAGGTAGTTAAACTGATTGGTTTTTAGTTAGGGCAAAAATTACCTACAATACCATAGGTATATACTCGGTGTTGTTGAGTAATATAATTGATGAACACTGCAAATTTCTCCTTTTAATTAATAATATTACAAAATTAAATTTTATTATGTAAAAAAGAAAGGATGTTTCTATATTTCATTCTTATATATTTTAATTAAATTATTTTTTAAAATCAAGAATATATTTTGTCAAACAATTTCTTTTAAGATTAAATTACAATATTCTATATAAAAAAATTAACATAAGATGACAAATTTTAATAAAACCTCGTGAGAGTACAAGGGAAGTTGATGTGTTTAATTTAAAGTTAATTTCCTTTACCTTTCTAATCACTTAAATATTTTTTTTGAATCGAGAAATTATAAATATTAAAATAGGTACTCAATGTAATGATAAAGAAAAAGAAGAATAAATAGTTGTTTGAAGTGAATTATAATTTTTGCTTAAATTATAAGTCTTCTGTTCTTCTAAAACCCTTCCAAATTTAAAAAAAAAAATATGTACAATACAAGATTATGCCTCTAAAGTTGCAAATAAAATTCATTAGTTAGAAAGGGAAAATATACTATCTTATCACCGTATTCTTTTTATATAATTTTATTTATACACGTGCAATATCTCAATATATTTTATTTTAAAGGTTAACTTTAAATAAGTAACATAATAAAAATACGATTATATTTTAAATTAATAAACCACAACCAATAAAAAAACAGACATGATCCGATTTTCTATGCTAAGATAAAATTTATTTTGTTACTGCTCTATCTTTTTTAATATTACATAATTTAGGTTACTCATTTGTAAAAGGATTTAGACATTCATAAATAGTTAAATTAATTTATCAAATATTATATGATTCGTCATTAATATATATATAAATATATATATATATATATTAATAATAACATATTTTATAACTGAATAAAATTAAATAAGAAAATTTGTTAAAAGTTTAAACATTAGGAGGATAATATAACTTTGGCTATTATTTCACACTAGGATAAGACAATTAAATGTTTGATATTAAAAAAATAAAATTTTGAAAGACCATATCGAATGATTCACAATAACATTTTTCATAATATTATTTTTAATTTTTAAAATCATGTAATGACACTAGGACCATCATTACCAACAATTAGATTATAAAATCATATTTTCCCTTAACTATCAATCAATGAAAAATATAAAAAATCTTAATATGTTGCCTTTATATCTTCATAAAATGAAACGTTTGCCTTTAGCTTCTGCAAATAATATTTTAAAAAATCTTGAAAATATAACCTGTTAAATTCAAAACTCGTGTATCTTGATCATATTAACATATTTAAAGATCAAAATAACTATAAATAACTAAATTTAAATACTTTCATAGTCCATTGTAATAGCATTTTACACATCGAGAAACTATATTGTCTGTTTTTTCTTCACACAATTGGGCAATAAGAAAATTATGAATAGGTAACAAAATGAGAATAATTTTCTAGTCCTGTTCATATTTTAATGATCTTATGCGTTTTAGGCGCGTGAAAAATGTAGTCCCTTGTAAAATATGTACAAAAAACTCAACTTTTAAGATTACATTGACAACATGAATGAAACAGTATCTATAATCCCAGAAGGCCCAAATCCCAACACTGTTAGAAGCTAGGACATGTATAAATTTATGAAAAACTGGAACCAAATTAATCGGAAACACTCTTTACAAAATGTTTTCCTATCAAGGGGATACAACCTCACTCCAACCTAAAGAAACCCAACAATTTCCTCAAAATACATTATTACACTTGTGGATGACCACTAATTTGTGGGCAGCCTGTCATCTTCTCCCTCTAAGGACCATTTGAAGGCCTGAATACTGCATTGACACCATTCACACTGCATGCCATGTTTGAGTAATCTTGATAGTATGAGTAACTATTCTCTGTGTTTCTCATGCCTAGATAAGATAGATCTGAACCAGCAACCTGCCATTGGTTTGGAGTCAATCCATCTACCTTGCCATTTACATATGATGATAGTGTACTTGCCTGAGGAAGATATTCCGGCCGCCGACCAGACGAGCTATAACCTTGTTGAAACCTGGCATCCTGATAACTCCGTGATCTCTCAAACCTACAAGAACCGGCGGATGATCCCAAATCATCATTTGTACCCAAGTCTCCAGGAAAAGTGAACTGACGATTTAGCAACTGTGGTCCATCATTGAGGGAGTGTAAGACCGAACTTGCCCTGGCTGCCTTCCCAATACCATGCTCCTCATCAAGAAGATCATTTATGATATCGATGTGCGGGAACTCATCCACCAAACCACCTTGGTTCTGACGTCTGGAGGTGCAAGCAGGGAACTCACTCGATACATTGCCCACAGATCTACTGTCTACTGGCTTGTACAAGTCCAGGTTTTGAACATCACTAAGTCGGGAAGGTGGTTCGTAGTGCAAGTTTCTGCTGGCTTCCCTATGAGAACTATCAATCCAATTTGGTCCGTTCTGTAAAACATCCCGACTAATCATACCAAAGGGAACACCAGACTGGGAAGCATTTGAATCCAATTTATCAGAGCTCCGGGATAAAAATAATGGTGAAGAAACCAATGGTGGTTGTGAATAGCCAGGAGATGGGTTTACTCCTGAACTAGAGCTACAATGAGGGAGACTGGCGGCAGTTGAGACCGCAGGATTCCCCATTATTGCATTTCTGTAGGACTGAGGAACATAACTATGAGTAGCAGGCGAGGGATCAGGACCCAACCTACCAGTTGCACTAACAGAGCGTGCAAGTAGTGGAGCAGTCTGAACTACGGAGACAGTGGCAGCAGTGGGCCTGGGACCTCCAGGAACTAGTGGAGCACTAGAAGGCCTTGACATCATAGCCACCTGTGTCATGGATCTTTCGGTTAATGTTGGCAGTGAAGTTTTCTGGATCTCTGATTTTGGACCAGTTGTTGCTTGCGATACAGAAGTTAAAGATGAAGACACCTCTTTATCAGTCCGTTGCGATACAGAAGTAACTCTAGTTTGGTTTTCTAACTTCATTTGAACAGGCAAGTTTCGTGGAGGACTACTAGATGAGGACGGCACTGCTGATTTCTTCTCTTTTTGTAGGCTTTCATTGTTAACATTTCTTTCCATGATAACCTGGTCTTTGATGCTTTGTTTATTTTGTAGCGAAGGTGTATCCTCTTCCTATCAAATTGAACAGCGAAATAAATAAAAATAAAATCAATCATCACTTTTGCCATTCCAAATCTAATCTCACACTTCAAGAAAATAAAGTCCAGAATTTGTCATATATATACATACAATGAGGCACATTTTAGGAGGCGGTTAAAGCGGCATATGTCAAATATTGCAAGGTGCGGAAAGCCTTGAAAGTGCAAAAGTATACTATTACAGGTTCAGAATACAAGACTTCCCTTGTACTGACAATGCCTGATAGTGAAGCTCTCAGCATATATATATTTGTATATATTGAAGTCTGAATCAGAAGTACAAAGGATAGAAAAGTGTACACCTGGGACACTATAAGTCTGACAGGTACAGCAAAAACCTCTTTTATAAAAAGCTGTGCATCGTAAGACAACAATAAACTTTTCTAGCAATTACAAAGCCGATAATCTTGACAGCTATACAGCTAACAGGTATGATAATAGAATGGAAGGATTTAAAAATGAAAACATGTTATATGTAGTTCAAATCGTATGCAAATCAACCATTTAAACAATATATATAATAAAGCATCACCTATTGGTTTTCGGCCTAACAAATTAATAGAGTATTATTATTAGAAAGCATATCTCGCTTCATGTATACATTTTTTTCGTTCTCATTTCTGTTGGTGGATTGGGGCCAATCAGTTTGCTAGCCCACTGATAGTATCTGCCGCCTATAAGTAGGAGATGTTCACCTATCGTAACCATTCATAATAATACAGCTACAACTCAGTAACAGAAATCCTCTCAATTTCTATTATGGTATAGAGAGCAAGGTTCAAATCCTAAATGCCTTTTCCACACAAACCTATCTTTGTGATTCTAATTCAAGCTTTTCCCACCACTGTTGACTCTACAAAGGTGGCTCCGTCAAATGCTGGAGCCATGTTTCCACACTCCATTTCTCAAAACCATGACAACTCAAATTATTGCTATGTTGTCAACAAGTAGAATAGATCATCAAAGCCCATTTGTTACATCATCTTCTGGTAAATCTAGATATACCACCAAAGTTTGTTACAGTTGAGGATCGTAATGCTGATTGTATTTCTAAGTGTTTCAAACATGGAAGAGATAGAACCAATTACAATTGACCTAGCTCGAATTTTCTATCTCGTGCGAGATGTTACCTCATGTTATCATATGCATGTTAGACACACGAGATAGTTTTGGAGATGTCTAAAGTATTGGACCTAGACTACCCTTGGATGAAACTCAGGTAATGAGTTTTGATAATAACAATACATATGCAAGTTTTGGATGAAAAACATACACAGTTGTGCAAAATGATCAAAGGTACATCACCAGAGGTCTTTGTCAGTGTATATGTTGAACTGTACAAAAACAAATTTGTATCCAATACACAACTATCTCAAAAGACTAGACGATCAATTTGCATCCAATATATACATTAAATGAGGAACGTCCAAAGTGGACAAATTGGAAAACACAAAAGATCTTATCACATAGTAAATCTAATATATCTAACATCAAGGATTTCTCATGTATTTTATATTTAACCATTCTGATTTCCAACACTGCATACTGCTATATTTGTTGTTACTTATCTTATCTTCGATCAAAACAAGCTAGCCTATCATCCCAGAGTCAGACAATAATAAGAATATATTGTTGGATCAAGTGTTTATCCTTAAGACAGAAGTTATAGCTAATAGTCAGGGAACAACTTTTTCTATGTAAGAGCGTAACAGCTCAAGCACCACAATTTGATTGTGACTTGGCCCACCTAACCTACGCCACTGGGAATTGAACTCGTGACCTAATACCAATTGTTGGATCCAACACTTACCACTATGCCAAAAACTATAGCTAATAGTCATGGGACAACTCTTTCTAATTAAGTAACAGCCCAAGTGCCATGATTTGATTGTGACTTAACCTACCTGGCCTACACCATGGGATATTGATGCACCCTTCAACAATTTATTTTTCCTCTCCATTTTCCATGTTGGGATCAAAGCTCCTGATCTTGGGAGCCTTGTTTCCACTGCCTTGTTAATAGCCATTATTGTCGTTGTTCACCATTGTCATTGAGGTTAGTTATTGGTCAGAAAGGTGTGCTCCACAATGCCACAGGATCTTTGGGACCTCTTAAGCACCAAGGGGTGGTGAGGTCTCATTTGACTCTAATTTGGTTCTTTTGCCAAACATGCTTTGTTCTTTTTGTTACGAATCAAAGTGACAAGGGTTAAATCTTTATTATCTTTTTGTTTTGTGTTTTCCAATGTCTTATATGAAAATTTTAAGAAGGAACTAGATCATTTGAGAACAATGATTGAATAAACGACTGAGTCCTCTAGATTGTATACCCTACCAATGAGAAGTAAGAGTACATTTAATACTATTGGCCTTTTGTCTGTGTTTGGATTCTTGATTCAGGAGCAACTGATCACATAATTCCTTTTCCTAAGCTCTTCAATTTGTATGCCAAAATGACCAGAGAACAACTCATTATAGTTGCAAATGGTGATAGGGTAACCATATGCGAATCTGGAAATGAAAAAAAAAATTGAAAAGGAGTTGGTCAATGATATTCGAGCATGCACTTGTTTTGAGTGCTTATTTATTTTCTATAGGTATGTATGGATTGATCACGAGATATGGTTAGGGGAATATAACTTTAGAATCATCTATTGGGTTAAAGGATGTTTATAATGTCCCGCAACTAACCAATAGTCTTATCTCTATACAAAAGCCTACAAAAGATTTGAATTGCTTAGTAGGTTTCTTGTTTTCTAATTTTGTATTTCAGGACCTTGCCACGAAAAAAACGATTTTAATTGCTAAGGACTAGGGTGGGTTGTATTCGTTGGAATCCAAGGGCCAAAACATAAGCAAAGACTTGGACATCCCTCCTTCAACCTTGTAAAATCCTTGTTCCCTCATTTGTTCACTACAAAATGTCTTTCAAATGTGATATTCATCAACTATCGAAGCATCATTGTGTATCTTATCCCATCTTTGGTATAAAGAGTAATTTACCATTTGACTTAATTCACTTTGGTGTTTGGGAACCCATTTTAGAATCTATTTTTGGAACAAAATGGTTCATCACTTTTATTGATAATTGTGCTTGTGTCAATACCCACCCCGTCCCCACTCCCATACCCGTCCCAATACCATGTCTTCGTTCTCATACTCATTTCTGTTTTAAATTACTAAAACACATTTAGTTTATTAAGTAATCTAAAAAACTTATATTAACTTTTCTTTACTTCTTAGTTTTGTAATTTATTTTTAGTACATTCATTTGGTCATTTTTTTACGTTTTCCTATAATTATTTAACCTTTATTCTATTGTTATTTGATGATACTTTAACTTAAGATTTATGTAGTTATAATTTTTTTATTGATATTTGTTATTGGAGAAAAAAAGATGTGTATCATTTTGACTTTGAATAATTTATAATATCATGTTTCCTTTGTTGTGATTTTTATTTTGTTATAAAAAATATTTAATTAATATTTGAAATAGCAATGAGCGAGTACAATGATACCCATTACCAGATGGGATATACCTATACCTGATGGGGATGAGGATGAGACAAAAATTTAATACCCAATGGGAACAGGGATGAATTTTTACTCTGGGGATGAGGATGGGAAAGTGAAACCTGTTCCCGCCCTGTCCCGTTGTCATCCCAAATACGACTGTTGAGGGATGCCAACCTAGTTAGGATGAGGTGCCAACCTAGTTAGGATGAGGTGCCAACCTAGTTGGAATGTCATTTCCTCGTGACACAATCTTGAGCAATGTCTTTTATAAAAAAAAGAATTCTCTCTCTATTTTTCATGTTATATCCTACAAGAACTTTGAACATCCTCATAGTAGAAAAGAGAAGCATGAAAGAGCAAAGAGCCATTCATAAAAGAAGCGAAGTAAACAAAGCTAGAAAAGTTATTTTGCGTTGACAAAAAGCATCTCAAAAGCAAGAGAAAGCTTGTCTTATCAAGAACAAACTTTAAATGTGTCACAACATCTACAACTACCATCATAATATACAAAGTCTTTCGAAGAAAGAAAGAACCGTGTGAATATAACAATATACAAGCAATGTGAAAATCAATCTACCTCTAATATTCTAAGCCTCGGAAGCTAAAGAAGAAAAGTGTCAAATCTGTACTGAAACAAAGTCATTGTAAATGTGTACTTTCATTGCATATCCTCACTTTGAGTTGTAATCTTGATCAAACATATTTGTTTGTGGAAAGTCAAGAATGACTTACTATCAAAAAAATACTTAGGTGCTTATCAGGTTGAGATTGAAAGGGTGTTGCCTAAAGTGGTATAGAGAATACTTGTGTGTAACCAATTTGATTAGTAGAACCCTTATTAGGAAGAAAGGAAATTTAACGTAGCTTAGGTTAAGTAAATCAGTATAAAACAAGTTATTCATATCTTACATCCAATGCTTGCAAAACCTTAGACATTGAATTCCTTATAGCTTACGAACTAATATTGATTTCGAAGGTTTTTGAAATCAGTTTAAGTTTTCCGTTTATACAACTAACACTATTCAACCCAACGTTCTAGTGTTTATTTGTATATTAATTCAAGAGTACATTGTGTAGATTCAAAGTGAGCTTCGCAACACAACACTTGAATATTGATCTAATTCGAGTACTTTCTGCATGCCTTGTTTATCTGCTTTTAGGCATTGGTAAACAAATTTTTGTAAGAGAACATCTCAATCTTGTTCTTGTTACCCGATTTTGTCACCCACCTAAGTTGTAAACCAAATAAAAATGGTGATTGGGTGACCTGCTTGGAGTTGAAATCCAACAAGTGAAATATCATACTTCCCAAGCTAGTCGAATACACCACACCACCCAAGGAAGTTGGCACCCACGCACATGCATGAGTCATCATGTAAAGAAGTAGCAACAGCTACTTGTAGAAATGAGTTTAGAGAGTCTAAAATTTGAGAAAAAAGTGAACTCTTGCACCTATTGGGTTTTTTTATCTTGGACCATGGGGGTATGCTTAAAAGAAATTAACAACTACACCACAACCTACATTTTATATTATGTGATAAAGTATATTTATACATTATAACATTAGTATAAAGTTACACATGTTTAATAAATAACAGTTTGTGTAGTTCAACCATTGACCCAATACCTTGATCTAGTCTGTTGATTCTGACAACATTGGTCAGACCAAACCCATCATTTATTACAACAATCTCAGCATCAGCATCGTTGCCCTGGCTCACAATCCAGTTCTCCATGCTCAGACCAGGCATATTCAGTTACCCTGTTCTATGTTAGAGAAAAGGTTCTGGCTAAGCACCTTGAAGTGTCCCATATTCCATGTTCCTTCTTTAGATCAACGTGTTGATATTCTTAAAAAACCTCTTGCTTCCTTTAGGTTTGTTTACTTCAGTCCAACTCAACTTGGGTGACTGTTCTGCTTTTTACCCAACCTAAGTTTGTAGGGGTATTAGAGTATTAGATATCATGCTTGCTTTATTTTTCACTAGTGGATTCTGTTTGCCGGCCCACTGTTAGTATCTACCACCTATAATTAAGTGATGCTTACTGATTGTAACCATCTTTTTAACAATCAATAATACAGTTCCAATTATGTTACAGAAATTCTCAGTTTCTATTACAATACAAATGCATTTTATTTTCATTTCCAGAACACACATAAATAAGATAAAACAAGGTATTCAGTCATTGTTATTTTCAAGACCAATATAAATTTGTCTTCTAAAATCATTCTCAATTAGCAAAAGACTCCAGGTTGACCAGATGGTAAAAAAGAAACATGAACAAATTATAGGTAATCTATCATAAGAGAGAAGCACTTAGAACAGAAAACTCTAAAGGAAGAATGATAGACATAAAGGGAATGCATAAGGCAACCACGTAAATTATGAAAGGATAAGTTTTTGGTAATAATACCACCTTTCTGACAACATGTTGATCAAGCCACTTTAATCGATCCTGCAAAGAGAAAACAGCACCCTCAGGCTCAGAGTCACCTAACTTACGACTTCCAGACTCATTAACATCAACAGCATCCGCAGTAGAGCCGGATGGCTGACTATCCATTTCATTTGTCCAATTGCCCGCATTACATGATGCTTTTACTTGGCTCTTACCTCTACAGATAAGCAGTGCCAAATCAAATTAACACACCAGACAAATCATTGATATTCATCTACCTGAAAGAAACACTACATTATATACTTACCTGCTAGGAAACTTTTGGACTTGGTAATTAGAAAGAGAGTTCCCCTTGTAGTGGTCATTCATCACCACTGATGGTAATGAATCAGTAGAACATGTGGAAGAACTGTCATCCATTACTGAACTGCTCCTTTTCTCAGCCATTCCATTTTGTACAGATGAAAGACTACCTATACCATTGCTACTGGCCTCAGTTGGAGGATGGACTTCCGATGCATCAGTGTCCCAATTTACAGGACTCACATCTCTGTCTTCAGAATCAGGCTGATGCACTTCACCGACCCCATCCACAGAATCAGACACATCAGAAACAACTTCCAGGGTATCAAGCTTTTCATTAAGAGTTTGTACTTCCTCCATGTTAGAATCCTTTTTCTCATCAACAGCATTGCTTTGCTGCTTGTCATGTAGTGCAACAGCCGGTCTCTCCTCTCTAACTTTATCCTTTCCTTTTCTATTGTTCCGTTTCTGTTTAGCCTGCAGTGACAACAAAGGATTTTGTCAACAGTTAAAAAGAAAATACAACTACTTTCACAAGCCACGTGCATATAACATTCTTTTAATCTCACAAATAACAGCCATGCCAAAGGAAAGGAACATCAAGAAAACAGCGTCTAGGGAGAATTATAGTTTACAAATTCCTGGCAAAATATTTTCAAATTAGATTTAAGTACATGATCTCATCATAAACCAGCAGGCCAAAAGCTTGGGGTTTTAATATACAAATGTTTTAACCACAGCAGTTATATCAGAAATTAGATGATTTCTTCAATATAAGATAAATAATAGTCACGCTACCTGATATTTTGATGCATGTTCTGCAGAGAAACTAATAAGAAAGGTTTAACCTTGTATCTAAAGTTATAACACCTAAATATAGAAAATTGCATATCATGACAACCACAGAATCAATAGTCAACTTCAGTACATGGAAAATCCATTGATAATGCAGATTAAACGAGTGATAGAACGACCTGTTTTTTCTTTGTCTTCTTTTCCTTCTCATTTCCACGTTTTGCTTTCAGCTCACTTTCAGCTAGCCACGCTGCCTCTTCTTCACGAATGAGCTCTTCTTGTCTCTTCAGAGCAATAGCTTCTTGGTATGAAACCTCAATTTTATTGCTGCACCCATTAAGTAAATAATCAGGATAACCTAATCCATTTGAATCATACAAATAATCAATGAATGCATACAAAAAAACACATAAAATCCATGTCATTGGTGAATAAATAGCAGGCACTGACTCACTTCTGCGTAGAAAATGATATTGCACTACATGGGCATGGATAAACTTCCATGGACCCCAAAGTTAACTGCAAAGTGCCAGACTGAGACTACTGGCTATCAAGTTCATTCCCAATTTTTCACATGATACTATTATTAAGTCAAATTCCATCTGTGTCCCATTGCTTTACATTTATATCTCACAGATTCCAAACCACGTATTACATTTATATATCACAGATTTCAAACCACTTATAGCAGAGAAGGAATAGTATAAAATTCAAACTTAACCTCCAGAGTGTGACATCATGCACTGGAAGCAAGGTGTTAGTAGACAAGTACAAAATTCCTAATTGCTCATCAACTATTAAATAACCCATTTAATAGACTTTTACAATGGAAATCTTCTTCATGCTACCGGAAATTGCACATTTTCAAAATTTGAATAGACAACCCGATCCATAATTGTGTATAAGCATTGATCAATACTCTGAGAGAGAAATTTGTGGAATTCTGATATAAAGGTTAAAAACAAGATCACAAAGTCCATAGGATGGCCTAGGCAACTTCATGATGTGGTGTCTAAAAGGCAACATGAACCTTGCCAAGTTCACATGGCATTTTAGAACTGAAAATTCACAGAAACTGTCATCATATTAAACCCTCATCCCTCTAAAACATAAGAACACAACAGTGAATTTTAAATAGTAAAAGAAAGTAGAACCTTCAAACATGAAATATAACATATTGGATAGAAATGCAAATGACAGGCGTGAATTAAAATAATCTTATTCTTGACTATCATTGCTAACAAACAACCAGAAATTCACAAGAGAATGTATAAATGACAAGTTAACCTAAGAAAACTAGAAGAATTCAGAAATAACATATACTACCTGAATATATGGGCAAGGACAAATATTTCCAAAGTCCTGCGACCTAATTCAGTGAGACGCCTTTCATCACGCTCAATAGAATCTTTGTTGAAGTCCTCCCCAGAGTTTCCATCCTGCCAAAACATAGTGAACCAGGTTTCTAAGCAATCAAAAGAATTTTGAAACTTTCAAGATGATGTGTTATATAACAATTCCCAGGTTACTCAAGATACCACTTTACAGGTGTAATATATGTCCAAAATTCGAACTAGGCAAAACAATTTAATTAAATATAGAACACGGGTCCATACCAATAAGATATAAATTACAAAGTGGTTTCCTAAGAAAATAGCAATACAAGAACCCAATACATTTCCCACTTGATGGTGCCAACTAAATAGAACTCTTAGTGGATTTAGGTCTAACTCAACCCTACAAAACTTACTTATAAGGTGAGGTTTGCACACAACTGTACACTATAATTTGGCTATATATCTAATTGATGTGGGATTTCCTGCACACCTTCTCATGCCGAGCACTAGACATCTTGAACATGAGATTAGATATTTGTGGGTGGTTTGATAGTGTCCCAATAGCGAGTGACACAATTTGAGAATCACTACACCACTTTAGTGGTTTGCATATTAATCTCTTTTTACGATGTGATTAACAATCTAATATTTTTACCTCTAGACAATCATTATTGAATGTGAAGAATTTGTATTCTAGTATGGAATATGCTAGGATAATTTTCTATCATGGTCTTGGGTGCTTGAACTATCTGAATATTTATATAAATACTTTTATTAGTTTACCTTCTATAATAGACCTTATCTACTTCATTATTGATTTTGGGTTGCTACAAATAAGCATATAATTGACATGTAAATTTCCCATGTTATTGTTAATAGGCACATTATGTCTTCTACTCTTGTGGTTGGTAGTAGAAGACCATGAATACACACCAAACGTATCTATTGAAGTTGAAGGTAAAAAAATATGACATTGAAAAAAAGTAGATCAAGGAGAAGGGGAATTAAGGAAGAAAAGGTCAAGCTTTTAAAAAGGTTTTCAGGTTAAGTCAGACAAATAAGGATGCTTAGAAGCCTTTAAAAAATTTGATGACAGATAAAAGGCCAGACTCAAGCCTTTCAATTTCGACCATATTAAGAAGTGGACTTTAAGTCTAAGAAACCAGCTTGCAAAGTAAAGTTTGTACCCACTTATATACACAATTTGGCCCAATCTCTAGTTCATATGGGATCTCCAACACTCCCCCCTCATGACGAGGACCAGACATCTCGAACATGGGACTAGGTATTCATAGGTGGTCTAATAGCGGATCAATAGGCTCAACAACCTTATGAGGACAGACTTTAATACCATATTAAAAAGTGGACTTTGAACCTAATTCTACTATACAAAACTGACTTATAAGATGAGATTTGCACCCATTTATATACACAAATTTGGCCTAATCTATAGTCTATGTGGAATCTCCAACAAACCAAGGTCAAGATCAGAAGTTTTGGCCAAGCTTGAACTATTTCCACCTCTAGTGAGGATGGGTTCGCGGAGGATATTTACAACCAAATTTTAAAGAGGATGAATGTGAGACGAGATATACATGCATACCTATATACATATATATATATATATATATATACACACACACACACACAAACACACATATATGCTAAGTATGTAAATAATCATATTATATAATTTTAATTTAAGAATGATTACTTTAGTGGATTATGTTTACAACTTGTTTACTTGTAACTTATGCTCGATTTTAACTTATATATGTGAGTACATAATAATCTAACCTCTTATATTATTTTAAAATTTCTCAATTTGATTCCAAAATAAGTAGCTTTTAAAATAATCACCTATTTAAGAAGTAGATAAAGAAGCACGAAAACTCCTTATTTTTTGTTGATTATAGAAACACACAAAAAAACATAAATTGCTTATTTTGAAATTTTTTATAAATTATAGATTATTATATTTTTATGTTATTGTTTGTTTTGATAGACATGTTTTAGTGATCTCTTCAAATCTAAGAAAAAGATTATTTATATTTTTTATAAGGGGTGTTATATATTTAGTAGAAAGGGAAGAAAAATAATAAGGGCTTTTTTAGTGAAAGAAATGAGTAAAAAATTTAGTTGCACATATTTATACCTTTTTCAAAAAAGAGACATCTTTGTAGAAAAGTTCCAGAATTAAATTTTCAAATGAAAACAAATTGAAATTCAAAAATTAAATTAGAATCCACAACAATTATCCTCATAATATTGTATTATCTATTAGAATATGATTTCATTGCTTTATTTAATCTAGAGTAAGGTTCAATGTTTTTTATTGTTATTAAAATTAAAATTTATTTATAAAAAAATAATTATTCATTTCTCTATGTAATTAAATAGTCTTGAAGTATATTTTACTTTGAATTTATTTATTTGAATGCAAATGTTTAGGACGCATTAATATACTTTCTTAAGTGTTTCTTTATTGTTAAATATGGTCACTAAGAAGTTTTCATGTGCACTTCACGATCACTACAATATATATACATATGTGTGTGTGTGTATATAAGTGTGTGTCACACAAGGTGATGTGTATATATATATATATATATATTATTTTAATTAAAATATATTACCTATAAATGATTATATATAGAATTTGAAGTTAATAATGATTGTGTTAGAGGATTATGTTTAAAATTGTTTAACTTTTGAATGACTCAATTTCCTAAACTGGCTCAAGGTTATGCTTAGATGTTTTCAATATTATGTTCATATGCTTTTAATGTTATATTTGGGTGATTTAAGAACAAATTTCATTTTTTATGCAGCGTTTTTTACTAAGATGAGATACCAAATTGAACAGAAGACTAGTCAACTCTAAACAGAAGACAATTACTAGTTCATAAATCAGCATTTAGTAAGTGATATATACCAATAAACAAAAGAAACATGTGTGGAATCATTTCCCAATGGTAACATAACGCATTGATCGTAGTTAAACAAATATGTTCTACACGAACTACCAAAACAAAAGGACAAGAATAGTAAATAATATAAACAGATTCTTACATGTACTTTTCATCAGACTTTCAACAAACCCACAGATATGCATGTTTAACAATTATTCTTGTATGGTGCCAATATTATTATGCACAACATAAACTAACTACAGCTCTCAATATAAACTAACTTAAAACTACGCATTCAACAAAATATAATATAATTCTTTACTTTTTCTTCTAATTTATATTTTATATATTTTAAATTAAAATATAATTAATAACTTAATATATAATTTATTTAAAATGTATATGTAAATTATAATTGCAAAAATTGGGGACGAGTTACCTATAGGTTTACCCAACCCCAATAAAACCCACAAGAAATCACAAGGTGTCTTAAAATTTCAAATGTGTCTTCTAAACTTGCCCCACCCTATGATTGTGGGTGCATGCATTCAGATTGAAACACGACAAACATATCATTAGGTTTTCTATCGTCCTAATACTTAGAAGTGAGCTTGATTGTTCTAAAATCTACCTAGAAAAAAAATCTCACTTATTCAATATGAAAGGCATTGTTATTTCTCAAAGAAATTATGCACCAGGTATTCTAAAAAACAGGAATGACTGCTAATAGTCTTATGAACATAAATCTCAAGTTGATGAATACTCAAGGAGAACCATAATCAGATCCAAAGTGATATAAAAGGCTAGTTGGGAAACTCATTTTGCCTCTAAATCACAAAACCTGATGGTTCTTTTGTAGTCAAGGCTTAGTCAATCCGTGCAGATCCTCATAATAATCATTGGAATCCTAGCATTTGTATCCTTAGATATATTGAAAAAGTTCTACAAGGATTGTTGCATGAGAATAAGAGAGATGCCTAGATTTTTTGGTATTATAAGGTTGATTAGGTGGGATCTCCTATAGACAGTGTTCTACTACAAGATATTGTTTATTAGGAGCAAACCTTATTTATATTTTTAGAAGAACAAGAACAGAAGTGGAGTTGCTAGATTAAGTGTGGAAGCAGAATAGAGTTCTCATCTGCTTGTGATTTAGTGAGGATTAAACAACTTTTCACATTGTGAAAATCTGTAAATAAAGGTGTAGTGTGATAATCAAACAACTCTTCCCAGTGTCTCTAATCCAGTGCTCCATGAAAGACTGTGAATTCATAAGTTCCAAGCTTGGTGCTTACAACTTATATGTTGTAGCTTGAGGGGGTGTTAGATTATATGAAAATTTATGATGTATTTAGTTGACTTAGTCCATGCTCTGAAGTTGTTTTGTTGTATCTGACAAAGTAGACTTTTAAGTTTCTCCTCTATAAAAACTCCATTATCTCTCTGTAATCAGACACAGACACATATAAATCTGAATAGTAAACAACTTTTCCTAAAGACTCAAAAACCTCAAGTATACCAACCCATTATTTTACTCACCTTTGTTCGATTTTGAGGACCCTTTTCATCTTTTGGAGGCAAAGGTTCTATAGCTGCTCTTTCGAGCAGCAGTAGAACATCATCCACCAGTACAAACATATCTTTATCGGCACAGACAATTGGTGCTGGCATTTCTTCAGCATCCAACAATTTTACCCTACCTTTCTTGCACTTAGTCTGACCTTCAAGAGCCCTCAACCCACTATACAAGGAGTCCATTACCAAAGTAGAAGTTACTTCTTTTTCTATAAAGAAGTGTTTCACAACTACTTTCAAAATTACATTTGTCTTCTCCCTTGACATGCGACGCCTAGAAGTTTGATCAATTTCCCGCCAAAAAGTACAGAAGCTGCGGATAATGCAAATTACCATTTAGATATGCCAATAAAATCATACACCACAAATACAAGTGGTAATGAAGATAGATACAGTATACATATATGTCCATGTCCCAATTAAAAAAGTATGATGATAGACTAAACTCGTTAAGGATATATATACAGGCAGGACAAACTTAATATTTCATATGCATAAAAACTACACAGATGCCTACAATACAGCATATACCATTATCACATCAACCAGATTAAACTAAGTATCCCTCTCTTGTTACTTCTTTTCTTCCCTATATGCATAACATTCTTTTACATTCAGGATTAAAGGAAAATTAAATTACGTAAGAATTGATACTTCAAGCAATATCAACTTTTTATACTACACTTAAGAGCAAGATAAAATTACAGCATATATAATAAAAACATTTAGATTATAGATAAAAGTCAAAAGGGTGATATTGTTGAAGATGAGCAAAATACCTTGACCACCTAGCTTTATCCTCTATCAACTTCCCAAGCTTGCTTCTTCTTTCCTCCACAAAGCGTCGGCATATTTGTTCTACATTTGTCAAATATACCCTAACAAGTTCTCTCCTATACTGACAATCAAGGCAACGAAAAGGCCTGTCAGCTTTCTCCCTGCACATAAAACAAAACTGGTTACTAGAACTAGGTATACGGACGGATTTGTTCGTTTAAGATCACACCTGCACTATAAAACATCAGTCCGTATAATCCGTATTTTAAACGGTCTTTAATTTTTACAAACGGCATCTGTCCCACAAAACCCATAAGTCCAACAGGTTAACCCACACCCACAAAGATACATTAAGATTTTTTAGCATTCATTTGTATAACAATGTACAACCAATAAAAACAAAATAAAAAAGAATTTGGATTGAATTGGACTTGGTAACAACCAATATAAGAAAAATGTATTAGATTTTGGTGATAAATAATAAAAGCAAGAAGTATTGAATTTTAGGTCGAATTGAACTTGGTGATACAGGTTGTAGGTCAGGTATAAAAAAACCACAAAAAATCTACCAACAAATGCAAATCCACACCTAGGCAGACTGTGGGTTATATGGGTAGTCCGCAAACTTTTGCCCAAATACTCAACTCTACTGGTTACACACATATGAAATAAAAGCTCCAAGGGATATGGGATTATTTCAAAACACAATAACAGTACAAATCTTGCAGCAGCACAAGTTTCAAAGGGGTAAATGAAATAACTAAAACTAAGTTTGTTTTCAAGCCCGAAGACAGGACAGCCTCACAGCATGACACAACCAAATAAATCAATCAACACTAGCCAATGTTGCTTATACTTCTCTAAGCAGCTTTTTACCCAGATTGTGCAGAACACTTCATAGGCATAGTGTCACAAATTATTCTTTATTGGCCCATTCGGATAACCTATTTTCAGAGACTTTTTGGCCCAGCAGCTTTAAGCTCATTTTCTCCTTTTAATGAGAAATATATTCCATAGATTGGAATACATACACACACTTCAAATATCTTACACACAGTACACCCTTTACAGTTTCGAGACATGGCATTTAATCATTTCACACTCGTCATTATTACAAAGCCAAAAATAAGATGTCAATTTAACTACTCTCTAACCATTAAGCAAGACAATCTCAAAGATAAAGAAGCAAATAGCCAACTTGGCACCATATTTATTACTTACAATCCAATAATTTAGAAAATCAACACAATTCATAATTTCTGAAAATTTTAACAATAAAAAGTTCAATAAACGACACTGAAAATGTTGGAAAAAGACTAAGGTAAGAAGAGAGTTATGATTCATCAAGTATTTTCAAGAAACAAGGAGTGAGCAGTCAAACTACAGTCAATAGGAAAAGTGATAGGGTGGATGCATGTCAAAAAATTGTTTTATTTTTCTACAACAATATTGTACCATTTAATGTAGCAAAGGGTGAAGAGTTCAAGAAAATGCCTGAGTAGGTTGTCAGTTATGGTCCCAAATTTAAGCCACCATCATACCATGAAATTAGGTTAAAAATATTTGAAGCATTGGATTGAAAATAACAACCAGATTTTGGAAGAAATATGGGTGCACAACAATGACAGAAGGATGACTCGATAGTAAGAGGAGGACTATAGTTAAGGGACTGTCTTTTTAAATGTCTGTTTCTGACATATGTAAGACAGCTGAAAAAAATTTCAAGATCATGGATGACATAGTTGAGGAGGTTGGGAAAGAGAATGTTATCTAAATTGTACAGATAATGCAGCAAATTACAAGATAGTTAGAGACTTGTTATCGTAAAAGAGACAAACGTTGTATTGGACACCATGTACAGCTCATTGTATTGATTTAATATTGGAAGATATTAAAAAGAAAATGCAACTCTATCAAGAGACAATAGCAAGTGGTAAAAAAATTACTACCTACATCTATTCAAGAATCAATCTTATTTCCTTTTTGCACAAATTTACTAAAGGGACAGATTTGATAAGACCACTCAAGAATCATTTTTAGAACATGAATGATTCACCTTTTCTTGATCTTCCCATGGGACAATTCAACCTCTTAATTAAAAACGTAATAAAAATTTCATAAAAAACCTAAAAAATTATATTGACCCCCTAGATCATAACAAAGAAACTCAACATGGAAGATTGTTGACAAACCAAGAGACAAAATAGCAGCAGGGTGGAGATGGGTATTTATAGTGAAACATAAGGCAAATTGGTCGGTAGCTAGGTATAAAGCTTGACTGGTTGCAAAAGTGGATGCTCAAACTTATGGAATTGACAATGAGTAAACTTAATGACGATGGCCAACCAATAACCTTAATGACGATGGTGATCAACAACGATAACAACTGTCAACAAGGCAACGGAAATAGGGCTCCTAAGGTTGGGAAATCATATACCAATTTTGAAAAATATAAAGATCAAAGAAATATTTTATTTATTTAAATTATCACAATTACATTACCACCTACTAGGCTTGTATGATGTGTTAATTAATTTTATAATTATTTAGGTCCACACCAAGAAAGAAATTGTTTGCAGCAACAGACCATGAATTATGTGGTGTTCGTGATGGCTAATTCAAGACTGGACAAGAAAAGGGATGTTAGAAAAATAAATGACTATAACATTGATGATCTTGCTTCTGATGATGAATGGATTGTGGAGGGAATGAGGCAAATTCAACTTTGGATGCTTCACATGAAGACATCTGAGTAGAAGTGGTGTTACTACAACACCTATGGATCATCATGGATGATTTGGAGGTTCATCCAGTTGCGGATAACAATGAAGGTAATGGAGATGGCATTAAATGAAAATGACCATGTGGATGAGGATGACTATCCTACTTTTAATATGAATGATCTCCTTTTGTTTGTTTGCATTAAGCATCTATGAATATATTAGTTATTTTATGAGTAATTTATGAACGGTGAACCTATTTTTAGTTGTCATGTAGTGGATCTTACTACTTAAGACTTACCATGAGTTATTTTTATTGTCTATATTATTTTTAACGCATGCAGAGGATGAATATATTTTGTCATATACTTGTAACTCATGAGTCAAATTACGATCCTTGAGTTACGAATTTTTATCTCCCTTTTGATCCTCAAGTTTGATAACATTGTCTAGAATCATTTTAGCAAACACTCTTGCAGTATAATATCAGCCTCGAGGTCAAGAAAAAGTGGTTGCCAATGGTTGTTTGATGCTGCACACACCACAAATCAGTAGCATAAACAAGGGACCCCACCCACAAACTACTAAAGCAAGAAAGCAGATACTGGGATAACTGCTACTACATTTCGATGCTAAAATGGCAAGGCAAAGAATTATAGAACATTCATATGTTCTCCCAAGTAACAAATGGAGTTAAGATAGCTTCAACAATTGCACTTCACTCTAGGTAAGGGGAGCTAACTAACTCTCAGTGTTTAGATGGTGGTTGTTTGCAGTTTTGGGTGATGATATTTATTTGATTAAATGAGGATGAGAAATCAATTATTATGATTAAATGTTGACAAATGTTGTTATATACCTTGTTTATGAGCTTGGGATTGTAAACAAATTTGTTTATGGGGATTGATTTCTCCATTGATTAGGTAGCTGGTGCAAGACCAATGTCTATGGTTCCATACAGGATGGCACCTGCTGAGTTGACTGAATTGAAAAAGCAGGTTTAAGACTTATTGGAGAAACATTTTATCCGTCTGAGTGTTTCACCATGGGGAGCTCCAGTGTCGTTAGTAAAGAAAGATGGATCATCACAATTGTGTATTGATTATAGGCAGTTGAATAAACTGACTATAAAGAATAAATACCCGTTGTCCAGAATTGATAATTTATTGGACCAATTGCATGGAGTTGTGGTGTTTTTGAAGGTTGATTTCAGATCTGGCTATCATCATATCAAAGTGAAGGTTGAAGATGTTCAGAAGACAGCCTTCAGAACGAGGTATGGTCATTATGAGTATGTGGTTATGCCTTTTAGAGTGACCAATTCTCCTGCAGTGTTCATGGACTACATAAACAACATCTTCAGGCCATATCTAGATCAGTTTATAGTGGTGTTCACAGATGACATTCTGATATATTCACATTCTCATGAGGAGCATGAAGAGCATTTGAGGGCAATGTTAGGCATTCTGAGGGAGAGGCGGTTATATGCTAAGTTATTTAAGTGTGAGTTCTGGTTGGCACAGGTGCAGCTTTTGGGACATGTGATTTGAGCTGAAGGGATATCAGTAGATCCTGCTAAAATTGAGACTGTGTTGCAGTGAGAGCGTCCCAAGACAACTTCAAAGATCAGAAGTTTTGTTGGGTTGGCAGGTTATTATAGGAGATTCATAGAGGGGTTTTCAAAGATAGTTGCTCCATTGACTCAATTGACCCGTCAGGATCAACCTTTTATGTGGACAAACAAGTGTGAACAAAGTTTTATCAAACTGAAGCAAAAGTTGACTACAGAGCTAGTGTTGGTGATATCCAAGTAAACCCCTTGAAGTTTACTGTTATGCCTCCTACCTAGGTTTGGGTTATGTTTTGATGCAGGAAAAGAAAGTTGTAGCTTATGCATCTCGTTAGTTAAAGGTGCATGAGAAATATTACCCTACCCATGATTTGGAGCTTGTTGCGATTGTCTTTCTTTCAAAGACATGGAGGCATCGCGTGTATGGTGTGTAGTTCGATGTTTTCAATGATCACAAATGTCTGAAATATTTGCTTGATAAGAAAAAGCTGAATATGAAGGTAGTGCAGATGTCTTCTATGGTGATCAGGGAGCAAGAGATGTTTGAGGCTTTCAAATATCTCAATCTGGAAGTGGCAGTCGGATCTAATCACAGTAGTTGCAACACTCTAGTTGTGACTAATGATTTTTCTAGAGTTGGTCAGAGATACGTAGTTGGCAGATCCTAGTTTGATACGTACCAGAGGAATGTTGGGCATTAAGCAAGCTAAGGATTTTACAACAGATTTTGATAGTATGTTAAGATTAAGAGGCAGAGTATGTGTGTCTGTAGATGAGCAGTTGAAAAAGATGGTACTTGATCAGGGTCACAAAAGCAGGTTGAGCCTTCATCCAAGTATGACTAAAATGGATTAGGATTTGAAAAAATCTTTTTAGTGACCTGGTATGAAAGCTGACATAGCCAGGTATGTAGCATCTTGTTGAACTTGCCAAAAGTCAAAGGTAGAGCACCAGAGACCAAGCGGCATGTTGCAGCAGTTGGATATACCATTATGGAAGTGAAATAGCATTTTTATGGACTTTGTTACCCACTTACCACGCACAGTTCAAAAACATGATGCCATTTGGGTCATTGTAGACAGATTGACGAAGAGTGCTCATTTCTTGCCTATAGACCTGAGGATGTCCATGCAGAAGCTGACACAGTTGTGTATCAGTGAGATAGTGAGGTTGCATGGAGTACCTGCCAGTATTGTATCAAACAGAGATCTTAGGTTTGTATCTAGGTTCTAGCAGATGTTGCAAGAGGCTTCAGGTACTTAGTTGAGACTCAACTTAGCTTATCATCCTCAAACAGTTGGTCAGTCAGAGAGAACTATCCAGACTTTGGAGGATCTGTTGAGGACATGTGTGTTGGATAATCTTGGGAGTTGGGATGAGATCTACCTCTTATGGAGTTCACCTATAATAATAGCTATCAGACGAGAATTCGAATGACTCCATATGAGGCATTATATGGCAGGAGGTGTAGAACACCCTTGTGTTGGTATCAGGATGGTGAGCACATGTTGATAGGACCTGAGTTGTAGCAATAGACAACTGAGAAGGTCAAGCAGATACATGATCATATGAGGAATGCTCAAAGTCGACAGAAATCATATATAACAAAGGAGACGACCCTTGGAATTTACAGTAGGTGATCATGTCTTTCTGAGGGTGTCAACAGTTACAAGAGTTAGCAGTGCTAGAAAGTCCAGGAAACTGACAACGAAGTTCCTTGGACCATATTAGATTTTGAGAATAGGCCTGGTGGCCTATGGGATAGCTATGTCACCTCATCTTGCCAGGTTACATAATGTCTTCCATGTATCACAGTTGAAGAAGTACAATCCTGATCCATCACATGTGTTGGAACCTGATGAGGTTCAAATCAGAGAAGACTTATCCTATGATGCACAACCGATGAGAATAGATGGACAGGAGGTGAGACAACTCAGAGGTGGAAACATTAACATGGTTAAGGTAGTATGGAATCAGAGGACTGGTCATTCTACCTGAGAGCTGCAGGACAAGATGAGGGAAGCTTATCCGCAACTATTTTCTAATAAGCAAATTTTCGAGGACGAAAAATGTTGTTGTTGGGGAGAATGTAAGGCCCAGTAATATTTTAATAATAGATTTTAAAATGAATTATTAATGACGTTTATATAAAGGATTCTAACATCATTATAATTCATTCTAAAATCCTTTCTTTCAAAGTTCTCTCTCCTCCGTCTACATTCTCTCTCAAATAAAAAAGTTTCTGATCAGTGAAAACTTGCAAGATTAGAGGTACAAGGAGTCGGTGAAGCGCAGATCTCATCTGATCAAAATTTGAAACGGGTAAGTGATTTAATAGATTTTGGATGTTAAATTATTCTTCTCCTTTTCTGATGGGAATAAGAACTAAGAGGAGATTTTGTCCATTTAATGTGTAATTTAGACGTACCTGAAACTGGTAGAGGTGGGAAGATAGCTTGAAGAGCTACACTTCACTCTAACTAACTCTCTGTGTTTAGTTGATGGTTTGGTTGGTGGTGATGTTGATTTGATTAAATGAGGACGAAAAATCAATTATTGTGATTAAATGTTGACATATGTTGTTATATACCTTGTTTATGAGCTTGAGATTATAAAAAAATTAGTTTATGGGAGTTGTTTGGAGTTGGAAAACAGGTGGATATGCTGTTCAGGGTGAATCTCGACCCTATTTTCGCTCAAGCAAAGTTATTGTTGCTCAAACGAAAGTGAGGCAGTGGGTAATGATTACCTCCACCGCCTACACTTGCTCAAGCGACGCATTTTCACTTAAGAGAAAGTTGCATTTTCGCTCAAGCAAAGCATTTTCACTCAAGAGGAAGTTGCATTTTCTCTTAAGCGAGAAGCTCTGACAAAAAAAATTAGTCTCGGACTCATTTTCGTTCAAGTGAAAGATTTTCACTCGAGCTAGTCAAGCTTTTGGATTTAGGCTAAGTGGTCTTCAAGAAAGTTGTAGCCTTGGATGTTAGCTTTCCAATGGTTTTGGAATCAACTAAAAAAGGAAGTCTAGAACTCTACTTATGCTTGTTTTAGAAGCAAAGGTCAAGTTGACAGCTAGTTGGAAAATAGCACGAATTTAAACATGTTTTGATGAGTCGAGAAGATGTTGATGACGATTGTTAATCATGTTGTGAGTTGTTAAACACTAGATGATGTTTTATAAGATGATGAATATGTTGGTGTGTTCATATATATAAATGGTGAACCTTATGTTGTATATTTGTAAATATTGGTGTTGGATGGTATGTTGTTGATCTTATAAATGTTGTAGCCTATGAAAGGGGGTAAGTAGTTTTTGATATAGCTCACAATGGGATACAAGGTGTTAGTATTTCTACTGATCAGTGTTGAAAGCCTTTGATAGGTGAGTTGTTATGACCCTGATGGGTGTTGATGTTGTTGTTGGCCCTTTATGGGTGTTGTTATTGGCCCCTTTGAGGTGTTGATACATTACCCAGGGTGGTATTGTACAATAGAGAGTAGTGGTAAACATGATAGCTCATGGATAAGAGGTATCCCAGCTTCACTGTTGCCTAGTCATGTAGACAAGGCATCAAGTGGTGAGAAACTGAGGGAGGCTTATGTCAAGCTCTCAGAGTAGGCGTACACCTGACTCTCGATAGCAGGTGCTTTGTGCCACCTTGACCCCAGGTACCCCAGCTTGAACCATGTTGGGGGTCAAGTATTAGTCTCTGGTGGGACTTGTTTACCATAAATAGAGTATTCCAGAAGACGCCTTATATTTGGTCATAACGAGAATGGTGACTGAGTATAAGGTTATATAGTCTAGTTGAATTACGTTATTTAATGTTATATCTCAATTGTTTGATATGTTAGTTGATTATAATTTTGTTGTTAATAATTTATGTTGATAATAGTTAACTCACCCTTATTATCTGGTAGGTGACATTGCTATGATCGTACATGATACGTGAACATATCCTGATGCATGTATGGGGGGCGAACAGACTTCTCGAAGGAGGGACATAGATTATATTTATGTCCATTTTATTTTGGTTGAATTTTTGAAAGACTATTATGTCCTATGGTTGTGTGTGTGTGTATATATGTATATTGATGAGTTGTAATAGTATAACGGAGTAGTATAAATTATTACTCGACTATTATAATGGTTATTTTATGAGATGTTACACAAACAATATACAAAATGATAAAGCATATCAGTAAGATTAAAAACAAAATAATAAATAATAAATAAAATACCTAATGACTTGAACTTGAGCTTTTATTATCAGATTGTCAGATGCATCAACAAAGCCATCATACACTTTTGAGAGCTCCATAAACTTTTTCCATCCCCAGTCATGCTCCTTCTTCCAAAATCGGTGTAATGTATCTAGAATACTCAAGTAAAAAATAACTCAAACACGATTAAAGAAATTGTAACTCCAATAATGAAGCCAATTATGTACCAACAGACCAGAATATTTTGATTTCTTCGGATCTTTATTGACCACAGCTATTGTAAATTGTGCAAAATGACTCCATCCTGTATTACCCAAAAAAAGGAGGGAAGAACCAAAGACAAGTCATGTACATGGGACAAAGAGTAGCCAGTGAGACTAACTATAATTAATGCATCTGAAAAATTCAGGATCAAACCTGGAAGAAGTTTGTCATGATTAGCAACACAAAGAAATAGAGAGAGATGATTGCAGACATCACAACCTTGTGGATAAATTAAAATATACCTGCCACATACCAAAGCACGATTAGACAAAACCTCAAAATAATATGTACAGCATATTTCAAGTCATAAGGACTGTCTCAGCAAACCATATGTAACCGTTAGATTACATGTATCTCTATGATCATGTTCTACTTCTCATATACTTCAAAACTTTCAAAAATATAATATATATATATATATATATTTTTTTTCCTTATTTGAAAAATCATACTCTTATACAGTCACATTTTTTTGTACATGTCTGAAAATTGCAGAGTATTTGAAAGAAACGTAACCCCAAAACCAATACTTATTTCCCCCCTTAATAGTGAATTTTGGAGATAAATTCAAACAATAAATTTTTCAAGACTCACAAGTTCATAATAAACTTGACACTATGATTGAATGAAGCCATAATGGTCAATTTGGCTGCAATAACCGTGTAAGCAATAGTTATTAACCAAAATAGAGTTAAATGAGGGATGGAGAAAGAAACAACATCTTGGACCACACCTTTTTTCATGAAACAAAGAGCTTCAGAATAAACAAAGGTATAAAGATGCAAACTAAAATTATACAGAAAAACAGATGGTTAAGCTCTAAAGCACACCAAAATCCAGGCAAGACAGGTAAGTTTATCCCAATTCACATACCACTTGTAGTTGCCAACCTCGAACGGACTACTGCGAAGTTCCCTTCTGGTAATCTGAGAAAACTTTTCAATCTTCCATGTATATCTTCCAAACAATTCTGAAGGTTTTGGTCCTGTCAAAGAGTAAAACAAATTAGATTTTGAACAACTGTATGGAAATTTTGAATTTAAATGATTACAAGTTCACCTTCATCGTCCTCGTCAGTGTCCCAATAAGGAGGTGAAGTTGACGGGGTTCCATTCTCCACCTGCTCGGAAGATCGCCATTCCGCCAATGCTTCCCCAGATTGACAACGCTGCCCACTAAAAGTTCCCTCTGCAGACTTTCCCACTCCAGATTCCTCAGTCGTAACCCCTGCCATTCCCTGATCAACTAATATTTCCCTAACACTACTCTTACAACACCTGCAATGCCACATATGGGAGCACACAGACAAAGTGCCAAAATGAGCCCCTTCAACTCCACATTATATTATAACATTGAAAACCGTTCACACAATTTTAGACACAAATAAACTATTGAAACACTAGCTACTCCTTTTTTAACTACATCACAGGATATTCTATACTTCTATAATATATATACATAAAAAACATTAAGAAGCGCAACGCACTGTCACGGAAAATTGAAGATAATACAGAACGAATTCAAACAGCAGTACTTCACAAATTAAAAGCCATCTAACCAACCACTGTTTATTCCTTTCCCCCCATTTCTCAAAATCTAACATACAGCAACTATAGATAACCCTGAAAAAAAAAACCTCAACTGTCATTAAAACCCAAAAACCCACCTCAGAAAAAAATAACAGAAGAAATAAACCATGGATAAAACCCTAATATAAAGATTAATAATAACAAAAATTAAACCCCAAGTCAATCAAATAAACTGGAACAAGAGGGGAATTAAAACCAGTAGGCAGCAAGTTTAGAAAAAATGGAGTTGCTTGACCCAAATTGCATGAAACCCACAACGGAAAATTTGTGACAAAATCAACGCCGGAAAAAAGACCGAGATCTTGGGAAACGATTCCCGAGCAAAACATTTACAGAAATCGAAGAAATGACGCAGAAGAGCAAGAAAAAAAAACAGCGAAATAAAAAAATCAACAGGAAGTAGGTGAATTGGGAAACGACGTCGGATCCCAATTAGGGCACACGCACCTGGAATCGAAGGAGTAAACAACAACAATAACTCTGAGATTTTAGAGAGAGAAAGGCGAAGAGAGAGAAAGAGCAACAAAGAAAGAAGAGCAAGAACAACACAGAGGGCAAAGGCATAACCCAAAATCGAAAATTAGTATTTTTGTTGTCTTTATTTTGTTCTTATTATTATATTATTATATTATTAATACTATGTTCTTATTATTATTATTAATCAGGTTTTTTATATAATTATCATATTCATTAATTTGGTTTTTTATATGATTATCGTATTCTAATTATTATTATTATTAATCTGCTTTTTTATTTTTCTATTTTTTTATTATTATTGATTTGATTTGAATGAGAAAATATATATATATAAGGATTTCTTTATTATTTATTTTTTATTGATAAATCTTTTTAAAAAGTTAGAAAGTGGACAATTGGAAGAAAGAAAATGGAAGAAAAATTGAGTTTAAATTAATGAAAAGGAGAGAAAATTTGCAAAATTAAGAAAGGTTGTGTGTGAGAATTTTTTTACCAAAATTGTAGGTTGGAGAAATGTTAAAATACTTTGTAATTTTGAATAATGTTGAAAATAATAAATGTTAAATCAGGTGATTAAGTTTTCAGATGAAATAACTAGTCAAAACAATTATATTATGTATTGTCAGATGATACTTAAAAGGGTCATCAAATAATTAGTCATCAAATTATACGTTTTTTTGTCTTAATTAAGGTTTGAGAGTTTGTTCTTGAAACTTTGAGAAACATTCTTAACAGCAGTCTAATAATAAGTACAAGAGCAGCTCCCACATCACATTAATATCTTTCTTATTAAAAGTAAAAGTTGTTTTCACACTAAATTTCTTATGCTCCGAAAATTTTGTCTTCTCTCAAAGTACATATAAAGATCTTACTTTCATCAAAAGAGGTAAAACATATTGTCCTAGGAAGAATAAGTATTATAAGTTATCAGTTTTTGTGTAAAGTTTGGAGATATGCATTTATTGCATGAAGAAGAACATTTAATACATCTACACAAAAAAACCCTCATAAGTAATATGCTCAAAACCAACCTAAAGTTGAAGATGTCATAATGGATCTCTAAACTACAAAAGGGATCGTTCATCTTGAAGAGACATAGAATACAAGCTGAGAAAATGTGTTGTTGCAAGAAAATTCTCTATGCTTTTTCTTTCTCTTCAAAACAAGCTTTAGAAGAACACGGTTAGTGTTTGCTTAACTATCTCTAGAAGTTGTGTCAAAACTTTTTTTGTCTCCCTAACGTAACTCTTCCAGAATAGTTTAAAACTTTGTGATTTCATCACAAACTCTTTTTATATAAACCTTGTTGTTAAGAATATTTGTTGAAACTAGGAGTGTTTTTGTGTTAAAAATACTTGTTGAAACCAAGAGTGTTTTTGTGTCAAAGAATACTTATATGAGTTAGCTAGAAGTGGTTACGAGCCGAAAGAATACTTGAAGTTACAGCAGTAATCTCCTAGTGAGATTTCAAACGAACTAATATAAAATCTTAAGCAATCTTCTTTTCTCTTAAGTTTTCTCAATTACATTTTATCAGTTACATCTAACCATAAAGAGGGAACTTTTTAAGAAAGTCCTTATTTGCGAGATCTTATCCTTTTATAAATTTATAGATTTATCATCTATAAGTTCAAACTATTGTCTGACAAACCTTATGTCTTCATACGAATTGTAAAAAACTGCAAAATTGGTTTAAAATACAATTCAACTCTCTCTTATTATGTTTTTCCTATTCTTCACATTATATAATTAATTATGTTGTGTTTGTTTATTATAATTTAAGTTAAAACATAAAAATGTTTATTAATTAATTTATTTTTTATTTTTTTAAAATATAATCAATAAATAATAATAGTATATAAATAATAAAATAATATTAAAATACAAAATTACATTTATATTTAAAAAAGAGTATTTTCATTACACTATTAACTGTGTAGGAATGTAATAATAAGTAAGGGTAGGAATGTAATAATAAGTAAGGAAAAAATAAAGATCATGTTCGTTAATTTCTGTTTAAAATTGTAACAAAAGGATAGGGTTAATAATGTTGGACAATTTTTTCGTTATAATATTATTGGAAATGATTAAGTTGTGTAAGAATTTAATTACATATACATCTATATAATGAAAAATATTCACTTTTTATAATAGTATTTTAACACTAATATATATAATTATTTTTTATGTTAACATAAAATCTTAATATCTCTGGACATGACATATTGAAAATAAATTATTGTAATAATTATTTAAAAATATTTAAAAACATTAATTAACTAATAATATTAAAATTTACCATAACAAATCATCAACAGTATTAAAAAGTGAACTGACAACATTAATTATGTTACTTAAAATTAAAAAAAATTCAAATTACTTCTCGAATAATAAAAAAGTTATATTTTTTATATCTTTTCTGTTATTTAATTTTGATTGAGACGTCATTGATTTCATTATGATTCCAACTTAATCAAGATTTAAATATTATAATTATTTTAATATTTTTTATTAATATTTGTTGTGGTTAATTTTTTATAAATATTGTAATAACTAAGAGATCAATGTGAATTTAAATAATTATAATGGATATCAACTGAAAATAATTTTACTTATTTTAGTTAAAAAAAGTTTTATCTATATCAATTTGAAAAGCTCTTAGAAAATTTTTACTGCAAAATAACATAAATGAAGATTAAAAAAATATTAATATTAACAATTTTTAATTTTTTACAATTTTAATGTTTAAATAATTTGTTCATTTACTTATAATTAAAAATACTTTGTTCAACTGAGAAAATTAAAATTTAATAAATTTAAATTATCTTATTTAAATAAATTAAAACAAAATCAATTCAAATTAAATATATTTAAATATATTAGAAATTATAAAATCTTCTATCATAATCTTTTTCTTATTCATTTTATCCTTTTTCTTATTCTCACTCACTAGTGGTTAATTAAGTTCCAAACATTTTTCCATCTCCAATACTTAAGGTCTTACATTTCTCTTCATTTATCAAACTTGTTAGAAAATTCTCTCTTTTGTTTTATTTTCAAACATGTTAGAAAACATTTTTCCTCTCACTTTCATCTGGTTTAATATTCTTCTTATTATTTTGAGTTGAAGAAGTTTCTAACCATGATTTGAATCTTAAAGAGACAACTCTTGTTAGTGATTTCTTTAATTGTTCAAGAAAATTATAAGGGTAAATGAAGCTTTTCTATAAAAAATAATATTTTCATGCCTGCTCACAATTTGAAAATGTTTAGTGAAAATACCTTTTTATTCTAATTTCTTCAATTTAAAAAATAAAATATGTTTTAAAAAACCATTAATAAGCTATAAATTTGGATTAATGTTAAACCAAATTGGGATACCAGAAGATACTTAAATTTAATTTATGTTCTTAAAGAGTAAAAAGGTATTTGTTTTTCTTTTTAGACCCTCATGCCAACAAAGACCCTAAAATGTGCAGGTTTTAAAACTTTTTTATTGAAGTTGTTTATGATTGAATTTGAAAACACAATATGAACAACTTAATCGATTAAGTTTAGATATAATTGATTATCAATCTTCTATGTAAATCACGTTTTAAATAGCTAATTATTAGTTAAATAATCTATTATCTCAAATGTGATAATCAATTATCACATAAGATAATTAATTATTTATGAATGCAATGTAACGTGCAAAACATAAGATAATCCAGAAATTTTTACCATAATCAATTTGTATGTTTCTAAAACTTGTTTTAAGCAATTACAGAAATTGATGTAATAAAAAAACTAATTCTTTTTTTTTCTACAATTGTAAAAACTAAACAGAAAATTAAGAAAATAATTTGGAAAAGTGTTTAAAGGAAATAAAACAAATAATTATTGAGTTTTTTAAATTAAGCACGAAGGACACTCATAAATATTATATATAAAATAAAAGTTGCATAATTTCAGATTGAGTATTAACATTTAGACTAACTTGATTAATGAAAAGTATTTTTGGAGATATCTTTGTATTTTTTTTCTTGTGAAGACTAACTGTTCAACATTTTACATTTTAAAGACCTATTTTGCTAGCTTTCTCCTTAATGAAAAGTTGGTTTACATACCAACTTTAAACTATATACATGAAATAAAAACACAAAACTTTAAAGTATATACATAAAAAAACACAAGAAACAAACTTTAAATATATACATGAAAGAAAAACATAAGAAAAAAAAGTGAGAGAAATGGATAAATATGATAAATGATCACCTCATAAATGAGGAGGAAAATAAAAAATAAACTAATTTTTTTTATAAATATACAAGTTAAAATTTCTCCATAGGTTAAGACTAGATTGTGCATAACTTATTTTTACCTCATTAGACAAACTTTTCTATAAGTAATTATAAGTGAAAAAAATTAAATGAGATTCTCCTTAAGCTACAATTGGCTTATGCATAAGTTAAAAATAAGAATTTAGAGAAGTTAGTTAGAATTGTTTTACAAATTAATTTATAAATAAACTAATTTTAACTTGAAAAAAATCATTTTCATTTGTTTGCTATTGTAGAAGTTACTTTATATTAGCTTCTCCATAATTTGGTTTTTAACTCATGTAAATTTATGGAAAAATTAATTTTTTTTTCATTTCTTTTCCTAAAGGTATTTATTGAGAAGTATATTCATACATGCCTAATGTAAAAAAATAGAAAAGAATAACTATACATAGCTAAAAAAAATGTTTAACAGAATTCAGTCAAATTTTACCAAAACTTGAGAGTCATTGATACATAAATGAAATTGATGCACTCATGTGGAGCTTCATTAATAATGTGAACTTTTTTTTGGCAACAATTTTGGTTTTAATGAAAACTTGTTGTATGATGTTTGGAAAACATTGTGAAAGTTATTTTGTTATGCACATTATTATTAACTTGTAGAACAGTATTTTGATTAGTGTCCTTTTCGAAAGAAGCCCTTTTAGTTAACACTAAAGTTAGAAAAGAAAATACATTTTCCTTTCAGCTAATTGATTAATTACAAACAGAAATTCTCAGAGCAGTAAGTGTAGACCTACTTAATATATGCAACATCCACAAACTAAGCTAAGAAACTGCCATTTTTTCCTTCTCTCTTTACCTCCCAAAAAAACAATTAAAGAATATGTTGTTGTACTTAAAATACAATTCATCAAATATTCTGCATTAGTCTCTTGTATGTTTCAATGCCTAATGATGAAAACAAAGCATTGCTTTCTTCAGCCCATATTATCTCTACTTACAAACCTTGCTCCACCTCCTTGTCATAAGGCAAAGAATTGTAGAGCAAGAGATGCATAATTGCCAATGGTATCTCTGTGCTTAAACTTCAGCCAGAGATGCAACAGTTTGGCTTCACCTTCTCTTTGCTAACTGGAATGTCCTCTTCAAGAAAAGATTTGCAGATCTGTCATTTCTATGGCACAACACCCTCAATATTGTGTTTGGATCTGACCTATTCCACCTTCCTGTGGTAGGTGGCATAGGCAATTTGTACCCAGTACCCATGACTCCAATCCCACTTGTTTCACATGTGACAATGCTGAAATCTTCCATCAGCTGTTCAGTGTGTTGCCCCATCAATGCAATGACACCCTCCACAACTGCAGCCTCTCTCTCCACCAAATTTTCTGCTATTAGCCCCTCCCCACAAGTGCAGAAAACCCGGTTCAAGCTCTCAAAGTCCTCTTGGATCATCACATGATCAGACCTGTTAAACACCCTTGAGCTTCCACCTGCAAGCAAAACCATGAGGAATGCATCAAAGGAGGCCTTCATCACTTCTTTCATTGCAAGTGCTTGAGCTCTATCCGTCACAAGTGTAGTCATCAATGTGATGTTTTGCTTGAGAATCCTCAATGCCGGCTGAATGCGCGCATTGGCTACATCACCAAGATAGAGGCTGCCATAGAAGGCTGAATTGGAGTCTAGGAATATGAGGCGGTATGCTGCAACTTCTGAGACATGCTGACATGCTGCTGGGATGGAGGAATTGATTATTTCAAAATAGGGACCGCTATGTTTGCGGTTTGAAGAAGGGATTACACCAGGGGTATGAGAGAGTGTTTTCTCAAGGGTGTTGATGTGAGAGAGAAGGTAGTGTAAGGTATTGAGACGAACATAGAGACGCTGTGTGCCACGGCTAGTTGATGGCCTAGGATGATGACCTTCATTTGTGTATTCTGTCTCTGAGGAATTAGCACCACAAGGGCTAGCTTTCCTCCACAACTTGATGAACTTTGAGTCTCGGTTGCATCTTGTCAAAGGGGGAAGTGAAGGAATATAGCTCTGCTTTGTACCTGAAACAGAATAGATTTGTGACCATTTTGCATTGGTAAATCAAAAGCAAAAGATGCATTATATTTATAATAAAGTTCCTATTGACGTTTGGGATAGTGCTATCTTAAAACTTATGATTGGTTAGGCCTATGATTAACAAGTACTGCAGTCTTGCAAGAATTGCTTACTTCCATGTGAAAGCGTACAATCCCAGTTGGACCAAGTAAAATAGAAATCTCCAGTTGAACAGTTTTCATGTGTATTATTTATTCTCAAGAGAGAACGACTTTTGTTATTTATGCACTAGCAGACTACTTACCACATGCTGCAACAAACATCATGTACTCCTGGAAGAGGCTTTCCAATCCATCTGCTAGTTCTTGAACTATATCTTCAGTTATTCCTATTGGAATTTTAAAGAATTGTTCTACAGCTGTCTTGGCACATTTCACCAGTTCTGCGGCTGATGGTGCATATGGCTCTGATTTGGACTTTGGATTCCATGTCTGCAGTGAAAGAGAAAGCAAATTAAAATTTCATTCTCAGTTTTATTATAAATAGCAAATCTTTTATCTAAACAACTGTTTGTATCCTTCCTTTTAATCTTTGATGGAAGAAAACCATTGACCAAAAACTTACTTCAGTTTCTTTTGCTCTTTGCAACCATTCTTTTCCACTGCTCAATGATTCATTTATCCATTTTCTCAGGAGGTTCAATATGATTGAATCAACATCATACGGAACCATCTCTCTCATAACTATTTTTGCATTATCCTCACCACAGTCCTCAACCACCATTTGGAGCAAAACCTTTTCTACCTTTTCAGCCCTTTGCAACACCTCCACGGTCTCATGAGTCAGTGAGGTCACATCACCTAAATATTGCCTCAGCACATGCCCATAGCAGCTGTGCAACATCATTGCTGCAACTGCTCCTGCGGCCGGGTGCCATTTCCGTAGCATTGGAGTAAAATTCTCTCTTTCCTTCATTGCCAAATCTTCTGTCTCCTGAGCTAAATGAAGTAGAATTTCACCGAACTCTCCCTTTATTTCCAATTCAGTAGCCTTGGCATTCACTGCCTCAATTACCTGCATTCATAAAAAGAAAACCACATTATGGCTAAATGCACTTTTTCAAAGGTGTAATGAGCAGATAAGTTTAGAAACAAACCTTTTCAAAGGCACCTTTTATGGTAGATCTAATGTAATAGTCAACTCTATCCCCAGATGAGTCCACTATGGTTATATCTCCTTTCTTTCCTCCTTCCCCATCATCAGATATTGTGAGATCTTCACCTAGAATCTGTGAGACTGACAACAGTACAGGAAGAACGTTTTCAATTTGGCCAATATTCCCTCTCTGGAAATACTCATGGTAATCAATCAGTCTCTTCTCAGCCCAACCCAGGATTGAACTCAGCACTGATGTCAATAACTTCACATAGAATGATTCCTTTTCCCTCTTAGCATCAACGGCCACCTCAGACAACATGGCATGTGAGGCGCAAAGAAGGTCAGGTTCGATCTGCCCAGTTACCACGTACTGTTGAAACAACACCCAAGTGAAGCACACATTGTGAATTGGCCTAGTGATCCCCAGGATGGACCATGTCTTCTTCATCAGCTCAAGGAGCTCATCAACCTCATCAAGGACTAGTGTATCATCCCTATTGTCAAAAATAGCTTGAAGAAGAGAAGTGTACAAGTGAATGTTCAAAGGGAATCCATCAGCCCAGTGGCAAATATCAGAGGGGGTACCATTGGAACTTCTCCATGCCAAGGAAACTACTGAGTTGGAAAGGGTTCTCAAAGTGTCAGAGTTTTTGCCAGTGTCTATAGGTTTGGACTCGCCAATGCGAATGATGTCCCTAAGGCGCATGGCAAAGGTGCTGGTCTTTTCTACAGGGGTTGAAGGGTGTGTGAGAAGCCCTACTTCAAGGACTCTGAGCTGCCTCTTTTGCCACATGTGATACTCATTGGAATCACTAAATTCAGAGGGTTTTAGGTGCCTCAGAAGTTCTAAGGGGAGAATGATAGTTTCTGCTCTTCTTCCTGCCTGCATGTTGCAGCATTTTGAAAAAGTTAGACCAACAAGTGCTTAATATGTTTATGGGTATAGTTAGTCATACTCAATGCAACAAAAAAGGTCAATGTATCAAAAGTTCTCATTTTCATATTCTATTCATTATTATAAGCTATGTCTTCATTTTGTTCCTTACTAAACCTTAGGTTTCTGAATGAATATTTTCAAGCAGATATAAACATATGAGAACAAGTTTGAAACTAGTAGTAACTTTTAGTTATTCTGTATCGGTTTCAAAATTATTGGTCATTATTATCAATTCAATGAAACAAATGGAATCACACTAATTAAATCCAAAATGTGCAAAATGGAAGCAACAAAACCAATGTAGCTAGACATGTAATTTTTCCTTTTTTCTTTGTTTCAGGAGAATAACAAATGAACTGTATATTGCATAAATAACCAAAAAAAAATATGGTTACACAATTAGAACAAATCACAGCAACCATAATAATGAGGTTGAATCAAAAGGTAACCAAAATCATGTCTAAAAAAAGAAAACAAAATAAGGCCAGTCAACCTATTCCTGACGAAACCACCTAATCCAAGTAATTAGATCCCTGATTAATGGATATTTCTAACCTTCTTCTATCCGCTTACAAAGTCATCACATAATTTCAACAGAAAACATAAAATCAGAACCAAAAGAATTTCAGAGCAGATAATGGTTAGTAAATTAGCAACATATTACGTGCACGCATGCAACATGCGTGTGCTTACTACATACTTGGCCAACAAGGGTCCTCATGATGGTTTTCCTTAACCGATTATCGTTGTGCTCAGTCACTCTCATCTGCTGTCTCATGATCTCTGCAGAAGTCATTGGTCGCCGCGGCCTCAATGGCGCTGTGGTGTTATGAAAAGGGCTGCCTCCACCTATCGGCGACGATGGGCTGCCACCAGACACCATTCTTCTGGATGGTGACCTCTTCAACATCTTCAACCCTAAGGCCCGCTTTACCTTGCTAGTTGGCGACATCACCACGTTTGGTGATTTCGCCTCGTTCTCTTGATTATTCAAATAGAACGAGTGCGCTTGCCGGCCCCCAAATCCTGGCGAAGACCGGCAAGCGGTGAAAAAGACTTCATAAGCACATTCTCTAATATCATCTTGACTCAGTCTTTCGAGTTTGTCGAAGGGTGAAACTAGATTATTAGTCTCGTCCTTGCTGGCATACTCAAAATGACGACAATCAGGATAATTCTGGTGACATCGATCAGGATAACTATGGTGACATCGGTGTTGACAATAGTTATAATTGTAATCTTTCCGATGCTGTGCAGAAGAAGGCAAGGGCCCTGAATATGATTCCCGGCGGGTTTGCTGACCCATTAGGGGAAGATGGTTGGTGGGTCAGAAACCAAACGGTGAATGGTGGCGGAGACCAAAACAATGACTATGTATTTTTGTCAAAAATGGGTGGAGAAAAGGAAGTGGTTTTATTTGTGTTAAATGAGGAGATAAGAGAGAGAGTGCATGAATATTAAGGCTATGGTGTTCGTTTACGTTAGGCTAACGACAACACTTTTCTGCATGGATGGTGCATGAGAGAGAGAAAGAGATGAGTGATTGTGGCTTTGCCCACGTTGTCATCAGCGAAGAATACGAGAAACAAACAAAAGGTGGTCTACTAGCCAAAATAGAAGAAGACTCATGCATTTTTTTCGGAAACATTTTCTTTTTGTACATTGTTTTGTTGCGACATGCATGTGTTATTTAGCATAAAATTAAATTACACGTGGTTTTATCTACCCATCTTTTCTGTTTTGTGTTTCTGTGTGCTGTCATGAGTCATCATAGTCACCTTCTGGTTTTTGTTTTTGTTAAGAGTGAGGTAGTTAGTTAGTTTGAGATACCAGGTGGGACTTTCAATTTGATTCATCATGTTAAGTTGTCATTGAAGATTAACAATGGATATACGTGATTTGCTTTAAAAATATACAGACTTTTCCATCTTAACATATTAATATTTTAATCATATTTTTCTATTTTCAATTTAAAGTATTAATATATATTATTATATTCTTAAAATTAGGCATTTTGTTTTTGAAAAATGTCAAATTATCATTTTTATTATTTTTTCATCATGGATATAAATGTTCTTGAAATAAATTATTTGAAAATATAATTAAAATTCTAAATTCTACGTATGGAACACAAAAAAAAATTATGCTATAAAAAAATAAAATGTTTTAAAATCATAACATTACATAATTAATGTTATAATGGTTGAAAAAAAATATTAAGATAATCTCTTCACATATATTTTTTATAACATTTCTAAGATTGATCATTTTCTATACTTATTATAGAGACCTATCATATTTCATCAACTCATCAATTTAATTATTTATTATAATTAATATAGAATCTAATTTAATAAGTAGCTAAAATTTGATAACTAATGTTAAAAAGTAATTTAAATTTTAATTTAAAAACCAATTTAGTCATCATTATATAAAAACTAATTTCATAATATTTTAAGATCAATAGCTATAAAAAAATATAGTTTCTATTATAATATAAACTATTTTATTAACATAATAATGGAGTTTTCTTGAGAGTTTACATCATTTAATATTAAAAATTCATAGTCAAACATTTTTATGTGATAAAAAATAAAAATAGTAAAAAAAGTATAAATGATTAAATATGAGTTATATAAACAATTTAATTTGATGAAAATGAGGTTTGCGAAGGGAGGTGGAAGAATTCACACTCAACCTACATAGGGAGGTGGAAGAATTATTTGAGACTTTTTGAATCTCTTCCAAACAAGCGAATATCGCTCCAACATTGCTTTAACACTCAAGCGATCAATGTTCAAGCAACGAAATGATTGTTAGAGCAAAGAGAGACTTGGGAGTATATTGCTCTCAAATTGTAATTTGCTCAGGAAGTTGTTGTATTACTCAAGAGAAATAGAAGTTGTCTTATGAAGATTGATGAGCTCACTCAAGTGAGGAGAATTCATTTAGTGACTTATATGCTGGTTTGATGATGATATTATACGTTATTTGATGTTATGTCATGCTTGATGATGTGATGTATGCATGTATGATGATGGTATATTATATAAAAGATGAGATTGATTATATATGTTTTAGATAAATATGTAATTGATGTTGAGATATACAATATGATGTATGCATGACATATGCCATAGTTGGGTTGCCTTTTGTGGGTGATGGATCATGTTGGATCGCTTATATACATATATATTTTTGTGGTATCTTGGTTATACATTGTATCTTCATTTTTTTCAATCAAAAATTCATAAAGATTTTTAACATATTGTTTTTTTAGTTTAAACAAATTATTTTTAAAAGATCACTTCACCTCTTCTTGATCTCAACCCAAATTACTAATAATATAATGTTCGTATATGTTTATATAAGGTTTGGCATTGAATGAGTGGTCTTGATTGTGTGATTGCATAACACTTAATGAGTGATATAGGTATACCCAAGTAGTATTAGTCCTTGGGCGACAACGATAAATTTGAAGGTCACACTATAAGGTATCTTGACTTTACTATTATCTAGTCATAGACAAAAATTTAGGTGGTGAGAAGCTTAAAAAGCCTTACATCTAGCTCTTCATAGCAAGTACACATGCTTAATAACAAATGTTTCGTGTTATCTTAACATTGGGGACATAGGCCAAGTAATATTCATGGGTCTAATATATATTAGGTGTTAGCCTCTCATGAATTATTTATCATGACTTTTAAAAAGTCTTTTTAAAAACACCTCACAATTAGTCATAATATGATTTGTGGCTAAATACAAGTTCATTTGCATTCATATGCATGTTATTGATATGTGCATGATAGATGAAGTATGATGTTGTTTGTATGTATGATGAAATGTTAACTATGACAATTCAAACATATTAACATCACATAACCACAATAAATTAATTATAAAAAAAATCTAATGAAGGAATTGTTATCATTTTCGAAATTCATTTGAAAGAAACTTATATGCCCATCTCATTTGCAATCCTTATTGTGAGTTTAAGAGTATTATTTTCAAAACTTGATGGAGCCAAAAGGCTTTTAAATTTGTGATAACCCCTCCTTTATATATCACACTCTCTGTTGTCCCTTTATGGTAATAATAATTGAGACAAGTTTTAAATTTGTCATAACCCCTCTAGCATATACTTGGATCGTGCTTAGTGTTTGGTAATTTTGATTATAGAATCAATTGACATAAACTTTTAAAACTATTGAGATTGTATTAGGAATTTGGTAAATTAGAGTGAACAAACTATGTAATGACTATAAAGATATCAAAACGGCCAACATTCTAAGGGTCAAATTAAGAAAATCTAACTCTGACCTACATTTTAAAACAAACCATAAATTTTGGTCTATTCTGGTCCTATTTCAAACTCACGAGCTACCAAAACATTTTTTGCTTAATTAAAAATTGAAAGAATTACAACTATTTTATACAGAAAATCATAATATATTATTGTTCAAAAATTTAAAATTTAATATTACCTAGATGCATTATACAACAACATAACATATTTTGGTTTAATATTATTTTTTTTGTTAGCAACAATATACATATATATATATATATGTGTGTGTATAATACATAAAAAATGAAAAGTTTGTGCAAATTAACGCAACAAAGCAAACTAAATAAAAAGAAAAAACTTACAACATCAAACTAAGGAAAGAGTATAAGATATACCTTACTCAAAATAAAGGAAACAAAAAATACATTTTATCTAACTAACAAAAATAATGTAACTTAACATTGGGTCCAAACTTGTCTTTATTTACCACATCATCCAACCTGACTTTTATAAATACATATGTCACATCATCCAACCTAACTTTTATAAGTACATATACCCTCATTTATTGTAATTTTGTTAAACAAAAGTCAAGCACCATTGTAAAAACATAGGGGAATTAATGTTGTCCTTAGTCTTGTATCACTCTCATATATGAAAATAAATATATTGAATAATTTTCTCTTTACACATCTCTTTTTTCTTGATAACACATTTATTCATTGTCCCTCATACTCACACACACCAAATAACCTTTGTTTATAAGATATTCTTTGGTCTAATATTATTTGAAATAATTTTATTAATGTCTTTTACATCTATAATATAATATGTGTAATTAAAATAAAATAAAAATTGAAAATAAATAATTAATATAAAAGAAAAAACGGATCACCCCATTAGCCTGCAAGTCAATTTGTTCTTGACCCATACAAATTTTGAGTCAAACAGGTTAGACTAAAAAAACTTATTTCTATTTAGACTGTCATTTTTTAAATCTAGTCTAACCTAAATTATAGACCACACTGACCGACCCTTCAAACCAGACCTATTTTAACAATCTGACTAACTGGGTAAACAATCTTATAGTATTATCTATAATTCCAATTATTATGACTGTCCTATTTATAATAAATTATAGTTTATCAATAGTATAAAAATGTTTTTACCTTTATAATTTTAACCAATATGAAACATTAGTTAATGTTACTCTATGTAATATAGTCAAATTCCTCATCTTCCATCATTCTATTTTCATTAGGGTGCTCTACAATGGGGTGTTTTATGACTTGTTTTGGTTCATCTAAGAAAAGAAAGCGTCCGGAGAGATTCTAGAGAGTTACAACGGAAGACTAAGTAAACCCGAAATCCCATCTTCAAGATTTTCGTAGGATCATGTGTTTTACATTTTTTTTTATCTTATTTTGTATCATTCAAGGACAAAGTAGCTAATATTCTTCCAGTTTGTTTACCAATTCAAGCAATTAGGATTCTCTTTCATCTGGAAATTATGAAGCTCTGGACTCTTTTCAAAGGGTGAATCTTGTTGGAAAATTTTAACACTCGTAAAAATAAAGTAATTATATTTGACACCACTTCCAATATACAATCTTAAAGTTCAATGTTTACGAGTTTTATTTTTTTTATATACAATTTAATTTTATTATCTCTATTCAATAGGAGACTTTAGCTATACTTTCACACTTAAATTTCTAACCAATCTGGACTCTTCTCTATGTGTGAATCATGCTATCACAAAGAATCCCATTTTCTGATTTTAGGTTAGCTAGCACTTATCTTCCTCTCACTCTTAATATTTAATGTGTATATGGTAGTAAGTTAAATTAATGGTTTTGAATTTTGAGAGAGGTGGGGAAAAGTGTTTGCAGCATACTAGCGGCAAAAACAGAAAGAAGTAAGGTTTAATTTGAAAATGTAAAGATATATCAGCCAAACCTCACTGAATATCAGATTGTGGATTCATTAGATAGAAAAAAGTGGCAACACCTATGGTGAAGCAGAAGGGTCTACAGCTTTGACAAGAACATATCCTTCTACTCATAGATATTACAACTACAAATAAGACTGCTGTGACGAGGATGATATAACCCAAGGAGTCTGATAGTGATGCTGACAATGACATCAACAACAATGAATTTAATGATGGTGATGGTAGTGAAGAGAATAAAGAGTTCGAAGCATGTGATCAAAACACAAGACAGAAAGAGTTGCTTAACCCGTATTCCTTGGCCGCAGAAGAAAGAAGAAAGAATAAAGAATCAATTGCCACTTGCTCCAACTGATGCTTACTGGAAATCATATTTATGTGAACAAAACAGAAGCATGTGCATACCTTCTGTAATGTGCCCTGTAGAGAACCCGACTCAGTGTAAAGCAATCAAAGCAAAAGTTCCATAAAGTAATAAGCAAAGGTGGGAAGGACATGGTTCCACCAAAGCAACCTCAGAAATACGCTTCGATATCCCACCTTTCAAGTCAGATTCAGAATTACATCACTCCAACTCCAAGCCTCTATTGCTAGAAGTTGCAGTTGATTCTTGTTTTTCAAACTGGCTTGTTTTCCTGAATCCTATTGCTCTATGACTACATCTACAATTCATTGTCAACTGTGCTGGCATGATAGAGAATAAAAGATCTAGAAAATATTAATCCATTGACTCGATAGGTCAAATTTTAGTTGGCAAGGAATCACAAGGTTGTTTACAATATATTATTGTGTTTGATTCTTGTGTTTATTCCTTCAACGAGTTGGTATGAGCCAGTTGGGATGACTGAGTATTGTTTGTATGTGTAATTCTTAACCTGTGTTTAGCTGTCAATAGTTATGTATTAATAAAATGGATGGGGTTCTGTCTCTGCTTATGTATTAAGAAAGTAAATCTAATAAAATATCAATTCATTTTTCAGTTTTATAAAAATTTAAAGACTTCATCTTCCTCGTGATAGCTTCCGATTGATAAAATTCAACTTCTATAAGAGTTATTGTCAAGTAAACCACAAGATTAGATTCACATAAATAAAACTGAATATAAATGCTTATTCTAATTTCTACAGCAAAGGGCAAGCAGTACACAAGGACTGTTTCAGCATAAATATTTGAGAATGAAAATTTGTTCCATACACTGAGGAACAAAAAAAAAAAAAAAAAAAAAAGGAAATATTTAATAAAGGTGCCTCCTTTTCAACTAGAAAACGGTGATTAAAGAAATTTAGTGCAGAGCTATCACCACTGCCGAAATCATATTTCTATCATGTGTACTTGATCTACATCCGAGAACTCACCCCAAAGTCCATCTATGAAATCATCTCAAAACCCAGTGAAGGTGAAATGCATACACTAGGTAGACATGAGAAGCCGCTTGTGTAGGTTTATTGGACTGTTGGTCCCACCTCAAAACACAGATCAAACCTGCTGGGTTGTCATTGTTTTGGTCAAATTCAGGGCTGGCAAGCCACAGTAATGCCCCCTGATCCAGCAGAGTTTGAGACAATTATCAAGATGGTTTCTACATTATTGTACAGATGCAAGAATCTGAATCCTCATCTTCTGAATCGCTGACATCACTGCAGACAGAATGGGAGACCAAATGGGAAAGAATTCTTGCATTATCCAAATAAATGATCCACATAAGACTGATTGTGTCATACTCATTTACATTTTGTTAGATTGAAGTTGTATTGCAAATACATTGAACTGTTATCCCAAATAGATAGACAAAAAATGGAAACATCTTTATTTTTTTTCCTCTTAATGTTTTCCTCCTTTCCCTTTCTTTAGGTCAAATTAAACTAAGGAGTTTAAAGAATTTTCGAGTACAGTTTAATACATCCTTAACTTCACCAGGATAAGAACAGCTCCTACACATCTAAATGAGTTCAGTAGATCAAGAAAACAGACAAAATGAAACAAGTCTAATTTTTCTAAAATGGATATCAGTCGCTCACTTCAAACAATATGGCTTCTATGATATATTTCCATTCACATGAAACAATAAAAATCCTCAAAACTAACGATTTCCCATATTAATTTTTCCTGCTTCTCCCAGGCTTTCTAATGTTACAATCTTTATCCCTGTAATTTCTATTTTCTATAGGTGTCACCATAAGTTTACCCTTGTCAACAGATGCAGCCATGTTTGTAACCTCTCCTAAATAAATAGGAACATAAGTGGTTTCCCGCTAATATTGTCTTCTGAGTCTCACTAAGCAAATACAGTAACCAATAAACCCTCCTCAATACAGCTTAGGTTATTCTTAAGAATCCTTTTCAACTTCTTTATGAGTGAGAGTAAAATGAAATTCCACCTCAGAACTTCTTTATCACTCACGGTGGTGATCGCCGTAGGTTATCAGATCAAATTTGGATTTTTCTAACTCAGAACTCTGTATAACTCTCACAAAGGATAAAACTTAATTTTCTTTCGGAATTCATTTACCATTATGGTTTTGGATCCTAAAAGTACTAAAAAACTTACCTGAACCATCTTAAAAAATATCTAAAATATTTAAATAAAAAGAAATACAAATATTACATTTTTAATGAAGAAAAATGGACTTAAGCTATTATTTAGCCCAACTACTTAAAATCAAGCCCATCAATACTTATTCTGGATCATATCAAAAGATCACCTAAATTTTTTTCTCGTGTTCAATAAGATTAAAAGGCCGCCACATGAATTTTTTTTGGTAAGATCAAACACATGTAGGGATCAGGAATGTGATTTTGAAAGACGGGCTATGGCATATCAAATTGCATGCAAATCCTAAAAGCTGTGGGTTTAAAACTCAAACATCACTTAGCTAGTATTTTACAAGCCTGCAAACAAAGTTGCAATAAATCTTTGATGGTTTAAACTTTAATTTAGTGTTCTTTAATACTTTTCACTTTGCATAACTTTTATGAAGCAAGAAGTGGTACATTTTTTTAGTACTGTCACGAGATAAGAAACTTGTGAGTCAATAGGAGAGGGTAGCCCTTAAGGGAGGACGAAATATACTTCACTTTAATGAATAATAGTTACTCTATGAGGGTGACATAAAGTGAAACAACTGAAGTATCCTCCAAATTCCAATCCTATTGGCTATATGTCAAAGAAAACACCACCTAAAAGTACCATTTACAGATTATCACAAAGATACTCATAAAATAAACTGCCCTACAGTAAGTCCTAAGAAAAACTCAGCAGTAGAAAGTAGGAGGATTTCAAATTTATTAGATCAAATCAAACTAAGATATGATGTCAAATGTAAGCCATGACACGGTACACATGCCAAACTGTAATAGAGTAACTAATAGTTCTAAAGATCCAAAGACAACATAAACACATGAATTAAGTTGAAATTGATTTTTCGTTTTTTAACAAAAAAAGCAGAAAAAATCAAGAGTCAAGACTAAAAATTGTTTTTTATAAAACAAGGTAAACCCAATTAATTAAGTTGAAATTGTCCTATTCTTTTCATTTTTGGTGATAGAAGATAAAACAAAAAGATCTCAAGTTCCAAATGTATATCTCGGAAATTGTCAGCACTGAGAGAAGGTCCAAAAGTCAAATACCAAAACAGTGAAATAAGAACGAAAAAGAGAACCAAAAATGTCTAAATTAAGAGGAATGTACTGGTTCAAAGACCCTCTAAAGAAACAACAAAACCAAGCAGCCATTAATTATCACCACCACACAAATATTCTGTGAGTATTATAAACATAAAATATAATCAGTTTCACATTTCTACTCCAACTTGACATTCTGACAGAGACTTCGAAGTTTAATTACCTTATGCTGATCCAAATACTCCTAAAATAAAATATAGGTAATTTCAAACAAATGAATGAAATGATAATCATCATAAACTCATCCGTACGACCAAATCAAGAGTAATTAATATGAAGATGACAGAGACCAAAGTTTCCACAGACTTCATTAACTCATTGCAGAGGAGTTGCTTATTTTGTGTACAAGATATCACCTTACCAACACAAACCACTAAATAGATTTACAGACATGTCATTACCACCCTAAACAACATAAATATAGCAAAAACTCACCAAATGCCCCAAATTAGAAAAAAAAAAACGTCAACAACTTCTTTCCTCTTCTCACAGCAACACAAAACTGAACTAGTCAAATAGTGCGCAACAAAATTTTCCAGTTATAAACAAAAGAACATCCAAATCATAAAATTGGAAACATGTTACCATAAAAAAGAAAACAAATCTAACACAACATAACAATTCTTGAATTCAAAGCAACCAACCTAAATTCACCAAGATTTTCCGAATTGATAAAAAAAAGTACCTAGGCTCATATTCCAACACCTCGGCAAGTTTGTTTCCGTTCCTATCATTCCATTGCACTTTCCGGCGAGTCTTGTCACAGTTTCTGGACATGCCACCTCTTCGAGGAGGCAACAAAGAATTGGAATCACTATCATCATCTCCGTTGACATGATTTTCAACCTTTTCACTCCCCAGAGAAGAAGCCACCACAGGTTTGTGTTTATCCATGATGCAACCATTAACATCCTTGGAATCCATATCCACCAACAATCACACACACAAACACAAACAAAAGCAAAATTTCCACCCAGAAAAGATTTAGAACAATGTAAAGACTTGGAAGAGACCCATTTGACTAAAAAACATGTTCCAACATCGAAATCTGAAAAAAGATCAAAACTTTGAATTGGAGGAACAAGTCTAAGAGAGGTCAACGTATTCACCACGACGCGGATGAAGAGAGATCAATGGAAACAAACAATGGGAAGGGGGAAAATTAAAGTGAGAGTAAATTATTAGAAGAGAATCTCAGTGTCAGGCATGGAAATTTATTTTCTCGAGAAAATGAGGGAAAAAGAAATTCTCGTTGCAAAGTGAGAACCCAGCATCGGATTTTATTTTTATATACCTATTTATAAAATGGAAGAAAAATCCCAACACGTAAGAGCTTGGAAAATAATAAAGAATAAAAAATTGTCAAATAATAATAACTCGATCTTTCTCGGAAATTTTCGCAGAAAAAACGTATTTTCCAAAAACCTTGCAAAAACCTAACCCTTTACCAAATATTTACACAAAGAGATCTCTTTTTGGTTCGCATGTGAGGAATTTTGACCTTTTAAAAAGATATATAAAATTAATAATTTTAAAATATTAATTTCATTATTTAATACAATTAAAGAATTTTAAATATTTTATTAAATTAATAAATTTATTAATAATAATTAATAAACTTATTAATAATAATTAATAGATAATAGATACCTGCAGTCAAATACCATAAGCACAAGTGAATAATTAAAATATTTATAGTTATTACTTATTTAAGATATCATATATTATCCGTATGAATTTTACGGGTCGGTGCAAATATTTTTATCATCCATGTATACAATGAAGAAATTTACAAATAAAAAATTGAATCCTGAACTTTTTTAAATAATATTTAAAACATTTTTTTTATAAAATAACCATATATTATATTATATTTATCTTTCAAGATAAAATTTAAAAATAACAATTTTATATTATATTTATAAACATATTTTTATACTTTTTTTAAATTTAATTTTAAAATGGTTATTATTAACATAAAATAAATATTATCAAATAAGTTTTGGATTCCTATTATTGTTTAAGTATTAAAAAAGTTTATTTGAATTGAACATCTAATAAATTACATTTTTTTAAATTTTAAAAATATATTTATTTGTATTCTGTATTGGAATGTTAAATCCTATTTTACTTTAATATATATATTTATTTAAAAATAAAATTAAAGTTAAAATTATATTTTATAATAAGTATATAAATTAAAAATGTAGTTATTTAGTTATTTAAAATTTAACATTTTTTTAAATTATTTTTTTCTAGCTTATATTTCTTTGTGCATCAAGCTTCAATTAGGAGGTATATGAACTACCTTGGTTGGATGATGAGTGATAGTATATATTGAGATATGCTTAATGTGTGAAAGTCTTTGTGTGGTAGTTATAATTAGAGTTTGAATATTTAGATAAAAGTTCTTATACCACCTCTCTTATTTACAATTTGTGAGAGTGTGAACTTGTATGTTTTGGTAAATTTTTAATGTAGGTTGTTTTATATCCAGGACACCTGCAACTCACACCACTAAGTTAAATTCAACTCAAAAATCTAATACTTATTACTTTTATAGATTATCAACAAGTCTAATACAATTCAAAATATAATTACTTTTGTTTCTACATGGTTTTTATCAAGTCTAATTCAACACAAAAAATCTTTATTTTACTTTTATTGGTTATACATTATTTTAATGGATATAATAAATAGTTGTCATACAAATAAATGCTAAAAAATATGAATGTATCTTTGTAGGTGCAAGTTATCCTGCTTAACCTAGGAGTTGTATGGAGCGGATACAATTTATAAAAATTAAAGTCTGTGTAAAATATAGATTATATAAACAAGTTTTTTATAGTACGAATTTATCTATATATTAACTTATGCGAGTAAATAGACAGACCTATCTGTGTACTAACTCTAATTATAATTAATCGGAAATGTTGTCAAGGGACACATTAATGTGTGTGATATTTAGTTACCACCACCACCACTGATACATGTTTAATAAATTGAGACTATACATTTTACATATAATACTATAAATTAAAATGTTTTGACTCTTTTCTCCTTTTTAATTTAAATATTATCAATTCAATTTAAGAGGATTTTTCATACAATATCAACATAACTAGTTTCAAAATATTTTTATCAATCATCTCAAACAATATTTCTTTCATGTTTATTAGTATATTTAATTTTTTTAATTATCTTTTATTTTAATTTATAAGTAACTCTATAATACAATTTAAACTATTATTATCTTCAAATCTCAATTTGCAACCCACAAAAACTACAATAAATAATATTTTATTATTATAGTTAATGTCAATAATATATTTAAAAACAATTCAGTGCAAAATAGGTTTACGATTTTTACCTTTTTAACTTGGATGTGATTAATTTGTGATTTTTACCACCACAACATTAATACGAGACATGCTTTTGAAATTCAATACTTTCTTTGAACTCCATTCCATCACAAAGTAATGGATATGTTAATTCATAAGTAGATAAAAACAAATGCAATGTCATATCTATAATTACAAAACAACTAAAATAACTAAAACAACTATTACAAAACACATTTTCTTATACAAAACAACTAAAACATGCAAAAACTCAAGTATATAGTTTGCTTTGTCAAAAATATTAATAAAAAAAAGGAAGGTACATAAAATGAACTTACCTAATTTTATAACACATGATGGTGCTACAAATCAAACTGAGTATGTATGCTCTATAGTGGACATGAAGTTGTTACTATGTTGGTTCTTCAAGACGTGACAACATGTTGTCTCTTAGCCTTTCAACTTGAGTGTAAATCCAATTGATTCCTCTCCTTTGACTAGAATTATACTAAGATGGATGTCCCACATAATTTCCACTTATGTAATGTTGACCCAATCACCAAGGGTTCATCAATTATGAGTCAACATTAAATTCTAACATCTTGCAATGTTATTGCACTTTTGTTGATTGGACCTGTGGCTCCTTTGAAGGTGTTTGACCCTCTGTTGATTTGTGTGAATACCTAAGATGATATCAACCTGTGTGGTAAGGTATTAAACACATTTAGTTCATTAAATAAAAAATATATAATTTTAATAATAACTTGATTATAGATTGAGATATGTGGTGAAAAGTTGAAGGAGGTTTATCCATCATGTTTGAATTAGTAGATGCATGAACTACCTTGGTCGAATGATGAAATAACATACTTAATACATATAAGTCTTTCAATAGGCGTTATGTTATGATTATATTGTACATTAAAAATGTGAATAAAAATTCCAGTATCTTGATAACAATATTTCAATGGATAATATTCATTGAAAATATTATTTGAAAATATCTTCATTTTAATGACAATGTATCACTATAATCCAATATTTATATTTATAGTGTACATATTTATATTATTTAAAACAACTAATATATGTTTAATAAATAAACCAGATACATCTTAGATATGATATTATGAACTAAATGTATAATTTAAAAAATTGTTTTTCAACTCGTTTCTTTTTCTAACTAAGTACTCTTAATTGTTTTGAGAGGGATTTCCATAAATGTGACACCCTGATTACTGTAAAGATATTTATTGTTTACTTAAAAATTAGAAGTAATTTTTTTATGGGTGAAGAATTTGCTATAGAGTAAAGGAGTGAGATATTTGTAAGTCTCAAATATCAATCTTAATAAGCTTAACATACAATAACAAACAATGAGACCTAAAATTTGACCGACAATTGTAAGACTCATATTTTATCAAACACATGAGACTCAAATTCACTTTATAAACATATAAGACATTTACTAACATATGGATCCATATTTTACTTATGATGATTCACTTTGATCGTCACAAGCTCATTGGAAAGTGATTAGGTAGTTTTATTTCTCATTAGGACAATCATAAATATTTATTTCAAGAACATCGACTACTTTTCAGCTCACAAAAGAGATATATACTCCTTACCTAACCTTGGCGATGCTGAGCAGGTATCAGATAGTCTCAAGTTTGGCCTGTGAAATATCCTAGTCTAGAATGCTACCTTGACTATCCAGATATCTACCTACTTAGTAATACTTCCTTAGAACCTATTATGGTTCCTGCATTTCATCCCGCAATGTACCAAACTATAACCTTCCTACTACTGACACTTATGTATTAAGATAGTCTTATCTCATCAAAAAAGAATCTATGACATTTTTTCAACTAACAAATATACTCTTACATTTTTAAACAAAACTAGATAACTTTTAAGATTTGTCATGTTTGTGTGAACAAATAATTCATACAAACAATTCAAACAAATACCAAAATAAAACAAAAATATAGAATAATAATAAAGTACAAGAGTAACTTCGTTTTATCCAAGTTTGTTAATTTTATTATTATCATTTTTTTTATATATTAAATTATAAATACAAAATAAAAAGAAATAAAAATAAAAATTAAAACAAGAACTTTAAATAATCAATTAAATAACTAAAATTTAAAAATAAAAATAACAATATAATAATAAATGAAATAAAAATATAAACTAACACAAGGACCATTACAAAATTGAAAATAAAAAACATAACCAGAAATAGAAAAGACTAATACACATATAAAAGTAATTTAAATAACATTAATATAAATTAATAAAAAAAACTAGTGTCGAACTGAAAATAAATAATATAAATATAAATTAATATAAAAAATTAATACATAACTAGAAATCAATTAAATAATATAAATAAATAAAATATACAATATAGCTCTTGAAATAAATTAAAAAAATAGATAAATAGATAAAAAGACTAGTATAAAATTAAAAATAAAATAGATAAACATAATTTATAGAAAGAATCAATACAAAATTGAAAATAAATTAAATAAATAAATATATATTAATAGAGATGACTAATACAAAATTAGCGATAAATTAAATAATTAAATAAAAGTTAATAAAAAAGACTAATAAAAGATTATAAATAAATTAAATAAATAAATTAAATTTAAAAATAAATAAAATAAAATAATATATGATTCAAAATAAATAAAAAATTAAAAAAAATATAAAATTTATTAAGATGAATATAAAAGGGCTTAACTCCCCTTAAATGGAAAGTCCTTCCTTGATTTCCAAAAAAGATTCAAAATCAGTAGAATAAACTCAAATGCTCATGTTAAACTGCTGGGTTGTATAGATTATTGATATAACATGAAATACACAGTTATATATTTAAATACATGTAAAATTGTATATTTTTAATTTTATTTTGTTTACAGATATTAAATTTTTTAATATATTTTTATTATTAACTAAATAATTTATAATATTTAAAAATTAATAAAATATTTAAAATTATAAAAAATAATATGATTAATATATCAAATTTAAAAATATTGTATTATAAATTTTATAATGTTAAATTTCATACCTAACTTGTTTAAAAACATTAAACAATATTTTTTGTGTTTATTAGTATATTTAATTTTTTAATTGTCGGTTATTTCAAATTTAAAATAACTTTATAACGCAATTTAAGTTATTTAATTGAATCTAAAATATCATATATCTATATATTATTAATTTATTATGAATTCCATTTATAATAATCGATCAATTTTACAATATTTATTTATTATCATTTATAATCATATATAAATAATATTTATGACGTGCAATGTTCAAACTAAAGAACTAATTATTATAAAAATATATAATCTTATCATGCATGTAATGTGAAAAACATTTTACATAATTAATATATTTCAATTAAATTTTAAAATAACTATTAAATGAGTTTCCTTTAAGAAGATGGGGATGGAAGAAGACATAATATGTTTAAGCTTTTAAAAATAATAAATATTTTTTCTATTTAAATCAATCTTAAAAATAACGAGTTTCTAAAAACTATAAGATTATAAAAATTTCGTTTTTCTAGAAAATAGAAATCCTGGTTTACATTTTAATTAGAATTGGTGGTTATATTTATTATTTAATGCTAGAATTATATAAACAAACATGAAGGATGAATCTATAATTTTTTTAAAATTATTATTTCATTTGAAAATAAATAGGTAAAAAAAATGACTTTGTGGACACTAGTATTATTGATTGCTTTTGATAAACCTAATATATACGGATTTTATTAAAAAAAATATCTATTGTGTGTATATGATACATTTAAATTTAAAATATATATTGGACAGTTATTATATTTGGATTTAATTTAATTTCATGATGGATTAATATCTTATTAGTCTAACATATCAAATAATTAAGATCATTATATTTAATTATACTGAAAAGATCACATAATACATAAATCATTTAAAAAAAAACAGAGTATGTAAGATCGCTTGGTCCCTTTGTAAACCACTCTAATATATTAATTGTGACGAAGAACTTCTCTAAACATATTCCTGAGGGAAAAAATGAAATTATCTTTTATAAATTAAAATTAGTTTATATAAAAATTAATTTTTACTTAACTTTTCCAAAATCTTATTTTAACTCATATGTAAGCTTAATTTTAGTTTATATTGAAACGATTTCATTTTTCTTCACAATTTTATCTTCTTTAAACGTATTTATGAAAAAATTATTCATAAGAGAGCCTGTATTGTAACTAATGACTTTTAATACTTAATTTTTCTTTAAATTGGTTTTTTCTCTTAAGTTTGAACCATAACACAACCATTTAACATTCATTATTAAGACTTTTTATTTTTTTTTATCAAATTTTGTGCTTCTAAAAAGCAAAATTAAATCATTATAGTGGATAGAGAAATTTTTATTTTTTTTAAATTATCATATAATTTAGGACCATTCAATTTGGAAGATTCATCTCTAGTATTGAAGATTGAACAATTGACTATTATATAGTCAAGAAGAAGTCAACCACCCTAAGCACCTAATACATCCTAATAGTCCCAAACTTTTCAAGTGTAATGAAAAGTAATTAAAGGTAAAAAAAAAATAACTATTCTTATGACTTAGGAATATAGTACCTTTTTTTCATATTTATAAGACCTAACTTCTAAATTCATTCCAAAAATGTCTAATAAAAAATTGAAAAAAATTGAAAAAAAAATTCTTATAAGAAAAAGGGTTGTTTTAAAAGGAGATAGACTCAATATAAATTTGAAACATATGTAAAACGAAAAGTGTTTGAAACATATAGAAAAATATAAAAAGATAACATGAAAAAAAAATGAACAAGACAACAATAGTAGCTTGGTAAAACAAAAATCATGAATGTTAGTTTAATATGGAAATTTATAATTGTGAAAAAAGTATTTAAAAATGTTATTAAAACGGTGCCATGTTGGTGTCCCTCTCACACACACCAATAGTCCTTTTCAATTACTCCAATCACATAAAGCAATCCACTGAACATAGACGCTAAGATCCTTATTGCATTAAAACACAAATTTCTTAAGATTTGCTTTTGGTCACATTTCTTTATAAAATAAAACACTCTCAAGAAGAAGCTAGAATAATTATCTCTAAAGCTTCTTCACCAACTCAATATTACCATATTTTCCATTCATATTATCATATAATTCAGTTAATAAAAATATTCATATAAACCAAACATGACTCTTGCCAATTATTGAATATTTCATGTTGATTACAGTAAAATTTATACCCTTATGAATTATAATTTGATTATATTTTTAATTGATGTAAAACTCAAAAATAATACCAAAAAACAACACTCTTAATATATTTGATGTTTTATTTTAACATTTATGTAATTATATTTTTTTATTATTAAAAAGAAGAAAAATTTGTTCTTTTAATATTAAATTATTAATAATATCATATTTTATTAATTATTATTTAAAGATAGAGATAAAACACAAAATTTTATTTATTAAATATTAAATTTCTGAAGCATAAATGTGTATAAATTTTTACATAGGAACAAGAAGAAATATTGTCCAATTCGTATCTAGTTCATATTGCCAACATAATATGATTTTTAAATAAGATAACATTAAATTTGGTTTTTATTCATGAGATGAATTCTTAACTCAAATTCAATATAAAAGGTCTAGATGAATAATATATTATAATAATATATATATATATAACTTTATTTAACATACATCTATTTCATTCTTTATTTAACATATAAACTTGTATATTTTCATTCTCTTTTTAAATATGGTTCAAGTGTATATCCAAATTTTAAATGTATATGAATATTTTTTTAATAAATATATATAAAATTAAATTAAAAATATATATAAATAATTAATGATATTAAAAGCCAAAACAACATGTATAACAACATAAATTCTTATAGAACTAAAATAAAAATTCACTATAACTAGTAAAATATATATCTAATTATAAAACTATCATAAGTGTGACTAGAACAGTTTTAGATACAAAACATTGAAATCAGTTATGATGTTAATTTAATAAATAATTAATTTCTTGATTCATGAATCATAAAAGATAAGCATTGAAATATATGAGAAGGAGTGAAGCAGAAGGGAAAGTTATATATAAAAGGAACTGGTTTAGTGGAAGAGAGTGTCTGACATATGTGTGAATTTGCTTCAAAGCTTACCAAACATGATTGCAACTTACTGAACTTACATTTTACTCAAACCTCACATCCAAAAACGGTTGAGGGGTCTCAAATTGTATATCACTTCAACAACACAAGCTAATAATTCACACAAATTTCAGAAGAGAAGAGAGTTATATGAGTATGAGAATGGCATGCATAGATAGAGCATCTCCAGCACTGAAGCAAATACTGCTCAAACTTTACTGGTATGAAGAGCTTATATATGAAAGTTCATTAAGTTTAGGAGCCATAAAATTTCAGAGACCTTTTATATTGTTTAAATTTTTCCTAGTATATGCAGAACATGGTTTAGTTGTTTATGTGTGTATATATTTTTCTGTTTTTGTTCTTTTCTTTTGTTTGGTTAGTTTTTGTTCAAGGGAAGGTGGCAAAAGACAAAGTATGAGGTAGATTCATCACTAAAAATAGTTTTATAATGGAATTAATATATTGATGCTTATAAGGACTTTTTGACATGCAAGATTGATATATAAGATGAGAGATGCAATACTGGAGTTTTCCATATTAGATTTATCAAACTGGCAATATATTAAGACAGACATTCGTAGTTCTTTATTTGCTTGAACTTATATAACATTATTACCAAAGCGGCAACATATTAATACATTTGTCTAACATAAGACTAAGGAAATTATATATATTAACTTTCTTTGGTGTCTCTTTTTAAGTTGAACTTCATTTTTCGTGGTAATGGCTATTATATTTTTTGTGCCACCTGGTTGTATCTTTTTTTCTTCTAGTTTTTTTTTCTGATTTTTTGTTTAAAATGTTTTTCAAGATTAGATCCATATAAACTTTGTTTGCAGTAATTTCTCGCAAGCTTTATTTTAATGGCATAGTTTTATTTACATTACAATAAGAGGAACAAAAATGATATTTCTGATATGTCAGAATGATTAAGTTATTAATATAGATGTTTCTGGAAAAAGAATGAAAAACAAGTATCATGATACTATGTAGAAAAGAAAAAGAATAACTTTGTTTAAAACATCACGTGTTACAAAATAATTGAAAGATGCAGGATATCTCCCTTCTGACAGCACTAGTGTATGATGATGTGATTTTGGCAGACATAAAATGCATGTTCATGGTAATAAAAGCTTGGTTGTGTCTGCTGAAAATCACCTTGATTTGCTTTTGAAGATTGGTATATATTTGGTTGGAGATTTCTTTCAAACAAATGATTACATCCTAAATTTTTTTCAGACGATGATCTATATGAATATTTTTTCATGCAAATGGGTCCATAAAGTTTAACAAAAATCTACATCAGTAATTAGATGGTATGGCTCACTTTTACATGTGAGAGACATTTAGATGAGACTTAAATAATACATGTTTTTACATGTAATATCTAATAACTTGTGGCACACAAAAAATGTACAATTTTTACAACTTTTTGAATTAGCCAAAATCAACAAACAACAAAATCAAATAAAAGAAATCTAAATCAACCACACGAACAATAATTTTATTTGATACAAATCTTTTATATTAGGGAAGATCTGGCTGAAAAGACAATACCCATCAAAAGAAACCTAAAATCTTGAACTTTCTTTCTATGAATTTATCTAGTCAATAAATGAGATTCAAACACAATCTCACATCCCAATACACTATCACTACTCTTCCTCCAACATTATTACCAACACAAACTCAAATTTTCCCAAATTCTAGCTTTCAAATCTCCTCTATTATCATCTACCACACCACACCCACAAATTGGTCCCTCCAAAAACATCACTTTGCAACAAATCCATAAACTTAAATCCAAAAACACAAAACAAACTGCTCTCACAAACATAGTAAAATCAGGACATTTTTCCATGTTGTGAATTTTTTTTTTCTTGAAGTGCATTTTGTGCCTCATGTTCCCAAGTCAACAACCCCAAAAGGGGGGAGAAGTAAAAAGTGATGAGAATTTTGAATTTACACAAATGGTTTTTGAAAAGATTTCAAAAGTAATAAAAAAATGAGATTTAGAAGGATAAACTATTGAAAAACTCGTCAATTTATATTTAAATCTCACTCCACTTTGTCTCATACTAAGAGTCATAGAAGAGTAACAAATGTGTCAACGTGAACTTTAATTAATTGTATTCTTAATTATTTTTCTAATATTGGGATAAAAATAATTATTTAGTTTTTCAACATAAATTGAATTAAATACATTAACTATACTTTTAAGATAAAACTTAATAAACCTTTTCAGAAATTCTTACAGCAAAAAAAGTTTCTCCATGCAAAAATTAATTTGTTAAAGACTTTTCATTTTAGTTTTTCTAAAAAGTTGTTTAAATCATAGACAAACTAAATTTAACTTACAGATTTATTTTCTTCTCTTGTAAGTATTTCTAAAAAATTATCCATACAAACCATAATTACACATGTATACCAGTATAATACCACCTTAATCAATGATGTCATTATTTGAAGTTGACAAGGTAAATAACAAGTGGAACCCATTTTTTAGCATTTGTGTAACAAAGTTGCCGCATCAGTAAATGTGTACAAATACAAATCATGATAATATAGTTTCTTAAGTAAGTGGTAACCCTCATTATGAGAATAGTATTTTAAGTGTTTGTCCATGACATGGCAGTGCTGAGAAGCCCTTGGAGATTGATCATCACTTGTATGAATTTGGGTCAGTGGAGTACCATATTCAGGTAAAAAACACTTGCCTTGTCTCAAACCGTTCACTGTGTGACCACACACTTTTTGTTGCACAATAAGCCAACAATAGCCTAGTTCCTTGTGCAGCATCAACAAATAGCAATTTCCTTCATTTCAGAAAAAATGTTTCAAGTAAACCAGTGATGTTGACAACTACCTCTCTTCACATAAAATGTGAAAAGCAACTTGGTACATGATAACAAATTTACATGAAAAGAGATTTACATAATTGAGGTGCATCTCAATGCATTATTGTTTCTGCGCAAATCTTTAGATTTGTTAAGGATTTTAGATTGAAGTTTAAACAAACTTTGTAGGTAACATTGATAATTTGTGTTATGTTTACAGTCTCAAGCCTCTAATCCACAACTAGCCTACTTGTCAATATCAATGCCACCTCTTTGCCATGGAGTCCTGCCAAATGAACTTTCTTCTAAGACCATTGAAATGGTTAAGGGTCTATGTCCTAATGTTGTGGAGATTATAGAGCCTGCCAAAGAAGGATACCAGCTTACTCTGAAGCTTAACCTTGATCAGATCCCAAGAAACAAAGGTTTGCTTCCCTTAACGACCAACTTGCAACATGGTAGCCACATTCAACTAAATTATAATATAACAACTGAGTGATTACAAACATTTAATTCGTATAATCAGTGTGAGCAATGAAAATAATGGTATTGCATAGTAGAAAAGTAGATGAATTAATGTTTGGCTATCTAGTTTTCCCTCAATCCAAGAATAAAGTTGTGGATTGAAAGTTAACGTTCTTCACAATTTTTCAGGAAAGACTAAAGAGGAGAGAAAGGAAACTTCAAAATATCATACCAGCATATGCTATGCAAACTAAATACACAACTAGTGACATTCTGAATACTCAAGCAAAATATATTTACTAAATTCGAAAAAAGAATTATACTAGTCCAAGGACATCTAATGAAAAAATAAGTATAAAGATGTTATCAACATTTAAATTGTTCAGAAAATCCAATGTCTGTATAAAAAATAAACACAAATAAACATTGTAGGCAGCTTTTCAGTAAATGGACTCGGATAATCTAACTTCACATTTCAAACTGTGCGATGATGCCAAATTCTTGTTCCAGACTATGATAAGATCATTATGGAAATATCATCAGTACATTCAGTAATTCTGAGTTCACAGCTGAAAGAAATATTATGGAACGTGAATTCTGATGACGCACTTCAGGGGATGTACAAACCTATCAAACTAGTCTACCATCCAAGAGAACCATTCTTTCTCATAAGACAGGTATTATTTGATAGCTTGATTTTTTAACTTGTCATGTCAAATGCAACAAAGAAAAACAAGAAAACAAAACATAAAAAGACCTTCCAAATAAAATGAACAATATTACTAAAATATATGGAATGATATTACACAAAAAAAAAAATGTAAGGTGTTTCATGGGCATCGTATCATTACTTAGGAAGTTAAGAACCTGAAGCAAAGGATTGTGAGAACCATGATTACAATAGGTGAGGTAGTCAAAAAGTTGAGAATAAATCTAACTTATTCTCATTACTTGCTGTTTCTCACCAATTTACCGTTCAAATAGTCAACAATATAATAATAACACATGAAACCTCTCTTCCTTCCATATTTTTGTCAGCTCATAACAACTACCTTCCAAATTTAGTTATATTCCAGAAGAAACAGAAATTCGACAACCAAGTAGCTAAAGACAACTCATTACCAACTTCATGATCTGTAAAAGATATTTGTATACTAAAGCTTTTTCAAATTGATCAACTAATACTTGCTACATGCAGCCACAAAGAATCATAGCAGTATTCCCAATTCGCTTCAAGGAAAAGTCAGATGTGACTATTGCCACAACTTTCTTTCAGGTCTATAGCTGATAAAGTGCAACCAAGTTATTTATTTTCAATGTGCTCCAAACGCATTTATTTACTAATTCAATGACAGGAGCTTGTGGACGTGGGAAGTTCGGATAAATGGGCCAAGGCACCACCCTGCAACTGGTCAGCCATTCCTCCACCAGAGTTAAGAGGAGAAGCTTTTGAGGATTTGAGTACCAATGGAGGGTTTTTCACTTTTGGTATAATTTTATCCTCCAGTAATTATCCCATGAACTACTTACTTACAAACCACAGTCTGATAATACAAACACAGTTTTGAAAATTAAACTAAGCTCAAGCAAGAAATCAACAAAAGAATTGTTAAGTTGGATCCAAGGCATCTGACACTGACAACCTTTTTTATGTTTAATAGATATCTCCTCTCGCCATGTTGAAGGCAATAGGCTCGACAAAACTATCTGGAATCTATTAAATTTTAGTGCCTATGTTAGATACCATGTAAAGGTAACATTAATGTTATTGTTGCTCCTTAAAGTCTACTTAGTAAATCCCTTTATATTCGATGTTTTGATGGGCTTGTGTACTGCAGAGCACCAAAGGTTTTATTCAAAGAAGGATGAGGAAGCGTTTGGAAAGTTTAGTTGAGGTACAGAAACACTTAATTTGAAACATTAAGTTCATTGTCTGAACAAAGATATTCGTATTGGCAGCACTAAGACTCAAACATATAATGAAACCTAAATGGGACCTATTGTATGATTAAAGTACATACCTAAAGACATTTCCTATTCCGGAAACTATATTATTTGCATAGAAAAATATACATCCAACATAAACAGCTAAATCTACTTACAGAAATGTTGATAGTTTTGTCTTACATGCAGGTCCTGCACCAAACAAACTCAGAAGGAAATGAACAAACCAAACAACATCAAGGTCTGCCTTCTGCTAACAAATATCAATATTGACAATATAATTCACAAAATAAGGAGACAAGCTAAACTATGAACTTGTTTTAGAATTAAAAGTATTCCTTAATGGCTAGCTATACTGGCGAATTTTTGTTTGTGCCAGACAACATACTAGTGTTATAACATACACATAATCATAGGTATGAATGAAAACATATAAAGTAAAAAAAAAAATTGAGAAAGTTGACTGACAGCATCCCAGCATTCCAATTGTTCATTCACAATTGATTTTCAATGTGCAGTATATAGGTACACAAAGAAACTAGTGAGATCAACAAAATATGTCATCCTGAAACAAAGATGGGGAACCTTTAGCAGAAAAATAAAGAGGATCAGTTTCCGGCTTAAAATTCATGGATTTAAACGGTTTCGGCAACGATGGTTGAGGTTTCCAAAATTTTCAACAGGATATACAAAAATAGAGTAGAATTCTGTGCAATTATTATTTATTTAATATATGGAGTTCATAAAGATGGTCCAAGAAAATAAATACTTCAGTGCCTATTTTATCATGTCTAGCTATAAAAGTTACATGGATTTCAACTACTTGATTGTAAACAAAAAGGAGCATATTCATTGGTAGTGTAATGTCTATGTGTAGCAAACACAATGCAGTTTTATGCTGAAATGTTTTACACAATATGAGTATAATCCCTTCCAAGGGTCCATTCCATCTAATGTTTGTTTCATTTAAGTATTCAAATAGAGAAGTGTAAGATTGAAAAGTGAATTGCAACAAGAGGTCTCTTATCTCAATTTAATTACTTCACAGTGTTGTTAAATAACTGTTGTAGTGCTGCCATAAGGATAAAACCTGGTGTTTCTCAAACCCTCCACCGTAGGCAACTTGTAAAGAGAGAACCGTTAGGCACTGCAATGACATGTTTATACGGCAGAATTTTGCCCTTCTGCCATTTGCCATTGATAACCTAGCATTGAATCCCTTAATTCTCACCGCGTACATTTTTTCTACATCCATTGCCTGATGTAATATAATTATTAATTATAACTACAAGAACACAAGAAAACAACTCATGGACAAAAGTTTTCATCTAGACTCATTGACAATCAGGTGCCATGTGGTAACAAAAATGTTTCTAAACAATTGGACACGATTATCAAACTATTAATATGGTTCCCTATTGCATATTTTTAGTTTTGCATACGGAATTCAGTCACAACAAGCAGGCTTTAAATGATATCTCTTCAACAGAAGAGAAAACTAATACAAATAAATAAGACCTTAACTTTAATCCAAATGTCATTACTTTCATAGACTGTAACAGTAATTTGTAAACATTTATAGTTCAAAATACCATGACAAGAAACGTTGTCAAAAAGTCAGTTCAACACAAAAAACAAATCAAAGGTAGGCCATCACAACCTACCTACCTGGCAGGTGAAAAAACCGACGATTCACAATGCAAACTTCCTTTCTGTAATTCTACCAAAGCCATTAACATTTCACTCCATCTCCAGCTCCGGAAGAGCCCGAGTCCGAAAGCTCGCCGATTCAACCTCAGCCAGCAAAGGCCCCCTTGCCTCCCCACTCCTCAAACTCCTGTTACCTGCCAACACCCCAAATGCTCCAACAGCCAAAACCACCACCCCAATAGCATGCACTGTGAACAAAAAATTCATCAAAGCCACACCCCTCAAACTATCCTCATCAAGATCACACTGCACATCAACAGTCTCCTTTCGGGGCTCTAAAAAATTGATCTTTCCACACCCCTTCAGCGAAAAAAGATCAGTGTACAAAGAAAACCCCACCTGCAACAACCAAGTGCCCTTAAACACCAACCCACAAGACAACAGAAACTCGGCAAAAAAAGCCGAAGGCTTAACAGCCAAGCAAATACAAGCACCAGCACACACCAGTGTCAACCCTCCCAAAAACCCATACACAGAACCAGCAAGACCTGACACCCCTTTTCCCATCACAGAATACTCCAACAAGAAAACAACCCCACCGGACAAAAAAATAAAACTTTCATCAACCAACGATGTTCCCCCCACGTGTTCACGAACTATGATCAAAATGGTCAAAACCCAGAAAGCCAAAATAGCCAGGGATTGTTGGAAGAAGGAGAATTTGTAAGTGGGGTGACCAGAAAACTCGAAGAAGAGGAAAAACTCGGAGAAAGAGAAGATGGGGAGGGCGATGAGGAGAGCGTAGAGATCAAGGGTCTTCCATTTTGGGTCAGAGAAGTACCAAAGCTTGGAGCGGAAGTGAGAGGGGTTGTGAAGGTAAAGGGACGAAGAAGAGAGTAAGCGGCGAATGCCAACGGGGAAGAAGAGGATGAAACCGGACAGATGGGTCGCCAACGATGCCATCTGTAGTGTAGTTATGCTTGTTAAGGTTGTTGTTTCGTTTGTTGTGTTTCTATTTTTGTTTTCACTGAATCAAAAACTTACAAAACTATTCCAAATTGGCATTCAAGGAATCAAGATTTGGTCCTTGGGTGTGTGCCAGACTGTTTCCAATCCAAATTATAAAATCTGAATTTATTTTCACTTCTCTCTTTATTATTGTGCATTTGTGATGAAATAATAGTCAAGTCTCTTATTAAAAAAACAAAAATATATTCAAGATATCAAAAAGTAATTCGACTCAATAAAAATGAAAAAAAAATCAAAAACTACAATTTTATTTTAGATCATATTAGATTTCGAATTAGATGTTCAACCAATTGAATATGATATAAAACATACTTATACATAAATGTATCTTTCATTAATAATTTTATGACATCGCTCATGTATTTATTTATCATATATTTATGAAATTATCGTATCACTTATATTTATTTATGAAAATGTATTTAATTAAATATATATTATGGTAATGATTTGAGTAAAGATATGCAAATGTAATTATTAAATTATGTAAATTTATAAATAGTATATATTTAAAGAATTATACTACTTCTAGTGACTTATAAATTACGTGTTTGGTATTTTAATTCTTTTATTTTATTTGTATACATATTTTCCTTTTGTTGGAATTTTGTGGTTTATTGAAGAAATATATTATTTTTATTTGTAAGATTACAACTTCTTACTTATAGAAAAAAATCATATATAAATTTTTTTACTCTTAGCTAACTTGTAAGTGTGAGGGTGAGATAAGATAAGAGTTAAATACATGCAAATTTTGATATTGAATAATTTACCGATTTACATTTTTACAATTTATAATTCTATTCTATACATCTTATAATTTATCTTTTAAATTAATCAACCTGGAAAATAAAAAAGAAAAGGAATAATGAAAGTTTTGAGTTTAAATGAGTAATTGTTTATAAATATTCTAAAATATATCATATTAACTTTGATACAAAATGATTAATTATTTAATTATTCATTTGCATGGATTTAAGTTTGATTATATTGTGTTTTATGAGTAGAAGTTACACACAAGTTATAGGTAGATGTTATTATGACATTTATTTGTGAATGTAAACTTTTATTAAAAGTTTCTTTAAGAGCATCTCCATATATAAGGTTAAAACTTATTAAAAGTCTTCCTAAAAGCATTTCTATATATAAGGTTAAAAACTTATCAGATAATTTTATAAGACTCATATATTAGAACGTACTTATATAACAATAAAAAATAAGAGTTAAGGTCTTTAATAAAATTTTAATTTATAAAATAAAAAATTATTTATTTACATTAAATATAATTTTTACATTAAATAATATTTTAAAATATGATTAATATATTATTAAACAAGATTTTATAAAAAATTTATATTAAAAAAGAAATATATATTAATTTTTAAAAATGATATAGATAAAAAACTAAATAAATAAATTAAAAACTTATATAATGACTCTTACGATAAAAAGTCTAAAAAAAAGTATTTAGATATATTAGAACAAATTTCAAAAAAATTATTTACCTAAAATAATTAAAAAACCTATCAATCAACTCCTTAATATTTTAGGAATCATCAAAGACCTATTAATCAACATCTAAATATTTTAGGAATTAAATTAAATATTTACTCTTTAATAAATATATTATTTTAATAATCTTATTATAACAATTTTATTTTAAAAAAATATAGTTATTATTTTATTAAATCAACCAACTCATAACTTTTAAGAATCAAGGTATAGCTCAACCTAACCTAAGCATACAGTAGGAATAAATATTAATGTTAGGCTTGATTGTATAATAAAAAAATACATTTTCAAAAATAATATTTGAAATAATAAAAATAAATTCTACTGGATTATATCTTATCATATAGTAATAATTGGACAATTAAAAGATATTATTGAAGAAACTTACTTTATTAAATGTTATCTCTTATTTCTTATTTAATTATTTATGTAGTAATAATTTATCGTACTTTAACTCAAAATGTGGTAGTACAAGTTTTGAGTTTATAATTATGAAAAACTTATCATAATTATCCAACATGGTTATAAATTTAGATGATGTATTATATGAATGATTTCTGTTTACATAATTGCATTTTCTTAAAATGTAATAATTTTTTAATATACTTAATAAAATTTGTAAATACATGCCAAGTGTTAGGTGGCATGTCACGTGGCGCCAATGAAAATTCCGATAACATTATCCACGTCATTGCACGTGGCAACACTTTCAAAAAACTACGTTAATTATCTCAATGAAATGAATTAAAATTCAGAAATAATAAAAATACATTCTTCAAAAGTATATTATTTATTAATAATTAAAATTTATTAAAAATAAGAAATTATATAAATCCAAATTTTATTTAATAAATTTTCTTTATAGTTTTCCAATTTAAAAGAATAACTCAGTAAAAAAATTTAAATATTACTAATACTTTCCCATAATATCTACCAATAAATTTTGAATTGTAAAAGGATAATAAATTTTGTAATCTCTATTATTTCTCTTAAAAAGTTAAGTAAGTTGTTTGAAAGAAACTTAGGAAGAGTAAATTGTAAAATGATTGATATTCTATTTTCACACTTTAAATTAGTCACAAGGTTACTTTATTCCCATATATCTATACTATGAGATGTTCATTTAGTTTGTATTTTAAATTGTTTTTAATTTTCACAAAAAATATTTATTTCGCAAAACCTACGAGCTAATTAGAGACAATTACACCGGCAAAGGTAATTAATATGTTTTAATATTTATTTATATAATAATAGTTTATTTAATTTATTAAACAATGCAAACCAATAAAAAGTTAATTTTTGGATTGAATTAGGCTTCGTGATAACCATTAAAAAAATATTATATTTTAGATTAAATTAGACTCGGTAATAAACATATAGAAGTAATAGATATTAAATTTTTTGTTAAATATAACTTGGTGTTGCAAACTGCTGCGGATAAAAATTACTTAACCCACAAGTTATGTGGAGAAATATGAAAAAATCTACACTAAAAATTAATAAAAAATATGAGTCTAACACAGGTTGTGAATAATGAATTTTATTGGAATATCATTCTCATTATAAGTCACTTTAAATTATACTAAATTAGTTTGGTAACACAAAAAGTATATTTATGTGTTTCATTCCCTTTTTGTTTTACTACAAACTTTCTCTTATGTCAAAAAAAAACTTTGAGAAACACACAAAGGTTTGACACATAATAAATAGTTAAGTCACTAACACAAAATTAAAAAAACAATAGTATGAAATAGGTGAGATTGAATTTAATTTAAATATATATCAAATTATCGATGAATTTTATTTGGATTTGCATAATTTTTTTAAGTTCATAGGCTAAGCAAACATTTTATACAAATATTTTACTATTTTTTCAAGTTAGTTTAATATATTTACTATCAAAGAAGTAAAAGTTCATTTTCTTTTTTAGATTTTAGATAATGACCATATGCCTAAACATATTTAGAAATTGAAGAAAAAAAAGTGAAGTATGCCTACATTTTAAAAGCTCTTATCCACAAATATTCTGTATTTCATTTAATCACTATAGAATAAATTTATATTATCAATCAAGAAATCATCTGGTATAATTTTAAGACAATTACTATAAAAAATAATGAATTTATTACAAATAATGATTTTGTAATTGCATGATAGCATAAAATTGTTTTATGTTGTGATAATTCATAATCTATTAATCTACTCTTAAATTAAAAATATTGAACATAAATAAATTGTTTCAATGCACAAATAATAGATACAATTTGGAGGGTGAAGACTAAAAAGAGAGAAAACGTGTAAAATGGCCTCAAAATTCTTGAGGTTGAAAACGATTACATGTTTCATCGTTGCCATTTTGCCACCTAACTAGGGTTGGTAAGCTATCCAACATCACCAACAAAGCATCATCTTAACTTTGCTTTCATTTATTTTGCATTTGGTCAAATTCATAAAATCAAATTCTAACCAAATATTTAATTAGTAATGTTTCTCTCATAGTATGAGTATTTTCTGAAAAATATTCAAATAAAAATAACTACGTATGAGTATTCATAAATTGAATATCATAATAGAAATCCCTATCTCATATTAATAAATACATAATTAATTAAAATATTCACACTATCATGTATCAAGGCTATTTTGTAACAAAAACAATATCGCAACCCATGTATCTCTTCCAATAATATTCCTTTGATAGGAAAATTTATATGCCATTTTACTATCATGCAAAACCTTTTCGACACATTTGTTAATAATTTTCCATACAATTTAATAGCAAGGCGTCGTTGACACTCAAAAAACAACGTTTTACACTTTCTTTGAATCACATGTTTTTATATAATAAAAGATATTATATAAATTAACTTTTGTATAATAAAATAATTCTTAATCTTTAATGATATAACAATCTTTAGGCTGACAACAACGTATGAAAATTAAATTCTATAAGGACCATTTTGTTAATGAATAACATGTTGAGATTCGAAGCATTTGTTAAAAATTGTGATTGATGAAGAGTTAATGTAGTTGGGGTCAGAGGATGAGCCTAGAAAATACGTGTAACCCAGTAGAGTTTGAGATTTAGATCTTCTCCGTGTAGTTAGGACCATGAAGTTGAGTCATATTTGAGTTGTGGAATTTTTTAATTAAGCACAAAAAAGACTAAAAATCCAAGCCACCAATGTGTGTGGCTACAAATGCATCTATGTTGTGAATCACACTAGAGTCCAATTTCAAACCACTGGCTCTCCAATTTACACACAAATATCCCTTCCTTCACAAGCACAATATAAGCCATTAGAACCAAGTATCTCAAGCTCCAACAAGAGGCTAAGAAGAAAGCACAGGCACCTCTAGTTTTATATTCACACCACAAAGCACAAGGAGAGTGAGAGGGGGGAGAAAGCACAAGCAAATGGCTACTTCACTTTCTGCAACTGGGTGTGTTGGTTCTTCCTTCTATGGAAGTTGGGGCACTTCAATTGTTGGTGAGGACTACACCATGCTGGCCAAGTCAGTGCCATCACAGGTTCGCATGGGGAGGGGAAAGCCAGTGAGATTGCAGCCAATGATGAAGAATGTCAATGAAGGGAAGGGTATCTTTGCACCTCTTGTGGTGATCACTCGAAACATAGTTGGCAAGAAGCGTTTCAACCAGCTTAGAGGCAAAGCAATTGCTCTACACTCCCAGGTGAAATTCAATGTTCTTGTCAAGAGTTGGTGTTTGTTGTGATCACCCTTTTTGCTTAACCTCAGGATTTTGTTTGTGGGGTGGGGCAAATTTGAACTTCGGACCATGTTTCATGTTGTGCCATGAATTCCTGTGAATCGGGCTTGGTATGGTGTTTGTGTGGTTTGTCTTTGTTTCCGAGGATTAGATTGAAGAATTTGACACAAGTAGCGTCTATAAAAGGGTGATCGATTTGAAACAAAAAAAACTTAGATGCAGTATAATATTATAGGTGTGGTTTTCAATCGTAATTCGGAGTTTTATTGATAATCTTTGTGATAAAAGATTTCATCAAACATCTGTTAGATTGGAAAAGATAAATAAAACTTTAACAGTCCTTTTTGTTCATCTGGTTTGAGGTATTTTAAAACATCTGACAGTAGATTCGAAATTAGAAAAAAGAAATGAATTCATGGGAAATGGCTATCAATCTTGAATGAACAATTACGAAACACTAATATGTTAAGGGGCTCTAACTTCTAAGACAAAGGATGAACAAATTAGAAAACCATAATTTTGTTAAATGGGGATCATAAATGCCATTGTCCCACAAATTACCCCTAAAGAAAGGCATTCAAGATTTGATTTGAGGGAAAAGAAAAACAAACTGAGAATTTTGGTCAAGCATGTAGTTGGCTATTATTTTTGTGCCAGTAACATTGATGTAAACAGGAAACGTGTTCTTTCTTTCTTGTGCTGAAATTTTACATTTTGAAATGTCAGGTAATCACGGAATTTTGCAAATCAATAGGAGCAGATGGAAAACAGAGACAAGGATTGATCAGGTTGGCTAAGAAGAATGGAGAATGGCTTGGGTTTCTTGCATGATAGATCAACAAAATGTTCCCCATATTTTGTAATTACCATGTGAGAAAGTATCAAGTTTGAACTTGATGGTTTTCAATTGACAGAAGAATGTAAACTAGGAACAAATCTCTCTGTAGTTGTGACATTTCATTCTCAAGTAATGTTCTCTTATTTTGTCCTCTTATAAAACCAGAGGTGCTCTACATATCAACGGTTATACAGTGAACAAAGTAATGTTATTATACAGCATATTTTTCACAAATTTTCAGTTGCTTTTTCTGTGAAGCATTTGAGTAAAAAGTTTATTCACTTTCAACTTTGATTATCCTAAATTCTCATATCATTTTTCCAAACTTGGTGCTTAGATGCTGCTGCATATGCTGATTTCCACTTTGTCGTAGATCAGATTCTACAACACCTTTCCTTTCCAACTAGTACATACTTTGATTGTGAACAAATGTATTGCGTTTTAAACCAGATTCAGATGTTGATGATCCCTTGGTTCTATCTTGATGTGTAGTTCTTCTTTATATCTCAAAACACAACCAAGAGGACTTGCAAATAATCATGTTTTGACTCTGCATCTAAGAGTAGTGTAACAACTAAGAAACTTTGTTTGATCAAAATGGTTATTTAAACAAAGTGCTGAACTAGGAAACAATGCCTTGTAAAGTTGTTTCTGTAGAGGTCTTCTTTTGCTAGAATAGAAGTTTTACCTTCTTAATCTATATTATTTTTTATTGGAAAACTTTATTACATAAATAAAGAGGTAAGACTCCAATTTTAATTGAAAATATGACAAAAAAAAATAAAAAATTACATTTAAGTTTTGTGAGTGCATGGTTTCTTATAAACATGAAGCGCAAGTAACTAACAAGCACTTGATGATGACTAGATATAACTAAGTAATAACATGTAATAGAAAAATTATATTTTGGCATCTTGGATAATAAGCAACTACTTGAAAACTTTATTTTAATAGTATAATACTAATAATTAAATTTCAAAAATAAAAAATATTAATATAATTTGTTGTGAAATGATTTTTTTATTATAGATTGTCAAGGTATTAATATTTTTAGTAGTATATGTAGAAGTTATTTAATATTAGTTTCTCATCAAGATAATTTTTAATTTATACATTTGCCAATTTTAATGTATGAAAAAATTTACATTGTTCCATATATAAGCTAGTCATAACATAACTTAAATATTGTGTAAATATGTCTTGACATATTAGCTAATAATCATACAAAAGATAAAGTTTTACTATTTGACTATCTTATGTTTTATCTCTAATATTATGTGAACCATAACAAATTCAAGAAAGAATAATTATTATATTATTAATCCTACAATTAAGGCTTCAACAAGTTTATACAATAACACACACTTAATACATGAAAACACACTGTACTACATTATATCTTTACCTTGTTAGAATCCAAAACTTAAGTACTATAGGATCGAAGTAAAACTTTCCTTAATTATACCAATAAAAAGGTTATTATTCTCTTTTATGTGATTTATCAAGATAAAACTTCCTTTTCCTTTTGTTTTATTTATGATATACATTTGAAAATACTTTAATGATGTAATAATAAAGAAGGAATTCATTCCACGATGATTTCACTCATATTTCATTAACAAAGAACTCTCATCATGTTACAATACACGATTTATCTTAAAAAATTTAAAGATTCCACCTAATTTAGCAATAGGCATTTAGTTTTTTATAAAAATATTTTTCTTTTCTTATTTTAATTTTTTATAATACTTAAAAAGTTATCCAAATATATTCTTAGTGTGTGAGTATCATCCTTACTAGTATGTGAATATCCATCCACAAGACCAACTTGGATTGAAGTATCTCATATACAAGGTTCACAGGTGGCAGCTGCTGCTACACATTGTGTTTACTTCTTACCTTTATATGAGATCAATGATGAACCAAGAAAGAAGCAATAGCATGTGACTTACCTTGAATCCATCAGAATCCATAAACCCTTTAAGCTTGAGATCAGACTTGGTAGAAGAAACTTTTATCCGTTTATTTATTGAGCAACATTAGTGCTGCTTGGTGAGGTTAACTCATGGAACAATGCAGATACTCATTTGCCTACCATCAAGTTCTTGAATAAGACAGTGTATAAAGCCTCCATTTGCATGTCTAAGCACTTTTCTGACTGAAAACTTGAATTTCCAAAACATATGCTTAATAATAGGATCTATTCAATATGTTAGAGAAAAACATGTAAAATGGCATTATTTATGTTTGAAAGTTCTTTAGTAAAGATGCATCCAACTTAGTATAGTGTTTATCCTTTAAATAGTGATAGTAATGGAACAAAACATAGAACATGGATATATATGTTCTTCTCTAAACAATTAAATAAAAATAAGAAGAAAAAAAAAAAAGGAACATGTGATTCTAACTCTCATTTTGGATTCAATGAGATCCGAAATAAAGATAAAAACAGCTTAAATAATTAAACAGTGACCAATTTAATTTTTGGTTTATTTTGAAAAGAGTTTAATTTTTGCAATCAAGGTCATATATACTTCAAGACAATTTAACAATGGACCCAACACAGGCTTGGAAAATATTTTTGTGTGATTATCCAATTTAAAAATATGTATGTACACAATTATTGTTGTAATTTATTTGAAGAAAAAAATATTAGCTTGCAATAATTTTAAATTAAAAAAATACATTGAAATAAATATAGAAATTAAAATTTATAAAAATTATATGATGCATAAAGAAACAAGTTAATGAAAATGATATGTTGAGATCACACATTCAATTAAAAAAAAAAGCTTTTCGCGTTCATAAAAAACATATTTTAATTTTGATTATTTCATATATATTGAACAATTGATTTTCTTCTGTTCACAACGTATTTGAATTAGTTATAATATATAAAATCACTTTGCAGTTTTGTATTTGTTTTAAAATATATTTAAATTTTAGTAAAACATTAATTTGATATCAGTGGTCTTCACTTTATTTTCTTGAATTGAGGATACGAAAAGAAATTATAACAACATGAGTCAAAAACTCTATCAAAAGTATTAAAACTACAGTTAGAAATGATTTAGCAAATGTGTAATGTTATAGAATATAGAATATTATTAATCATATTTTCAATTAAGGGTTTAATCTACTTGGGGTCCTTACAGTTTAACGGATGCGTTTTTAGTTCCTATAAAATTTTAATCACAAATTTGATCTTACTGCTTTTTTAAAATTAAGCAGTTTTAAATTAATAATATATCATAAGTTATTTACAAGAAATGTTACCCGTATGTAAGTGATGATAATGAGTTATTCATTTACTTACGATATTAATAAATTTGACAATTAATATTCATAAATGTTATTCTAATAAATATATAAACATTTTTTGTTAACTATATATATTTAACTAGAATGCCACATATATTTGTCAGTTCTTTTAATCTAAATTCCAATCACTAAACTAATACCATAGATATTTTATATTGCTACTTCAGTCATCCACAAAGTCTGTGTCAATATTTAGACTTTTAACAGAGTAATTTAGTGATCAAAACATATGAAAAATTAATGTAAGTGAAGCTACAACTTTGGAACACAATTTTTCCCCTAAAATTATAATTAAAGAAAATAAAAACACTCTCAATTTCTCCCTGTTGTGTTCATATAATTATCTCCCTTAATATGTCTCATTATCATACCATATAAGTTTCAAATATTTCAACTTCCACAGCAAACACTACTCAACCTGTTGAAGCTTGAGTTCATCTTAATTTTAGCTCAGGGTTGTACACTGAACAGCACAATAAAGGTTTACTTCTCCATTATAATTGTACAAGCAACACATAAAACTCATCCTAAACTGGACTCCACATATTAAAGATTTAAAGCTTTTAGAATGTGACATAAAAAAACTACAAACAAACTCTGCAGAAAAATTTGACAGACCATTTCAAAAATGAGGAGAATGTAATAGTATCAACACCCAAAAGTGGGGTGAGTGAACCAAAGTAAAATAAACCCCTCCACCAAAGAAGTGACATGGTCTAGTGCATAGGACACATGATCAAGGTACTTCAGCCTTCACAAGTGCAAGCAGATGCTCCAGCGCTGTTTATACGGTGTATCGACCCTTTGTTGCTCCTTTGGTTCTAGAATCATCCTGTAACAACTATAGCTGTAAGAATCATAGATATTTATGAATTACATTAGCCAACCAAAATTTATGAGGACAGGTTTTACATGAAAGTTGTATGTTATCTTGTCGTTAACATCAATGATTTCCTTCCATTTCCTTCCAATGCTCATCTGCAAATAGTCAAAGACAAAATGGCTCACGTCAAATGTCATGCTGAGCATTGGATGAGTCAAAAATATACATGACTTATTGGCAAGGAATATTGGACTTGCTTAGAATCGAACAATTACAATTCTGGATCTTAGACAGATACATTTACACATTCCAGATTTTTCCATTCAGTATAAATTGTAGATCCCGGTAAAAAGTAGACAGTTTTGTAAGAATTTACAGTCGATCATGTCCAGCAATATTTCCCTCATATCAAGCACACCCTCTATTAGCACCAGCCATTTTCACTCCTCCAATTCACCTATTTCCATTTTAGTAGCTATCCTGTCTAAAAATTACAGATCACTGACCATTGATCAAGTTTCTTCCTCTTAAACTATAAAGTCAAATTTAGGCTTGCAATGTGAGGTTTATACCCACATATATACTATAATTTGACCATATATAAAGTGAATGTGGAATCTTCAACAATCACCACATGGAAAAACATTGAAAAAAGCTATCATCAACATCCAAAATCTATTTCATCATTACCTTATAAAATCTTCCAAAAATTAAGTAAATATCCCAAAAAATTTCTAAAAACATAACCAGAAGACTTTTTTTTATCCCAGAATAACTAAACCTATTATCAAAATGAAATAAATTTCGTAAATAAATGCATATGATATCCCACAACATATTAAAAACAAACAAAAACGTACAAAAAATATATATTGATAAAACACAAAAAAAGTCAAGTAAATAACTTGATGAGGTTAGTTGGATATAGTTAGTTTCTGACTCAGGCAGGTTGTAGTCCGAATATATAAAATATAAAGGCCAAAAATCCAAAAAGAGAGGGTCAAGAAAAGCTCCAGACATACAAGGATGGAATCCTGAATGGAGGGCAGGAGGCCTTGGGGTGGGTAGTGAAGAGCTGAAGTTAGTTCCAAGAGGGACTAGATGCAAGATCGGAAGTAAGATTCTTTCAGTCAGATTCATGCATGCATAGGCCTACAAAAGGTGGGGAGATGTTGGTGTCTGCAATGCCTAGAAAAAGGTTCAATAACATGAGACCCTAAGGGGGACTGACTCGAAGGAAGATGACAGAGGGAAGTCCAAGGCAAATGTCCAAGCATGCAACCTGAACCTGGGAAAGGGAACAAATGGAGGAAGCTTGAAATACCTATCTTTGAAAAGGAGGATGTTTTCATAGGAAAATTTGAGAGTTATTTTCGATTTAGAGGAACAGGAAAAGACAGGCATTGATGGTGGCTCTCAAAGGAGATTTGTTTCCATGGTCTCGATGGAGAGAAACTTGCATTTCAAATCAAAGTTGGGAAGGATTCAAGACTACCCCGATTGAGAAACTTCAATTAGTCTTTATAAGGTGATCCTTTAGAATATCTTCTACCCGGAAACAAATAGACATGGGGTGAATCAAATCAATTACCCAATTCAAAAGGCTAGCAGGAGTTATGAACGAGCTTGATGAGCACCACTTTATGGGAATATTATCCAATGGGTTGAAAGGAAATTATAGCATACACCTTTGAGAAAAAAAACATAGTATTAAGAAGTGGACTTTGAGCCTAACTCAACCCCACAAAACCGACTTGTAAGGTGAGGTTTGCACCCACTTACATAGAATAAATTGACTTCATCTCTAGTCAATGTGGGATTTCCAACACACCCCCTCACGCCGAGTACTGGACATCTCGAGCATGGGACTATAGATTAATGGGTGGTCCAATAGTGGCCCGATAGCGGGTGGCCCAACAACTTTGCTAGGATGGACTTATATGGCTCTGATACCATATTAAGAAGTGGACTTTAAGCCTAACTCAACCCTACAAAACCGACTTATAAGGAACGACCTGATGAGCTTGGTTGCATCCCGGCCTCTCCTAAGGTTGGAAGGGATGTTGAGATGGTCTCTTGCGGTGCTGCATCAAGATCTGACTTGGGCATTGTCTTTGCGACTTGGGGAACTTCGAGAGTAGAAGTCAAATATGTCAGCAGCCTGTCAGAGGAACGAGGCATCATGCTTGATGCAGTCAACATTATTTCTCGTTCAGATTGTTGAACTATAGGATCCTGGTGCAAGAAGGCCGACAACTTTTGTAGTATGTACGGCAGCATATCTGTAAGTACGTGTTTCATTGATATGAATACCCCACCTGCGTACAATAAAGGCTTCAGACAATCGCATGACGGCTTGATTATCTGAATACACATGCAAAGTCGTAATAACATGAGAGGGGCTAACCAGCATTCTTAGGGATGAGAATTTTATCAGAAAAAAACCTAGAAAGGAAGAAGAGTCAGGCAGACCACTCGAGATATATATCCAGTGTTGCGTAGCCTAGGTTCTTCGCAGGAGTGTTCAACAAGCCGCAGACGGTGCCTAAGATGGGCAGTAGGACCCAGATCTCCAAACATGTCATCGTCAGTGTATAAAGAATAACGATCAAAAGCTCCGGAGATGATAGTAGGTGCAATACAAAATACATAGCGTAATGTTCTTTTTGCTCAGTAGATGACACATTAGCAACCCTTGCATTAATCTAGCCGCTCCGGAGCTTTTGATCGTTATTCTCTCTATGCACTGACGATGACATGTTTGGAGATCTGGATCCTGGTGCAAGAAGGCCAGCAACTTTTGTAGTATGTACGGTGTAAGTACGTGTTTCATTGATATGAATACCCCACTTGCGTACAATAAAGGCTTCAGACAATCGCATGACGGCTTGGTTACCTGAATACACGTTTGAATCCGTGCAAAGTCGTAATAACACGTAGGCCACTCGAGATATATATCCAGCGTTGCGTACGCTAGGCAAAAGTTGCCGGCCTTCTTGCACCAGGATCCTATAGTTCAACAATCCGAACGAGAGATAAAGTTGACCGCACCAAGCATAAGTCTGACGCCTCGTTCCTCCGACAGGCTGCTGACATATTTGACTTCTACTCTCGAAGTTCCCCAAGTCGTAAAGACAACGCCCAAGTCAGATCTTGGTGCACCACCGCAAGAGACCATCTCAACATCCCTCCCAACCTTAGGAGAGGTCGGGATGCAACCAAGTTCACCAAGTCGTTCCTTACAAGCCGGTTTTGTAGGGTTGAGTTAGGCTTAAAGTCCACTTCTTAATATGGTATCAGAACCATATAAGTCCATCCTAGCAAGGTTGTTGGGCCACCCGCTATCGGGCACCACCCATTAATCTATAGTGCCACGCTCGAGATGTCCAGTCCTCGGCGTGAGGGGGTGTGTTGGAAATCCCACATTGACTAGAGATGAAGTCAATTTATTCTATATAAGTGGGTGCAAACATCACCTTACAAGCCGGTTTTGTGGGGTTGAGATTTGCACCCACTTATATAGACTAAATTGACTTCATCTCTAGTCGATGTGGGCCAACACATAGCAGTGGCTAAAAATAACAGAAATATAGGGGGAAAGGGAAAACAGCTAAAATGGATGAAAACGGAAATTCAACTTCCCAAACCTCACAGTTATAAGTCAACAAAGGGGGCAGCACAACATTTCAAGAAAAGGTCAAAAGAGGGAGTGCTTTTGTTGTAACAAGAAATATGGTCCTCGACATGTTTGTATTTTGTAAAAACACGCTATTAAATGTTTTGATATCAGAATGGTGAAGAAGGGGAAGAAAATAAGTAGACAAATAGCATGGTAATAGAGGATCAGTTAAAAATCCGGTTATTGCTGGATACAATTGTTGGGTTGACAGCACGAAAGTCTCTAAAGTTCTGGGGCAGGTTGAATCAATTGCAGGGAAATTTACAATTTCATCTCTACTGAATTGGTGTCAAGGCTCATGTTACATTTGACAGAAATTCCTTCATATTCTGTTGTGGTAGGAAGTGATATAAAATAATTTGCAGGAGAATGTACCAAGGAGTTGATAGGGCTGGGAGAGATGAAAGCTAATTTTGAAGATTTGACATTGAAGTTGAAGATGGATGGCGAGACCACAGTGCTTAAAGAATAACATGATCTAATAAAAGCCTAGGCATCCATGAAACTCATCAAGGGAGCGAGCATGACAGAGTCAATAACAGAGATTCACTTTTTAGCTAATCATATTATTGATTGAACTCAGAGAGACTGAAGAGGCAGCAACCGTATAGGGTGTTTTCAATAAGTATCAAAATGTCTTTCATGCAATAGTGATGAGACCAAAGGCTCAAATTCCAAATTTAAGCAACAGTACCTTATGGCAAAGGGTATACTTATAGCCACAATGACAGCAATTATGTGTCTGACAGGACCATGCAATAGTGCTGGAACCAGTCAGTGGGGCAGAGCATTGATATTTTACATGTGTCTTAGCTTTTTTAAGAATCAATTATGTGCATTTAACAAATTTATTCAGTTTTTACATCACAACGGCTATCATCAGTATAGCAGCCATCCGCAATAAGCTATGCGCTAACATTTTCTGGGTAGAGTGCTTCACCCCTCATTTTGCCATTAATTACCTTGAGAAAAATAGCACATGAAATGTAGAATTGTGCTTATCTATCATCTATGACTTGCAAAGGAACTAAGATGACAAAATACTCTCATGGAGAAGAGAAGAGAAGGAAAACAATACTTTAGTCTCTTCTTTAATAAGCAAACAATACACTGTGGATTGTAGTAGCAAAACATCAGTAATGAAAGTGTGGTGCAATTTAAATATTTGATGCAATTCATGAAGAGTCTATACTCTTTGACTCTCTTGAACCTTAATCCCTAAAATGATGACCTGTTCTGAGACAGTGAAAGCACTGTAGACAGGACCAAATTGACAGATACCTCGAACATATAAGAAAAGAAAGTAGAGAATCCAATCATAACTTGTATTGGTGATTCTACAATAGGAAATCGTATGCAGACAAGATAACAGAACATAAACATGAGTTGCAATAGCAACTTGCAAGTATCATTTAAAAGCTAATAATAAACCTGGGCAGCCTCATTCGCCGCTGTCTTAGTCCACAATGAAAGTTTGTCCTGCCACTGGCGCACACTAGCAACCACACCGCATATGTCCTCAGCATCCTCAAATTGCTCCCCAATCAACGCCATCAGCTATTAAGAAGAACAATCACAGATAAACACCAGATCTCCCCATATTCCTTAAACCCAAAAACAAAACCAGTTGGCGAAAAAAAAATATTACAGTTTCAAGCCACATGTTATCAAGGTTAGTCTTCCTGCCGATGTTGCTAGTGACAGTCCACTTTCCTCCATTGGCACATTCAGGATCTTCCCACTTAGGTTCAACCCCAGTCTTGAACAAGTGAAAATCCGCGTTGTTTTGCAACTTGCTGGGCTTAAATATCTGATCATACAAACTACACCAAATTTTCCACATCAAACTCGCTTCTCCCAATAGTTTACCACCGAACCATAAATCACCAACATTAAACTCATTCACCAAATGATAATAGTACCAAGGATTAAATATGTTTAGTCCTTGCAAATTTTCCTTGGTGTTCATCCCTCCAAAATTTCAAATCACTATATAGATAAATAGATAAACAACATACATTGTAGGGATTTTAAGAAAATTAGAGCTGTTACACAATACTAAAGATAAAATGCAGTGATTCTCATGTTTAGAGGAATGAAAAAACCAATAAAATATTTTAAAGTGACTAAAATCAAAACTTACTCGTTTCAGTGGAACTAGAAGCATAACTAAGCTTAATAACAACGAAAAGTATAAAAGCCAGAAATCCTCATGTTAGAAACAAAAAATCAGACCCTTTATGGGTTTCTCTCCTAAGATCCGTAAAAATCATTTTTTTAATTAAACAATTGCATCAATCAAGCCCAATAAGAATCCATAAAACATAAGATTCTATATTGCAAGTTCAGATTCCATTCTTTTGAAAAAACATTAGATTTAATGAAAAGGATTAAAAATGAAAATTGGGGGAAACCAAAATGGAGAAGGAAGAGAAAAAATATACCACCAAAACTCTTCAACAGTGTCGAAAGTGTAGACCTTGCGAAGAGAGGTTCCCCAAGCAGCGCCCTGTTTAGGTTTGGATTGATTGTCGCACCAAAACGTCCATTTTCGCTCCAGCTTGTGTTTCTGCCCTGCTTCCGGCGCCGGCGCCGCCGCAACCACTTCTTCGCTTGTTGCCATTTGTTTCTCTCTCTGCCTCTCTCTGCCTCTCTCTGCCTCTCTCAGCAACGCTAAGAGGAGTGAGGTTATGCTTTTAGGGCTTTGAATGTGTTTGGACCAATCTCAGGCAAAAGCCTAATAATTATATTTGATTGCATTTAGAAAAATATATAAATGAGTATAAAATTCATGAGAGAATAAGAAATAATACTTCAAAATTATATTATTGTATTTCATTATTAAATGGAGTCTTCCATTTATAAACATAAATATAATTTAAATTATATAACTCAATATTTTAAAATTATTTACTTTGAGATAAATAAAATGATAAAGTAGGTAGTCTACCATAATTTGGCATCTCAGAATAATATCTACTATCCGTTAATTTAATCTGGTCTAACTTGTTAAACGAAAAATTAAAAATAATTTATTTTATTTAAATAAAAATAATATAAAATATTAACTTTTGATATTATATATTTAAAAAATATATTGTGTATTATATAATTTAAGTCATTAACCAATTAAATTTCAATTATTAGTTATTAGTGGGAGAAAAAAATATATCGTTTCCTTATGTTAAAAAAATTAAAAATTATTTAAAAAATTACGCTTATTTCTAATATTTAAATATTTTCTATTTTAAAATATAATTAAAAATAAAATAAGAATATGAAATGTATATATTAAAATTAAATTTTTTATTATATATTATTATAGATAATATAATTATTAATCAATTAAAATTTAATATATATATATATATATATTAGAATAAAAAACCGATTTTAAAAAAACTAAAGAAAATTAAATTAAATTATTTTACCTGTACTTTTAAATATAAAATCTAGACACTAAGTAGTTTATTATAATAATTATAAATAAGATTTTGTATTGTAGGTCCATTAGTTAAGTATGCATTTAATTAAATATTTTGCTTAAAAAAATCATGAAGGTACAAAATCTCATAAATTTATTAGTTTATGTATTATCTTGATATTTTCATTTTACAAATTATAATATAAATTTTCAGTATACAAATTATAATATAAATTGTAATTAATTTTTTTAATTCTATTTACATTTCTTTTAAGATGTTTAATAATATAATTATATTGTAAGCATATTATTCTATTTTAATTTATTGATATTTTTTAAATAAAAATTATACAAAAGTTTTATTTAATGTATAAAGGTCTTATTTTTATTAGAATATCAGCGTATTCTAATGCAATGTTGTGGGATTTGGGTATTAATTTTATGACCATGAATATAATTCTGGAATAAAAATGTTCTTAAAAACTTTGTTAAAAAAATTATTTGAAAAAAGTTATAATAAGAGAAAAAACAATAAAAAAATATTTATTTATATATATATATAATTTATCTTCTTTTAAGAAGACTAAGTCCAATTTTTATATTAATTGCTTCAAAGTCTTTGTTTTGAAGAATGTAGGCTAGATTCTTCAAGAAATTGGTTGAATGTATCTATTATTAACTTTTTGAAGACAATGTGTAAAATAAATTTGAAAGAATGTCTCTTGTTTATTGAAAATATTTTCTTTTATAAATTTAATTTGCTCTTGTCACAATTAGATGTAATCTTGGATATGAAATTGATTATTTTCTAATGAAGTTCCTTTTAATTGTACAAAAAGTCTGTAATATTATTTTATTTTAAAAATCTTTTGAATTTCTTTATCAATTTCAAGTCGTTTGAGAGAGAAATTAAAAGATATTTGTTATTGTTTTCTATGGAAACAAAAGAGAAAGTTAATTTGAAAAATATAATAGTTATTCAAAATTTTCGTGAGGTTTTTTTCAAATGATATTCCTTGTTTGTCACCTAATAAAGAGATTAAGTTTTCAATTGACTTGATGTCTAGAACTGAACCAATTTCAGTGGCACCTTATAAGATGTCATCTTTATAATTGACAGAATTGAAGAAGCAATTGGAAGAGTTACTTGAAAAACAATTCATTTATCCTAGTGTATCCCCTTGGGGAACTCGTGTTTTGTTAATTAAGAAGAAATATGGAAGTTTTAGATTGTGTGTAGTACCTCACTGGTGAGGATTTGTACCACGTAACTTCTCATACCGTGAAATAAAGTCAAGCCTATGACATAAGTAACTGTTTTAATACATTTTGCCCAAAATTTAGGCAAAATATTCTTAGCATACAACATGCTCTTATAAGTTTCTGCTAGATGTCGATTCTTCTTTTCAGCGACTCCGTTTTTCTATGGAGTATTTAGACAAGTTAATTGTCGCCTTATTCCACATTTATGCAAATATTCTATAAACTCTTTTGAAGTAAATTTTCCACCATTATCAATGCGCAAGCAACAAATGTTAAAACCAATTTCCTTCTCAGTTTTTTCTTTAAACTCTTTGAATTTTGTGAAAGCTTATGATTTTTCTTTCATAAAATCCACTTGTGCATATCTTGAGAAATCATCAATAAATGTGATTATAATCGATTTCTACTAATCGAAGGTTGCTTCACGGATCCAAACACATTTGAATGTACTAATTCTAGTGGTATCTTCATTCTATACCTTGACTCTTCATAAGGAAGTTCGTGAACTTTGCCATATTGACATCCTGCACAGATAATACTTTCTCATATCTTTAAATTTGGTAGGTCCCTTAACACTATTTTCTTCATCATTACCTTCAACTTATTATAACTCACATGTTCAAGTCTCGCATGCCACAAATCTATTGTCTCGTTCTTTCTTGTCTTGTTTACATATGCCTCTTGTGCTCACATCACGTAAACAGACTCCAGATGCCTCTCCTCCGTTAATGGTTGACTTGAAGACTTGAAATCTAGATACACTTTTACATCTTTAGGACCAAACACCACATAATTTCTTGAAGATGTTAGTTGCGAGACTGACAATAAGTTCTTTTTCATTCCAGGCACATGGTACACCTGATCCACTTGCATATGATGTTATCTGAAGCGAGGAATAATAGTTGTCTTGCCAATATGAGCAATAGGCAACCTAGAATTGTTGGTTGTCACCACCACACGTTCTCCTTTGTATTTTGTTCTTATTTAGGAGTTTCTCCTAATCTCCTGTCATATGGTTAAAACAACCAGAATCAACAATCCAATCATAGTCATAATAATTAATTGCTTTATCACTCATTGTAACCAAAGTCATCTCCTTTATTGGTTCCTCCATACACGATGTTGCAATTTCCTCACCATCATCTTGTTGGAGTTCTACTTTCTCACCTTGACAATCTCAAGCAAAGTGACCTTTCTTGCCACACTTGTAACAACGACCATCTTGGTGGGATATCTTTCTTCTTCTTTATCACCTCCATATTAGGGGTTGTCTTGCTACCCCTTGTTGTGGACCTCTTCCATGTCGACCTCTTTGCTAGCTTTGCATCCTCCATGAGTTTTCTCCTTTATTATTGAATCTGGTCATCATGTTGACTTCTTTAGACATTTTATTTTTGGCAAAGAGTGTTTTATCCTCCTCGTTTATAGACACCTTAGACATTTGTTTGTCTAAAGCTTCTTGGTTAGCCAAAATATTTTCTAACTTCGTCAAAGTAGGCTCATTTAAACATCCTCTAGTAGTTGTAACAATCCCATGATATTTGGGATTCAACTCATGAATAATAATTCTTCTTTTTTGTGTATCATTAATTGCTCTGAGTCTAGCTTTGAAATTTTGTTGCAAATCAACTTTACTTTGGTGAAATATTGATTAACTGTCATGTCACCTTCTTGAATTGACATGAGTTCATTTTCAAATAACTGCAATTTTGCATCACTCTTCCTTACAAGTAAAGTTGCAAGAGTATCCTAAGTCTCTTTTGGAGTTTTCAAGTCCTTTAGTCGTTGTAAGCACTCATCCTCTACAATAATGGAAAATACAAACATAACTTTTCTAACTTTTATCTCTCATTTGTTTTTCTCTCCTCCGTGGGTTGGTGCGATTGTGTCGGTAGCACCATCAACACCCCATAGGTCTCGTCCAAGCATATAAAATTTTATACGCATGCTTCAAGTATCGTAATTGTCATTGTTCAACTTTTCCATTAAGGTAGTTGAAGATGATGAAATATTTGTCACGGTCCCAAACTAACAAATGTAGACATTATAACTATATGTTATCAATTATTCTTCACAACAAACCCTGCTCGTAAAGAAAATGCACACTATATATTAGTTGGAGAAAAACAACCCTTAATCGTTTGTTCTGATACCAATTGTTAATAAAATATAGAAAAGAGATTTGCAGTGCCATACACCTTAAATGGTTCGTATACTTTTAAAGTGTGATGATTGATGTATTACAAAATTATATGAACATATCTTTATGTTAATTAAAATTTCTAAAAAAAAAATTAAAAATATTTTTATCACAAATAAATATAATTAAAATAAAATAAGAAATAAATTTTTTATTTCTCTTTAAATTAAGTATTGTTATTTTAACATCATCAACACACATTAGTAAATTACTCAGTCTCACACAGAAACATCGAACTACTTTATTTAAGTTTAAATTAAATGAAAAGTAATAATATGTTTTGAATAAATTTAAATATTTTATTTTTTATTTATTATTAAACTCTTTCTTTCTAAAACTACTCTCACTAATGGTCAAAGTTAAGAAAAATTATATTAAATTGACTTTCATTATAATTTTATTTATAATGATTAATTTTTAATAGATATTAACTAAATTGTACAATAATTATTTTTAGGCTAATATTTGTATAGAATGTTTTTTTATGTGTCACTGATATCACTCTCTCAAACTTTTCTATCAAATCTAAGATAATTTTTTTAAAAGTTGTAAAATCTTCACAAAATACTACATTACTTATTTTATATTTTTAAAATCTTTTAATTTCAAATTAAATTATATCCATTTTATTATATCCTATTCTCAATTGCTTCGCCGTTGTGACCTAACTTAACCCCCAGCCAAAACCCTAATTCTACCCCGCTCTTATATAAATGTTACCCCCAAAGGAAAACCCTAAGAGCATTCCTCATCATCCCAGCTCAACAAAATGTCAAAACCAGGTTTGATTTCGTCCACGTTCCCTCTTCAATTCTCGTTTTATCTGTTACTCTACAATTCGCGAATTCTGCAATGTCAATTTATCTCTCTCTTGCTTTCTGCCAACATGGTTCACTGAATATGCAGCACTCAATAATTTAACAAAAAAAAGAGAAGCGAAAATGAAACTATTTTTGCTTTTGGGTTTTCTATTTTGTGTTTTACTTTTTTTCCTGCAATCCAATGAAAATGAAGTTGGCTTCACACGGATTTAGCTATAATGTTGTTCTCTTAACATTGTAGATCCTCTGACACCTACCCATTTTATCTTGGCAAAGTAGAGTTGGTGGGTCATCATACTTTAACAAAACATAGATGAAAAATCTTACCATTTTTTTGTTGCCATTTGGGTTAATTTTTTATATTCTAAACATCGTTTGAAGTGAATTTGGTTGGGGTTTCACTCAGTTGAGTTTCTCAGCATTTTTTTCCTATGATCACTTCGTTATAGAAAAAATTATGATACTTTGTGTTATGTTTCAGGACGAGTTGGTTCTGCTCGAAACATGTTTAGGATGTCACTGGGTTTGCTAGTGGAAGCTGTGGTGAACTGTGCTGACATCACTGTGGTAGGCTAAGAATCTTTACATCATATCGGTAAAAGGAATCAAGGGTTGCCTCAATAGAACGCAACATCAAGACTCTAAACAGATAGAAACTTGCATTAGAGAATCAGTAAACTACGGAATTTTTACCCAGGTGCCGTTCTGCTTACATCTATACCTAAAAAAAAGAAAATCCAGTGCCATTTTTGCACTTTTATAGTGTCCAACCGAGCTGGCCGAGTCTAGTCCAAACTTGCAAGTTTGCTTGAGTTCACACGAGCCTACTCATAAAAGATCCTACATGATAGTTAACTAGGTTCTACGGCATGACAAATGCATTTTTAGTGGTTTTAGTACTTGTTGTTTTCTTATTGAAATGGGAGGTTTCAGATGTTGCTGGTTGAGCACCACATATCCTATTATTCATGAGGGTATGTTAGCTTGATGTATATTTAACCAGCTAGATCAATGCATGTTATCGAATATATCGAGTTGGATCTCCCATGGGATCTTACTTTTCGCTATTCGGTACATAGTTTCTTTCTTACCAATTTTCTTCTTCTTTAAGATCAGTGATGTTGTCTTCTGTTCATTTGGGAAAGTTGAATGTCTGAAGAGATTCAATTTATAACAAAAGCTTTTGATAATACTGATTAGTTTTATGGTCTTCGTCTCTCTCTCTTTTTTTTTTTTTTTTTTATCTTTTTGAGTTTTTAGTTCTCTGTTAAATAGTTTCTGTCTCCAGGCACTAGTCAGGTATTCTCCTCAAAATACTATGGTTGATACCGTTACGAGTCTGGAAAATTAATGTGTCCATCGTTACAGATGTGATGGTTTTCTCCATGCTTACATCTGCTCCATTGGGGCTCTACACATTTGGGGCCTGAATAATACGTACTTCTCTGTATATTATACAAAAACAAAACAAATTCTTTTCTAGGATTTTGTTAGTTTGCATTTTCTTTCGAACTAAAATGTTTTGATTTTTTGAAATACTATATGCTTAGTTCATATGTTGGCATATTTCCCTATGCAAGTCATACTCAACTCATTTGGATTACTGTCTCCAGACCTTAGCATGGTATCCTGCTCAACAAACTATGGTTGATTGATACAGTTATAAGTCCGGGAAATTAACCGAGTTCATCATGCTCATATCTGCTCCATTGGGGTTCTACAAGTATAGGGTCCATATACCTCCTCACTTTCAATGTTATACAATAATAATTTGGTTGCATGTTACGGTTCTTTTTTAATCTACAATTTCTCCATGACTGAATGTTTTAGATAGCTTGAATGAGGTATTTCAAAATTTATAGAAATTCAAAATGTAAGGGAAATAGAACTAATTCAATTCTTGTTTTTTTTAATTATTTTTGTTTGAATAATTGTTTGTGGAGCTATAATTTCAATTTTAAAACAGCATAAAAATAAATACCCTGGGAGAACACATTTGTTATGTAAGAACTGGTTCTACAATTATCAGGCGTGGCAGCAAGCTCCAATGGTGGAAACCCATAAGAACAAATTATTTCCAAGAACCCTGTAACACTGCCATTTCCTAAAATCGAAGAGGGATGACTTTTGGACAATCAGTTTTCTGAGGAGGCGTGGCTCTGGTGTCTTCTTTGCAATCCTAGGCTCATCACATTTTCATCAATAATATTCTCTTAATACAGTTCCATTTCTATCCATTTCATGCTTCTGCATTTTGGGAATTTTTGAGCCTTAATTGCATACCTGTTCTTTGTATCAGTTATTTTAATGTGGAATTGCATCCTCAGTTATAGAACCAGTGGGAGATCATGTTTGACTCACTTTCTGTTTGTTCTGGATAATGGACAGAAGGGAGGCAGTGATGTTGTTTTCATCATTTGATCAGAAAATGGACATTGGTAAGAGCCTGAGTCCTGGCAAGGTAATTCAGTGTCTGTTCGACAAAACAAGCGTGGCCTTTTTTGACAAATGCTGATGATGCAGCCACGGTGAGGCTCTTATCTTCTGTTTCTTGCCTATGTAAAGATGAATCTGAGCCTTTTTTCTGGAACCCTGCTGTTAGGGTTACACTCATTAGTCATTAGTTTAAGTATGAGGCTCCACTCTTTGAGAGAAGGTTGTCTTGATAGCTGTTGCCCTCTCTAAGTTGCTTGGTAAGCCAATGATCATTATAATTGATTTTCCCAAACAGCTCTCAACATACACACACACAAACATATATCTCTTGCGGCTTCTGTCTGGATTCTGCTTCTTCTTCTTCTTCTTCTTCTGGTGGCTATAACAAGGCAATGATGATATTTTTCAGCAATTAGACCAGATATGAGTGAAGAGCTGTGTCCTGGCTAGGTGACTAGGTATCTGTGTGAAATTTGCCTTCTGGTCCTTGCACAGATACTGTGGACGCAGCCTGTGCACAAGCCATTCCCTCTCCTGTCTGAGAAAAGGCGAATCTGAGCCTCCTTTATTTATAACTCAAATTGTGTTTTGGTCTCTTTTTTTGTTTGTTTGGATGATTTTTAAGAATTCACTGTTAGAAGCAAAGCATGTAAGGATTCTCATAATAATTTTAACTTTTTGACACAATTATGAAACGACAGCTGACAGGAAAACGTGGTAGTTTACTCCGTTCATTGTTTCACCCATATGGCTGACGCTTTTTGTATGCATATGTTTCTTTGCAGTGATTTTCTTATTGCACTTAACTAGTGCTTTGGCTTCCAATGTTTCTGTATTTGTATGTGAATTGAGAGTGACACATGGCTTAAAGTTGTCCTTTTGAGAATTGATATTCTACCCTTTTCTTGCCTGAGTTTTTAAAACTAGAATCTGGAAGCGGTCCATAGAACATGTTACCAAGCTATTTGGTTTTGTAACAAAATAAAACGTAAAAAGGAAAAATAACCGGTGAAGATTCAGTATGTGTCATGGCAGCTACCGATGTAATCTTTTTTAGTTTACTGTTAGTTTTTTACTCCGGAGATGAGGTTCAAATAATGAAACAATTGATTCTTCACTAGGTATCTGTGTGAAATTTGCCTTCTGGTCCTTGCACAGATACTGTGGACGCAGCCTGTGCACAAGCCATTCCCTCTCCTGTCTGAGAAAAGGCGAATCTGAGCCTCCTTTATTTATAACTCAAATTGTGTTTTGGTCTCTTTTTTGTTTGTTTGGATGATTTTTAAGAATTCACTGTTAGAAGCAAAGCATGTAAGGATTCTCATAATAATTTTAACTTTTTGACACAATTATGAAACGACAGCTGACAGGAAAACGTGGTAGTTTACTCCGTTCATTGTTTCACCCATATGGCTGACGCTTTTTGTATGCATATGTTTCTTTGCAGTGATTTTCTTATTGCACTTAACTAGTGCTTTGGCTTCCAATGTTTCTGTATTTGTATGTGAATTGAGAGTGACACATGGCTTAAAGTTGTCCTTTTTGAGAATTGATATTCTACCCTTTTCTTGCCTGAGTTTTTAAAACTAGAATCTGGAAGCGGTCCATAGAACATGTTACCAAGCTATTTGGTTTTGTAACAAAATAAAACGTAAAAAGGAAAAATAACCGGTGAAGATTCAGTATGTGTCATGGCAGCTACCGATGTAATCTTTTTTAGTTTACTGTTAGTTTTTTACTCCGGAGATGAGGTTCAAATAATGAAACAATTGATTCTTCACTAGGTATCTGTGTGAAATTTGCCTTCTGGTCCTTGCACAGATACTGTGGACGCAGCCTGTGCACAAGCCATTCCCTCTCCTGTCTGAGAAAAGGCGAATCTGAGCCTCCTTTATTTATAACTCAAATTGTGTTTTGGTCTCTTTTTTGTTTGTTTGGATGATTTTTAAGAATTCACTGTTAGAAGCAAAGCATGTAAGGATTCTCATAATAATTTTAACTTTTTGACACAATTATGAAACGACAGCTGACAGGAAAACGTGGTAGTTTACTCCGTTCATTGTTTCACCCATATGGCTGACGCTTTTTGTATGCATATGTTTCTTTGCAGTGATTTTCTTATTGCACTTAACTAGTGCTTTGGCTTCCAATGTTTCTGTATTTGTATGTGAATTGAGAGTGACACATGGCTTAAAGTTGTCCTTTTGAGAATTGATATTCTACCCTTTTCTTGCCTGAGTTTTTAAAACTAGAATCTGGAAGCGGTCCATAGAACATGTTACCAAGCTATTTGGTTTTGTAACAAAATAAAACGTAAAAGGAAAAATAACCGGTGAAGATTCAGTATGTGTCATGGCAGCTACCGATGTAATCTTTTTAGTTTACTGTTAGTTTTTACTCCGGAGATGAGGTTCAAATAATGAAACAATTGATTCTTCACTAGGTATCTGTGTGAAATTTGCCTTCTGGTCCTTGCACAGATACTGTGGACGCAGCCTGTGCACAAGCCATTCCCTCTCCTGTCTGAGAAAAGGCGAATCTGAGCCTCCTTTATTTATAACTCAAATTGTGTTTTGGTCTCTTTTTTTGTTTGTTTGGATGATTTTTAAGAATTCACTGTTAGAAGCAAAGCATGTAAGGATTCTCATAATAATTTTAACTTTTTGACACAATTATGAAACGACAGCTGACAGGAAAACGTGGTAGTTTACTCCGTTCATTGTTTCACCCATATGGCTGACGCTTTTTGTATGCATATGTTTCTTTGCAGTGATTTTCTTATTGCACTTAACTAGTGCTTTGGCTTCCAATGTTTCTGTATTTGTATGTGAATTGAGAGTGACACATGGCTTAAAGTTGTCCTTTTGAGAATTGATATTCTACCCTTTTCTTGCCTGAGTTTTTAAAACTAGAATCTGGAAGCGGTCCATAGAACATGTTACCAAGCTATTTGGTTTTGTAACAAAATAAAACGTAAAAAGGAAAAATAACCGGTGAAGATTCAGTATGTGTCATGGCAGCTACCGATGTAATCTTTTTAGTTTACTGTTAGTTTTTACTCCGGAGATGAGGTTCAAATAATGAAACAATTGATTCTTCACTAGGTATCTGTGTGAAATTTGCCTTCTGGTCCTTGCACAGATACTGTGGACGCAGCCTGTGCACAAGCCATTCCCTCTCCTGTCTGAGAAAAGGCGAATCTGAGCCTCCTTTATTTATAACTCAAATTGTGTTTTGGTCTCTTTTTTTGTTTGTTTGGATGATTTTTAAGAATTCACTGTTAGAAGCAAAGCATGTAAGGATTCTCATAATAATTTTAACTTTTTGACACAATTATGAAACGACAGCTGACAGGAAAACGTGGTAGTTTACTCCGTTCATTGTTTCACCCATATGGCTGACGCTTTTTGTATGCATATGTTTCTTTGCAGTGATTTTCTTATTGCACTTAACTAGTGCTTTGGCTTCCAATGTTTCTGTATTTGTATGTGAATTGAGAGTGACACATGGCTTAAAGTTGTCCTTTTGAGAATTGATATTCTACCCTTTTCTTGCCTGAGTTTTTAAAACTAGAATCTGGAAGCGGTCCATAGAACATGTTACCAAGCTATTTGGTTTTGTAACAAAATAAAACGTAAAAAGGAAAAATAACCGGTGAAGATTCAGTATGTGTCATGGCAGCTACCGATGTAATCTTTTTAGTTTACTGTTAGTTTTTACTCCGGAGATGAGGTTCAAATAATGAAACAATTGATTCTTCACTAGGTATCTGTGTGAAATTTGCCTTCTGGTCCTTGCACAGATACTGTGGACGCAGCCTGTGCACAAGCCATTCCCTCTCCTGTCTGAGAAAAGGCGAATCTGAGCCTCCTTTATTTATAACTCAAATTGTGTTTTGGTCTCTTTTTTGTTTGTTTGGATGATTTTTAAGAATTCACTGTTAGAAGCAAAGCATGTAAGGATTCTCATAATAATTTTAACTTTTTGACACAATTATGAAACGACAGCTGACAGGAAAACGTGGTAGTTTACTCCGTTCATTGTTTCACCCATATGGCTGACGCTTTTTGTATGCATATGTTTCTTTGCAGTGATTTTCTTATTGCACTTAACTAGTGCTTTGGCTTCCAATGTTTCTGTATTTGTATGTGAATTGAGAGTGACACATGGCTTAAAGTTGTCCTTTTTGAGAATTGATATTCTACCCTTTTCTTGCCTGAGTTTTTAAAACTAGAATCTGGAAGCGGTCCATAGAACATGTTACCAAGCTATTTGGTTTTGTAACAAAATAAAACGTAAAAAGGAAAAATAACCGGTGAAGATTCAGTATGTGTCATGGCAGCTACCGATGTAATCTTTTTTAGTTTACTGTTAGTTTTTTACTCCGGAGATGAGGTTCAAATAATGAAACAATTGATTCTTCACTCGAAACAGATGTAATTCAAATCCTTATTTCGCCTTTCACCCCATTCGTTGGTACTGTGGTATATTAGCAATTTTTACTGCACATGGTTGATCCAAATATAGTAAAATTTACTTGCGTATTCGTCAGATGGAATCCATGAGGAAGTTCAGTGAACTTAGTTCTGTTGAACTACCAGCTCTCTAAGATTTGCTCCATTAATTTGTATCTGATTCAAATTCAAATTCAAATTCATTCCCTTTCGCAGATGATGAAGGTGTCGTCAATTCGAAGGGAGAAATGAAAGGTAAAGGAAGGAATTTCTCAAAATGTTTTATGTTTGCAAAATTTGTATTTAACTTTAAATCATTGATTTTCCAAGAAATTTTCTTCAGTTACCTGCGTAACTTTGAAAATTGAGATTGTTATTTTCATGCTTTTGTTTATATCTAGGCCTATTAGGAAAGAGTGTGCTGATTTTTGGCCTAGAATTGCAAGGTCTGCTGCCAGTGCCATTGTTTCAGAGTTTTCAATTATGTGTGACTCAATTACCATGTGTAAGAACAAATAGAGTTTAGAAAAATAAAATGAGATATTTCATACAAATTAATTTTTCTTTTTTAACTTTTTAACACATTTTAAATATTAAAGTGACAATACTTATTTTTTTAGAGATTTTTTTATGAACATATAATTGGGAAAAGAAATCTTATAAAGTAATTGACCCACAATCATGTAAGTATACTATTATCAATTTTGACAAATATTTTTAAAAATGAAAATAATATATTAAAACTAAAATATTTTTATCTAATAATTTTGAAAGAACCAATATAATATACTCAAACTAAAACTCTATTGCTTTAAAAGAAAAATATAACGATTTATCTGTAGGTTGGGGGATTGAGGCTACCGCCCCCAGAAAGATTTTTTAAAAATACTAAAAATTGCATGTTTTGTAATTGATTTTAAATTGTTCTTCTATAATTATAAATTTTATTATGAGATTTTTGTGAAATAAAATAATTTAAAGATTAATATCGGATTATACATTTTAAATAGAGAAGAATAAATTTTCATTTTAAAATATTAGTTTTTTAAATTCCTTTATAGATTATATAATCCAAACACGTTTTTATATGGAAAACATGTTTTAGAAAGTGCAATAATTTTAGAAAGTAATGTTTGTAATGAACAAGTGGAAGAGGAAATTATTAATTATTAAAATGAAAAACAAAGTCAAACATTTCATTCTTACTTATGTATTATTATAAAGAGTAAAGCTATACAATTAATTTTCACATTCAACATGTTATTAGAAATTTATGACTGTCATTAAATATTTTGTAAAGTTGAAAAACTTTTGAGCATGATCAAGGGAACATCCACATGTATTATACCCTAATTAATTTATTATTACTGCTTGCTAGTAAACTCGCCAACTTGGTATCTTATTATATTCACTTCCATATTATTAAATAACATCTAAAATCAGTAGTAACAAGCAACTAATAAAACAATTTATACCCTAAAATTTATTGTTGCAGAAAATTATACTTAACACAAATGTATTTTGTGAGTATCTTATTTTAAGATATAAGATCTTGATTTTTTTAATGAAACAAATTTACAAGATATGAAGAATTTCTTGAAAATGATTTTTGTATGTTTTATAGGATGTGGTTGGGTTATAAATAATAATCATTTTATTACTTTAATTAAAAATTGAAAAAGTATTTTTATTTGAAATGAAATTAAATGTAAATAAAACGTTATAAATTATGAGTCGTTTAACATTTTTACTATTTAGAGAGGCAATTTGCGTATGAATTACTTAAAAGTGTGGCATTGTAACAATCTCTTACATTATTTTAATACATGATAAGATATCGTAAACAAACATACTAAATTATTCTAAATTATCAGAATTATTTTTTGAAATGAACAAAATTTTCTATTTTAAACTCCCGAACTTCTAATTAGGATTAAATTTTTCTTATCGAATTAAAAATATTTGTGGACTAGTATCACTTCATAATTGATTATACATATTAATAGATTTTAAGTTTAATTGCGTTTTTAGTTGCTGTAATTTTAAGATAAATTTTGTTATAGTTTCTTAAATTTAGAAAAAAGTTTCTTAATATTTAAAAAAAATAGAATTTTAGTCTCTAAACACTAACTTTTAGAAATTGAAATAGTTTTTTAAAGTTTTTGAGTTCTAGAAATTTATATTTAGGAATTAAGTTCTTTTTTCTTTTAAATTTAAGAAATTAAATTTGAAAAACTATAACCAAAATTTCAAAAACTAAATTTGTAAATCACACCAAGTTTTTAGAGGCTAACTTATGTAGGATAATATGAACATGTTACACGTCAAAAACTTTATATTTTGGCATTGAATACATCGGTAATAATATATAAATATTGAGAGAAAAACCTATCTATTGGTCTTTTATTCATCTGCTACATATTAATTTCTATAATAATTATTTAGAAAATCTTATAACAATAACTTTTAATTGAATCACAATATAAAATATTACAATAAAGTTTCTGACTTTCAAATGAAATACATAGACATTTCCCTCCTCATAGTTGACATTTTCTTTAGTTTTGGTATTCTGCCAGCTATAGTAGCATGTGACTTGATGCAGCTCAATTTTTGTCTTAAACACATTGAATCACACCCATTTGATTTGACTTGGTCACATTCTCAAACCATTGAAATTTGCATACATAAAGTGAACACTTTAAAAGTGCATGGTTGGTGTTGTTCCATTATTTGCTAAATCCTCCTTGCATGCATTTTTTGCTAAGGAACAGAAAATGGGGAAAGCACTTTGGTGGTGTTTGGTTTTCACATGCCTTTTGGTTCCTCTAGCAGGTGCTGCTGGTGGATTGAAGATTAGCTTGAAGAATTATTGTGAGAGTTGGAGAATGAATGTGGAGCTGCACAACATTAGGGAGTTCCAAGTAGTGCCTGAAGAGTGCATTGAGTACATTGGGAAATATGTCACTTCCACACAGTACAAAGTGGACTCGCAGAGTGCAACTGAAGAGTGCTTGGTTCATCTCAGCACAAGCTGTCATCTGAAGAAAGATGGATTGGATGCTTGGATTTTTGACATTGATGATACTCTGCTTTCAACTGTTCCTTACTACAAGGACAATCTATATGGGTAGTTCCAAATTTCACTCCCATCTACTTGCCACATCATGATATTTGGCTACATACTATGTGTCTATATTATCATTATCATTTGTGAAGTTGGTTTGAATTAAACCTTTAGACAACCCTTTAAGAAGTGTTTTTGGATGTTTAAACGTGCTTTTGGAGAAAGATATGTTTTGTATCTTTTAGTAAGAAAGCACTTTTAGAAAGAAATTAACACTAACTTACACATGTTAATAGATTTTGGTTAAAATTGTTTTTAAAGTGATATTGTTTTATGTTTGACCATTTTCATTTTAAAAGTTAATGGTAAATTTTTGTATTCAAGGTAAAGTTATCAAAAGTTGTTTCAACACTCAGAATCAAATTTTCTTTGGAGTTAACATGTGAACATTTATATAAAATCAAGTGAAATGTTCTTTTAACTTGATCTAAGATGATCTATTGTGAATCCAAACAAATTGTTTAAATTATTTGCTACTTTATACAGTTACTACTCTGATCTCCTTTGCTTGCTCATGATCATTGCTCATAATGATGGATTTCTTTGACAATAGGGGAAGGAAACTGAATGTGACATGTCTAGAGGAATGGATGAAAAAGGGTAATGCACCTGCTCTTGATCACTCATTGAAGCTTTACAATGAACTTAAATCCAGGGGTGTGCAAATCCTTTTGGTTACTTCAAGGAAGGAACATCTCAGATCAGCCACAATTGACAACCTTTTCAAAGTTGGTTATTATGGTTGGACTAAAATCATCTTTAGGTGAGTACTATATTACCACTACTTTTCCTTCAATACTCCTCAATTTCAGGCTAAAGTTTCTGTTTTTCTTTGATTTTTGTTTCTGGGCAGAGATGCTGCAAATGAATTGGTATCAGTTCAAAAGTATAAATCTGATATGAGAAAGCAAATTATAAATGATGGTTATCGCATTTGGGGCATTCTGGGAGACCAATATAGTAGCATCGAAGGGATTCCAAGCCCTAAGAGGGCATTTAAACTCCCAAATCCAATGTACTATGTTGCCTAATATGTATCATTCATTGTCGTTGTATTATTTCTCCCTCATTTACAACTTTTATTGGAAGGTAGTTTGTTGCAAACCATGATCATTAAATGAAGTTAATTTCTTACATATTCTTATTCAAACAAAAAAAAAATAACAATGACAAGAATTGAATCAGTTCTACTTCCCTTACATTTTGAATTTTACTTGGAAGTGTACAAATATGTTATTTGATTAGACTATCAAAACTAAGATCAATGTAAGTTACACAGAAGAAGATGAAAAAAACGAAAAGAAAAAATAATAAAAAAACATATAAATAGAAGATGATAATAAAAAAAATTAATTAAGAGAAAATAATAATAAAATATTAATTACTTTACAGTTATTCAATTTTTTTAATTTAATTTATTATAAAAAACACTTAATTGTATAAATATTTTATATAAGTCTTTAATGGATTAGTTAATATTTCTACTAAAATAAATTAAAGTAATTATATATTAAATTATTTTATTATAATTAGTGATTAAAATTTAATTTATAAATATTAATAATTTAATTACAATACTATTATTTATTTATATGTATATCAGCGTTTTCCATACATGTGTCTCTCTAACCAAGTAAATCATTAGTATACTATCGTTATAGTGTGTATATAGTTTTAATATGTATGACTTAGTTAGCATATTTGTTAATATTATAAGAAAAAAATTCATACAAATTAGGAAAATAAAATGATATAATTCATACTAATTAATTTTTCCTTTTTCACCTTTTAACTCAATTTAAATTTTAATCCGACAACATTTAAATAATTGGCCCCAATCGTGTAAGTATACCCATCACTTCTTTAAAAAGAAACTAGAATTAAAATTTTCGGAAAGGTTTTAGTTTTAACATTTCACGAATTCTTTTTTAAATGAATATTTTAAAATAGACTTTGAATTGTTCTTCTACAGTCATAAGTTTTATTATGTGATTTTTTAAAATAAATAATTTAAAATATTTAAAAAGTAATATCGAATTATACATTTTATAATAGAAAATAATTAATTCAAGAACTTTCATCTTGAAATATTATGTTTTTAAATTCTTTGTAGATTATATAACCCAAAAATTCTTTTATATGGATCAACATGTTTTAGAAAGTAGAATAATTTAAGAAAATATTTTTATAATGGATAGGTGGAAGAAGGAATTATCAAAATACAAAGAAAATGTCAAAGATTTCGTTCTTCCTCGTGTATTATTTATTATTATAAGAGTAACACTATACAATTAATTTTCACATTAATCATGTTATTAGAAATTTATGAGTGTCATTAATTATTTTGTAAAGTTGAAAAACTTTTATTACGTGATGGGATGAGATTGATTAAATATGATAAATTTAAATTTATTAAATAAACGTGTGAGCATGATCAAATTTTGTGAGTATCTTATTTTAAGATATAAGATCTTGATTTTTTTAAGGGAACAAATTTACACCATATGAAGAATTTCTCAAAAATAAGTGTTTCATGTTTCATAGGATATGGTTGGGTTATAAATAATAATCATTTTGAAAATAATTAAATCTAAATAAAACGTTATAAAATATGGGTTTAACCTTTTTACTATTAAGAAGGCAAAATTGTGTATGAATTACTTAAAAGTGTTGTCGCATTGTAACAATCTCTTAAATTGTTTTTAGTATAAGATAAGATATCGTAAACGAACATTTTAAATTATTCTAAATTATTATAATTATATTTTTGGAACTGAATTAAATTTCCTATTTTAAATTTCTGAACTTCTTCTAACTTTCTGAAAATAAAATTTAAGGTATATAATTGATCTGTTTAATATTTTTATAAACTTAATTTTAATTACTATTATCAAGTTATAATAATTTATTAAAGAATATTTTCTATCAAATTAAACATATTTGTAGACCTATATCACTTGATAATTGATTATACGTATTAATAAATTTCGTTATAGTTCTCTATTTTTTTTTAAAAGTTTAATTTAGTTTCTTAATATTTAAAAAAAATAACTTTAGTCTCTCAATACTAACTTTATTGGTCTTTCATTCATCTTTTACATATAAATTTTTATAATAATTCTTATAACAAGGAATTCAATCACAGCATAAATTATACAAAACAGTTCTACACAAATTTCAGTAAAATATATATGAAAGCATTTTGTTAATATAAAAATCGTATATTTATATGAAAACGTACAAATATTAGAAACACAATAACAAACTTGAGTATATACATATGTGTATATATATATATATATATGTTAGTTTTATACGGCTAAAATAATTATATACACTTAATTTTTCTAAAATAATTAAAGACGTTTCATTTATATGTACTAATAAAAATTTATACCATTAACTGTTCATGACAGAGGCTTATTCTTCTATTGTTTGTGTTCAAGATAAACCAATTTGTCATGTGAAAGCAGGCACACTATATTTTTGTCTTTTACTATAAAGTTTCTGACTTTCAAATGAAATACATAGACATTTCCCTCCTCATAATTGACATTTTCTTTACTCTTGGTATTCTGCCAGCTATAGCAGCATGTGACTTGATGCAGCTCAGTTTTTGTGCCAACCACATTCAATCAGGCCCATGTGACTTGGTCACATTCTCAAACCATTGAAATTTGCATAAATAAAACAAACACTTTAAAAGGGTATGGTTGGTGTTGTTCCATTATTTGCTAAATTCTCCTTGCATGCACTTTTTGCTAAGGAAAAGAAAATGGGGACAGAATTTTGGTGGTGTTTGGTTTTCACATGCCTTTTGGTTCCTCTAGCAGGTGCAGGTGCTGCTGATTGGAACATACTGAAGCTGCAGACACATGATGGATTGAAGATCAGCTTGAAGAATTATTGTGAGAGTTGGAGGATGAATGTGGAGCTACACAACATTAGGGAGTTTCAAGTTGTGCCTGAAGAGTGCATTGAGTACATAGGCAAATATATCACTTCCACACAGTACAAGGTGGACTCACAGAGGGCAACTGAAGAGTGCTTGGTTTATCTCAGCACAAGCTGTAATCTGAAGAAAGATGGATTGGATGCTTGGATTTTTGACATTGATGATACCCTGCTTTCAACTGTTTCTTACTACAAGGACAATCTATATGGGTAATTCCAAATTTCATTCTCCATCTACTTGCCACATCATGATATTTTGTCTACATAGTGTGTGTTTAGATGATAATTTGTAAAGTTGGTTTTGAATTAGATCTTTAAACAACTCTTTAAGAAGTGCTTTTGGATGTTTAAACGTGCTTTTGGAGAAAGATATGTTTTGTATCTTTTAGTAAGAAAGCACTTTTATAAAGAAATTCACACTAACTTAAACATGTTAATAGATTTTGGTTAAAATTGATTTCAAAGTGATATGTTTTATGTTTGACTGTTTTCATTTTAAAAGTTAATGGTAAATTTTAGTATTCAAGGTAAAGTTATCAGAAGTTGTAGCACTCACAATCAATTTTTCTTTGGAGTTAACATGTAAAAACTTATTTAAAAATCAAGTGAAATGGTCTTTCAACTTGATCCCAGATCATGTATTAGGAATCCAAACAAATTGTTCAAATTGCTTGCTACCCTATACACTGGTTACTTTTATCTCCTTTACTTGCTCATGATGATGGATTTCTTTGATAATAGGGGAAGGAAACTGAATGTGACATCTCTAGAAGAATGGATGAAAAAGGGTAATGCACCTGCTCTTGATCACTCATTGAAGCTTTACAATGAACTTAAATCCAGGGGTGTGCAAATTCTTTTGGTTACTTCAAGGAAGGAGCATCTCAGATCAGCCACAATTGACAACCTTGTCAAAGTTGGTTATTATGGTTGGACTAAAATCATCTTTAGGTGAGTACTTATTACCACTAATTTTCCTTCAATAGTCCTCAATTTTACGCTAAAAGTTTATCCTTTTCTTTGATTTTTGTTTCTGTGCAGAGATGCTGCAAATGAATTGGTATCAGTTCAAAAGTATAAATCTGATATGAGAAAGCAAATTATAAATGATGGTTATCGCATTTGGGGCATTCTGGGAGACCAATATAGTAGCATTGAAGGGATTCCAAGCCCTAAGAGGGCATTTAAACTCCCAAATCCAATGTACTATGTTGCCTAATATGTATCATTCATTGTGATTACATTATTTCTTCCTCATTTACAACTTTTTATTAAGAGGTAATTTTTTGCAAAGAATGATCCTTAAATAAAGTTAATTTCTTGCACATTCTTTTTCACACGATACAAATTAAGCTCTCTTATAAGGTGTTTAGATTTAGATAAAAAAGAAAATTTAGACATCAAGAAGAAAAAAATCCTAATGTATCTTATCTTATAAAATCTTATTGTTATAGGAGCACTAGGGTATCTTATTCACTTATCAGAAAAGGTTAGAGGAAAATCAAAACACTTAAATGGCACTATGGATATACAATTATTTTAAAATTAGATATATTTAGTTATGTAGACCCATATTATTTTTGAGATCATCAGAATGAGATTTTGACATTACATTCATGAATGTGTATGATGGAAATCTTTAATTCAATATGTACATGAAGCTTGTAATTTACCTTTTTGGAAAAATATCTATATTAAAATAACAGTGCATATATTGCTAAATTAAACGAATAATACATTAAAAGATAAAATGAGAGACATTCTTCCAAAATTATTCTTCACACTGTCTTCAAAAGGTTGGTAATATATAAATCCACGTCAATAGAACATCCCAAAACCAATAAAACGTACAGTAAACTAAAAATCAATTTTAGCCTACTATTTTTTGATACATACTGAAGCATCTTGAGAAAGATAAAACAGATAGTAATTATCAAGACATGCATGCCATAATAATGGTAAATTATCTGAACAACAACATGAATATAAATCTTGGTGTCAATGAAAATCTACGAGTATTGTTAAAAGCGCTTTGAATCTTAAAGCATACCCTTAATGAGCTTCTAAAATCCAAATCACCTGCACTTTTATGTAACAAAAAAAAAAATCTCAATGAAGGAAACTATGCTCCTGATTATCAGATCCACTTTTTCTTCTTGGTGAAAATGTAAGCAATTAGTTCATTTTAATTACTTTTTTGAGATTCATGAGTGGTGTTGAAGTGGCCTCACAGTGAGAAGCCAACGCAGCAGCATGCACTGCTTGAGCGGACAGGGTGGATTCCACCCAATTTGCAGCACATTCACAACTATGTATGACTATTACCTATATCTTCAGTCTAGAAAAAATTAGTCTCATTGCACTGTTATCAGTCAGCTACAGATAAAAAGTATCTGCATTTTTCTTTCTGTATATACTTCTAAATATTTTTTAAGAAAAATATATAATATTATTTTAAAATATATATTCAAATAAGAGTTTGATCTTAACGTATAATATAAATAAATTATACAATAAAATATTACTACAAATAAATTTAACTTTTAAAGAAAAAAAATTTAAGCAAGCTGAATCATAAAATATAAGTGTATAAAAATCATAAAAGGTTTGAAGCATGTTTTCTCATGCAAAACTTCCTATGTCATTCCAGGGAGGGTGGGTAAAAACTACTAGTAATTTGATCAACCTATCACCTTCAAGACTAAATGGAGAAATTCGAGATGAAGTGTGGTATGGAAAGAAAATCTCTTATAATCACTTGAGGATCTACAAATGTAAAGCTGTTGTTCATGTTCCAAGATATGAACAAGCAAAACTTGATGGCAAGGTAATAAATGCATACACCTTGGTTCATCATGAGATCAACTTGGTTTCAGACTTTGGGATCATGCAATTAAGAGAATTGTTCGAGGATCAAACAATCCAAAATATCAATGTCTGGAAAGCCAAGTTCCAAGGCAATTCGTGATCAAAGTCATCTTAATTTAGGGGGAGAAAATCCTCAATTGGAAATACAAACGAAAGAGCTTGATCATATACAGGAACTTGATCAGATGATATAGCCTAAAGAAACAAATGAACCACTTGATTAGACAAATGAAGATCTAATGCTACAAAATGTTCAAGTAGAACAGAATCTCAAGTGAGCTAATATGCAAGAAGTAGACAACCATCAAAAACATTACATTTCCAATGAATGTTAACCTTATTGATGAAAGGGAATCTTAAAGTTTTAAAGAAACAATTAAGATAAATAACAAAGAAAAATGATTACAAAATGAAGAAATTCAATCCTTAAAGGAGAACCATCCTTGTGATTTGGTTAAAGAAATTGTAAAGAGGATAAAGACATCGAAAGAAAAAAGGATGTTCAAGCTCATAACAGAAGAAAGCCATCTAAATTTCATATATAAAGCACAAAATGCTGTTAAGGATTGCAACTAGAAGAAAAACATAAATTTTGAAGAGATTTTTTCACCAGTAGTTAAGATGATATATGTTAAACAAGTTTTGGTCTAGTTGTTAAATTAGACTTGGAGATTAAACAACTTTTTTATCAAAATTGCTTTTCTACCTAAAGACTAAGAGAATATATATGGAACAATTAGGAAGTTTTGAAGAACTATTCAAAGAGAACTTAGTGTACCATCGAAGATAAACCTCTACTATCATAATCAAGTTTCAAGATAAAAAGTTTGACCTCTTCACGACCCAACACAAATTCGAGAAAACTTATTGTGTTTGTAAAGAACTAGGAAATTGGTGAATTCATCAAATACTTTTATATGTTTATGATATGTTAATTGTTGAAAAATATAGAACAAAAATAATTATTCTCAAAAAGGCTTTGAGCACGTCTTTTGCCATGAAAGATCTGGGTGGAGTGAAGAGTATCCTAACATTAAAGATTACTAGAAATTGTTTTAGAAGAATGTTGTGGATATCTCAATAAACTTACATTGAGAAGATTCTTTAAAGGTTCAATATGCCCAGTGCAAGATCTATGCAACTTCCATTAGTTGAACATTTCAATCTAAATAAGTCTCATTGTTCAAAGAATGAAGAAGAGAAAAATAAATGAGTAAAGTGCCTTGTTCATATGTTGTGGATGGCCTTATGTATTCAATGATCTCTACAAGGTCATGATTGCTTACTTTGTAAGAGTTTGTGACTAGATTTCTTTCAAATCCTATAAAAGAGCATTGGGAACTTGTGAAATAGATACTAAGATATATGAGAAGAATTGCCAAAAAAGTAGTCCTGTTTTGGCAATGGCCATTTCATGCTCATTAGATATTTAGAAACATATGGAGATGTTGATTCTATAAAATGTACATCAAATTATTTGATTAATTTTTAAAAGAGATTGTGTTTTAGGAGTCTAAAGTTTAGAAGTATGTTGTTTCATCAACCACTTAACCAAAACATATTATTACAGTAGAAGCCTGCAAAAAAATTATATGGATGAAGAATTTTCTGAATGAGTTAGGACATAATAAGATGATTATGTGGTAAACTATGATAATCAAAATATCATCCATATAGCTAAGAACCCCATGTTCCATGCATGCTCATAACAGCGACATTTGGTATCATTGGATAAGACAAGCTTTTGATGGGAAGAAATTAAAAATAAAGAATATCCTCCATTAAGTTAGGAAGGAGGAGATTTGGTGGAATTCCTCCTTTAATTAATGAAATGTTTCTCATGAAAAGTCATATCTCTTCAAGAGTTACAACTATTTATAAAGAGTCACATATGTTACCAAGAGTCACAAGTCATTAATGAAATGTTTCTCATGAAAAGTCATATCTCTTCAAGAGTTACAACTATTTATAAAGAGTCACATATGTTACCAAGAGTCACAAGTCACATCTCTTCACAAATAATTATATTTCTTTTATGAATGAAGGATGTTTTATCTCTTATAAATTGGAAAAATATTTCATTTCATACCATTCTATCCAATTAAGAATCCTCTTTTAAGAGAAAGAGAGTTGTGTTTCACCGCACTTAGTGAGAACTAAGAAATAATCATGCAAGAGAAGTGAAATTCTTTTAGAGATCCTCCATAAAAAGAGAGACTACTTCGTATTCTTACTTTCATAATAGAGATCTCTTATTTGGTGTTATTCTTCTTCTCTACTCTTATTATTTTGCTTTAGCATAGTACTTATTTTGTATTGACAGAGGAGGGAATTTGTGTTTATTCCCAACACGTATCTTTTAATCAATCATCTGCACAATATTATTCTATGATGTCTCTTTTTCTGATTTAATTCTGTAATGTGCATGACCACATTGTATTGATGTTGACGTGTAATTTTGCTCAAAGTATCTCATCTCAAATTTCTATGGTCCGAAGCCATGTAATAATTTATGAATGACATGGTGCACATAATAAAAATGGTGAAAGGAATATATTTTACACATTTTCACTTCTACGAATTTACCCATATGATTATTCTTCCTGATATGGATTCTCTTTTACCTTTTTTATTTTTGTTAACATGGTCATCAGAATCATTCTTGCTATCTCCTTTTCCCATTTGGTCAACTGAACAAGTAGAAGTTAGGTAACAATGGCAGTGTTAATCACATGCTAGAGTGATCCTAATCACAGTCATCTGTCTAATAGATGCAACGTGGGTTAACTTGGTCAAACACTTTTCAGAAAATTGGAACTCCCATGTTTGGCTAACAGAAATTGAAAAACACAAATCTCCAATTCAATTGCTATCTTCAAATAATTATTCATCAGATTAAGGACTAATTACAATATCTTCTTATCAACAAATATAACAAATCCAATCACAATGCTAGGATTTGCCAAATTTTCTCCATCAAAAAGCTTTTACATTCCACCCCCTTCAGCAAAAAGAATAGGGGAAAAAATATGGTTACAAGAATAGAGTCAAAAGGACAAAGAGAACTAGTTCTCCTAACAAGGTTACCTACTTAACTATGACAAACAACAATCATGAGCAATGGAATAAAAAACCTGATTCACGTATTCACCTAAATGTTCTCATCAACTGCTGATATACATCTAGTTATAGGAGCATGTCTGCCAAATAACCTTGACTTTTTTTCCTGTTATCACAATTCCTATACATTATTTAGGCTGGAGAGTAGGACTCTGCGTGTGAATAATCGCCACGGCTACTGAGAAAGACTGTAGTGCAGACAAGGGTGATTGAAAATGAATATAATATAAACCATCATGAATATTAACCATCCTCAAGGATGGGCTGAAATTGCTTGAATCCTGAAATCAGAGGGTAATATGGTCATCTCATTGCATAGAAAAATTGTTGTCATTTGTTAACCAAAACAGAGACAGTACATATAAGATTATAGATGCATGCAGTCAGCTTTTATACAAAATGACTAGGATCTTATAAGGAAAAAAAAGCAGTGGAACTTTAAGTGTCACAAACAGAATATGGAATTATTACATTATAGTTTTGGTGACCATCAGCCAAATTGAGTAATGAACATGGTGATTTCCCTACCTTATCAATTCATACAATACATTCCCTACCAATTTTTGTGAAAAAACACAAACACAAAAAAGGAATTACATATATGGCAAAACCAAATTTTTACAGTTTCCAACTTACACTTTCAGTTCAAAGAGTATGTGGAAAACTAACCACAAAAATATAGGAGATTAACATACCCGAGTAAAGAATTCAATAGACTTGCATTCTCCTTGCATATCTACATGAGAAAGAAGCTCCTCATTGCTAGATCTTCTCTGAAGTACTGTTAGGGGACATCCCTCATCCCAACCACCACAGTCACAGCAACCCCCAGATTTCCATCTGTCTATGAGACTAGAAGGGCCACTGTGTCTGGTTCTAGGTCCACCATGAAGGCCTGCTGGAATGATGATGCTCGTGCTAGTTAAGGAAGCCCCACAATTTCGATTACAACTTTCAGAAGGCAATGTAGTTTGATTCACACCAGATTTGTCGAGAAATTTCAAACCCCAGCCTCCTACTTTGTCCAAACTGTTAGTGGCAAGACGGTCTTCGACCACAATGGCAGCCAACTCAAAATTTGGTGGAATATTGGAGCCTAATAAATTGGTGTCATCTAGATCACATGATTGTTGATCCAATGCACAACTTTCTCTTACGGTTTTTGATCTACTGAACCTTGAGAGTGTTCTGTGTATCGGTGATGGACTAGTTCTTAACACTCGTGACGCTTTCTTAGCCGTGCCCTTGTTCTTTACGTGAGAATGGCTTGAAGTGAACATTTCTTTGTCATAAATTTTACCATTACCAAATAATATAAACCTTGTCTCCATCACTCTAAAATTGTCAGGGCAGAGGGGGAGACACGTTGATACATTCATCTTACCAACAAGTTGCAAATCACAGTCAGGAATCTCGCGGCCCTTTTGGCTTTCCTTGTTCAAGTGAAACAGGTAAACATAGTCCAAATCCTCATCATGTGTTGTGTCTACCTTGCTCAAGTTGGCTACATAGACCTCCTTCTGATCATCTGCAGAAAAAACAAAATGAGGAACACCTTGCTTCCAAGTGCACTGGAGCATTCCTTTAGACACGTTGTTAGAAGCAGCAGAAGCCATCCAATCAAAACAAGCAGAGTTAGTCTTGGAAGTACTTCTTTTATGAACTGAAATGGAACCATACTTATGACTTTGCACCATTGGTGTTTCCATTACTGGTCTATCAGAAGAGATACTAAAACCACTTGGAGAATCCACAAAGTCACAGCGTATCATATTTTTAGCATCAGTGAAGTTCATGTTGTTCAAATTGTCATTTCTTTCTGAAGCACTAAACTGCTGAAGTAAAGGACTATTCAATATATTGATCATACTCTTAGTCCCCATTACTGTGCCTAAAGTCCAATTCTCTGCAGCATCAGTGCTATCAACTAAAGTTTCAGTCATGGAAGCTACAGGATGTGCTAAGACTAATTGATCAGAACCACCACTTTCTGTTCCACTTATAAATTTAACAGTACTCAACCTTTCTGCTGAAGTCCACAAGTTTTTGGTTTCTAAGGATGCGCTCACAGGTTTTTTGAGTTGAGAAGCTTTCAATGCACTATTGTGCACTGATTCCAGACAGCGACGAAGATACATCTCGTCTGCACTTGCCAGAAGCTTTGGAATCTTGTAGTGTCCATGAACAAGTAGAAAGAATAAATGCTTTGGGAAAACACTATTTTGTGATTGGATAGTGTTTGCAGACATGGCTAGGTGAGAAATTCCCCTTTTAGCCAACTTTTTTGACTCGGATGCTTCATATAATGAATCCCTTTTACCTTGACCCCTTTTTTGAACCCAACTCGGTGTATTTTCCATCTTCTTCCTCTACCACAGCACTGAATCCTAGTGGCAGAAAAAACCCTTTTTTACCCTATTCTTCCTTCAACTAGAAACTAAGCATTATAAGAATAGCATCCTGAAAAGGAGGAAAAGAACCAAATAAAAAGGTAACATACATAACAAAAGAAAACAAAAAATTTAAAAAACAACTGTTTTGCTTCCATGGTTGACTATAGGACTCTAATTAAATATTTCCACAAATCATGACAGCATGGCACACAACTTTCTCACATTTAAAACAAAATATAGAAGAAAAGAAACAAAGGAATATACGCAGTTCATATGGTCAAGACAAAGGCAAAGAATTTGCAGAGTAAACTGCACATTCATGTCACATAAACTATTTAAGAAAAATTGTAAGGGTACCAAACCCAACATATGTACTTCAATGAGTTAATTTAATCGACAGTATCTGTTGCTATACTAAAAACAACACCAACAATCTGGCATTTTACCATCTTAGAACCAGAAAAGGAAGGTCAATCAACATTCTAAAACAGAAGTAATCTGAAACAAAAGGAAAGTGCACAATCAACAAACAAAGACATTAATATAAAGATGAAAAAAAAAATAGAACTATATATCACAGACCAACTTTATATACAATACAAGAAGAACCAACCTCAATCAAAAGCACAGAAACCAGCTAAAAGCTGAAGAGAAGTGACCGATTTTCACACGCCAACACTCAAAATTGAATGAGGAGTGCTAATGAACCCAGTTGAGAAGAGTGGATGGGAGAGGAGATTGTGAAGAAGACCAAGTAAGCAATGGTGGGAAAGTGGGAAACAAAAGATCACACACAAACAACAGATGTGATGATTATAATATAGTTTATAGATTTTATGCAATAGTTTTGTAATCTTTCAAAATATGTATATATAAAAAGATGTAACTGTATTGGAAGTGGACATTGGACATAATTCTAGGTGGAGTTAAAGGACAAGAGAAAAAAAAACTAACTAAACTAAGTAACCAACCGAGTTAAGGTAGTGGCATAACATAACATAATGGAGGTACGAACATGGGTTTGGTAAGCCACGTTTGTTGGTTGAAAAATTGTACAGTCTTGAGTCTTGATTTGAGGAGGGAATAGAGGGAGAGAGTGCACACAAACTCCTCAAAATCAGGGTTATTTGGTGGGACCAATTTCTCTGTAACCATTCCCACATAGGATAAAGAAATTCAGGGAAGACCAGAGCTACTTCACATGGCTACATTATCTTTACTTACATACGTATATCACTTTATATAATTGCTTTAAAACTATTTTATATTTTGTGCAATACTTGTAAATGTAAATAAAATACAAGATAAATATAAAAGAATGCTATAAAAAAATGTAAAAATATAACGGGTTTCTTATTGAGTAAGGGTATTTCTTTCTTTTTCTTCTTACTTAATAATGATTATGATTAACCATATTGTTTAAACTTCACAAGTACATACCAAGAAAACTTCAATTTCACTCCGTTACTAATTAACTAACAAATCAATAATGTATAATACTGTAAAATGTGTTAACTTTACTAGTGATAACATTAGCACTTATTTATAAACTACTTTTTTATGTTTTGGTAATTATTTTTCATTATAATAGTAGTTACATGAAATTTTTTAATTGTATTAATTACTTTTATTATAAAAAAAACATAGATATAGAGATACATATGTTTTTACTAGTATTAAGAATTTTTTTTTATTTATGTGTTAAACTTTTAACTAATTATCAAACGGATTTCGTTGCTTGTTTACTTATAACTAATTGTTTGAATGATTGTTTGTGAATTTATGATCAAGTGTTTCTAAATTTTTTAGCTATATAAAATATATCTTTAGAAATTAACAAATAATTAATTAAGTTTAAACTACATGCATTTCATATTTTTAACATAAAATTTTAAATTTAATTAGAAAATAGGACCATCTTGTGAAGATGAAAATGAAGTTTTATGAGAATTTAGTGTAGTTTAGTGAATGAATAAATGAGCTGGTGAGCATGATGGGTACATAACTCCACTAGAGGCCAAAGCAGGTGCCACTTGCAGACTTTCAGCCTTTAAACTGATACCATTGTTTTCCCCCCAAATTTAATGCATGCACATCATGATATTGAACTTGTTGGTTTCATGGCATGTGAAGGAGAGAGATTAGGGTTAGGTTAACTTGTCCAATGTTCAGATTCTGAGGAACATATATATACCTTTGGGGAACCTATTGACCCAACTTTTGACCCCAGCAACAGTCTGCATAATTCTGCAGTTCCACTTCTAGTATATATGCTTCACACATTCTTATTCTTCTTTCCTTGCAGGTGCTTCATTAATTGCTGAGTTCATAAATTACATTCACAAAGTAGATTAGATTATGAGATTATTGTATAGCTAGGGTGACTTTTGTTAGTTATATATTCAAGTCTTTTTACCCTACCAAATACTAACTCAACAAAATTATGAGTTTTAAGATCAATAAATATAATTTGTAACTTCAGTCTCTTTTTATTTTATTTGTGATTTTGATTTTTTTTTGTATTTTAGAAATTTGTAATTTTGATTCAACCAAAATTTTGTATACACATTTTGATTAATTAAATTATTTTCTGTGACATTTTAAATTGATCTGACTTTACTTATTTTCTTAAAACAATATTTTATTTATCTCTTGTTCAAATCAAATTAACTTGAAGTAAAGTGTTAAAATATTGATTAATTATGTAAAACAAAAGATTCAGAGTTGTATTTGACCAACTAACATAAATGAAATAAAGTGTATATATGATTAGGATTAGTTCAAGTTGCATATTTTTTGTAATAGTTTTAATAGTTTTAACAGTCTATTTTTTAAAACGTGTAATAAAAAAATAAACAATTAAAATTATAAAAATAAAAATTATTCATACTCGAACTTAGAGATACCAAAATTTCTTCTATAAATTGTTCTTTGGATTTAGTGTGAACAAGGGTAGAATTATTATATTATCTCTATAAGTTTATTTTAACTTTTAGAAACATCGAAATTTTAACATTTTCAATTGTAATAAAAAAAATATTCATTTAACATTATAAAAAGTAAAATAAATGAATATATAGAAAAAAATTGTAGATTTTAAAATAATAATTATAAAAATGAATCTAGTTATAATAATCTTTAAGTAGAGGAGGGTAGAAAAGTACATTAGAATTAAATAACCATTTAATGTTAGTACTTTAAGTTTCTGTTTTGCCCTAGACAAAAAGAGAGTAATAGAATAGGGTAAAAAGTTTGAAGTGTTGCATGTGAATGAAACTTCTCTATCTATAAGTTGAAATAACTTTAGCTGTATTTGATCATTATTAGGCGAAAGGGAACCAATGAAGAAGATGAAGTGGAATTATGAATGCTGAGACAGTGAAAGGTCTAGGAATTGATCCGTGCAAGTAATTTATTTAATAAAAGATGGTATAGGGATCAAAATCATATAAATATTCTAATTTATAAAATTGGAATCTATGAACGAAAATAGTATAATTACATGTAGAAAATTTTCTTAGAGAGAGGGTATAAGAGAAAAGATGACTCCACTTCCAACATAAAACTCAATGTCTATGTGTCTTTGCTTTTTTTTTATACACCTCAACTTTATCATTTCTATTCAATGTGAAATTTTATGTCCACTCACACACTTAAATACCTAACATTACATTGTATGATCATGCTAAAGATCCAAAGGATTACTAACTTTCTATCTTATTTATAATTAACATCTTCCTCTCACTATGATTTCAACCATCAAAAGAACACTTAGATTGAGAATCTAGGATCTTCCTTCTTCTTTTTTTCTTAGGTTTCCTTAGTTGTAATCTTGTTTCAAAATCTCTGCATCCTTGGTATTTTTTTCAACCTGCAACCTGTTATGTTTTTAGCATAGCAACTTGGTATGTCCTCAAGGGAATTAATTAGTGTAATTAACTTAATTCTATTAGTTTCATTTCAATATTTTTAGAGAATTATTTACCGGAAATTCGATATCAAGAATAATAAAGAATAATTGAAAATGAAAGATGAATTAATTGAAGAATATTTTTTAGATGATATAGTTAATTAGGATGAAGATAATTAAAAATACATATATCTGAGTTAACTTTTTTAGTTCTTAAAAGTTGTCTTGTAAATAATTCCTTTTATTGATTAAAATCACGAAAAAAAAATAAAGATCTGACCCTTATTCAATGATTTTTTTTAGAACTACTGTATCTTTATTATGTATTTTTTTTTATAAATTTGAACTATTTCATAAAAAGTTATTAGAAAATTAGTAAATAATAAACAAGTCCATATCTATATCTTTTGAACATTAAGTGATTAACCATCTTAACTATTTTTAATAATATTATACAAAGTTTTGATAAATTTTATTTAAAGTTAAATAACTCGATTTGACAAAATTTACTACTGTGAATGAGTTGGCATTGCTTATAATAGTAAAATGTTTTCGATGAAAAATATTTAAAAAAATCATATTTCAAATAATTAAAATAAATAGAAAAAATAAAATTAAGTTAGACACTTACCTTAACAACTTTAACATTAAATTTAATTTTCATCTAAATACTTAACTTTATTTGATATTATAAAATTTAATTTAATTAATTAAATGAAATGACCCATTAAATTATTGGTGCATTTCATATGCTCCAAGATTAAGATTCTTATTATGTAACAATTCAGTAAAAGTTTTGGATTTGACATAAATTGACCCATTCAAAACAATTTCAACTCACCACACCAATGATGTGGACGCCACTGATGTTAATAGTTGTGTTACCCAAATTTAACAAATATTTGCTTTTCACACTCAAAATAAAATTTGACAAGGAAATTTGTATTTTTTATTTTGTTTACAAAGATAGATAGATTTTGAGAAGATTTTGTGAAATACATCTTATTTATAAAAATTGTGTTTCATAATTTAACTTATATTTATTTTTTCAATAGAATTATTCTTTAATTTAAGTTGTGAATTCAAGTTTAACCTTTGAACTCATTGGAATCTTAATTTCTCCATTTTAAAATGGGTATAAATAAGAAGTAAATAAACAATCAATTTCAAACTGATTATTTAATAGTTAGCAATGTCACTAATCTCAATCTCATGATTCCTTCATCTTTAAACAATTAATTTAATTAATACTAAGAAGAATAATGTGATGTTAATATCTTTTTAAAAGAAGAAAACATGTTCCTTCTTTATTCCATTTATATGCTAATCTTCATATTTACTCACCTCTTTTTTTCTATAACATGCATCTTGAATGGTTAATTTTCATAAAAGCAAGTTTTAATTAGTAAAATATTGTATCAACTATTGATAAAAATAATAATCATAAGCTCAATTCCTTCATTATATTATCTTCACTATGTAAGTAAAAATCATTTATATAATTTATGTTCAACAATTAAACTATTTGCAAGAGAAAACAAGAAGAAGATAACTATACTTTTTAACGAATAAAGTATTCTAAAAGTTTGGATGAGAATTTTGACAAATATTCTAAAAGTTATTGAAATAGAACAACAATTGTTTCCTTTCCATCAACTGTGGATCTCTTATTGAGAATTGACAAATGCTTAAAAAAAGTTTGAAGAGTTTCAAGTTAGACCTAGTTTAGCCCTAGCTTTAATGTTTACATTTATTTTGTTAACATGACATATCAATATTTAGTGGAAAACATGAGTTCAAATTTATCCGAAATTTTTTTTATTCATCTTTTTTAAAAATAAAACACTTAAAAGAGCCAATGTCTTTAAAAAATAAAATTAATTAAGAACAAAAATCAACAACAAAATTCTTAGAGACTAAAAGAAGAATACAAACTATTTAACAAACAAAAACATATTTAACATAAAAAAATTCCCTAAAAAGGTAAATAGTTTTCATGAATTTGAAAATTTGTATCTATAATTATTTATTAACCAATTTTTTTCCCTTTTAAGTTTCATACAGATTGTTTCTGTCATGCACAAGCTGACTTTTTTTTGCATCCAAGCAAAACAAAATATTTATTTTAAAAAATTCAGCAATCTTATCCTAAAAGGGATTTTGATTAAATCGATTATTTAAAAAAAATCAATTTTCGAAATTTTTCCAAATTTAAGATTAACTCTATCTTTCAATTTAGTCTGTAACATTTAAAAACATTTGGTTGAATAATTATATATCAATTTAACCCCTTCTTATAGAAAATAATTAGAGCATGTAAACAATACTTAAGATCAGATCCTAAGTTAAAATATCACATTACCTTACATGAGTGCTGGGAAGGGGAAACTGGGATTTTCTTGGTTAATTAATACAACTTCATGTTCTGTTACAACTTAATGAAAAACACAATATCTGCAAAACTGTGTACAGTTTCTAATCTCTGTATGTTCCTAACTTAATTACTTCATTTATTGGTATATTTATTTGGACCCCAATTATTCAGTTTCCTCAAACCATCAAATGATGGAGAAGAGTCCTGACAAAATTAATCTACAGAAGCTAAATATAGATAAGCTTTCACTATTCAAACTACATTAGTTAATTCAAATCAAGGACTGTATGGAATAGTTGCATTTGAAAGAGTTCACCCCACTGATATGTGCAAAGATATCTGAGGAATCAACCATATCATCATCTTCTTTCACAATTATCTGCAAGTACAGAATGGAAGGAATATGGCATCAATGAATTATGCCTTCAAATAATTGAAAAGGCAAAAGTGATAGGGAATTTCTTGTATTTTTCAAACTGTTTGGAAAAAATCTCTATGAACACTTGCAGGAAAGAAAATTGAAAACAAACTTCTGCATAAACTAAAAGTAAGCTATGAATAAGTTAGTTTGTAAAAGTTATTTTTTTATTAACTTTTCTAAATACATACTTTTTAACTCATGCATGGTTAACTTTAGTTTATGAAAAAAATGATTTTATTTTTCTTGTGGATAAGTTTTCTCCAAACATGCCCTTAGGCCAGTTGTACAACAGAATCCAATTAAATGTGCAATGGGTATCTTACCTCTTCATCATCTTCTTCATGGTTGCTACTTCCTTGTCTGTGGCCCTCTCCAAAGTCATCATTCTTTGCAAACCTTCCTCTGACCCGGGGCCTGCTATCTGCCAAAGTTTTGCGGCAAGCATACTGCATTTTTGAAAAAAATTTGCATCATTAGTTGAATTTTGAAAATATGCACAAGACTTGGTTGATGACTTGATGCAATAATTGGAATTCACGCAACATAGTATAAGATTTTAAATTTGTCTGTTAATGTTGGTGTTACCTTGATTTTCTTGCTGAAGTTTCTTTCATTCCTCTTCTTCATGTATCTATGAATCTTTTCCTTCCTCTGCTCAACAGAAAGTTTTCCAACCTTCAAGGTAGAGTCCTCCAAGTGTGAAATTTCTGGTGCCAAAGTGGCAGAGCCCCCAGCTCCAGATGCAAGTTTCTGACTCTCAGTACCAAGTGCCTGAGAAAGGAATTATAATCAAAGATCAATTCTTTTTCTTGTCCAACACAAAAGAAAAAAAGATGTTGGCCCACTCACTATTAAAAGCTGCACATTAACTTTAAAGAGACTGTAGAAAGAGATATAACACAGGCATCCTTGAAGTGGGTTTTTCTATCCAATGATGCTGTTATTTATTATCCTTTTTCTGTTTTTTTTTGGCTGAAAGTGGCTAGGTTATTCCTTCTTGCTAGGCCAAATTTATAGTGTTTTTTTAATGCATGTGACTTTATAAGGGGACTCATATCTTATGCTACCTACTGTTTGATGGTCATGGAACACCTATGAGTTTATAGTTCAGAGATTTGTGGACCATGAGCTTTCCCTAAAAGTCCATCTCTGACAAGGCCTTTTCTTATTTGGAAAAAAGCTTCACTGCTGCAAGGTATAGTAACTTTTGCAGCATTAACAAATTTTTTGGACCATTGTACTTCCTTTTCCTCTTTTCTGAACACATTGAACATGGGAACTGAAAATTTTCATTTAGTTTATTGACCTTTGACAGGAAAAATTAATAATATATGCGCCTAGTATAAAGAATTTTTCCACTATAATCGAATCAGAAATTATTCTGGTTTGTTGATTTTTATAATAATTATCTAAAAATCATGTCAGTAATGATTTCTGATAGATTGATAATGTAAAAACTTTATACTAGTCATACATGCCTATTAAACTCTAATTAGCTTGCAAAATGCGCATACCTGAAGGTCTGGAGGGTTAAACACCCTCTGAATCGAATCCGTACAATATATTCCGCCATTTTCTCCCTGGTAGTCCAGTTCTTGTGCCTGCAGTTCGGACCCCAGTAGAATGTTCCCACCAAACAATCCAGAACTGTCGGCAGATAAGGCAGTGGTAAGGGAACCAGGAGGAGGCATGTACGCTCCTATGCCAGGACTGAGATAAGAGCAAGAGGGAGATGAAGGGTTGAGAGGCACATAAGAAGGGATGGAAGAGATGCAATCATCATCAAAAACTGATGCTAATGGAGCCCCAATAAGAGGTGCAACCACAGGGTCAGTAGGGTACTGAGAGAGGCCCTTCAATACTGAACCTGCTGCTGATATATGCACCTGTGGCTGAGCTGAAGAGAAATCAAACTGATCCTGCTGAGTTGTGATTGGGAGAAGTGGTGGAACAGCAAAGGATGGAGATGATGAGAAATCTATGGAGGCTGATATGTCATTGTCAATATCATCTTGTGAGTCAAAGAAGATAGACAGGTTATTGCTGTTTGTTGTGTTGTTGTTGATGTTGTTGTTGGTATTGGTGCTGGCTGTGGTAGTACTAGATGAGGTGGTGACTAGGTTGCTATTGATATTGATCTTGTTGTCTACTACATCTAAAGGTGGAGATATGGTTGTGGCATATGAGGACTTCTCTTCATGGCAACAATTTGAGCTGGAGGTAACCTCAGAATTTTGCAGTGTGTCTGGGAAAAAAACAGGGTCACAAAGTTCGAAAATTCGAGCACTGATTGGGCTTGAAATCTCATCCTGCAATGAGTGATGACATATAAGCATTGTGAACAACATGTTTACCAAAAAAAACTTCTAAACACAGTCTGAGAATAGTCCTAACAAAGCCTCTTCTTTATAAAACAAACTAGAAACGTGATTCTCTATAGTATTTTATTTTTTCCTTATGATGGGTTTGAAATCTGAATCCAATTCTCTTTTTGTTGATAGACATGAGTCTGATCTGATCACTTAGAACATAAAAAAAATTCAAAGGCTAATATTCTCTGATCAATTGAAAATTTGGCTTGTAGATGTAGTGGGCAAACAAAAGTGAAAGACATGCCAAATGATATAATAGTATCTGCCAGAACACCCCCTCCTTCTTTATCAAGAAGAAAACGAAATAAATCAATGTGCAAAGTCCCCAACAGGGAATTCTACCTATGACTGTGGTTGGTTGCATAGTCTAGTCAGTTTTGTCCATATTTGGTATTAGACTGAAGAGAAATTTTCCAAAAGGGTTGGCATTGTTGGGCTATTTATTGGTGAAAGTGATGTGCATCTATGCCTTCATGTGACAGGTAGGAGCCAAGGTAGCCAATGTTAGTATGAAATACAAGTTATGTGAAAACAAAGAAGGAACCTCCTGCTATGTTATTTTTGTTCATTTAGTGGAATTTTGTTCTTCAATGGGAATTGAAAGCCACTTGAAGGGAACCCCATAATGCTATATATGCTATCCATGTGAATTTTTGTCACTAAGACCCTTCTCCCTATCTAACTCAATAAAGAATATCAAAATTAGCAAAGCTTACACAACAAGCCCCCAAAGAGATATATATTCCACACGAACCGAAAGCTATTTGTCTAAATGACTATCACGGAAATGTAACATCTTTTTTACGACTTCGCCCCTTGGAAAATGACATTTAACACTCTGGTGGTAGGGTCATTGGATGATAACAATATCAAAAAGAGCATAGACTCACTCTCATGGACTCTTTAATTCCTTCCTATTCTTCGGTCAATAAAATTACATTATGCTCTCCAACCATATAAATAGAGGAAAGAAAACGTTCCATCCCACAAATTCTGAGCATGGCTTCTTGGTTTTCCTAACATAGCTAATAGCACTATGCAGCTCCCACTCAGCCCCAGGAATATCACCAAATAAGGGAAACATTGTTCATATTTCTCAGAGACTCTTTAGGATCAAATTAACTAGCATGCCAACAAACCGTAAACTTCCATCACTCCTTCATGATTCATGAATGGAAACAATTAATCAATTCCTAGAGAAGTTAGTTTTACAAGGCCACAAAATATAAGAAAGAATACCCCAGATGAAAAACCATCAAATTTTTACACACCTTATAACGTATTTGATTTCACATCTCTGATGTGGTTTGAAGCTGATAGTTATAGGTTTCAAACATTAATCTTTACATCAATCATACACCTTATTTTATTTTATTTTTCTGGGGTCTGTGTCCCTTCCCTCCCAAGGTATGAACGGATTGCAAAATCATATTTTTTGACAGAAAAAACAAGCCATTTTCCAAAGAAACTTGTGTTGCTACACACAAACACAAAAAACCAGAAGAAAAGAACTTAGCTACGGTCAGATATTGCACGACACAAAGACATATATATCAAGCTTAGTTCCAATACATGCATTAAAACTAAATATACACGTATATGATTATGTAACAAGCTTGAGGTGATTACAATGGGGAGTTGCTCATCTGGTGTTGGGGGGTGGATAACATCCTGCAACATGGTGGTGATGGATCCTCTTTTGCACAGAAAAAGGAGGCAATGAAGGTGAACCTCAAATATAAAAAAAAAAAAAATCTATGTACACAAACTTAGAAAGAAGTGAAATTTGGTGTGGTCACAAACATGTGTTGAAACAAGTCTTGTTGGTGACTAAAAACAATGCATATATGCTTAGATAATGAAGCCTTAAGGGATATTTTTTTTCTTCTATATAGGATAAAAAATGAAAATTAATTAGAGAGAAGATAAGAACAAGAAGAGACAAAAAAAGAAAGTAGTAGAGAGAGAAGTTGAGTTGTGTTAGCTAAGATGATGGGGTGTATGAGGGTGTCAAAAACAGAGAAAGTTTGTTATGTGCATATATAGAGGAATGAGGTTGTACGTAGAGCCGTCAAGCCTGGCACTCGCGGGCGTCAACGCGAGAGTAACGTTTGGCCATTAATTCACTACTTTGGTGGGGTGTAGTGGAACTCAATTTTTGGGATATATATTATATATGGATAGTATGACCCGAATGACATGGTTAACTATGAACATAAATTTTGGGTTTTCTACAATTAAATCTTATCCTATGTCTTACCATGTTAATGTTAGTATGTGATCAAAAGAATTGCAAACTCATTCTTTTTCTTTTGCTTCGGTTTTTTTGGGTGCATGGATACTCGTATAGGATTGTAAAGTTTAAGAATTTACAAGGTATACAAATAGGTATCTTTCGTAGTTTAACTTATTGGCATTGTTTGGGGGAATTGATTTTTTAAAACGGGTTTAATTTAGCCATTTAAATTCAAAATTTTATATGAGCAAACCATTGTAAAATATTAACGCTTAATTAATTTTTAATTCTCTTATAAATTTAACTAATTTTAATTAAATTTCTAATAAAAAATTAAAAAATATAAATATTTTAGATACTGAATAAAATAATTTTTTTTATTAGAGATTCTGAATCTCAAATTTATGCTAAATTTAAAATTTAATTTAGTTTTAACTTTTCATGTAAAAATATGTTATTACAACAATGCAAGGTAATATATATGTTATCTTATTAACGGTAAAATCAAGTAACAAATACTTAATTGAACAATATAAATATTTTAAGTACTTAATACAAAAATGTTTATTAGATACTCAATTGAAAACACTCAAATTTACAGGAAACTTAAAACTTAATTAAGCCACATATAAATGATAATTATATGGTATAACAACATATATTATCAACAAAGACAATATTAGAATGACTTAACACATACACGCAACTACATATAAACACTTCTAAAAAGATATTATAAACATCTATGTGTGTTGACACTAAACAAAATAAAGAAAAAGAAAAGGAAAAAGTAAAGAAATGTCTGCATACTCTTCTACTTCCTCCATAATGTTCCAAAAAAATAAATCTAGCTCATATAATCATTTGCTCTATAGAATGTGATGTTCAAGATCATCACACTTCCAATCCTATTTTCCACAATAAATGAACAAACTTGTAAACATATATGTGCATATAATTTAAAATTTAATTCAAAAACTAAATATCTAAATTTTACCTTATTTAAAATATTGTATATGAGATCAAGTGATAACTTTTTCAACTCAATTAAGAGGAGATCATGTGTACAACCATCATAAGTAATTTCACTTTGTTGTTGGAAAATCCAAGAAGGAAAAACATCAAAGAGATATTCACTAAAGAGTCATGAGCTAACTACATAAGAGATTGTGATACTACCTTAGACCAAGAACTTTAAGACAATAGATTTGTGAGTCTTTCTCACTTATATGTTGCTCAAATTGTACATTTTTGTATAATGTAGGACTTTAACTCATGTTTTAACTATAACAAACTGTCCCTCAAGTATAAGTATTTTTCACATTGTAAACTCCCTATGGAGTGGAAGCTTTGACTTATCCATTAGTACTTTATGGTGACTCTTACTTTCAATGTTGTTCATCTTAATGACACACCTCCTAGATTCACTACCAAGATACAAGAGATATCCACACATCAGGATTCATCACCAAGTCCATCATACTTGTCTGAGTTTATCATCGCATAAACCATAAACTTTGATATTATAGTTATGGAATCTAAGGGATACAAACACCAGAAATATATTCATTAATGGGTCTAGAACCAAATACAAAGAGAGCATGACAACTTAAAACTCAAAACCTTAAGAAAATTAGTTTGTGGCACCTATACGTTCCTTAACTTGTCTATTTTTGTATAATGTAATACTCCAATTCACACTTAAACACCATCATTCATGGATATTTCTAGTGCTTTAGTAATCAATTGAACAAGGCTTGAATATCCCTTAACATGTTGCAACAACAACATGGATCACTTGAATTTGAAAGCAACAATGAGGGAATTCATAGTTGATCCTAAGGAAGAGTTTATGTTCCAGATGGTTATGATTCGTGATTTACTGTAACAAGGCTTGCAACAACCTTAACCTATATTGGAGTTTGATCGCATATCTATTTTGTAGGACCATTTAGTGTTAGGCATCATTACTCCCTCAATATTAGGTAGAGGGTTCTTTCTACTCCTTCTACTTACATCTCAATTCATGCATCCTTAATTACACATTATTTATAGAGGTATATGCAATTTAAATCAATCATTCAAAATTTCATCATTAATAACTGCTATGGAAAATCCCTTTAACATCGATTTTGTGAACATTTCAACATTGATTCTAAATTGATGCTAAAGTATTGTTGAAAATCTAGGCTTATTAACTAATGTTGAATGTGTTAACTTTCAACATCAATTAATGTGATAACTGACAAAAAAAAAACACACCATAAATCTTAAACCATTAACCCTTAACCCTTACAGTAAGCTACAAAGTTAGAATTTATATCCTTTTTGCAATAATCGATCATACTCAAGATAATTAATTACACTAGCTTAAAAGGATTTCTGAAAAACTGACTTGATAAGAGCAAATTAATTAACTACATAATCAAGATAATTTTGCTATGAAAAAAATTATTATAAATATAAGTTGGCTCTACCTCATGTTCGTGAGAAAAATACTTAGAGATATTAAAAAAACTTAGAAATAATAAAGTACTCTAAAATAATTTAAGTTTACATGTGAAGAAGGTTGAAGTGAAATATTTTGAAGATTAAATAAGAAGAAGATTTTTCAATAAGAACTTCATTTTCTTCTTTCAAGAAAGGATTTAATCTAATTTTGATGTTTCTCTAAGCTTAGTCTTTTCTATTTTCTTCTTAAAAATTTGGATAAAAGAATCAAGAGTCCATACTTGTGTTTTCATTCTTGGAGATTTATTTTATGCTTGAGGTGAGGTATCTCAAGTGAAGACATTAAACATGACTTGTAAGCGATTATCTTGTATCTAAGGATCTCTACTGGAGTCTTAAAAAGTTTCATTATTATGGATTTAACTTGTAATTTTAATAATTTTACAATTAGTGAAATCCTAAAATCAGGAGTTGATTATAGAAGACTGGATGTGACTTTCAGATAAAACTAATATAAATTTCTTATTGAACTTTCTTTCCTTATTGTTTTACAATTCTTTTGAATCATTAAATATTTTTTATCATAATTGTGATTATCTTTTAAAATTATGTAATAATTTTTTGCTACTTAATTCAAATTAAATTAATTTGAAGCCAAACAACCATTTCTATTATAATTTTTTTAAATATAAAGATTTTAGGGATAAAAAATTTTTGAAATTTTAATTACCACCCATTCAACTCTCTCTTAATTATAATATATTTTTATAATTAGTATGAAAAAGTTAATGCTTGAAAGTTACTTAAGTTTTTTTTTTCTAAAAATACTCAAAACCAAGATGTTTTTAAAAAAAATGGTTCCATCATTAAATCAGTAATGGTTTAATTAATATATGTCAACATATAAACTAGGATTTTCATTTCCAAATTAAAAGTAACAGTTCATCTCGTATTTGATTAGATATTTACTCACTCCATTATACTTAACTATAAGTCTTCTTAATATATATATATATATATATATATATATATATATATATATATATATTATAAGTTTTAACTAGTTAACTCATATCTCTAATTATATAAATTTAAATTATTACTTTTTTTACATGATAAATTACTCAGTTACAATTAATAATTAAAACTTAATTTGTAAGTATTTATAATTTAAATAACAATATATTTACACTTCAATCAACATGATTAAAAATTATAATAATTTATTTATTTTCTATAACATTTAAATTTTAATATTTTATATATGTAATATAAAAAATTTGAAAACAACACGTAAAGAGATCCATATGTCCTACCCACATGTGGTCCAAGGTTAGACAAAGCAAGTTAAAAATATCAAATCTAATATGTTTTACCACATCTAAGCAAGCTTAAATCTAACTAGTGAGACTTGAGTTATAAAATTTTATTTTTCCTAAATCACTTTTTTTCCTAATTATATTTTTTTATACGGTTCATTACTCACTTGGTTAACCCTAATTCAACTTTAAAATTTTAGGTGGAGAATTTAACAAAACTTTAATGGATGACTAGAGAGTTTAAAGAAACTACCTAAGATTGTAGACAAATTCCTTCAACATTCATTCCTTTACCTTTTGGACTTTGACTTAATATTAGAGAATGTTTCACGGATTGATTTTTTTTTATTATTATTATCAAATCACTCTTTAAGAATGTTCAATTTGTAGTTGAAAAGATCATTGTAGGTTTTAAATATATATTTTTAGCTTTTTAAATTGTTTTTATATTTTAAAAACTTAATTAGTCCTTTATATTTAAAATATAGTTCAATTTGATTTTATGTTAGTCTAGAATTAACATCGCTAGTAATTTTAACATAATATCAGTTAAAAACAGCCCCAAAAATAATACTTACCACTTTGGATGTGTTTTTTCAAACATAATTAACACAATAATGATTTTTAACCATCATTACAATTTAAAAATTAAAAACTTTTATGCAAATATAACTAGTCCAATTTCTTTCATTTTGCTCCATGAATCTTTAAACTTAATTGATGAATTTTGTTATTCTATGTGCCTCGGCAATATAGTTAATTAAAAATGAAATAATTTCTGTGCCATGAAAAATTGATGTGCAAAAATTGCAAAATTTAGTTTATTTCGATCTATACTTTGAATCCATATTTATACAATTGATTTAGGGATTCAAGTTGTCTTTCCCATGAAAGCAACATACTAAGAAAAAAAAACAATTTGGGTCAAATTCCTAAGTCGAAGGAACTCATTTTCTAAACACGAGTTTAACTTGATTGATTCCATTCTTTCTATATAGAAATCGATTTGCTACAAAATGTTTGATTGGAACACACCGATCTAAATTAATAAAAGGATTAAATGAAATTGAATTCAAAAAAATTAAAAAAATTACTTTAAGTTCTTAAATATATGAATAACCAAAATGAATTAAAAATGTAGTTTAGTGATATTTTTCATCTATTTAATTAATTTCCAACATTGAATATAACATGGTACTCTACGTTTATTTTTATTTATTATATTTATTTCTTCGTAATATAATTAAAAGATAATAATATATTCTAAAATTATGTTAAAAGAATTCAGTTCTCATGCTTTCAAAGGATTAACAAATTTTGTCTCTCAGTCGAAGAACTCTAGGTGTACACTCTTTGTTTTACTTAAAACTTACTTAATTAGAAAAAGAAAGGGAAAATTAATATATATTAACTACATTATTAAAAATAAATAAAATTCAGAGATGCCTTTCACTTTCGTAATGCCAAAAACCCTTAAAAACAATCGTGTGACTAAAACTAAAATTCATTTGTATGGCAGAAAAAGGAAATTTGAAAAATATATAGTTTTCTTTATGTAGAGATAAAGCATTACACGATATTCGTTGGATTTATTCCCATGAACATATAAAAAAGTATTTTTCATATATGATTTCTTTTTACTATAAAACATTGACAATAGTGGATACACATAAACTTCAAAGTATAGAACTTTTCTTCTTAGGAACATTTATAGCTTTCCGGATATACATTGCATAGATCTTAGCTTCTACTGCACATGACAATGATTTTAGTTACAGACAAAAAGTATCACAAGTTATATAATTATTTATCTACCAAAATGTTTTTTGTTATAAAAAGATATATATTACCAAAAAAATGTTAAAACTATTTTATTTTTGTGCATGACTTTACTTTGAAAGCTAATTAAAAAATTTTAAAAATACTAAGTTATGTATAAGTGTCCAAATACACGGGAAAAAGAAGAGAGAAAGAGAATAAAGTGTCCCAAAACCTACCTTTAAGTTAAGGACCCGATCTATCAAAAGATTGAGTAACTTGAAAAGAGTATTCTTTCTATTAGCCAACTACATGTTACTTGTTTATTAGACAAACCCTAAGATGAGAAATAAATTTGTATTTATGGATATTGTTAATTAAAAGTCTTCTGTGTACAAAAGTTCTTATGAGTTCTGATTTCAAGTTATAGTTATTATAATTTCTTTAGAATCAAATCAATTATTATATTTAAGAAACGAGTTCTCATTTTAAGATAGTTATGACAATCTCTTTGAAATCAATTATCTTATTTAGGATATTGCATGTTTTAAAACTTAGTAACTTTATACAATTTTATTTTTAAAAACCGCCTATGAATATTTAAAAGAGAAAATTTATATTTAATCTTGATTCTCAAACAATATGAAAGCATTAGCTAAAATAAACTTATGTTTAAGAATAGATTAAAATTATAAAGCATTAATTTAAGTTATGAAAATTAATATTTAAGATACACTTCTTTTATTTAAATCTTGTAAAAGCCATGTTCAGACCACAAACAAAAAGTATAAGTGAATCATTGATGGTACTAAAGAAAAAAAAAGTCATGGATTGATAAACTTAAAAGTCATAATTATATATGTAGAAAAAGTCAAAACTAATGATTTCCTATGATATAATTAATTAATTAGTTAACTAGTTAACCAGAAAATTATTATAAATATATTAGATTAGATAAAAAAAATTAATTAACGTGGTCCACTTTGAATTAACTCTATAATTTTAAAAATAGTTAGGGTTAGATGAACCCGAAACCTAATAGTTAATCCATAAAATATCAGTTGCCCTTATGTTTATGTATATTAGCCACTTTTATATACATACATACGTGTGTGTATATATATATATGTGTGTGTGATTTCCATATTCTTGTATAAATTTAACAATGTGATTTTTGTTAATCTAATAATTGAAATTAACCGAACTGTTAGTATGTGATTTTTTTTAATAGTGCACTTCTCTTTTGTGACATGGTTTTCAGCAGAAAAATATATTATCATATTTTGATTTTAATTTCATTAGCAGAAAAATAAGTGGTTTAAATATATTTTCATTAGGTTAGAAATACAAGTATGTGAACGTGATTAAAATCTTACATTAGATTAGATTTTGGATTAGAAGTAATGTTAAATCTTTTGTATGTATCTATTCTCTTCTTATTTAGATTCCTAATATTTCAAACTCTATTGTTTGTGAAATAACAACAAATATAATTGTTTAAGAAAAAAATTATAGTATATTCACTACCATATAAAAAATTACATCAGAATAACAAAAATTAACATTTATGATAAAATTATTGATTTATACCATAATTATCATAAAAATATAAATACTCGTATATCTTTAAAATTATATCTATCATAATTTATAATCAATGGTAGTGCTAAATCTTCTACACTAATAATAAGTAACTTATTTTTTTATATAAAACTCGTCCATAATTCAGAAAAGATTCTCTATCCTAGTATGCTAAAACACATCATTTATCCTCTTCAGATCAAAATTCTTTAAGCAGTTAATTAGAATTAAAATGATGAAGAAATCAAGAAAATCTAGAATTTTTTGTACTTATTCTGCTTGCTTGATATCTTGGGTGAAAATCACTGCTTGATTTAAAAGCTGTATCTGATGCACACCATAAAATATCACATAAAGAGATGCTATACCAAAATGTGAGTTTTTTTTTTGTGTGTGTGTGTAGAAAGTGTATCAATTAATCTACACATTGATTAGATTGTATCAAATGAAGAATAACTTGCTATAACTTCAACTTGGCTTGTGAGAGGCTCATCAAGTTAACTTTTTTCTATCATTGAAAATATTTTAATTAGAACAAAAAGAATGGAACTCAAGACCGAATTTATCTACTCCAAATATATCCCTATCTTGATTTTTTTAGATAAACCAAAAGATACTTTTAAATAGTAAGCCCAAGAAATTTATGTATGTCGATTAATCCACCTTGGTTAATTCGTTTAATAAAAATTATTTTAATTCTTTAAATTTGAAAAAAAAAATATTTTTTTAAATGAGTGAAGTAATTAATTTTGATTTTTAAAATTTGAGGAACCAATTTCTTGAAACTCACAGAGTCTCGTGTAGACTTCACCAATGAAAATCTCTGGCAGTGCATAAGAATGATTAAGATTCCATTTTGCAAATGTTGTCCTTCTGAAATTGTTTCATGGGTATTGCAACCCTAGAAGGAATAAACTACATGTTGTTTGACTCAAATGTGGTAAAAGTTGCTCAACACTGTGAGGTAATAAGAATCATCAGAAAATATGTACACTAAAAAACTTATGTGCTAAAATATATATTCACAAAAAAAAACAGCTGAGTAAATATTAATGTAGAGAGCCATACGATCGAAAATAAATTTCAAATAGAAATAATTTGCCAAAAATTGGAATAAATGTCCTAAAAAAGAACAAAAAGGATAAATTTTTTTATATTTTAATGAATTGAATAGTTTTTAGAGTATTTTAAATGAATATATCATGTAGTATTGAATTGAATAAAAATAAAAAATAATATGAAAATGATGAGCTAGAATTATAATAATTTTGTGATTAAAAATAAAGAAGCAGAAGAGATAACAGTGGTGTGTAGTGATGAGTGATGGTGAAGAAATGAAGGTTGGGTTTGCACATATGCGAGTGTTTGAGGATTGGTTGGTTGAGCACAAGGAGAAGTACAAGATGTCTAATACCTTTGGTCCTTTCAAAACATGGAATCTTACACAAATCATTCTCCAATGGAGGCAAGAATCAAAGGGAAAACTAATAAGAGTGAGAGAAAAACATGAACACAATTCCCAGAATCCAAATCACAATTTGGAATTTTCCATTGAGCAAGGGAACCCCTTCACCTTTTTGCCAAAAGGGGCAATTTGGAAGCTCTCTAGAAGGGAATTTACGTGGAGAAATATGAGAGAGTAGCATAGAGTTGATGACATGATCGAAGTAACAATGCAACTTCTTTGGTTAGACAAATGCACCATGCAATGTTGAAGGCAGTGGCACGTGTCTAAAGAAGAGTGCTTGGTGTGGTGAAAATTGATTCAAGATGTTGATGCAAAGTGACCTATGTATATGCCTATGTGATAGCCTTATTTTGGTTTTCACATGCATGCTGCTTCATTGGTTGCCTTCTCACTTGTCTTCTTTCATTTACCAACCCTAAAATAAGGTTCAAAAAGAAAACTGGTTGGAGAGAGAAGCTTCTCACATGATCACCAACCTTTTTCTTTAACCAAAATCTTTTTCTTTCTTTCAGATAATTCATGCGCACTATCATTCTAACACATGCATGTTACCATGTTTCCTTTCTGTTCCACTTTTACACTAATACAATTTTCTACACTCATTTTCTTTTCTTAAGAATATAAGTATGAGAGTGGGAGAGAAAGTCTCATAAAAAGGTTTTATATTAAAGAAATATGATATTTTTTATACTATTACATCACACGTTTTATATAATTAAACAATCCATCAATTAAATAAATGTAAATATTATCTCAAGGTAATCTAACTATTACATTGACATTTTTAGATATCTACAAATTTTCATATAAGATAATATCAAATCTCATATCAATAATATTTCTCCTTAACAAAGCATCTAAAGAAGAAAATAATATATTCCCTTAATCCAAACTATGATTCTCCCTTTACTTCTTATCTTATTGTTTCATCACGAATGTAATATGCATTCTTCTCTATATAAGTTTAAAGAAGTTAATTTTTTTTAAAATGAAATACAAAATAAGTGTTTATTATCTATTCATGAATTTTCTGTTTTTTTATTTCTGTAAAATTTATTTTTAAAAAAAACTCACTGTTGAATAAATATTTCTTATATATAATAATACTAGTCATAGTTTTGTTGTCGTGCTACTCAAAGGTAACTTTTATAATATAATTTATTTTTCATATATAAAACTATACTCGGAATTAATTAAAATAAATTTATTTTATATATGTGTTATATATTCAAATAACATGAAAATGAAAGTTGTTTATGAGTTTTAATAATGGAAAAAAAAGTGAAATAAAATTATAAAAAATTAAGTATGTTAACCACTTTAAACTTAAATGTAAATTTATATTTATAAAAATCTATATAATTAATGCTTTTTAATCTTTAATCTGCACATGCTTTAAAGAACAATAAAATAAATGTTAAAATGCATTAAATAGTGATAAACTTGAATTGAATTGAAATTTAAATTTCACAATACAATATTAAAAAAGAGATTATGTAAATATAAGTCTAAAATTGAAGCTATAGTATAAGTATTTACCTAAATTTTTTCAATTGGATGAATTCGTTATTGACATGAAACTGTATAAAAATTACATTACATAAAATTAAAGCAAAAAAATATAATATTTATCCGTTAGATATATCATATTTACATTAAATTTATTAATTGAATATTTACAATGAAGTGTTGATCTCATAATGTCCATTAGGATTAATATTGAGCGACATATCATATTTAAACTAAATTTACTAATTATTAATACATAAAATAAAACATATGTTCACAACATTTTACATGTCCATCTCATAGTAATTTTGCATAAATTCTGAATAGAAAAACCGATCAATTTAATATTTATATTTTTATACATATATAGTTTATATTTTGGTTCTAATATTGATTAATAAAAGTTTATTACTGACATAATAAACATATTTAAATTCTAAGGGAGTTGAAATAAATTACTGAAGTATTTTCTATAATTAGCATTATAAGGGTATTTTCTTACATATTCGTTTTTTAATAAACAGAAACTTAGACATATAACATATGATAACTATGTATTATAACAAAATGTTTTTCATGTACTATAATCTTTTTAAGAGTGTAATATATAATAAATCATTTTATCATTTAACTATATTGTTAAAGAATGGATTCTTAATTTATATTATTATGTACAGAAAAATGTATGCGTTAAAGGTTATTATAAAAATTATTCTTTTATAATAAAATAATACGTTTCGGATTTACATGACATGATTTAAAAAGTATTCTCGATGAAGTATAATGAGAATGAGTGGTAATACCGTGTATATTTTATATTAAAAATTATATACAGTAGAAAACTTTTATCTAAAACACTTTAATAATTATGACGATTATTATTTTTTGGTTAAAATTATGTACGGAAAAAGTTAATTTTAAAACTATAAAAAAAATATGCAATTACTATTTCATTTATATTTATCGTTTTAGTTGCAACTTTTAGGGGGCTGGGGGAATGTTGAAGATACTATTCTATGTTTAATAATATAAAGATAATGATACTACACATTATATAAAACAAATATAGATGCTATTATTATTATGATTTTATTTTGGTAGAAGAAAACACATAAAATTATAATTAATTTAAGGAGCATTAACTGCAATAAGCAAAATTCCTTGAATTTTAGAAGCTGAAATATTCAATTTTAGTTGGAAATTATACACATGCGACAAGTGTAATGATAATTAAAAGAGTTATTATATTTTGTGTTTCATCAATTTAGTCCCATCTATCAAACATATTCTTCATGTTGGCATCTTTAAGATTGAACAACGAGGATTTTGTTTTGGTAGCTGCATGCCATGATATTATGTAGATCGAATTTTGGAATAAAATTAAGATATGGATAGATTATTAGGGTTTGAAAGTGTGTTTTGATTTGCAATGTGCTAACTATATAAAATCAATTTTGATGCTTCAAATCCAACATTTTAAATATTTAGAAGAAGCTGGTAATTTTGTATAATGAAATATTGAATTTGAAAGTGTTGAAATTATCTATGTTTTTAACTTTAAATTGTTCCAAGAAAAACATATACAGATAATAATCAATCTTAAACTTCACTTAATACCTTAAATTTTGTAGGTTTGAAAAGAACTGATGTAGCATAGAATATGACAGGCATGTTGGCACCAGTAATATTTAGGAATATTTTCTGACACATGCATAATATATATAGGGATAGCTTGTGCAGAAGCACATGGGAAACAAGGGATCATTATCAAAGAAATTTTTCTAAAACATGCAAGTAATAATCTACACACTTTTGATGAGAATAAAGCATGAAGATGCAGTCAATAATGCTAAAGATAAAAATAACATCTAGAGTTTGATCAAATCCTTTTTGGTTTGAATAATATCAAACTTTATCTCTTTAAACAATTTCAAGTTAAACTTACTTAAACTAACACTAAAAGAGAAAGCTACATCAACTACTTTAGGTAAAAGAGAACAATTTAATTCATTTCTAGAATATTTATCAACAACTTCTGTATTGCAATATTATTTAATTAAGAAACTGGGATCAAATATTGTCATTAATAAAATTCAGTTATAATAACAATTATCATGCTACTATTAGGATCAGATCATATGAAACTATACAAAAAAAATTATTAAACTCCTGAAAATAGGATGAAGAAAATGTCTTAATGGCTCCTAGTAGTTCTACAAACTACTAGAAAGATTAAATAAATATAAAAGAGAGCAAACATATTTTTTAGTAGAAAATATTTACATGAGTTTGAAACTTAAGATTGGTGATTAATACTTTTTAAGATTATTATGTAAATTAAAAATTTAATTACGAAAAAAATATGAAACTTATCATAGTAATTAATAAATTTTTAAATTATTATATATATTAATAAAAAAATTAATTATCAAATAAATCTAAAACTTAACGTACAATCAATAGTTCTCATTTTGAATTAAAATTTTATAAGATTATTATGTAAATTAAAATTTTAATTACCAAAAAAATATGAAACTTATCATAATAATTAATAAATTTTTAGATTATTATATATATTAATAAAAAATTTAATTATCAAATAAATCTAAAATTTAACGTACAATCAATAATTCTCAAAAGAATTATGTTTAAAATTTCAATGATAAAATAAGTTTGAGATGATTATTAATAACTTTAAATATTTTAATTATTAAATAAGTTTAAGATATAATATGATAATTAATTATTCTTAACAGGATTACGTGAGTGTAAATTTTAATTATCCAATAAATTTAAAACTTAACATTGATAATTAATAATTTTTAAAATTATTATATAAATAAAAATTTTAATTATAAAATTTAATATGATAATCAATGATTTTGAAAATGATCAGTTTGGTAAAAATTTTAATTATTAAATAAGTTCAAAATTTAAAATTATAATTACAAATTTTTAAGATTATTATAGGAAGAAAATTTTTAATTATCAAGTAACTTTAACTTTAAGATTCAATAGAATAATAAATAATTTTCAAATTTATTATATAATGTTAAATATTTTTTTTCCTTTTTTTAAAAAGAGAATGTTCTAATGTTGGACATTTATGAAATAGATCTAACCAAACCACTGCAAGATTTTGCAAAGTTTTACGTATACAATAATAATCAAAACAAGGAAAAGTGGTAACAATGCAAATCACAAATAAAATAAAGAAAGAATTGATTAAGTTTCTCTCAGTTAATCTCTCACTTTAGGAAATTTGTCTTTATATCCCTAAAAATGTTAGTACAAAAAAAAAATAAAGAAATAGATAAAAGAAGGAAAAATTAAAATAAAAAGAAAAATAACATAGAAAAAAAAATTAAGTGAGAATGTTTGGATCTTTGCTAACACTTTTGTTCCTTTAGAATAATTGATTTTCTATCTTTAAGAAAAAACCATAAAGAATAATAAAAGAAGAAAAAAATAAAGGAATACCATAGAAAAAAGAAACTGACTGAGAATACTTCTGTTATTCTTAGAACAATAATTACTCTAAGAAAATAATTTAATTTCTAGATGATTTTTGAAGAACCTGTGTGTTATATCATTGATGAAATATTATCATTAGTGGAATTCATTTATAACAACTATCATGCTACCATTACGATGTTATAATATGAAAATATGTAAAAAAAAATTACATAACTCCTCTTTGTTGAAGAACTACTAAAAAGATTTAATAAATATAAAAAAAACTAAAAAACATATTTGAGTAGAAAATGTTTATATAAGTTCGATAATTAATATGTGAATGAAAAATTTAATCATAAAGTTAGTTTGTAACTTAATATTATAATCAATATTTTTAAGATTATTAAGTGAGTGAAAAATTTAATTATTAAGTAAATTTGAGACTAATATGATAATAAATAATTTTTAAAAGGATTGTGTAGGTTAAAAATTTAATTATCAAATAATTTTAAAATGTAACATGATAATTAATCATTTTTAAAATTATTTTTTAATAAAAATTTTAATTATTAAGTAAGTCTAAAATTTAATATATAAATTATTTTCAAAAAAATTATATGGGTAAAATTTTTAATTATCAAGTAAGTGTGAGACTTAACATGATAATTAATAATTTTAAAGATTATTATGTAAATGATAAATTTAATTATTAAACAAATTTAAAACTTAAGGTGATAAATCAATAATTTTCAAAAAAATTATACGGGTGAAAATTTTAATTATCAAATAAGTTTAAGACTAACATGATAGTTGATAATTTTTAAAATTATTATATAAATGAAAATTTTAATTATTAAATAAGTTTGAGATTTGACATAATAATTAATAATTTTTAAAATTATTATGTAAAGGAAAATTTTATTTGTCAAACAAGTCTAGGACACAATATACTAATCAATAATTGTCAAAGTTATTATATAATGTTAAATTATTTTTACCTTTTTCAAAAAAAGAATGTTATAATGTTAGGCATTTACGCAACAGATCTAACAAAAATAGTACAAGATTTCACAAAGTTTTACAAATAGAATCATAATTAAATACAAATCATTAATAGAATAAAAATGGAAAAAGTGTGACTAACTAAATAATCTAGATGATACCAAAAGTTGGTATTGGTAATCTACGTCCCTATAAAATAAATAGTTTCTTATTTATAAGCACAAAATACTAAATAAAAATAATAAAGAAGAAAGAAATAGATAAAAGAAGAAAATAATATGAAAAATAAAATAGAGAGGGAGGGAGAAAACCTAAATGATAATGCTTAGTCTTTGTCAGTGAATTCTTCCCTTTAAGACAATTGGTTTTATATTCCTAACCAAAATTTGCTAGGTGAAAAAACAATAAAAAAAAATATATAGATAAAAAAAGATAAAATATTTAAAAAAGGAAAAAAACATGAATGAGAGTGTTTTGGTATCTCAATCAATCCATTTAAGACAATTGGTTTATATTCTTAATAAAAAAGACAAGGTACAAAAGAGAAAAAAAATAAAGAAATAGTTAAAAGAATAAAAGAATTAGAAAAAAAAGAAAAATAACACAAGGAAAGAGAAAAACCTAAGTGAGAATGTTTAGGTTTTAGCATTTGACGCCACTTTTACTCACATGACACCTTTTGTTTATTTTTCTCTCTCTCTCTTTGATAAGGGCATATATTATTCCCCTAGCTAGAGTTTGAGGGGGACTTTTTGGAAGATTGGTGGCTCCTAGGGTTTACTTGAAGATTTTCATTCTCCTCCTTGTTTCTCGATCTTATTCATCTTTTGTTTTTGTGTTCTTTATGAAAATGAAGTGTTAAATCCATTTTTATTGGGGTTAGGTATAACCAATCAAATTCTCATGCAATCAATATTGTTTATGTTAGTATCTTAGGGTTGAGTTCAAGAAAGGGGTGAACCTTACCAAGAACCTTAGTCTTGAATTCTACAAAACAAAATTTTCAAAACTACAAAATCCTAATGTAGATCTCCTTCTAGAAACCCTTTATAGAAACACAACGAATCAAAATAGAAAAGCTATATAGAGGAACAAAATCACATAAATAGAAAATAACATTTTAGAAAATATTACAAGGTGGATACTATGTTATTTCTCAAAATGACAAGGTATTGATCACAAGTTTTGATTTTAAAAGCTCTAAGAAAACTCCTTAAGCCTAGTGTTAATTTTGTCACAAGGTACTCAAAAATCAAGTTAAACAAATTTTAAGTAGAGATATTTATAAAACCAATTGTCGATTTTAATGGGTTAAAGCCATGATTTTAATTTGTTAAATTCACTTTATGGTAAAATTAATGAATTAACTCATCGTTTTAACATATTAAAATAGAGTAGTTTTATAGAGCTTCAAAAAATTAATTTATTAAAAATATACTTTTGAAATATTAAAACACAAGACACATAACTTACTCATGGTTCTAAGTTATTTTAACAAATTAACTCAACAATTTAATATATTATAAAGTTTTTTACAATCAGTTCTAACCAACGAAGAACATTTTAACATATTAAAACAATCTTTTAATTATTGAAAATCTTCATATTACCAAGAAAAGTTCTAGTGCTTTTTAAAACAAGTTTTCTAACAAGTTGGCGATAAAATCAAGTGATATTGAGAAAAATTTACCTGATTCCTGGTGAAGAATATATAGATAGAAACTCCAAATCATTTGCCTTTGTATCTACAAGCTTCTAACACTTTAATCCTCAAAAACTTCAAGGAGAGAGAAGAGTGGATTCATTAAATCTTTGAACTTGAAATACTTCAAATTTCAACCGTTTTTGTTAATATATGTCTTTCCATACAATGCTAGTATTTTGTTTTTTATATTCAATGCTTGTTGTGGTATGATAATCTATAGATTGATATTCAATTCATTAGGTATTGGAAAATATCTTTTGTTGTCTAAAAGTGAAGCAAAATACATAATGAAGTTTGTATCTAAGAACAAAACTTGATTGATTAGTAGTTTTTAACTTTTGTTGTGATTCCAAGTTTTCTTATGAAGTGATTAAGGAACTTACTCTTAATATGGAAATTTAAACTCATTTCACTAAGAGATTATGATTTGAGTAAACTAGTATGTTGACTTTAACATTAAATTAGAGAGAAATTGATTACATGCACAAGAATGAGGTTCTCTGAAGTCTAACCCTAGAAATAAAATTTCTTATCAATTCTTATATATACTACCTTCTAAGTGTTTGATAAAATACTAAAAAAAATTAATGGTTTTTGCACACTTTTGGTTCTTTTAAACACTGACATGTTATGAAAATATTATTTGTCTAAATTAGTTATCAATTGCAATTATTGTTATGTATTGCACAAATTTTTTAGAAAAATGCTAATTATTTAATATTTGCTATTGCGGGATTGATACACTTCTCATTGAATGAATAAAGAAAAAACACTAGATACAAAAAGTAATAAATAATAAAAATAATAATAAACTACAAAAAGAAAAAAAAATAAACAAAGAAAAATACGAGTATGAGTTAATCAATTGGGTTTGACTCAATCAATTTGTCTCTTTTAAGACAAATGATTTTCTACCCCTAAGAAAAAAAACTAGGTGAAAACATGAATAAAAAATAAATAAATATAAGAGGAAAAAATTAGAAAGAGGAAAAAAATAACAAAGAGGGAGAAAGAAAGATATGAGTGAGCGTCCTATATGGAGACAAAAAAATCTAGATAAAGAAAAATAAAGAAATATATAGAATTGAAAAAAACTAGAAAAGGATAAAAATTACATAATTTGTAGAGAGATTATTAACTGTCAAAATTAAAACCTGAAATCCATTTCATTAAACATTGAACTAACACTTAAGTAAAATGTTGAGTAGTATAAAAAACATATACATGTATAAACCTAAATTTGAAAGATAAAGTTTAATAAAAAATTAAAATAAAATAAAAAAATAATTAAATTAATAATATAATAATATAATATTATTATCTCCACAAGTTGACAAGTTAACATTTTATGTCCACAAATCATAATCATAAATAAAATGAGTTGTTTTAATCATATAATTTATTTTAACCTATTTTAATCTTGAAATTTTTATTTATCAACGTTGCAGTATGCGATGACAAATAATAGTAGTTTTATGCACAATCAGTATAAAAAAGTAGTTCCTCCTAATGACCAAGTAATAGAAAAAAAGTATAAGACAAAGCGTGTATCAAGATTTTGAAACAATGGATCCGAACCCGAAAAGCATAAATGGACCGGATATATGGGCCGGGCTGGATTTCATATCCACTTGCAATAAAAGATACACGAAACAATATTAGTCTCCCTCTGAATCATTTGCGGTGGTTCGCTTCCTTTGGGTCACTTCCGTTTCCCTCTCTCTCACACACACACAAACAGTCCCACAGCTCCCAAAAACCCAAAACCCTAACTCTCCCTCGCTCTCTCTCCCTCGCCCCAACCATGAATTGCTCCAGTAACTTCCTCTTCTCTTCTGATTCCGATTCTGCACTCGCACTCACATATGCTCTCTCTCATTCTAATTTTTTTGTTTCGGTAAAATTGGTCCGGTTTTGCTGATCTGACTCTACGTCGTCGTTTTCCCTGTGTTTTCAGTCTCCGGCGAAGTTCCGGAAGAGCCTGTTGTGTCCAGGAACTCCGGTCTCCTCTTCGAGAAGCGTTTGATTGAGCGACACATTTCGGTAACCCTTCTTTCGCTCCTGTATTTTTTTATGTTCTTTATACTCTTCTTTCTATCTATGTATATGTGTTCATTTTTTGTTTTAAATTTACTGAAGAATGATAAATGAAAGCTGGTTGAAGAGTAGTGGGAAAGTGTTTTAATTGAGCAGTGAGAAAAGTGAGAAAAAGAGAGGAAGAAATGACGCTTTTTACAAGTTAGTTAAGGCAAATTTGAACTGGTTTCTTGGCTCCGTTACTGGAATTTCAGATTCCGTTTTGTGTGAGTTTTAAACTTTTAATTTAAACCCTCTTTTGATAAAACGATTTTCTGAAGAAAAGTGCCCCCCTCCCTTTGCTCGTGTCAGAAACGGAGTTTGTGTTGGTCATTTGGTTAGGGGATGTGGAAGTTAATAGGATAGGATTGTGAATGATGGAATATAATTTAAGATATTATTTTGTAGCAGCTCTTTCATATGACTTCTGATTTGGAAGATATTGAAGCATTGCAGCCTTTGTTAGTTGTTTACTCTACTCTTTGTCTTTATTTAATTGATAAAGAAGGGAAGTGAGGCGATTTTTTCAATAAGAAGTTACTTGATGAAAGTATTTGAAGGGTTTTTTCGTTGTGTCTGCCTTTGCTATGTGCTGGGTGGTACCAAATTTGATACTATGTTGTATTTATCTTCTCTAAGCCTGTAAATGGCTATATTATTGATTATGAGAGTTCATGCTTTAAAATTTGCTAATAAAATATTGTATAGGATTATGGAAAGTGTCCAATTACTGGCGAACCACTTACTATGGATGACATTGTTCCAATCAAGACCGGCAAGGTATGGTAGTAATGATTTCAGTTGCATTCTTCTAATAGTGTGGATTTTACATGAAGATTAAGCCCTCCATGTTATTGTTGTGCTTTACTTTTCAAGAGTTCACTTGCAGTGTACTGATAAAATCAGGATCATTTATGCAGATAGTGAAGCCCAGACCTGTTCAGGCAGCTAGCATCCCTGGCATGCTTGGAATGTTCCAAAATGTATGGAATTTAGGCTATGAAGTATTCTTTATGATTTTTGGTATATTTTACTTGAAATAGTTTGCTGCATTTTTTCTCAAAAAAATTATTTATAAGCTCTACATTATTGGATCGTGAGTTTAATGGTGGTTTATTTTAGAAAGTTTCTGTATATATATTTACGCATGCATAGACATCTTTAGTGTTGTTTCTGTTAAAAGAAAACATTTATATAGGCTTCCGCAGAGGATGATTTAGTTTTCCTATTTTGTAGGAATGGGATGGGTTGATGCTATCTAATTTTGCATTGGAGCAACAATTGCACACAGCAAGGCAAGAGCTAAGTCATGCTCTGTATCAGGTAAGAGCAACAGAGTTATTGATGTAACGATTGTCCTTTATAGTTCTGCTTTACATTTCTCAGCCCTTGTGTTTACAATCTGCAAAACTTTCAGGTTTCTTGGTTTCTTAGATTCTCAATTTTCTGATACAAAATGATGTTATTAGTGTTACTATATTTTCCACTGCTAGAGTTACTGTTATTTGTATTTGTTTTACTCTGTAGCATGATGCTGCATGCCGAGTGATTGCTAGACTTAAAAAGGAACGAGATGAAGCTAGGTCTTTACTTGCACAAGCGGAAAGGCAGTATCCTGTTTCTGCCCTAAATGCTGCAACTGCAAATGCCCCTGTTCTGAGCAATGGGAAAAGAGGTTTTGACATTATAATATCATAATGTTTTCTTTCTCCAATACATTGCAATTCTTCAGACTACATTTTAGGCTGAGTTTGATATAACTTTCATAGCTGCTTACTCCATTGATGTTATAGATAGAACTGTACAAAAGCTTACATTTGGCACTTTATTAGTGGCGTTTTCCCCTTGTGGCTTTTAGTTGTTTTTTGATTGTTTATTTGAATTATCTTTTTGCATTTAGCTGCTGAGGATGAGGATCTGGCTCCTGGTGCAAAGAAAATTCATCCTGGAATATCTTCTAGCATAATTTCCGAGCTAACAGATTGCAATGCTGCTCTCTCCCAGCAGAGAAAGAAGAGACAGGTATTCTTGGTTATAATACAAATACATTTAAGTTTTCTTGTTGTAATACGAGACAGGTATTCTTGGTTCAGTTCTGCTGTTTAACCTTTTTTACAAGTTGGATTTTATGCAACTTATAGTATTCCGATTGATTTGATTTGCATCCTAAAATTGTAATATACTTTTGTGACATATTTCAATTATTTCTTTAGAATTTGTAATATGTAAATATTAATGTTTGCAGTTGTTTGTGCATGTGTTTCTTTGGTTTGTTTCAGATTCCTGCCACTTTGGCCCCTATTGAAGCTCTAGAGTCATATACCCAGATATCCAGTCACCCCTTTCACAAAACAAACAAACAGGGCATTATATCTCTTGATATCCTTTATTCTAAGGTTTGTCTTTTAAACTTTATAGACTAGAAACATGCAAAAAGGTTCTTTGATTTTTTTTCCACTTTGAATACTAATGGGTAATCCAGGATCTTTGTATTCTCTGTTGACAGGACTTAATTGCAACTGGAGGTATTGATACAAATGCTGTTATTTTTGACCGACCATCAGGACAGATATTATCTACACTCAGTGGTCACTCCAAAAAGGTTTTATTTCGGTTGGAATTGCTGGAGTTATCTTTTCTTTAATTTCTTTTGCTGATTGTGGGTGTTTTTGGTAGGTGACCAGTGTAAAGTTTGTAGCTCAGGGTGAATCATTCTTAACTGGTTCAGCAGATAAGGTAAAGGGCGATCCTTCACTATTAATTGCTTGGAAGTTGGAAATATTTTAGTTGGGGTCTTTTTAAATGAATAAATTCAACTAATTGAGTGAGCACTTCCGTGTTAGTTGTTTTTATCATCAAAGGGGAAATAGGGTTAAGCTTTTTTTATATAAGCTGTATGCAGTTCCCGTAAGCTATTCTTAATAGCTTGTTGAAATAGGGTGGAAAAAAAAATCTAATGGACAATATCATATGCTATTTTCCTATGCTCTCCAAAACACTTACTCTAGTCATTGTGTCAATAAGCTGCAAATAAGCTCTTCCAAATGGATGGGCCTTGATAACCCTCTCTACCCAAGAGCAGACATTGTACAGCATCGCATGGATGTTCCATCCATGCATTGCTGCATTCATTGTTTTCTCCTCCAGATCCACCTGATCTTGATTTTTATTTAAGAACTGTGATCCACATTCTACTCCATACTTTTCAGTCTCTTGCAATTTACTTTGGCATTTTGTTCTCATAATGGATATTCTTTTGACTTCTAATACTCACCTGGCCAACAGAAAATGGTGTATCTGTAAATGTGAAATCAAAACCACTTGGAAATTTAAAAGATGTAGTATGGTGATAAGACTAGTTCTTGCAGGTGTAACTTTTTTCCAATTTGATTGGAGGTTTCACGTCAGATTTCTAATACTAAAGTGTGTAGTCAGTAATGTGATTCTTTAAACTTAGTGTTATCGTACAAATGCAAGTTTTACAATAACAAAATTAGTTAAGTGAAGTTTTATATAATTTGTTGGCTGTCTATATTTTGCATTTTCCAGTCCCCAATGTTTTTACTTTATATTGCAGACAGTTCGTCTGTGGCAAGGGTCAGATGACGGTAGCTATAACTGCAGGCACATCTTGAAGGATCATACAGCTGAGGTAAATAGAACTAGTGTTACCATATTATATCTTAATTAGTTATCATTTGTGTATAACATCATTCCTATCTTACTTTTGTAGTATCTATGCATAAATAAGCTGGAATATGTTTCGTGGATCTAAGTTTCAGTTTTATTAATGCATAAATGGGCTGATGCATGCTTTTCTCTTTGTGATAGCGGTTTCAGTAGATTTGGTGGAATGTAAGATTATATGTAGGATTGGACTATTTATGTACACGAATCAGTAACTTTGTGTTTTTGATGTTATGGCTTAATTTGAATTTTTGTACAAGATACTAGAAATTCATTCAACCACAACTCCACCATCAGAACCAAGTGAAAACGTTCTCAAATAATTACCTTCCCCAAATGTTTTACTTCCCCAGATCCTCTAAACATTCAACAAAATTCTTCCTGCTTTGAAACATCATAGCGATAACAGCTTATTTAGTTTCTTACCTTCTGTTGCTCTGTAATTCATCATTTTGCAAGTCTTTTTAATGCATTCTGCATATGCTTCCTACGTTGTTAGGATTTTGAATTTTGGAATTTCACCTTAAATATCTTCCCTTGTCAAGTTTGATTTGACCACATAAACAGTCATAGGAGAGTCATTGGATATTTGGATGAGTGGTGAGTGTTCCATTACTTACGGTGTCCCATTTCCCATAGTTTGTGCTTCATCTTTATCACAAATAATCACAACAGAATATTCATTCTTACACTGACAATAAAAAACAAGCATAGGATACCAGCATTCCTGCATATCTAATAAAGATTACTATCCTCCCATTGATTTGTTGTACAAGAATTTCACTTGTACCCTAGTAACAGCATCCTTGCTAACCCTGGTAAAATGTTTGTGTACAGATTTCCCATCCTCTCAATTAATGGAGTTGGAATAGAATTATCCTCAGATTCATCTTTCAGTCAAATCCATCTATTATTGTATTTCTACTAATAAAATCAATATTTCAGTTTCTCATTTGAACAACTATACCATTGTGTTTGAATGTGTAGGAAATATCTAGTAGTGCTATAATTGTATCTTCAAATATCTCACTCTTTGCCTAAACTATGATTTGAACGTGGTATCAAGGGCTCTATGACTGACCTAGTGGTCTAGAGTATCCTTGCTACCATTTTTCTAATAAAATATTGATGTGTATCCATCCACCTTGAAATTAGTTTCTCCCTTTTGTTGTGTTAAGTTCATGGATCTCAATTTCCACTAAAACCGTTACTGCTGGTACTGCTCTTATGCATTTTGTGTCTGTTTCAGCCTTTTTTTCTCACTTATGCTTTTATTTTTCTTTTTTACAAGGAATGAACAATTTATCCTGTCTTTTCACTGATTGGCTCTGTTCTACCCTATCTTTTTGTTGGTAGGTTCCCTTTGTTTGACCTCATATGTAATTTAGACCTTGATTTGGTACCTGGATGGGGTCTAGCTCGTTGCTGTCCTAGATTCAGTTTGGCCATCGTCTGGATTTGTTTCCGTAGTTTGGAAAGGATTGTTAGGAATCTAGTACGTATAGGGGCTAATGTTCATTGTTGGTATGACACTCATCACATCATATGGTATGCCCAGGAAAATACTTGTGGCAATCTCTATTCTTTCTATTCCTCACTCCCTACATAATTCCTGATAATTACAACATTGTAAATTATCCTAACTACCATTCAGCTGTCTAAAACACTTGACTTCTGGGTTCTGATATTCTTTATCATCATTTGATTTCAGTGTACCTACTGCTTTACTGTAATGCTTATAATAGCTGGTCAAATACTTGTTTGTATAACTGCAATTGCTACTTTTCAGTTGATTACCTTTGTAATCTGATGTTCTTCAGTTTGAAACACAATATCATCACAACATTCTAAATTTTGCTTGTCTAGAACTATTAAGAACTGAACTTTAAGTCTAACTCATCCTCACAAAACTGGGTTGTAAGGTGAGGTTTGCACCCATTTACATGTACAAATTTAGCCTAAAATCTAGTTTATGTGTGATTCCAACACACTCTCATCACGTCAAGGATTGGACATCTTGAGCGTGAGACTAAATGTTTATGGGTGATCTGGTAGTAGCCTGATAGTGGGTGGCCCGCTAGGTCTAAAAACCTTGCTAGGATAAACTTTGATACTATATTAAGAAGTGGATCTTAAGCCTAACTCGACATTATAAAACCGGCTTGTTTGGTAAGATTTGCACTCACTTGTATACACAAATTTTAGCCTAGTCTCTAGTTGATGTAGGATTTCCAAGAAAAACCATGAAATTGATTGTTTTTTTTAAATAAGGTTTCTACCAAAACCTGCCAATTCTACTGCACTGCATGTGATGCAAAAGTGATATGCTTTTTCAATCTTTTCAGGTGCAAGCTGTCACTGTCCATGCAACCAACAATTATTTTGTGACTGCTTCACTTGATGGCTCTTGGTGCTTTTATGAACTTTCTTCAGGGACATGTTTGACTCAGGTATGTTCTCTTTTTTATTTGCTGTATAAAGGCCATAAAGGAAATAGATTTTTTTTTAGTAAGGCAGTTTTTTCTTGTTGGAATTTGAAAAAGCTAATATATCTCTTTTAGGTAATAGATTTAACCTTTTATTCAGTTTTTTTTACACCAGTTTTGAATCAGACAATTGATATGGGGTTGTGTAGGTTTTCGACTCCTCAGGTTCTTCTGAAGGCTACACATCTGCAGCTTTTCATCCTGATGGTCTCATCCTTGGAACTGGCACTACAGAATCTCTTGTTAAAATTTGGGATGTAAAGAGCCAGGTAAATAATTTTTCTTTTACTTTGTTTGAAGTTAAATTTTAGTATTCATTATCTTGTGTTGATACCTTCCATTGGTCGTAGGCAAATGTTGCTAGGTTTGATGGACATGCTGGGCCAGTAACTGCCATTTCTTTTTCTGAGAACGGATACTTCCTTGCGGTATGTGAGAAAATGTTAACTTGTAAAAGTATGATGATTGTCTGTACAGTATTCTTATTGTACTCTTAAATTTGGCAGACTGCTGCTCATGATGGTGTTAAGCTTTGGGATCTACGTAAATTGAAGAACTTCCGGAATTTTGCTCCATATGATTCGGAAACACCAACAAACTCTGGTATTCATCTTCACTTGTTGATGGCCTTATATAACCTATTTATGGACTGGTAAAGTTATACACCTATGTCGAAAGGACTCCATCTAATTCTCTGTATCTTGCAGTGGAGTTTGATCACAGTGGATCCTACCTTGCAATTGCTGGCTCTGATATAAGGTGAAGAAAAAAAATGTCTAGTACTGGATTTGGTGACTGTTTCAGAACGTTACAGAAAAAATATCCTGAACTCAAGCTTGTTAATTTGTCAATCCATTTCATTAGATTTAACCTGAAATTGATTTCCTGCTCCTGTTAATTTATGCAGGATTTACCAAGTTGCAAATGTAAAATCTGAATGGAACTGTGTTAAAACCTTCCCTGATTTATCCGGAACAGGTTTTGTATCTTTTCCCCCATAGTTTACTGTTCCTTCAGGGTTTGTTGGGTGTTTCATGTTTCTTCAGTTACTAAGACGCGACGCATACTTTTTCTTCCCAGGTAAGGCCACATGTGTAAAATTTGGTGCAGACTCCAAATACATAGCTGTTGGATCAATGGACAGGAATCTTCGAATATTTGGCTTGCCGGGCGAAGATGCTCCTACTGAGTCATAAAATGCCTAAGTTGTACAGGCCGAAATCTTGTTCTGGAGTGACTGTTGCTGCCATTTGGTGCTTGGTCAAAATCATGGATTGGAGAAGTTAATGAAGGTAGTGGTTTCTTTGATTATTTGGTTTTGGTCCTCACATACCATGGTGTATGAGGGATGGAGCAAATGCTTTCAGGCTTTCTGCAGCAACATTACTATGCCTTTGATCATGGCTGCTAACTTAAGTGACAGAAGCTGCAATATTTGCGTTGTCATCAAAACCTCAAAGCTTATGTTGTCCGTAGATAATTTTGTAACGTAAACTGTTAAATTAGTGAGATAACTGATCTGTCGGCCATTTCTATATTATATGGTTGTAACTATTCTTGTTCGGGGTGTTTTTGTTGATTTATTAGACATTATTATTAAAAAAATATGGGCAATAGACATCAACTTCTAGACAAGTTATGAAAAATCATGTTGAGCTAAACTTTTTTTCTTGATGTCACGTTAGTATTGTAGAAGATAAAAACACAAGCTATTGGCCGAATGGGATGCCTGAAAAGTGTTTTATTTGTTGCCTGCAGCTCATTCTAGCTTATTTATTTATTATCGTCTGCCATTATTTACTGATAGTTTAACATAAACTATTTCTGCCTGCCAGTATATTCGTCAAAGCTTTGTAGATTCTTAATGGCATCTTTTATTCATGATAGCTGTCGGAGATCACTTGTGGTGGCCGTGAAATTCCCCTTTTCCCTGTTAAGCGTTTTCTCTGTTAGCCGAAGTTATCAGAATTCACAAGCTACCACAATTTTTAACATTTTAAAAAGTACATTCAATTTGATTAATTTGCAAATTCTCTCCCTTAGAATCTGTTGAGAGGTTTTGTTTAGGGAGAAGTCGCATTTGCAGCAATTGCAAAGGTCGTTCTCTTTGTAATCTCGTGTACCAACGTCCTCGAGTGGAACGAATGCAAAGAGTGATCCTTCATGGCTTCCACTGATATGAATATGTTAAGTTGTAATAATTTCAATAATTATTCAGACCAAAAGAATTTAAAGCCTTAATAATTTGAAGAGCATAATGAGCTCAACGTGTTCTACACAAGATTAAATTTTGTATTTATTTTTCTTTAAATGAATTCAAATGGTTAGGGAAAGGAAATACTAAATAGAAAGTGTTGACAAGTGGGAATTCACTACTTTCTTAGGTTGCATAGCAACCATTACAAGTTTGGGCTTTTTCCTGTATTAAGTTACAATAGATTTAGGCTCACTATTCACACAATCTTCATATCCTCTTGTCTTTCGCTGCAACCAAGGAAAGAAGCTTCCATATCCTAAGCTATTAAAAGAATAATTCTAGAATACATGTGTTTTGGAATCACTAATTATAGTTTTTAAATTACTTGATCTAGAAGATAGTAATCTGATGTTTCTTTCGGGTTCATAAATATGAAATATTATATAACTAGGTATTACTATTATTCAAAGTGAAATATAATTATGTTTTGAAATTGTACAAGAAAATTTATTTTTGGGTAAATTAAAAGAAATACAGACAAACTATTAGACAGAATTTATATAAATTACACACAAACTAATGTTAATATAGTATTCAAATAGTTTGATTAATTTCAACAATTATTTACTACTTCCTCTTGTGCTTATTATAGGACACATTTCAAAATAAATTATTGCTTCTCTTCATAAGAAAATTTATAATTTATATATAACTTCATATTTTCTTTCCTTGTTAACTCCTATTAAATACTATGAGTATTTGTATTTTGTAACACTTTCAAAAGAATATAATTAAATTGATTTTTATTATTAGGTATAATTATATTGGACATGCCAACAACCAGATTACTTCTTTAGAATGCTTAATTTCAATGCACACAGATAGGATCTTAGACATTGTATTGTCTAATTAAAAGTTAACCCATCCAACTTTAAACAATGAAAAACCATAAATGGTCTAATAATTCGAATATATTCTTTAACATCTTCTGTAACACAAGTTTTATCATTCACTAAAAATTACACAATCACGAGCAATAATTATTAAATTAGAACTGTAATTAACAAAATTTTATAATTTTCAATAATTTCAGTGAACAATGAAATGTCTATTCAAAAGAATATGTTAGAAAGTGTATTGATACTTTTTTTTTCTTAAATAGTACGATATTACCGAAAATTTGATTTAGATGTTAGAAAATATGTAATCAAATTTTAAAAAAATAAATATTCGATAAATTATTTATATTTTATATTTTAAATAATATTTTATATATTAAAATAAAATGATACAGTAAAATTTGTACAAAAATTATTAACTAGTTCTAGGGCACCAAAAATTATACACCTCAATGTAACTTGTCAAGTAATGTTACACAAATGAGATAAAAAATGGACACAAAATTATTTTATAGCCTCTATCAATGTCCAAGTTGAGTATTGCATAACCCTAAATTTATACTGTACATTGCCTTCCCCAAGATTTCAATTACCACTTTTCTTCATTGTAAGGTAAGGAGAAGTATATGTGAAACCCCACAACTGCACATAAAAGAAATTGTGTATAAATAATAAATCATAGTTATGGTAATAGAAAAAAATAAGAATTGGAGAAGATAAGGCATGGCATCTACAAGAAAACATCATTCAATAATAAAAACCAAAATTTCAAAGAAACCAATCAGAAACATTTTCTCTTTTCATGGTAAATTTTTTTAAATTGAATTGTTTTGACTTTTTTTTCTTTTATATTTTTGTTTGATAAATCAATTCAATTTTCTCAAGTATCAAGTTTTTAATTTGGATAAACTAATTTAACTTAAATTATATTTAAAAATTAAACTTAATATTAAATTTTATAAAAAAAATATTAACTGATTTTAAATATTTAGTTCTTAGAAATTAATATAAAATCATATTTAATCATTGAAAAATATTAACATCAATTTTTTATTTCAATATCAATAGAAAGAACAAATAAAAGAGATAGAACAGAAAAAAATAATAAAAAAATATGAGATGAAAAAATATATTCAGAACTCCAATTTTTTCAATACACACATAACAACTTTATTTAAGATATTATTCCTCAATTCTTATTATTATGTTATTATAATACAATTGTCATTTGGTTATGATTGTCAATATAATTTTCTTAAATTGTTTCATATATAATTTGTGATCATTGTCCATTCACATTATTATTAAGACACTACTTAAATTAAAAAAATAAAGAATTTTAAAATATTTATAATTTTATAATTTTATTTAAACTTAATTATTTATAACTATATATAAGGAGAGTGTTTATTTTTTATATTCATATTTTATTCTTAATATAATTTAAAATAAATGTTTATAATTTATAATAATATATAATTTATAACAATATATATTAAAAATTTCATATTTTAATTTTAATTTTAATTATATTTTAAAATAAAAATAAATCTACAATAATATATAATAAAAATTATATTTTTTATATACACAGTTCATATTTTTATTTTACTTTTATGTTTTGTTTAGTTTTCCACCCTCTTTTGACTTTCTTTTATTCAAAATTTTATTTTAGCACAAATTAATTTAAGTATATTTTTGTTAAGATCTTGTTGAAGTAACTATTACCATATATTAATATTATTTATTAACTAAATGAGTGAAATGTTTGTATACAATAATTGCATTATTGGGATTAAAATTAGAAAAAAGTTTGATGTAGGGCTGAATTTTTTTTAACACTCATCTACATCAGTTTTTTATCAATTTTAATTTTTTAAAAAAAATTAATTATGTTACTGAAAGATTATCCATATTATAAATGCAGTTGTATGATAAACATGGATGTATGTTTAGGGTTATCAAAAAAACCTTTGACTTAAAATATATATTATCCTAACTCTTGTCACTAGGTCATTCTTTACCTTTACACATTAAATTCATTGGCCATCATAGTCCTAAAGACAAACAATAAGTTAATTGCATCAAATTTTATCCACACAAGCTAATTAAATTAAAGAAAAAGAAAAATTTAAGCTACTGATTAACTACTGTAGTAAGCATTACCTCAACATTCTTCACTTCAAATTCTGAGGTGTGAGCCAAAGACTTGTTTCCGAATGTATCACATGGTCCACTGGTTCCAGTTAACCTTTCCAACCACAAGGATTCATTCAAGCACAGAGATTTCATTAGTGCTACTTAAAAAACTAATAAATTGGTTTAACAACAGTTAGTAATACACTATTGAAGTACTTACAAATCTCCATCTAAGCATAAAGCACAACTACCACCACCACCAAGTGCAAGCAAACCATTCAAACACACGTAATAGTACCGGTTAACACCTACAAAAAACATAGAAAACCAGGAAATTAGAAGGAATGTGACAACTTTTTTTTTTTCTTGCTTAAAGTAAAAGATTGAGATAGCTCTACCCTGCAAAACTTATACTTTACATGTTTCAATTCAGGAATAGTTTAAGTCTGGTAGGTGAATTAAGTCCACTGATAAATGAATTCATCCACTAACAAATTTAAACAATGCATCAATATGTGAAGTTTGACTTTGTTTCAACATCTTAATAGAAATAAAACCTTTTTTTTTTCTAGACCATAGGTATATTCTACTCAAGACAATCTTGTTTAAGCTGCAAATATCCACACATGTAGGGAGTAACTCACCCAACAAAGGCACTTTTCATACACAAGGTTTCACTTAAGGAGTCAAGCATGTAGAATATAAACTAATCATCCCTTGTATACATAAAATGTATTTGTACATCAACCAATAAGAACCCTTACCAGTTGGTCGAAATAGCCTTGGCTGACCATATACAGTTGTAAATACAAACGTTTGGTTTGTTCCCTATCACCACAGCAAGCAGAAAAAAAAATCATATTTCAAGATGTGCAAGTAGGTTAGCATTAACTCAAGAAAAGAAAGGTTTTGCATACTTGATATTTTCTCTTTGCAGTATGTTGCAAAGGGCAATCTACCAGCCCACCAAACACAGCCCCTTGCATATCTCCAACAATCTAAATGTTTTTGCAAAAATAGATAGCAAATACAATAATAGAATAATAAATTAATCTGCAGTCAGTAAATCTCCAATGAACACATAACAGAAGACATGTGTTTAGCTCATAAAAGGTTGACATACCAGCAAACCAGGACCAGATAGTTTAGCACTGTTGCGAAGAAGTGTACGAAGTGATATGCCATGTTTCAAGGTACTGCCCTTCATCCAAAGAAGTAATGCTGAATCAATATTTCAACAAAGAAGAGTTCAATGCAGAAACTAAAAACTAGAAAGCAAAAAAAAAAAAACCTGTAAAGTAGGACCCTCTGACACCCTTTTGCTGTATTAGGGAGGCACGACTCAAAAAATTCATTCAACTCAGGAGAAATGAAAGTAGAAACATCAGTGAAATTGGGTAGAGGCTTTTTGGGAGTTGTTGGAGGATGCTGCTCATAGACTTCTTCAAAAACTTCAGAACTCTTACTGCTCTTTCTTGAGGCCTCATCTTTATCATTCAATAAATCCTTGCTATTACTCATGGGACTAGAATCAACATATTTATCCAAGATGTCACCATCCTGGTTAAAAATTTCACAGTTAGTCCCAATAGAAACTGCTGCTTTATGATTGCTTGTCTTGGATCCATTGAAGCCAACCAAAGGAAAAATATTATACCAATATGAAGACAAAGATTTACCCTTTTTAGAATATGGGCTGGCCTACACAAATAAAAACACCATGTCAAATGTTTAATATTGCAGTAATTTTTCCACTTACTAATGCAGAACAATTATGCAGGCTTACATGTGTAAGATTAGACACACATTAATTCTTAGATCCTTGCTCTTATTAAGTTACACATAAAATGAGATGTAATAATATATTCTTTTTATGTTTTTTCCCCTAACTTCTGAAACCATATATGTGATGCAGCAGAAAACAGAAAAGGGGTGCAGCTAACCTAATTTCAAATGAATGAAACCTGTGAAGAAGAAAACCATACTCATGATTCCTTTTTTCTTTCTATTGATCAGATTAATAATACTTTTGGTTGAGAAATTTTAATAGGATAATTTATTTTAATAGATAATTTCAAATGTTTTATAAGAAAGTATGTTGTTTGAATAATTCTTTTAAAAGAAATTGAAAATTTAGAATTTTATAAAAGTAATTTAAAATTATATAATTTTAATTTACATTTTAAAGATAAGAATTTGAGATTTTTGATGTTATCCTCACCCACACATTTATGTATAGTATTTCATATTTTCTCCGCACTTTGATTATGACTAAATCATTGTTGGGTCGTCCTTGATTTGAATATCATTGTATCAACAATATCTTATCGAATAATTAATGTCGAGAAAGATATTTTTCGAGTCAAACATGATTAAGAGATTATTTTGAAATCAAGATTAATTATTAATTTTTTTCTTGTAAACTTGAAAACTTCCCATTAATCTAGACTATAATTACTTTTATTAATGTTAGTCAAAAGAATTTTCTAACTTACTTTAATAAAAAAAGTTGGCTAAAAGATAATTCCGATCAACAAAATTAAAAAAAAATTAAAATAATAATGAACATCAAATATAAATAACTTTAATAAATATTTTAAGAACTTAGGTTAAAAAAATTCTCAATTAATATCATTTACAAAAATCACTAGATACTTTTAAATTTTTAAATATTATTAACACTAAATTAAATTTTATATTTAATAATAATTAAAACATTCTATCTAAACAAAAAAATTTAAAAATTTAATAAATTTGAATTTACCTTTTCAAACAAAATATTTAAAAAATAAAATAATTTAAATTAAGAACCATTCAAATTTAATATGTTTTATTTCTTTTTAAATTATAAAATTCTCAATTCAAAGACACAATAAGAGTTACAATTTATAATTTATAGTAGAGGTTTCACTACTAAGAATGCATTTAAGGTGGTTAAGTTCAAAACCCAAGCTACATGAATGTCCACAAAACCAACATATGAAAGTCATCTACACAACACCCATTTGATAAAGTTTCAAACAACATTAATATTTACCTCCTAATAAACAATTGTTACAAGAACAAAACTCTATAGGTACTTGTGGTGCTGTTATTCAGTTGGAGTTTTATTTTGATAATTCATATTGATATTTTTTTATCATGCAATGAAGTTAAGTTTTGATGTGATAACACAATTTTCTTTATGGTGCATCTGAGCAGATAATTGAAACTCATGAAAACAATTATCTCCATCCAACTAAAGACTCCAATTTTGGAGACACCAAATCTAAATCACCACAAACTGAACTAAAATTCATGAAACACATGAAGCTGAGATTTTATACAGATATTGATGACAGAACAGAATCAAAATAACTGAAATGCAGATCAGTAAAACCAGAAGGACCCTTTTTTTTTACTCCTTCATTTTTGTTTGTATTGAAAAGAAAAAGAGAATGAAAAGAAGAAACAGAACCTGAGTATGGTTGGTGGAGGAGGACTTAAGAGATTCAGGAAATGAACAAGAAAGCTTTCGTATGAATTTCTCTTTCAAAGTATACATTTTCAGTAGAGACTGAAATGAAAGGAAATCAAAGCAACTGCAATGATCTGTGATGTGATGAGTTTCGGTTGATCCATCAATGTTTTGCCTCATTGCATGAAAATTGAAAAAGGTGGCACATAAAACATAAGAGGCAAAACAAAGTGGATAAACACCAAATGATAACATTCATAGTTTTATAGACACTCATATTGGTGCATGATAAGTGAAATAAAAGGTAATTGCTGATTAGATTACCATCATGATCTGATTATAAGTTACCATCATAATCTTCTATGACAGATGTAAAGAAGTTTGGCATCATCATTATCATTGCAGAAAAAGTTAAGATTTATCATATTTTACGACTTTTTAGTACTTATCTATTGTCCTTCTCAAGTTAACAAATTTATCACAAAATAAAGATATTTTATGTATTAATGAAAATATTAATTGTTAAGTATTACTCTTAAGGAATTATTTAAAAAAAAGATGGATTTTATTTTTAAAAGACTAATTTGAGGCTCTATAACTCTGACAAGATTCAGGGAGTACCATTTGGATGAGATGAATATTTATGACTTTCGTACTTATCTATTTTCATTGTCAACTTAATAATTTTATCATACACGTGTAAAATGATCTATAGTTTTAACACATTTTTTAAGTGATAAAAATATTTATATTCAATAATATTTTATTATACTTAGTGACAACTAATTCTGTGATGGTGTTTGTTTATCTTCTTTGGTAAAAATTTTTATTAATAAAATCTAAGGACTAAAAATCATAAAAAGATATTAATGGTTAAGAAAAATTTATTTAATCCATTTTTATCAGTTCTACTTATTTAAAATATTTTCAATGAGAGTTGATTATTAAAATTATTTATAATTAGTTATAATAATTTATTATTATTGATTATTAAAATTATTTATAATTAGTTATAATAATTTATTATTAAAATTAATGATATGAAAGATGTTTAAAATTTTGTGTAAGTTGTTTATAATTATTTAATAGTTATTTATTTAAACAATTTTTACAACTCTTAATAAGAATTGTTTAGTTATATGATCATATTTTATAATTTTTAAAATAATTTTATTAAAAAAAAATTATTAGAGATGTTTTCAAATTTTAAAAATAATAAGAATCTTATATGAAGATTAATATTTCATAAGTCATATTTAAATTGTTTTTCTTTTTTTTACAAATTTAAATTACTAACTAAAGATGTTTCTAGTAAAAAAAATCATCAAATTTCATAGACGAACCAAAACGTGACCGTTAAGTTTTAGTTAATGTATTAAAAACAAAAATCATCAAAAAAATGTACTAAAAACAAAATTTTGGTTCTTATAATATTTTAAAAATTATTAATTATTATGATGAATCTCAAATTTAATAGATGATTTTCATTCATATAATTATTTTAAATATTATTAGTATTATGTTAATTCTGGAACTTGTTTGAAAATTAAATTTTTTTTAATAATTTCAAAAATTATTCATTATTATGTTCAGTTATTTTTTATCTTTTATTTATGTAATAATTTTAGAAAATTATTAATTACAATGTTAAATTAGATTTATTTTATAATTAAAATTTTCATTTATATAATAACGTTAGAAATTATTGGTTATCAAGATAATATTAAACTTATTTAATAATTAATATTTTCATTCACGTAATAATTTAATTATTAATCATCATGTTAAGTGTTAAATTTATTTAATAATTAAATTTTTTTATGTAAAAAATACTTATTAAAACAGTAACATAAAACATTTAAAAAAATTAACCAATTCAAAAACCACTTCTTACAAATAGAATACATAATTTTGATTTTCTAGTATAAATGAAAATATATAAAAGCAAAATCAATCCTTTTAGAGTTTATATAAACATTTTCAATATGAAATCCTTTTATAAAAAACTATATAACACTAAGTTTTTCATTGTAAATAGAAATACCTAGGAAATAAGGTCTTTTGCCGAATTAAAATAAATAATTTTGTAAATATTTTTTAATTTTAATAAATAAGCAACTAAAATTAATTTGTAATTTTGTTTGATTTTAGAAAAAAATAAATATTTTAAAAATTACATTATTTTTTTATATTTAATTAAAGATAATCATTCTATTTTTCATATATTTCTTAATAAAATATGATGGTAATTCCTTTCCTTTTTTAAAGCATTTTCTTTATTTTGTCTATAATTAATGTGTGTCAAAACACTTGATCTACTCCTAACATGATTGTCTGAACTTATAATATTATTTAACACTTTTGAGAACTCGTCAATTATTTTGTATAATTCGTCTAATGGGAATTTATCTACTTTTACTTCTCATACTTTAAACATGGTTTGTATTTTTATCAAAAGACTTGTTCTGTGATCATAATCAAATATAATTTTTGATATTTTTTGTCTAATAATTATTACATATTACGTAAATTACATTAAACAAATCAAAATCATTTTATTTGTTGTGATTAAAATTTAGGTTTCAAATAACAAAATTTAAGAGATTAAACTTGTAAGAGCTTGACCTTTACAAATATATGAACGTTTACAATACTAATGTTTATGGTAGCTAGAACATAACATTTTGAGTGTAGAGGATCAATATATGAATGAACTTGCCTTAATATGAACTAATTGAAACTTATTTAATGGGTCTAACCTATAACTGCTGAAAAATAATATAGTATCACAGTAATAGTGTGGTAATTAAAAGAATTTAATGAAGTCATCTATTTGCCCCCGAAAATTATGTTTAATAAATAGGTGTCTTCATCAAGTCAACAATCTTAATTATTCCACAAAATAGTCAGTTTCCTCAATCAATACATGTCATAAATAAATACTATCAACCTCATGTATATTGTGAACTTGGTATTGCAGAAAAAAATAAAAGAATAAATTGCATGGTATTGTTGTTATCTTTTATTTTATTTTGTTATCTCTAACTCATCCCCTACATGAATACCAATAACTCAATGAAGCAATATTAGCAATTAATTATCAACCAACAGAAGTGACATTGAGAACAAGAAGAAATAAATTTCACTCTCACTATAAAGTAAATGTTTTAGTTCACCCCATTCATTTTCATTCTATAAAAAGGCACAAGGCCAACCCCTTAACACATATCACTTTGATCATTTTGAAGCTTGTTACATCTCCCCTTGAAATCATTCATCTCATTCTTTTTTCCTTCACAACTTCCATTACCTTATTCTTTCCTAGCTTTTAAGGTATATATACTCTTTTTTGAATTCAATTTTTATGTGTATTTTGTTATCTAACCATTCAAGTCAAAAGAAGTAACATACTTGAACAAATATGCAGAATCATGAGTGACAGAAATGGAAGTGTTGCAGAACTTGGTTTGAATTTGAATCTATCCCCACCAAGAGTTGTTGACCATATGCCTCAATCCCCAACTCAATTGGCAGCAGTGTTAGAAACATCACCACCAAGCTCATGTGTGTCTACTGAGCTCAACCAAGATGACAATAGCAACAACAATCTTGGACACCCCAGCAGCAGCTCTAAAACTATTTCCTTGGTGCTAGTAGGTTGCCCTAATTGTCTCATGTATGTGATGATCAATGAGGCTAACCATCAATGCCCCAAATGCAAGAACACCACTTTGATCCATTTTCCTGATGACAAAAACCCTGTCATAAGGAAAGGATAGAATGTTAGACATATCTGGTGTCATTCTTGCATTCTATGTTGCAATTAAGATATATTAGAATTTGAACTAAAAATATCCTTTTTCATGAACTTTATATCTTTTTCTTTAAATCCTTTTTGTGAGAAGTGTCATTTGCTCACTTTTTAACTTTTGTCTCATCTTAGAAAATCACAAGAGTTTAGAGTAAATGGCTCTACTTGTCAAAGAGGTTATGTTTAATAAATGGTTCTCATTAGGTTGACCATCTTAAATATTTAGAGAGTCAGTTTCTTCCATGATTAATGAATAATGTATATAAAATAAAAGAATGAATGCAAGATATTTTATTACTATCTTTAAATTTTTTGTATGATTAGTCAGACCATTTTATTTTTGTCATATGAAGTGAAGTTATTTTAAATTATAAATAGTTATTATTTAATTAATTTTTATCATTTTGTTTGTCTTTAATTCAATCTCTAGATAATACTAACAACTCGATTTTTTTATCAGCATACTAACAACTCGTAAAACAACAATGACAATTAAACATCATCAATAGACGAAACAATCTAATAAAAAAATGGAATCTTATCCAAAAATATGTTAATATTATATTTTATTATAAATTTTAAAATACCCAACATTTTAAGTCTTTTGCATAAAAGATCAATATTTGAATTAACTTAATCTAATATGTGATAGGATACAACACAGTATCATAGTCATGGTAAATATTAGACAATCTTAAACTTGTTGGGGGTGATTATAGTTAATAAACAATTGCGTTTCTATGTTAAAATCTTAAATATCATATATGAATACAAAACTAGTTAGTAATTGTGAGGAAATAAAAAAATAAAAAATGGCCCATTTTTATTTTAATACAATATAGTATATCGCCATTTTTTTTGTTATTTGACAAATAAATAGGCCATTTTTATTTTAACATTTAATTTTGACCTATAACGAAGGTGGAATTATTTTATATTTTAGGTAATTAGAATTTGATTTGCTTTTATCTTATTTTCTTATCTGTAGTTAAACCTCATATTCTCATGAATAATTGAACCCCTACTTAATATTAACACGTGTTAAAACAATATTAGCAACTAACTATTAATACAAAAAAGTGAAAAATAAAAAAAAGGAGAAATAAATTTAAATTTTTATCTTGTTATATCATCTTAAAGTCTCACCTTTTCAAATCTTAAAATCTCACCTTTTCACAATAAGTAAAAGTTGCTAATTGAAGTTCTGTTCTAGTAAATGCTCTATTATAAGAGATATTGCTTAAATTTGTAAAAAAAAAACATTCAATGTAGAACTTATGAAAAATCAATTTATTATATATTTAGTTCCCTTCAACTATTTATCTATATAAAAAAATTCAATTTTATTAAATTGAAGAGAAATATCCAAATACATGTGTTATTTTGTTTTATAATCCATAATTGTAATAATAAAAGAAAATCTTTCCAAAATAAAAATGATTGTGATTACAAATATCTATGATCCATATTCACTCTATTATTCATTGAAAACTGCAGCACTACAAAGTTGAAACAAGTCTTTGTTAAATACCTAAGCCAAAAGAAAAAGAAAAATCTACTTTTAAATTCTTTTAGAGAGTCAAATGGAGCTTATACCAATGTTATAATAACGGTATTAAAATTATTCTCCCAAAATTGTTAATGTTATTTATTTTAAAGTTGAGTTGAATTCCTTTCAATAACATTATTTTTAAATTATTAAATATGAGTAAAATGTTTGATTAAATTAATTTTGATCATGAATTGTATATTAGAATATATGTTATATTGAAAGAAATTGATTTGTAAAATTGTAAATGGACAAGAAGTGGAAAATCTAAACATAATGGTGGAAGATAATCTAAAATTTGTTTAAATAAATTTTTTAATAATATTTATCCAAGTTAAATTTTGCATAAGTTCTCTATCTATTTTTTTTTATAGTTATTCATAAATTAAAAAAATGTTTTTTTACTTCACTGTAGCTTTTAAATTAATGTGCGCTTTTATAATTGAAAAACTTGTCCAAGTTAAAATGGTAATTTAAGCATGTTGAAAATGAAGGACAATAATCAATTGAGTGAAGCATTTAATACACATAAATGCAAATACTAATTGAATCGGTGGAGAAATAATTTGTTATAAATGCTCACACATTTCCTATTAAATTGCTCTTACTTTATTCATGGTCCTCTCTTTGGATTGTAGTGATTGGTCAACTACAATCCCACAAATCCCTCATGCCTTAGTTATCATAAAACTTTCATGCTCAATTGATTTTGTTTTCACACTTCAATAATATATTTAATAGAAAATTGTAGAGAGAAATTTTTTATAAATACTTTGAAATGTTCTATGATAAAATATGTTGTGTAAATATTTTTAAATTAAATTATTTAAAATTATAAACTTTTAAATTTTATTTAAAATTTAAGAATTTTAAAATTTTCATATTCTTAAATATATATATATTTTTTATATTTTTATGTAAAGTTAAGTTAATTTTAATTGAAATGAATTCATTTTAAGTAAATTCGAAACATTAATTATGTTTTTTTTAATAATATTAAAAGAATCTTTTAATTCATATAGATAAAAAGATTGATAAAAAAAACTTCAATAAAACAATGTTTTATGACTATCAATCTTTCTAATTATAATCTATAAGTTAAAAAAATAATATTATCCACTAAAAGAATCTTCAAAAATTTTAAAAAAAATAACATTAATCAACATAACTAAAAAATATAATTAATATTAATATTTTTAAATTATTAAAAATTATTTAATATTTAAATATTTTGTATATTTAATAATAATTAAAATATTTTATCCAAATAAAAAATTATAATATAATAAATTTAAATTTTCTGATCAAACAAATATTTTAAAATAAAATTAATTCAAATTTGATTGAATTTGAACATCAATAAACTCCTTTAACAGCAATTTCACAAAAACCAAGAAGGAATAAGGCTCACCCAAAACTACATACAAAAAATACTCTAATTTTGATATCTAAATAAAAATTATATTTCTTGTTCTCTCTAGACATCAATACCAGATAAAGCCAAGAGATTGTGTTAAAAAAAGAATATGAATGCATTAATGAAGTTATCAATAGGAGAAAATTGAGTATAATTAATCCAAAACATAGGTATGAGAATTGGAAGAGAAATCTTCTCTTCATGACAAATCCAACCATTTAAGCTCACTAAATCTTTCCCTTAATTTTCATGCATGTCTATATCTTTTCAACATATATAAACAAGATAAATATGTGACAGTGACGTATTTATTAGGGATAAAAAATTAAATTTCTAATATTATTATCTTTTCCTTCAGTACACCAAAGATTTTTTTTCAACAATTATTTCTCAACAAAACATACAATTTTTTTATCGTGTCATTGATGAAACTTTGTTTAATTTACTTAGAGAGTTTTGATTAGATTCAATTTCTCTTCAATCAATTTCAATCCTAAGTTGAATGCCTTATGTCTCACTTTTTAAATTACTGTTGTTTCGTTAACCTAAATTGATTTCAGTAACTATACAAACACACCATTAAACATGTCACCTGCTGAAATTTTTTCCATCATTTTTTAGTTCTTTTACCATCTTTTACACTGTCTTGATGAAAAATAATCACATTCTGTGAACATTAAAAAAAATAAACCATACATGGATATAAGTATTTGTTTCAAGCAGATTAATTCTTGTATCGACTTGGAAGTTTTTATTGAAAAAACTAACATATACATAATCTAGTTGAATAACACATTTAAATTAGAATAAATTAATAAAAGTAGATTGTGTTATAATATTGGCGTGCTTGAATCATCCAATCATTTTTCTCTAATACATCCATAAACCAAACATAGGAAATGATACAAATGTATCATCAATCACCTAAAAGTGAGTTTTAGACTCTAGCAGCTCAAAAAATTCAAGTTCAAAGATCAACAAACAAGAAAGTGTTGAACAAATAAACTCTTTCAAAAACTCAATGTCTCTCCACATTTGCTATCTGTACATACTGTAGAATGAAGAGAAAAAGACTTCCCTACTCCCAGCGCTCCCCTGTGCAACCCTAAAAAATGAGAGAAAAGAAAAAAAAAATTCTTAAAACTCACATCCATGTAATTGAAAAAATTTGTACAAGTGTATCAATATGCAATATCAGTATTACAAAGACTAACTTTTTCATATGATGGAAAATTCAAATTGAATCAACAGACAATTATGACTGATCAAATGATTAAAGATGAATATTATCTGACAAATATCATCAGATATGTTCCAATATAAAGTTGGGAGATTTCAGAAAAAATCAATTTCAGTCAAATAGACTTTCCTTATCGCGAATGACAATAAATGCAGTTAACATTTGACTATGACCAATAAAGAATTACATATTAAAGATTAAATTTTGTAATTATTGAACTATTTATTAAAATTGTGTTTCATTATGAAACTAACTTTAAACCTATTTTTTCTTATATTTTATAAAAAACTTCGATGACAAATAAAATCGTTCTTAAGATGAGAAACTACTAAAAAGGAAAATAAAGATATAGAAAAAAAATTTAACACATCATCGAAAATTGTTTACACCAATTTACAAAACATAAAGACGAAATAAGTTTAAAATTTATTGAAAAACAAAACACAATTTTGACAAATGGTTCAGGAATTAAAATACACATTAACTTTCATTTTGATATTAGAAAAAAAAATAACTTTTATATTCAACCATAACTTTATATAGTCTTTTATTTTGGATTTTAAAGCTTTATTCTAAGGTTATATGATTGACCAATGGTTTATACTTTATCATAATTCACTCACAGAAACAGAAATGACGTGGCATACCCAACTTTCCAGTATCATAACAACATGATGTAGTGACAAATTTCATTAATCTTTAAGACTTCTAGTCAGTATAACAAAATTTAATAACAAATTATAGACAACAGAAATCTAACATTTATAATTGAAAAGTGTTACATCAATACCCTTGAGAAGCACATCAGCCAAATGTGTTCATATCTCAAGTCTACTATGATACCATAGTCAAGATCAATTATCACATCCAACATACTTGTCTGCTTTTGAATTCAATTATCACATCCAACATACTTGTCTGCTTTTGAATTCGGTATCTTCTTTTGTCTTTAAAAAGTATTCCAATGGTTAAGAGAAACAAGTATATATAAATTATCTTTGACCTTCACTTTTAAGTAATATTAGGAGATGCCCTATTTCATTTTTATAGGGACAGAACTTCAAAGTGGCTGGACTTAGCTTGGATTCAGTCCCAAATAGCCCAACAACAAAGGGTCAGGTTAATTAATTTATTGTATTCTACATCCTTCGCAAACTTCATGCACAGTGACCATCTACTCCCAACACAATAGACCTCTTCCCAGCAAGTGCACAACGACAGTGATCCTCTTTTCAGTCTCTAATTCTAGATCTTTTCAATCTCTGCTGACGGTAACCATTATTTTCTAAAAGCTTATTCGGTATATTCATCAATGACACATTATACACTTTTATGTTTTTTTTACATTTTTTTTATTTTGTCTGCGCCCAAATTCAATGTCTAAGCACACTTATATCAATTCCACTAACGAAACATCATCTTTTTTGAATCAATAATATATTCAATATTATTTGTTTACTATCTATATTAAATTGTCTCTTGTTATCACAAACATCAGAGTTCCAGCTTTTCAACAAAGTGTCAATCTCATTTCACGATCAACTTTCTTTTTATGTATGTTCTATCCACAATGAAATAGTGAGAGAGGTCTATCCTTTTTTTTACAACCTTAGTTATGTTTTTTCTCTATTTTTTTTGTTTGTGTTATGTTCAGAGTTGAGAGATCTTATTTCAATTTATGCATAACAATGATTATCCTGTTATACACTATGTCACTTTAGTGGAACATTGGATGCGTAAGAAAATTTGTAATTGTGGAGAATAATCAGCAGCTATCACGCATTGATAACAATTGGGGAAAATAAAGTGAAGAGTGTGACATAAACAAAATACAAGACATAATGCATTAATGTAAGCAAAGCAATACAATGAGTTATAGTATGGTCTGCACATTACCTTTTTAGGAGTGAGTAATCACATCCAAATTCCATTGCGAGCCTTCTAGAAAAGGCAACATAAAACATGTAGCTCCCACAAGAATAAATCTAAAGGGCATCATCTTAGCAGTATGAAAATTTAAGAACAATTAAGAGTTCTGCAGACCAAACTCTCCCCATCCGCTGCTGCTTCTTATATACTTATCTATAATGCCGAATTCCTGATTCTGAGCAACACGTCTGGCATAGTTCTCAGTTGAAATTGGGCCTTTCTTCAACTTACGGTAATAAACAAGATGCCAAGGCCATAACCGAGCACAACCAAAGAAAGCATCAACTGTTAAATTGTTTTCATCGTCTTTTGGGAGTTCCAAGCCATAATTATTAAGAACCATGTGCATCTCCTCCATACATACAATGGTTGAAATGTCAGGATGGAGATTGCCTTTAGTTTCAGGAGCAGGATCCAATACATGTGTTCCAGTATGAATAAGATCCTCTGTCTCTTTTACTATAAATGGAGATAAATTCTCGACAGGTGGTTCATTTAGATCTGTAACTCTGTCAGAAGATTTTAAGAAGATATGATTTTCATGATTATCCTCCTGTACAAATTGGCTCTTTTCCACGGTATCCACAACTGTGTCATACACTGCCGCAGCTTTTCCATTTACAGCAACACCTGTGTCCTTGGATTGAGAATTCTCCAATTCCATGCTACCAATTTCCTTTCCCTGAGCAAGTAAGTGATCCACGGTTTCAACAGCAGTACCATTAATGGATAAGCTTTTTGAATTTAACTGTACTTTGTTTGGAGAGGATGAAGGCTGATTGAGTGATACGGATAAAGACCTTAATTTTGATGATGAAGAATGTGATCTAGAAGACACTGGTCTTGATCTAGAGCGGGAACTAGACTTTTGCAATGACTTGGAAGATTGAGAATTTGAAAGAGAGCGAGATACAGAGTAATCAGATAGCAAAGAGGATGAGACTGACCTCTTGCGTATCTTTGCATTAGACCTTTTAGGCAATTCTATTTCATTTCTGCTTCGCTTTTTTCCTCCGTATTCCTTTCTTTGATGCCTATACGTTTCCCTGGTTACAGATAACCTCCTCCCACCTCTCTGGTGCCTCACCCCACTCGACTGCAGCTTCATCCGGAAAGCATATCCAAATTTATTCTCTTCTTCATGGCTCTTGTCTATTCTACTATTTTGCCGAACACCCAACCTATTGTATCTCCACTGTGAAGAATGTTCTTTTGGACAATTTCGCATTTTATGACCTGGATCACCACATTTAAAACAAGTCTGATGGAATTTTGAGCCATTTAGGCGATTTGAGGCACCCTCACCAATGTATGCTCTGCTCACATTCTCTTGGGAATTGGCTGCAGGAGAACCACCAGAGTAACCAACATGATAATCTTCATTCTCATGCTTCCTATCATGGCCCTGATAAGGTTCATAACGATCAAACTCTATCGCATTTCCATTGTCAACCGGGTCGTGAACTGGCTCACCCCATCTATCATTTTCCTCCGTTTCAGGAATAATTCCACCCCCTTCATCAGGAAAGTCTTCACCGTAATCCTTTTCCTCCCCAACATAATCTTTAAAATCATCATGACGGTGTCCCCTATCCTCATCGGGCGTATCCACAGAAATTTCCCTTCCCATCTTCTGATTCGACCATCCCCTGAAACCCGCTTTCCTTCTAAACTCATTCGCATTTCTTCTGCCACCCCTAGAAATTCTAGAAAAATGTGTAACAGGCTGTTTGTTGGACCACGTTAGTGTCAACTCTTCCCCACATATATTTCTTCCTTTCAGTGCTCTCAGAGCCTTTTCCGCATCAGGAGGGAAATCAAATACTACAAAGCCATAGCCATCTCTTTTCAACTGAACATTGCATTGACCAAATCGACGGAAGACACGTTCGAGTTCATCTCTTCGAGAATGCTCTGACAGATTACCAATATAAAGTGACATCTGCAGCAACGTAAGAAATTAAAACACCACATTAACAGAGTAAATAGCATGATCTTTAAGTGGAACAGAAATTTCATCAAACACGTACAAGGCATAACTAAAGAGTATAAACAAACCCTAACTAAAGGACACAAAGATGATTAAAGGGTTCAGAACCAGGATGAACAGCCTTAAGAGTGAGGAAGGTCAGTGACGAAGGGAACCTTCTAGAAGCAGCAGAGTACAGTTGGGTCTATGCTTCGTTCCTCTTTGAAACTCTCCAAACCCAACCCAAGTGTGTGGGATCTAAAGGGTGTGGTGAATGATGGTGATTTAGAATAGTGAGAATGTTATTATAAACCTAGAAACTCAGAACAAGGCATTTGCTGCTTCAAAGGTGTGAAACAAGTTTTAAGAAAATAATTTATAGTTTTTTTTTATTTAAGATGTTTTGAAATAAAATATATTGATTACATAAGTTGTGTGGTGTCTGTCTGAAGTTTTTTATTTTAAATTAAAATCACAAATAGTAAAAATTGATTACTAACCCTAAAAGGTTTTAACTAGTTGAAAATACACATATACATTGTTCTTTGTGTTTTTTTATTTTATTCCCTCTCATTTGAATATTTATTAGTTTTCTATTTTAGAATAAAAATGATAAAAAGATTTTTTAAACTTGTAACATAATTATTTTATATTGTTAATAATTAAATTTTGATTAACTTTTATATATAGTCTTTAAATCAACCCTATTTAAATAGTAGCAAATAAATAAAACAAGAGAATTAATTGTCGCATTATAGTATAATGGCATGTGTCTTAACTTGTAATTAAAAGAATTTAATGAGAGTACATTAGTGGATAATTAAGAAAAAATAATGTAGTTCTTTTTATCTATTAATACAAGTCATAAATAAGTAGTGTCAATAGGTTCTTATAAAAAAAATGGTATTGTTATTATTACTATTATTATTATATATTTTTTTAATTTATCTCTATTTAAATATTTTAACTCGATAAACTATAGTTAGCAATTAAAAAATAAATAAAAAAAATAAATTTTATTTTCGTCAATATTTCAATTTATTGATTTTGAAATTTGTTAAATCTTTCTTCTTTAAATCATTTATCTCATTATTTTTCTTTTACAATTTTAATTTTTTTACTCAAATTTATTTTTTCAAGACTTTTAAGATATGTAGATACTCACTTTATTTTCTTAATGAACTTGTATACATATTTTTTATCCAATAGTTCAATTATGTTTACATGTTGTTTAATCTAATTATACTTTAACAAATACATACATGTTCTTTAATTTAATTATTGTAATCAATACATGTAATATACTTTAACAACAACAGCAATTATTACAATTATTTAATTTTTTTTAAAAGATTAAATTGATTTATATAAATATTTTATTATAAAATTTTATTTAAATTATATATTAAATTTAATTTTTTATTTAAATTACATATTAAACTTAATTTTTTATTTAAATTTATATTTTAAGTAATAACTTTTAAATAATCTTATTTTAAAATAAAAATATCTATAGATATTCAATCAAAATAATAATTATTTTTTACACAAATATCCTACAGAACATTGTGACTCTAACATTTTATTATGTTATTATCTTTATAACTTTAAAATGTCCCTTTAATCAATAATCTATTACAAATACTTTTAATATCATTTTTAATATATAATAATAATAATAGATATATTAAATAACTTTTAAGATTTTTTTTAATTTTAGGAAGAATAAAAAATATATAACTTGTTCATGGGGTTAAAAGAAACTTGTTTTATACTATTTAATTTTTAAAATAGGAATAAAAATTTTACTATTACAAAACACTAAAAATAAGTAAATAATAAGTAAAATAATTTTAAAACTATATTCCAGAAAGTAAAGAGAAAGAGGCAATTAAAAAAATCTAAAATAATGAAAATGTTATAAAATATGTGTCAGACAGGATTTGTATGGGAATATGGATAAAAACTCTTTGAAACAGTCTTTCTAAAACATCTTATTTTATTATTCTTTTTCTATTTTCTTTAGCTTTCATAAAAAAAATTATTGGATTCAATTTCTAATGTTAGAAAAAAAAAACAACTTAAATTAGAAGTGATGTTTAATTGGTTTACACAAAAATAAGAATATAGGAATCCATACAAAATTATAAAATATTTTTTCAAAAAATACACTGTTCCTTTTGTCTTTTTTATTTTATTCTCTTTCATTTGAATATATTATTAGTTTTTTTTTTAAATAAAACTATCTATAATAAAATTATAATTTTTTGTATTTTTATTTAATAATAATTCATTTTTTTTTTAAAAATGCACATACATGCACATTTATTTTTGGTAGTGTAATAATATTTCATTTAATATTTAATATCTTGATAATTTTTAAATATTTAAAATTAGAAGTGTTGTGATAAGAAAAGATACTAAAAGTACAATATTTAATACATAAAAATAAAAAATATTTTATATAGCCTTTTTGTTTTTAAAATTATAAAAAGTAAAATAAAAAGTTTTTTTTAATGTTTCTTATTTTTAAATTAATTATTTATCACCTTAAATAAAATGCATGACAATACTTTCTATACAGTAATGTTTTTGTAATAGAAAATCGGGAAATGGGTAACCAGTGGGCCGAAACAGGACGGGCCCTTTTGATCCATAGATAAGCATGGAGGGACCAATAAGCATAATTCATTGCGAAAATCTTTCATCATTATTTCTTTCTACAAAATCCCTCTTTTCTTTCTTTATTCCCATTTCCCACCCTTTCATCATCATTCATAGCCTCCACCAGGCACTCACACCCAGATTCTCGTTCCTCTCCGCCTCCCTCTTCCCTAGCCAAATTTCGATTCTTTTGATCAGATCCGCAACCCCCATATCGCCAAAACCCTCTGTCACCCATCCATGACGCTTGGCTCAGGAGGATCCAGTGTCGTGGGTCAGTTCCTCTCTGTTCTTTCTCTATGCTTATCAACTACATCTTTTTTCTTTTTCATCTTTTTTCTCTCAAAATTCTCTTATGGTGCTTCGGATGTTGTTCTTTCTCCATCTTGCCGTTGACCTAAAATGATCTCTGTTTGATTTTTATTCGTTCAATTCTTATTTATTTATTTAGTTGTTTTGGGGCTTTTCTGTTTGAAAGATGTCGGATGAATTTTGGATCCTTACCTAGGATTTTTTTTAGTCCAATGTTCTGTGTATTTTTTTTGTAAAAGATAATTTTGGGTGTTTTTTAACTTTTTGTGATCATGTTAAATTAAATGTTTTCTAATGTTTTTTCTTTTATTTTTTGTTGTCAATTATGGATATAAGTGTTTTTTTAGTTTTTGTGCATTTGTATGTATTTATTGGAAATGTTTAATTTTGTTGCTGTGTTGTTTGCTGGCTCTTGGAAGTCTCTCTTCTTTGGTGCGTGTTTTTTCATTGAAGTTAAGGAATCTTGGTAAAAGATGAGCTTCAATGCTTTTTAATGCATGCCTTTTGAATCTTAAGCAGTGGGATTGACAGTGATTACTTGAGTTGATTATCAACTTTTTCTGTGAATAGCATGCATATACTTAATACTTTTATTTCAACCTTATCGTCTCTGATTGTTTTTGTTGGCTGGTTGTGCGATAATTTGTTGTTGGATCATTATTGATGATGTCGGATAATTAGTTAAATCCTTAGGACTCCCACATTGAGTAGGATGGTCTTAAGGTTCTTCCACCATCTAATGGACTAGATTTTTGGATTGGAGATTTCACCTGTGTTTAATTTCTCACAATTGATACTTCCCTTCCATTGAGAGTTGTGCTATGGGAAGAGCAACTTGTAGACTGGACTAAGGTACACTGATCGATGAGTTTGAACAGGGATCACCACTAGATTCTTAAAGGGAGTCTCAAATTGAGTTGGATGAAAGCCTTAAGCCTTTCCCAACTATTGGACTAGTCTTTTGGGGAAACCTCCTCTTTTGCATAAGTCCTAACAAATGGCTTGTAAATGTAGACAGTTCTATTTGGTGCAATAGTCAAATATTTCAATGAAAAAAGTTATTAAGGGGTGGTGCCTTGGTAGCCATGACAGATTTTTTTTCAATCACCATAAACAATTTGTGAAGGGACTCCTGTAATGCGGGTGCCATTAGCAGTAAGTGTGGCACTGTTGATGGCAAATGCTTTTTTTATATGACGGAACTTTGGTCTTCTGACACATTCTTCTATCTGTTTTTGTAATATTATTAATGAATAAAAATTGTTTGTGTTTTGTTAAATATTTGTACATTTAACTGCAGTTCCAAGGAACTTCAGATTGCTGGAGGAACTTGAACGAGGAGAAAAAGGGATTGGAGATGGCACAGTTAGCTATGGAATGGATGATGGTGATGACATTTACATGCGTTCTTGGACTGGCACCATTATTGGCCCCCATAATGTAAATATTTCTTGTCACTTTTGTAGATTAATCTCCATGCATGCTGTCTAATTATAGTCATCAATAGCATCTAGCAATACAAATAGGATGTTCCAAAAATGTTAAAGAAAATTGTTATTCTAAAGATTATAAGCTAACCTAAATAATTTATGCTAACAATTAAAACATTCATAGTTAATAAGTCATAGTCTATGTGTCTCAGGAGTTGAGTAGCATTAAGTATGAAAAAAAAAAGAACAACACAAGCATTAAGTATGAAAAAAAAAAAGAACAACACGGTAAGTAGTGTCTGTGAATTTTGTAGTGTCATTAATATGTAATAGGTCTATTGTGTTGCTATGGCACATGCTTGACAATTGTGTGTAATATTTTATTTGACAAAAAAAATTCGTATGCAGGGTTAATTTATTTAATAAGAATGAGAACCTGTGCCTGCATATATTGTAACATTTCATGGAACTTATTTCTGTGCATGTAGATGTATACCTGCACTTTTCTTGTCCAAATTCATGCACAATGTATATCATTCTATGCCTGTATTGACTTAAGCATCATATTGAAATCAATGAAATTATAATGGAAAGTTTTGTTACTATTCTGTAGTTTGTGTTATGGTAATAATAGGTGCATTTGTGTTATTATACTAACAATTTTTTGTTGGATTGTTGACTTTTTATGATGAGTTTATCTTTTCATTCTGTTTATAGTTAAAAAGCTGCTTGTATGTCCTATAATTGTGTTCTTCTCATTTATCTTTTCTCTGTCAGACTGTACATGAAGGAAGAATTTATCAACTAAAGCTGTTTTGTGATAAAGACTACCCAGAAAAGCCCCCAAGTGTTCGATTTCATTCACGGGTCAACATGACTTGTGTTAATCATGAAAATGGAGTGGTATCATTTATAATTTTTCATATGTATTCATTTTATAAATATTTTGTGCAGTTGTTGTTATAATTAAACTGTGCTAATAAATATGCTTTCTACTTCAATTTTTCAATTTACAATAACTTGAGATCTTTTTTATTAGAGATCTAATCAAGTTGATATGGGTTTAATGGAATATATTTCATTTGTCCTTTATACGAAAGCATGGATTGACTAGGTTCCATCTTGTGACACTTCTCATATTTATTAGTCAGTTTATTTTGCAAAATATAATAACTATATCTGTGTCAATATTTATAGACTGATACATGAAACAGGTTGAACCAAAGAAGTTTGGTCTTCTTGCAAATTGGCAAAGAGAGTACACCATGGAGGATATACTGACCCAGCTGAAGAAGGAAATGGCAGCTCCTCATAACCGGAAGCTTGTGCAGCCCCCAGAAGGTACCTACTTTTAGCATTGAAGACGGTACAGATGTCAGCTTGTATTGCATATGCTGTATGCAATATATAGTGTGTAATGCTTTGTGGATCCTTCCTTCTGAATTCAAGAACATATAGGGGAATGCCCCAAAAGATATTTCCATCTTCATGGCTTCAAAGTTGTTTTGTTGTCTTTGTCAAATGTGCTGAAGGGGGACTGTTTGATTAAAATATTGTGTGTCAAATATTTCGAAAGCAACTCTTTAAGTAGTATTTTCCCATTAATCACAAAGGTGCTTTCAATTTTAGCTAAGTAGTATTTTTCCATTAATCACAGAGGTGCTTTCAATTTTAGCCTTGTTTCATATCGTTCTACTTTCTCTCTGCCTTTGCAAGTAAGATGGAACCGAATACATAATTTTCACAAAAGTCAGTCTTACATGAAACAAGAGTAACAAAGTTACTAGGACACTGTTAATCTGTATTTTTTTATCAATCTAGTTTAATTTCAATATTATGTAGATGGATGATTTTTTAAAAACATTACTAAATTGGATAAATCGAGTTAGAAAATATGATTTTTTGAAATTGTGATTGTACTTAATTTTCAATGTTGAAAGTACTATTTCAATTTTTTTTAAATCATATATGAAAGTAAATTTTTTAAATTGTGCTTCTAATTTTTTCTAATTTTGTTTTGAAATGGTTTTTAAATTGGTTTTTAGTATTTTTTTTTATTTTCTGTTATGGATTCTGTGCATGTAAGATAATTTTTACATAAGTATTTTTTTATTTATTTAAAACTGCTTTGCTTTTTGTAATTAATTTATTAGTTTTTATTTATTTAAAAATGTTATTGTTATTTTGAAGAATTAAAAATTTACTTATGGTTTTCAATTTTATTTTTTCTTCTATTTATTTTAATTTACGTATATTTTTAATAGATTGTGGTTTATTAATTAAAATGTTGATGTTAATTCTATGTAATTTGAAAAATATAAAATAATAAAGAGATGAATAAGTGGAATAAAAAATTATGAGGATGTAACAATTTTATCTCATTTATCTTAGATTTTGCTAAATAATGTTTATATTCTCCATTGATAGCTATTATTATAATGTTTAAGACATTATATATATTTATTTGTTTTCGATTTAATCACTACAAAATTATACCCGCTACTAAATATGATATTGTTCGAAAACACATGCACTCAAAAATATCATATTTATTGTTATTGCTGCAAAATGTCGTGGAAAAATAACCTATGAATAATGAATAATATCTCTGATAATGGTTCTTCTTCAATACTCACTAAATAATATATCAGCATTAATTAAATAAATAAAATAATTATGTAAGATAGATATTTTATATAAAAAATATAATTATAAATAATATAAAATAATTAAACAAGATCAGATTAGAAACATTTTCACCAAAAAGATTATAATTATTAATAAAAATAATAAATATTTCCTTTTCTTTAACTAAGTATTTGGAAAATATGAAAATAATCTATAAAATATTTTAAAATTTGCATTATTTTTTATTTTAATTTAAATAATTTTTTACTAAGTTTGGGTTGGACTCGATCTCCCAAAATTCATTTTCGATGAGTAATTTTTAGAAATTAATACATTTAAACTATAAAATCTAACCATTTTAAATAATTTTAAATTATCTTAAATTATTTATTAACTAATATATTTAAATATTATAATTTATTTAAAAGAATAAATAATAAATTATAATAACACTTTACTATTCACATAATTCTTATAAATAGTTAAATTTAAACATGCACTGTTTGCATGTAATTATTTAATGAAAATAAACATTCTATTATATTATACACTATATAGTAATTAAAGGCAATCTCTTATTAATATATTTCTGGATGATTTCTTACATATTTTTTTATATTAAGTTCTTATAATTAAATCATCATTAATTATATGTTAAAATTTTGTTTAATCTTTTATTTTTTTTTATAATTTCTTATTCTATTATTTTTTTTTTAAATATATTTTTATTTATCATTTTTATACTGATTTATAAAATATAAAAATAAAATAAATTTAAAATTAATCTCATAAATAAAATAGAATTTTAATTAATAATTCATAAAAAAAACATATTTAATATTTTTTTATTAAAAAATATTATATATAATATGAAGTTTTGACATGTTGAAATTTTTTAAACTTGAATCGTTATATAGTACCACATAAACAACCATAAAGAAAAGGAAAAAAAAAATGAAGCAGACATAGGAAACTATTCCAAACCAATATAACAATTCTTAAAACATCAATCTTATAGTAGAAAATTAATACTAAACTACAAACAACTCTAATATTAACAAAGAATATCAATATACTTATTCTTTCCCAACAACATGTGAAACACTTTAACATTTAAATAAAAATAAATTTTTCTTTATTTGCTCAACAAAATTGAAAAAGTCAAAGTAGAATAGTTAAATTACAAAAAACCTGACAAATTAAAGAAGAATTGCATTCCAATCAAACTTTAGAAATCATTTAGTTGAAGTTACATATAAATACCTTAATATACACTGATTAGCATTATTGTGCCATCAATTGAAAAATCTTAGTTTCATTTATGAAAAATATATACATTTTCATTAAATTGAATATAATTACATTGTAATTTTTATCCTTTAAATAAGTTATGTACATTGAGAATTATTTTAAGATTTAGTTATTAAATATACTCATACCTATTAATTATAATATTTTTGTTATAGTTGTTATTATTTACCATCATTAAATAGAAAAGTTTTATAGAATGGTTTGAATTCATTAAAATTATCAACGTTAATAATATTTATTTGATTTCAATTTATTTTTTGATAATTTAAATTTAATTTTTTAGAGAATAATTATTTTTTCATAAAAAATTATAATAAGTAATAAAAGATATAGTTATATAATTTTTGGCTTAATTATTTTAGCTAATTCTTATTTTACAAATATACTAATCATTTGTAAAAATTATGAATAAAAATAACATACTTATTAATTACTAAAATATAAATAAAAATATTCTATATTTTAAACTAGAACAACTATATAATTAAATATACTAATATAATATTTTGTTCTATGATTAAGTGTTCTTTATTAGAAAAACAATTGTAAGGGAATTATATGCGATGAGTTTGGTTATCATGTAATGAATTTATTACCTTATCTTCTAATGACCTTTGGCTCCAACATCATCAATTTATTAGCTTAATTGCTAATGAGCTTTTACATATGATTAAGTTATTAGTTTATTGCTAAGGAGTTTTTTTCATTTTTATAATATTAATTTATTCTGTGTTAATGAGCTTTGATTTTCACATGATTAATTTATTAGCCAATAAACTAATTATTTTTTTCCCACACATGATTTATTAGTTTATGAAAATATGTTTTTAGTCTTTGAATTATTTTTAAAATTGTGTTTTGTTTTTAGGGCAAATTTTGGATTTATTTCGTCCTTATACTTTATAAATAGGTGTAAATGATCATCGGTGACAAATAAAAACATCTTTAGGGAAAATAAAATGAGAGAAAATGGAAGAAAAAAAAGTAAAAGAAGCTTAAGAAGCAAATGACAATAAGGTAGGAAACTATGAAAAAGAAAAATAAAGAGATAAAAAAAAATTCTAACACATCATCAAAGATCATTTACAGGAGTTTATAAAAACATAAGGACAAAATAAGTGTAAAGTTTTGCTCAGAGACAAAACACAATTTTAACAAATAATTGAAAGGCTAAAAATATATTTAATCTGTTTATGAATTAATGAGCTCTTGCTTCGACATGATGAAATCAAACTACTAAGGAGTTTTTGGTTCAACATGAGGATATTAGTTTGGGAACTAATAATATTTTTATCTAACTTCAATTTATTAGCCTATGAGCTAATGATTTATTTTGCTATGTGATAACGAGTTGATGACTGGTATTAACACATTAGCTTATGAGCTAATTAGTCTGAGCTTCTATGATAGTTGTCTTTTAACTGATTGTCTGTTTATGTACTAAGTAGTCGATGTGTTATACTTCAATATCAAGTTAAGTTTATCATTAATAATTTGCTTGTTAATTTTGGTCTTCAAAAGATCCTCAACTGATTAAATTTGCATCAGGATATAAATAAGTGAACTCTCCAATGCACCTATTGACACAAGTTGCATATTCAAGCATTATGTATGTAGTATATGTCAAAAATAAACTTAAAGCATTTTTAATCTCTTTATTTGTTGGTCTCCATGCAAGGAGAATGTGTACCATTAAGACTCTTTTTAACTTAGACATTCAATAATGTTTTAGACGAACTAGATGAATTACAACTGATGTGGTGGATCTACTTAAGTATATGGTAATTTAGATCTTAATTTTTCTATAAATCATGTTTACCTTGATGAAACCATCTCTAATAAGGTAGTTTGGGGTCTAACCCCACTAACGTACATGTTTTGATATTCAAAAATCACTACACTTGTAAAAAGGGGCAATGGATATTCGGAAAAAAAAGTTAGACGAGACAAATTAGTTGTTTAGGTGTAACAAAAGGGAGAAGAGTTATAAGAGGGAGTTAACTCTTAAAGTGGGGGGTGCATACAGCTATTTGGTTTCCCTTGCATTTTTTGTGTTTTTGTATTTAGGCCCATGATGTGTTGTAACTTGTTCTTATTCTTCTTATTTTTTCTTACCACTTCCCACCCTAAAACCCTTCCCTTCTAAACCCTGTTTCTTCTTCTCTGCTAAGAAACGTTTCGACATGGCACCGCATTCCAAAGGAACTCAGAAGCAGAAAACGAAGGTGTCAGGAGACAAACCTAAAATCGACAAAGCCTCAAAGAAAATATTCAAACCGAAGGAGAGGAAGCAGAACGACGCCGTCACCGCCACTAAGGCGAAAACACTCGCTTTGCAGCTAGAAGACGAGGTTCCCGATTTCCCTCGAGGTTGCACTCAATTGGTCTCCATATTCCGTATATTTTTTTTACTGAATATTGATGTTTTAACTTCAATTTGGTTTGGATTCAATGTGTTTCATGTAGGTGGAGAGGTTTTTGCGAATCCAAGGAATGATTACGATGAGTTTGGTGGCGAGAATCACTCGAGAAAGACGAAGAAAAATAAGGGAAGAAGAGCGTTGAGTAAGAGTAATGAGTCTGTAGATGATTGGGGCTCGCTTTCTGGTGAGGGTATCACCGGAAAGTTGCCCAGGCGCGTGAATAAAATTACTCTCAAGGTAGCATGCAACGTTTTGTAGGATGCAAGAGGCAAATTGTTTGTTAGACGAATATAACTTTTAGAAATTGGAATGTTACTAATTACTTGCTTGTTTATTTTTGCGTGGGGTGTTTTTTGCTATCTATTTCACTTTTAATCCCATATAAAGAAGTGACCTGCAATATATGGGTTTACTATGAACAATTACTTTAAATGCATAGAACTTGGAGCTTTTTTAGTTGGTTGTTGAAAGTTTAATTTGAATGTTTTGGTTGTTATTCTATCTGAATTAATGATGAATTCAATTAACTGTTATTTACTACCCGGATTTTCACACCGGTGTTACAATATGTATTTAGTCTCATACCCGTTGGATTCCTTTTGTTTTTTGTCTGTTCTGTACTTAAACTTTTTTCTCTCGCATGTATGCCAGAATATAACTCCTGGAATGAAGCTTTGGGGAGTTGTTGCTGAAGTAAATGAGAAAGATCTTGTAGTTAGTTTACCAGGGGGTTTACGTGGTTTAGTACACGCATCAGATGCAGTGGATCCTATTTTTGATGACAAGATTGAGGTGTGTAATAAACTTTGTAAAATTCTGATTGTTCTTCCTTCTCTTCTCACGCTTATCTTCACCACTGAGTATAAGTTTTCTAATTATTATATTTTAATTTTGTTGTTTTTTCTTTCTTGCTTGCATCAGGTTGGGGAAATTTTCCTCTCTGGCGTATTTTGTGTTGGGCAACTTGTTTCTTGTGTTGTACTGAGATTGGATGATGACAAGAAAGAGAAAGGAACCAGAAAAATTTGGCTTTCTTTGCGTCTTTCATTGTTGCACATGAACTACAACTTAGATGTTGTTCAGGAAGGCATGGTATGTCATTATTCTATCATGATATTCTGTGTAAACTTTTTTAATCATTCATCTAGACTATGATTTAGTTTCCTCCTTTGATTTTTAAGAGATTGTCAATTGTGACATATTTAGATCCTGGCTATATGCATCTCTAGGTAAAGAATATATTTACCAAAATCTTCATCTGGAAGAGTAATTTCTAACAACATTTAAGCAATCCTATTCTGACCTTAACCTGAAATTGTTGTGTGTATATTGGAGTCACTATGTTTCCTAGTGTACTATAATTAAATTAGGCTTTTATATTTCTTTATTTGCTACTCTGGATGGTAGCATATGGACTTTTATGTGATTTAGTTCACGTTGCATTTGCATACTTGTGTTACATTCCATACAATACTGCTGCTTGCTTATAATAAAACACCTTCACAAAAAAATAGATTAGAAATTGAATTAAATGGAATTTCTTAAAATTTAGATTGCTAACATGGTCACAATTTAATGTTCCTATTTGAAAACATTTATTTTAAACCATACTGAGAAATTGCTACATTTAAGAAATAAATTAGAAATATGCTACTGTTGTTTTAAATATGGTTCTTGCATTGTAACAATGAAAGAGAAAATTAGTTCTTATTACATGCCTTTTATTATGCTATTTTGGTCCACCATGATGATTGCAATGCCTGTCATATTACGTAGCCTGTTATGGTTCTTGATCCATTCGGTATATTTAGAAGCCTTTGAGAGTAACAGGGATTATGGAATATTATAGATGGAGTTTTTAATTTTTTTGTACACTACGTATATTCAGGTCCTTGCTGCATATGTGAAAAGCATTGAAGATCATGGTTACATTCTTCATTTTGGTGTGTCTTCTTTCGTGGGATTTCTACCAAAAGACAGCTCTGAGGGTAAGATTCAATCAACTGCTGTGAGTTTTATAATATTGTCTGTCATGATTTAAACCAACTTCAATTTGTGGTTTTCTTTTGTAATGCAGAAGGCTGGGGCGGTGCAATAAAAATTGGGAAACTTTTGCAGGGTTTGGTTAGGAGCATTGATAAAGTTCGTAAAGTGGTTTACTTGAGTTCTGACCCTGATACAATGTCCAAAAGTGTGGTATGCTTTTCATTCTATTGTCTTTTTGCTACCTATTTTTAATGATTCTCACTTTCCATTCTGATTGGTTATTTTCTTTATGCATTTGATACAGACAAAGGATCTCAGAGGTTTTTCAATTGATCTTTTAGTTCCAGGAATGATGATAAATGCCCGTGTAAAGTCAATCCTTGAGAATGGTGTTATGTTATCATTTCTCACATACTTTACTGGAACTGTAAGTGTATCCTGTAATTGATGCATTTGGAATGCTTCAATTATAGTGTGAATAGATCTTCTTTTGAGACATCTATTGCCCTCACTATTAATATTAAGAATGTTTTCATTGCAGGTTGATCTGTTTCATTTGCAAAATATTTATCCTGGAACAAACTGGAAGGATAAATACATTGAATCTCAAAAGGTACTTTTGAATTTTATATGTGCATGCAACATTTACGAGTTGCCCCACTCCCTAATTTTTTATATTGTAGCATTCTAGTAATTTCCTAACACTGAAATACTTTCACTGCAAGCTCCTTCATTATATTCAATGAGTTACTTGGTGTCTGCAAGATTTTTCACGCATATAACACGTATCTGTTATTTGATCTAATGTTCAAATGGAAAAAATATTTTGCTGCCTTGTTTGGCGTTATACAGCTTTGGCTTTTTTGGTTCCTCTGTTGTTTCAGAGAGACATTATTTAAGCATTAAAATGATGAGGAATTTGACCATATTATAGTACAAGCAATGAAGCTGCTTGCAGATCAAAGCTCTTTAGTCTTGTCTTCTACTCTTCTTCAACTGATTTTAACTAAACATGGCTTTGAAATTTAAGTGTAATTTTTGTAACGGTAAATAATACAAGTGGACTGATATGTGCATTTAACAAAAAGTTGTTTTAGGGGTGTTATTTTTTCTATCAAGAGAATTTTTTATTCTGTTTATACTCAACTCCCCTATAAAAACAATGGTTGTGTATTTTTTTTTCTTTATATAGTTGGATTTCGGATTACACTTATAAATTCATAATGCATCATCATGTTTATTGTGCTTTTTCTTGGCTTCTTGTTTACTTGTTTCCATGATGGATGTTCACATTGAGTTCGAGATATGGTTGGAGTGTTTTTCAGTTAATGTTGTCTTTTGTTCTGCCTAGCAGATTACCACTTTTTAAAGTTATTTTTCATTTTCTAAGTGCCTTGTATGTAATCTAGGTTGTTTCTCGAATATTATTCATTGATCCATCAAGTAGATCTATTGGTTTGACGCTGAATCCACATCTTGTTCAGAACAGAGCCCCTCCTTCTGTAAGTATTGTAGCTTATATATTGTTGATGTGTTATTTCATTCCATGGAATGCATTCTTTAACTGTTCTTTCTTCTCTTTCTGACTAGTAATTGGCCCTCTTTGTTGTTAAATGATATATTTCTTGTTTTTTCGTAATTAAGATACTGACATGTTTGGATTAACTTGAATACACAACAGTAAAAAACATGAGATTGTTTTAAAATTTTAATATTATTGGTAGAAATCATTAACAATAATTGGAAATGCATTTGAGACAATCCTAAAATCATGTCTATAATAAAAGGGAAGAGGACTTCAACAGGTCTCTACTATATAATAATGCCATTTCTCATTAATCAATGATTGGTTACATCATTGCATCTGCATGTGTTGTATAGCCATGAATTCTATACACTTTCAGTGATGCCTAGGGAAACCAAAAACAATGTTGGGAAATTTACATAGAAAAACCCCACCATTTTAAAAATGGTTGAATCTTACTGATATCGTGATTTTAATCAACGTTGTTAAAATTGCGAGTAAACCCACAACAATCCTATGAGTTTGGAGCATGCTGCAAGCTAACGTTAACATTGGGTCGCCAAAGGCATGAGTCGCTTCAAGATCACAATGAACCTCATTGGATCGTGGGATCGTGGGTTGCGTTGATCCTTGTGGTGTTGTGATGCTTGGGTTGGATGACCCATTGTTGGCTAAAAAATGACCCAACCCGAACCAAAACAAGGCCCAATGTTGCCCTTTTCTCCGTTAGGGTTTCCATCCCAAATCAGAAGACCCATGCGATGACTCCACAAGGCACAACCATCGTCGACGCGATCAATGACCATTGTTGGCTCTCCTTTACAGTTGTTTGCGCTTGCCTTCATATTCGTTGGTGGTTGCCTTCTATTTCTCATCTTCATAGTATTTTTCTTTGTTATTGTCATTTATTCCTTCCTTTTTTTCTATCTGATTTGCTGAATTTGGGCCTTATATACCCCATTTGGCTTTGGTTTTATATATATTTATTTGATTTTCAGCGTTTTGATTTTTATTTTATTATTGGTTTCCAAAAGCATTCCCAGTCTTGTCTAAATGATTGAACTTATGATCCATTCGTTTTTAAAATATAAAAAACATTAACTCTTATAAAACACTTCGTTAAAGCATGTTTTAATCACTCTGGAAACTAAAATAAAATAATAAGGGTGGTTGATTAAAGTGAAACAATATGTGTCAATAAACATCATGGGGAGGAGGATGATTATTCTGTTTTTAATACTAAGGATTTTCTTGAATAATTTGTTTGTATTAAATTTTTATAAATTTATTAATTGTTTTATTGTGTATGAGTTATTTTTGTTATTTATATTATTTTTAATTAAAGTATAAATTTATGAATATAATTTCTTATATATTTTGTAACTCTTACGAGTCAAGTTACTGCAACGTCCCAAAATATTAAATTTTTGGATCATGCATTCAGATATATATAGAGCAGTATAAAGGAGATAAGGTAAAAAAATAAATAAATCTGTGTACAATCATCCAACTGTCAGCAGCTCACTTAGGTTCTCCACTTAACCTGTCATCTGCTTCCGTGATAACTCACGATCATAGCAGAATTCAACAAACAACATATACAACCCATGATGATCGTAGAGTTGTATAACCCTGTTCTACATCGTGATCTTGACTACCATGATTATCTTGGATATTAAATACTTTGCCATCGTTTTTGTTTATGGGGTGAAGTCGACGAGAAGCTTTATTTCCTGGTGTTTGTATAAATGTGCTATAGTATTTTAGACTTATGATATGAGAATTAATTTATTTCTGAATTGTAATATCTCTCTTTTTCTCTCTTTCCCGGTGTTTGATGTTGGTATTCTGTTATTTTAAAGTTGGTAACCACTGTTTTTTTTTTGTAGACTGATGAACTGACTTTGTTGTGCAGCATGTTAAAATTGGAGATATATATGACAGCTCAAGAGTTGTAAGGGTGGATAAAGGATCAGGACTTTTGCTTGAAGTTCCATCAATTCCCGAGCCAACTCCAGCTTTTGTCAGTGTATGTAGTGACTGCATAAGTTTTAATGTAGAGTTTTACAGTATGAATATGAATGTTCAACTACATTACGATAATAATAAGCTTTAACTGACCAAGGAAAAATGTAAAAGATTTTTGAAATTATTGTTGACAGATATCAGATATTGCTGAAGAGGAGATCCAAAAGCTTGAGAAGAAGTTCAAGGAAGGAAGTCATGTTCGAGTTCGGATTCTTGGGTTAAGATATTTGGAAGGAATTGCGACAGGAGTTTTGAAGGTTGTCAACGGACTAACATTTAATTTTGAAAAGATAATAAACCATATGTAATTAAATGATTACAATTCCGTTTATATTGGTATTCCATTTGAATCACATACTTATTATATCACTTTGGTCTTTTTGTTTGTAGAACAGGATACAAATGGTTCACATTCATTATTATAAAAAATAGTCAAGTTGGAACTTTATCTATGTATAATTTACTTTTTAGCCGACCAGCTATGATTTATACTGGCTAGTGTCAAGTTATGATACACTTATATAATTTAGTCAACTGTGCTTTATATCTGTACATCAATTTTCTGTTGAATGTGGGAATGCTTAGGTACATTTCTTCATTGAGTGTTTGAATATATTGACCTTTTTAAAGTAGAAGCAATATAATTTGGTTTTTCTATATTCAATATATTTTTTCTAATGACTAGTTTATTAATGTTAAACATGTTCTTGAATATGCAAGGTGATTACATTTGTTACCCTCTTTTTTTGGGGAATAGAAAAAAATAAATTAGATGCGTAAACTGAGCTATATGTTGTTTCTATGTATAATGAATTACTGTGCAGACATGTAATTAAATTTGCTGGCATGTGGAATAATGTTGAATTAATAGTTAGTAAGTGGTTTCCAATTAATCATCTTTATGTTTTTAATATCATGCAGGCTAGTGCTTTGGAAGAGGAAGTGTTTACTCATTCTGATGTCAAGCCAGGCATGGTGGTGAAGGCTAATATTCTTTCAGTGGACAGCTTTGGTGCTATAGTGAAAATTCCAGGTGGTGTGAAAGCTCTTTGTCCTCTTCGACATATGTCAGAATTGGAAATTTCAAAGCCTGGAAAAAAATTCAAGGTTACATTCTGCTATGCATGCTAATGCTTGTGCTTATTTTTTAGTATTGTCATCTTTTGTTTTTGTTAACAATATAATGTATTTTGTTTTTGTTAACAATACCTGTGGTGGGATAGATTAGATATTATGTGGCTGAAGTTTTTGCCTGGATTATGATACAGGTGGGAGCTGAGTTGGTTTTCCGTGTGCTCGGTTGCAAGTCTAAGAGAGTGACAGTTACTCACAAGAAAACCCTTGTATGTTTCTACATGTGAACTCTTCTCCAGTTTATTCAATCTCAACGGAAGTATAATAATTTTTTATAGTGGTGCATTTCCATAGACTTTAGACTCCAGTTTTCTTATTATATCATATAACAGCCCTTAGTTCATGAAATATGCAGACAGCATTTGTTGAAGCAACAGTGGGTGGGGTGGGGGGTTTGAAGAAATGACATAAGAAACTTCCTTTTGCTGTTTACATGTATCAATATGCGTGTTTATTCATACATTGCCTCCTCACTACTCCCTAAAAGACCGGTTCTCTGTTCAATTGTGAATCAAATATATGATATTTTTATAGGTGAAATCGAAACTTGGGATTATTAGTTCATATGCTGATGCAACTGATGGTTTGATCACCCATGGATGGATAACAAAGATTGAAGTTCATGGATGCTTTGTACGGTTTTACAATGGAGTGCAAGGATATGCTCCTAGGCAAGTCTCAGATTTGTCTGTATACTTATATCATGACCACAGTCAGTTATATCTTGATAGTTGCTTAAATTGTGTGAACTTAGTATGCGAAATTTCATCTTCATTATTTCTTCATGGCTTTGTATTTGATATATCATGAGAATTTATAGGCCATTTTCTTTCAGACAAGATAAAATTATATATAGAAGTCCTTTTGTGCCCCAAATAAGTTCTATCAATAAAGTATATTTTGGCATTGCACGGGGTTTAAAAATTTATCTTCTGCGATATATTTTTCTTCTCTTTATCTCACCATGCTTTTCATTATTTTATATGGTTCTTCAGGATGTTTTATTGTTTAATTTTGAACAATGTTTATCTTTAAATTGGATATTATGTATGGGTTTTATTGTTAGTTATCAATAGTTTGCTTTAGCAACACCATGGTGGCAGATTTTTCTATGAAGGTCACTGCAGCCACTAAAGCTGCACTAGAATGAGGCATCTTGAAAACGCATTTTGGTCCTCGATGCTGTTGTTTTTGGGGTTTTCTTTATAGTCGAGGTTGAGATTACGCTCCCCTTTTCAGACTGTAAATTGTAAAATAGCACTACTACTACTAGTAATACCTAACTGGATAACTTTGTGACACCCACTCATCCCAGGCAGTATATCCAATGCCAGCCACACTCCATTCTTTTCACTACGTTGAACTTTGAAGTTTGAATACTGAACCCCCAACCTCTGTTCTTTTTCTTTGTGCTCCGCCGGCCCTCAATATTTATTGAATGTTTGATCTCTCCTATAAGAAAATATGGTCGAATTTTCAAGTTTGTTTGTTTAATTGACCTTTACTTTTATTTGTAATTTTCTTAAAACCTATGGCATTTTATTGTCAATTATAAATATTGGACATGATTATAGATGGTGTGCAGACACACACTCCCCAATAATAAATGATGGGCGTACCTGCGATTCTGTTGGATCCCCCCTATTGTTTACTTGTCATTCCATTGTTTTTTCTGTTTCTGTCATTTGGGTTTAGCTACTTTAATCTTATCAACTGATCATAACTTTAATTTTCTTTTGTTAGTGTTAAGATTATCTGCGAGTTTCTTGCTGTCTTGGTTGGTCCAATTTTAAAGTTGAACAAGTCTCCAATCGCAAGCATTTATTTTTGGTTGTGTATTGCCTTCCCGTGATTATGTTGTGGCTTCTTGGAAACCTATTGACTATATTATGTAATATATTCCCATTGTGATGTGGGTATTGGTGTTATTCTCTCAAAAGAGCTATATTTTATGTAATATATTCATTTTTCTGATTTGATGTATGAGCAGATTTGAACTTGGATTAGAGCCAGGTGTTGATCCAGGTACAGTGTACAATGTTGGACAAGTTGTCAAATGCCGAGTCATAAGTTCTATTCCTGCTTCACGGAGGATCAACCTTAGTTTCATAATAAAGCCCACAAGGTTTGCTTTTTCCACTCTGTTCTTGTTGAGATCCTGCATCTGGAAATGTGTACTAAATTTTTCAAGTGTGTAATTTATCATCTTACTGTTTTTTTCTGGGGGGATCATATACTTACGGATATGAAAAAAGTAGTTTGACTTCTGTCAGGTTTTATGTGAAGCTATCTCATCACTTTAGGGAAGTTTTTAAAAAGGTGGCAGGCGCACTGCTGGTGTACGACTTATGCTAATCCAATGTGAATTAAAATGACAGGGTATCTGAAGATGATATGGTTACCTTGGGCAGCCTTGTTTCAGGAGTGGTTGATAGAATTACATCCAATACTATAGTTGTTTATGTCAATGCAAGTGGTTTCTCAAGGGGTACAATATCCATGGAGCACTTGGCAGATCATCATGGTAAAAGTTTTCTAATGGTTGGTGAAAGCTTTTCCATTTTCTGCTTACACTTAATATAATTGCTAATTGTAGCTTCTTTTTGTGTAGGGCAAGCTATTCTGATGAACAAACTATTGAAACCTGGTTATAATTTTGATCAACTGCTGGTTCTAGGTACAGTTAAGATATTGAGAATATCCTATGTAGTATCCCATGTCATGAAAAAGTTTATGCTTGTACACAACTGCTTTGTTTATATTTGTACTTTACCTAAACTATCAGAGAAATAGGAGGTCAATTTACAACATGACATCATAATTATTCATAATTTTATTGCCTTTGTGTTGTGTGTCAAGCAGAAACTTTAACATACTTTTTAATGTTATTCCTTATATAAGAATGGGATGTACTCTTATTGCTCTGTATTTTGCCTTCCTGTGTCCTTTATCAAGTTGATAACTTTCGCTATAAATCTACAATTATAATTTCGTGTTTCATCTTAATCAATGTAGATGTTAAGGGAAACAATTTGATTCTGTCTGCCAAAGGCTCTCTTATTAAAAATGCTCAGCAGATTCCTACAGATATCAATCAGATTCAGCCTAACTCTGTTGTGAACGTAAGTGATGATGCTTGTTGAATAATGATAATATTTTGTTTTAGAGCTTTTATAAAGCTCTTTTATTATACCTAGTATGTCATAGACAGTAGTCCTTATTTATGATTTCTTGGAGTTGTATTGTCAATTGCTTAGATTTATATATATGTGTGTTTATTCACATTAGTGGAGTGTGGGAACACATCTGTTTTTCAATATAGTCGAACATATATGAATTGCTTCCAGCACTTTTTTGGAAGTCAATTTTTTTAGTTTCTTGCTTGTCATTGACATACTGTTAAGTTTCTGTTCTTTACTCTATAAATTGTGTCTGGAGCAGGGCTATATATGTAACTTAATTGAGTCTGGCTGCTTTGTTCGTTTCCTTGGTCATTTAACTGGCTTTGCTCCTAGAAATAAGGTACCCCAGTTTAACACCTGCCTTCTCTTTCTTTCTCTTTTACACACCACTATATCTTAGGCACATGATATTTTGGACCTCATTCTATTGGATTCGTATAGGCTGCAGATGACCAGAAAGCCAATATTTTGGAAGCCTATTACATTGGGCAATCAGTTCGCAGCAACATATCCAATGTTAGTATATTAAAGGTTGTAAATATAATTTTTATGAAAGCTTAGTGCTGGCTAAAACAATGTAATTCTTTTTTATTACACCTCAGGTTAGTAGTGAAACTGGTAGAGTAACACTCTCTCTAAAGCAGACAGCATGTTCTTCAACTGATGCTTCGTTTATTCAGGACTACTTTCTCATGGATGAAAAGGTATAAGCCATTTTCAATTAACTCTAATATTACTGACAGATGTAGTCTTAAATTTTGTCCTTCTACTTAGGGACTTAAGTGGGTGCGCTTAACCTGCGAAGCCCTTCCTATCCCAACATTTTTGTAGGTTGGGTTGGGTCACGGGATTGAGTTGGGTTTCTTTTAGTGCATCCAATTAGAATTGGGTTGAGAACCAAGTTCATGGATTGAGAACCTAGTTCAGGGGTTTCAAACCCAACGAATACAACCTAACTACAGAATAAATATATAATATAAACTGTTTCTGCTATACAAAAAACAGTTTTATTTTTATTCGTATGAATAATGGTTTACGAATACTGTACTTAAATATTACATGGTGTGCAGTATAAGTTAATTTTAATGTTGCTGTAGAAGTTTGTATTTTTCTTCCTACCCAGAGACCTCATTACTATGTTGTAAAAAAAATTAATGGCTATTATTTTATGATTACGGTTTAGCTAATTCAATATTTTGAGGATTACTTATTATGTATGTAAGAATTACATATTGAAAATATTTACTTTGACAATTACTTTTAATTACTCAACCCAACCATCCCAATTATAGTTGGGTTAGGTTGCTAAACATAAAAAAGGTAATATCCAACCCAATTAAGTTTAATTGGGTTGGGTTGAAAATTAAACTAAATATAACCCTACCCGGAAAATTTATGTCCCTAATTGTACATGTTAAATGGATTTCAGTTCCCAATAAACATGTTAGGCCTTGTTGACTTACACAATTTCGGTGCAGACTGTTTTTTTGAAATTTAGAAGTAGATACCTATAGTACATCTGTAGATTTTATATAGTTGGTTATTTTATTCTGATTAGAAAATGATATAGAGGTGTTCACTTTGTTCTGCTACTAGATCAGGGGATGAAATTTTAATGGACTTTTACTATTTTTCTTTCTTCATGTTGCATTTTTATGAGGTGTTATATCTAGCTAGCTCTTTTAATAATCCATATCTGCAAATTTTGATTTGCACCTCCTTTTTTGATTAAATTTTGGAAAATACAAAATAGTAAAAATTTAGCATGAATTTGTTGACATTATTATTGAATCTTGGATGGTCTCTACCACTTTGACTGGTCTGAAATCCACCCTTGAATTTTGTCATCATAATTCTATATATTTTGACATTATTATTTGTTGACATTAGCATGAATTGTTTTTCTACTTATCTTTGCAAACAATTTAATGCTATATATTTTTATCATCATAATTTAATGCTATATATTTTTATCATCACAATTTAATGCAACCCGTAATTTTTCTCTTCTTGTTTTACCTTCAGTAATTATTTTCACTTCCTCTCCCTTTTCTACTGCTTCTAATGTGCATCTTTGAATTAGATTGCCAAGTTGCAAAACTTGGGCTCTGGTGCATCTGATTTGAAGTGGCTTGAAGGATTTAACATTGGTGCAGTTGCAAAAGGGAAAGTTAAGGATGTTTCGGATGTTGGACTTGTTCTAAGCTTTGAAAAGTATAATGACGTTTTTGGTTTTATCACCAATTATCAGTGTAAGTTTTCTCCTTCGCACTTTTTATCTAGTTTGTAGTTAATTCGTTTGGGTGATTCTTACTCAATTGCAAGTTCCACTTCTCACTGTGATATGATTCCTTAGTGGCTGGAGCTATTTTGGAGAGTGGCTCCGTAGTGGAAGCGTTGGTTCTTGATGTTGCAAAGGCAGAACGGCTTGTTGACTTAACTCTAAAACCAGAGTTCATTAATAGTTCTAAAGAAAGTTCCATTAGTCGTACCAACAAGAAGGTTAAGCATTTTATCCTGCCTTCACCCATTTGTTGTCTTCACGCACATATTCACATTTTTTCCCACAGGGCAGAGAAAGAGCTGAGTAAATTTTTTTATACAATTTTTATGCTGTCATGCTAGGGAACCATCTTTATTAATTACTATTTAAAAATTAAAATATCTGGTTACGCTATTTCTTTCTTCTCTCCAATAAACATTCCCTTTTTAAATGAAAGGAATTTTTTGGGATTTTTTTTCTTGCTATGATTAAGGTTCTATAATGGGCATTCAATTTTGTCTTAAGGGAAGAATTGTGCATCAAGGAAAAAAATATGTTTTTCCTGCTACGATTAAGGGAAGAATCAGCATTCGACTTTGTCTTGAGAAGGGCAGCCTTGTGCATGATGCTTTTTTCCAATATTATTTTGTTTACTTTGACCAAATCAATGAAATGCCTCAATTCCAGAAACGACGAAGGGAGGCATCCAAGGAGCTGGTATTGCATCAGACCGTGAAGGCAGTAGTGGAAATTGTAAAAGAAGATTACATGGCGAGTATTGATATTATTCTTCACCATGGGCTATTTTCTGATAAAACTTATTCATGCTTATTAACATACTTTACTGAACTTATTCTCTGCCAAGCAGGTTGTATCAATTCCAGAAAATGATTACATGATAGGATATGCATCTGTATCTGACTATAACACTCAAAAGTTTCCTCATAAACAATACCAAAATGGGCAGAGGTGAGCACGAAATTTACTGATGAAAAATAATCAATTTAACTTGTCACATCTGATGATAAAGTGGGTACATCAATGTCCTTTAGAGCCATACTCTGAAGAATGACTATTATGAAGCAGGCCAGTGCCATGTCTGTGATTTCTAGAATTCAATAACTCTTTTAGTATGTTTCAGAGGTGGTAGTCATAGACTGGCTTGTTTGTCTTCGTGAAAAAGTTTGTGGTTGAATGCTCTTTTTCTTTGAGATACAAGGAAAGGCTCATTTATGCTCTGTTCGTTTGTCTTAGAATTTGGGTTTTAGACTTAATTCAAGTATACAAAGCCATCTTGTAAACTGAGAAATGCCCAAGCTTTATAATCTTTATTTTAGCTATATTTCTAGTCAATGTGGGACTGAACCACCGTCCTCAAGGTTGTAATCAAGGCAACCTCCAATGGGTTTACAACTAAGGCATGTTAGGGATGACTGCTATTAAGGCGACTTTCTAACAGTTTGTCTTGTATATTAGTTTCCATTGTGTTGTTTGGAAGGATTGATTTAGACTTTTTCTTTTTCTTCCCAAGTTCTAGACTTGTGTAAATCTTGTCCCAATCCTACTAATAATTATTTTGTACTCCCTGATCCTGTCTGCTTCTACTTGTAAAGTTACAGTATTTGATTCATTGCCGGATTGGATTATTGCTTATCATGTTTTTTGGGGCCAGATATTTATGTGTAATAAATGTCTCATGAGCTCATATCATAAAAATGCTTATACAGTTTTTTGTAATAGTAAAATATAAGTTTAATTCAAGAATGAGACTTGTTTTCTTAGTTTTCCTTCCCACAACTCATTGCTTTACATGTTTTACTTGGTCAGTGTTAATGCAACTGTTATGGCTCTTCCAAGCCCTGAAACATCGGGAAGGTTGCTTTTACTCCTCGATGAGGTCAATGAGACCGGCAGTTCTAAAAGATCCAAGAAGTCTGGCTATAAAGTGGGAACTCTAGTTGAGGCAGAGGTATGTGGGTTTATCTGTTTGCTTTTAAAATGTATGTATTTATTTGAAGGTTTTCAATGCATTCTACAAGAGTGTACGGTTATACATGGACTATCATAACCATCAATATTATGTTTTGTTTTGCTTATTTTTAAATATGATTAACGTTCATTATTAATTTTCTTTTTACTAATAAGAGTGTACCATGCTTGGAGCTTGCTAACATTTTCCAACTCTTTATACTGAATATTATCCAAGAATTCATCTGCTTTAATTTGGAAAGCTTCTTTTCAGTGAAACTGATAATTACCTCCTTTTTTGCCCGCTTTGTTCTTTGTACTTGTACATTGGTCTTCTATCCCTCTAATAATATTACTATACTACCACTTTTTCTGACAATCATGAATTTTCTTTTTTATGACATTGTTGCCAGATTACTGATATCAAAATGCTTGAACTGAAACTGAAGTTTGGATTTGGTCTACGTGGCAGGATTCACATAACAGAGGTAACCTTTATTTGTTTCTGATATGGATTTAAATTAGCATTTTAAGTTGTAGATTTGATAACACAGCTTCTAGCACTATGTGGTTCTGTTTTTGTAATTGTGACCATGTTCACATGGTAGTAACCTTAATTTTGCAGTGCAGTAAGGCTTGCCCCTCTTGTTGATGTACTATTTTTTTAGTTTTGTTGGAGATCCCACATCAACTAAAGATGAAGTCAATTTTAGTGTATAACAGTGGGTGCAAATTTCACCTTACAAGCCGGTTGTGTGGAGTTAAGTTATATTTAAAGTTCACTTTTTATTATGGTATCAGAGCCATATCGAACTGCCCGCTATCAGGCCATTCTTAAATATATAGTCTCACGCTCGATATGTCCACTTCTTGGCGTGAGGGGAGTGTGTTAGAAATCCCAAATCAACTAGAGATGAAGTCAATTTAGTGTATATAAGTGGGTGCAAACCTCACCTTACAAGCCGGTTATGTAGGGTTGTGTTAGACTTAAAATTCTCTTAATAAGTTTTACTATTTTTCTCATTAGTTTGGTCCCTATCTATGGGCTGGTACATAATGGTAATGTTTTGGAAATTCCTTACCATAATTTGGTGCTTTTTTTGTAGCTGTAAATTGTGACCATGTTCACATAGTAGTAACCTTAATTTTGCTGTGTTGTGAGGCTTGCCCTCTTGTTGATGTGCTGTTTTAGTTTTATTATTCTTCTCAATAGTTCGTTGCCTATCTATGTGCAGATACATAATGAGAATGTTTTGGAAAGTCCATTCTCTAGCTACAAAATTGGGCAGACAGTGAGTGCAAGGATTGTTGCAAAACCTAATGAAACAGGTGGCAAAAGGAAGGGCTCACAGTGGGATCTTTCGGTCAGACCTGAAATAGTTACAGGTTAGTATACCACTAGCAGGAAAAGATGTGAATGATAAAAATACTGGACAATTTGTTTCATAGGCTGAAGTCATGTATGGACTGACCATAGGGGAGCTTGGGACTAGATCCTGCCGTTACATTCTTATTGAGAATTAATTTTATTTTTACCGGGCATCCTTATTTTATAACCATATATGTTCTTGTTATTATATATTGATATTGCTATCAGTCTCATTTTCACTTGAAGCAGGGTAAATAAATTTTCATCCCCACCAATGATTGAACTGTATTTTGGTTTCCGTTTATACTTTTCCAGTCTGCCTTATTTCCCTGCGTTTGTTTTCTAATGAAAATTAACACAATCTTTTGATTCTATCTTGTTTGTATCCACATGTTAAATTTATTTCAACAGTTTGTCTGTTCATTATTAAAATTATCATAATCTTTCTGCAATTTAATATATAATCTCAACTTCAATTCAGGTTCCAGTGATATTGATGATGTATCTAGAAATCTTGAGTTTAAAATCGGGCAATGTGTTGCTGGTTATGTATTTAAAGTAGAAAGTGAATGGGTCTGGTTGACAATATCACGAAATGTGAGAGCTCAGATATATATTCTTGATAGTGCTACTGAACCCAGTGAGCTAGAGGATTTCCAGAATCGTTACCATGTTGGGCAGCATGTTTCTGGTTATGTACTGAGTTTCAACACAGAGAAGAACCTATTGCGGTTGGTTCCGCGCCACTTTTCAACTCTTCCTTGCAGAACAAATGAAGAGCCACAAGTTAATGTTGTGGACAACGATTTAACAGCATATGTTCATGAAGGAGATATTTTAGGTGGAAGGGTTAGTAAAATACTTCCAGGTGTTGGTGGATTGCTTGTCCAAGTAGGTCCTCGAACATATGGAAAAGTACATTTTACTGAAATTGCAGACACGTGGGTGCCTGATCCATTGTCTGGATATCATGAAGGGCAGTTTGTAAAATGCGTAGTGCTTGAAATCATTTACACTGTAAAGGGTACTATTCATGTTGACTTGTCATTGCGATCTTCCAGTGTGAAGTCCCAGGATTCTACACTTGTTAAGAGCATTGTGTAAGTAATAGTTCTGATACTTTGTGATGAATCTTTAAATAGTCTTAGAATGGACCAATTATTTTTATCAAACTAATGTATGTTCTTGCCATTAACTTAAAGCTCACTGCTTAATTAAGGCTTTTGGGAGTCATTTTACATAGCCTTAACCCTGCTTGTGCAAAGTGGCTGTTTTCCGATTGAAATCCATGGGCAACGTGTCACCTGGGCACATTTTTTACAGTTATGCCAGGGCTTGAACCCATTATTCAGATGTAGTATTTAATTAATTTTAAAAATGGAAACTAAATTGGTTCTTTTTTATTACTGCAATTGAAACTCGTGTAATTTATGTTGAAATATCTAATTAATGCCTTTTCTAAAGATTACATTGATTGCCCTTTGTTTAAGTTGTTGCATTTGCTTTTATTAATGTTAGCTCAAACATATATCACAGTAAATCTTTCCAAATTCTGGACACGTGAAGTTTTAGTGCAATTTTTATTGCCAATTTTACTTTTTCTTTTGCAATAGAATTGGTTGTTTCGGTATATGTACATTGGTTTACTCCTGTTGAAAGCACAGGTTGGTGCCCAAGTTATGTTAAAACCCTAGACGTTGTATAATGATGATAGTAAGTTTTTTGTCATATAATGATGGTTATGGTAATAATACGATTGAGTCTGTTATACCTGATATTTCATCCTGTTATATTATTTTCAGGGATGCTAATGACAAATGTGTAGAGAAGATTGAGGATCTACACCTTGATATGACTGTAAAGGTATGTTTTTTTTTTTTCTCTTTCCTTGATGTAATTCATTTTTATGTAGGTTTTATGTTAGCTTATTTAACCTTGAGTATTCTCTTACCATCTCATCTGATGGCGATGAGTTATCATCAAGTCCTGGCTTTCATCTTTTACATGGCTGGTTATTGCGCATAGTTTGAAGGGGTGTAGGTACCCTTTAGAGATAAATGCCACAACTTTGCTATTTTCTTAGCTTTTTTCTCAAGCTTTTAGTTCTCTTTTTATGTTTCTTTGCTATTTTTCTATTTTCTTGCTATTTTCTACCGTTTCTCTCATATATAACTCTCTTTGGAACAATCATGGCAAATACTGTTCTCTATTTCCATCATTTGTAAAGGAAAAATGTTATGCTTTGTTTGCAGTATTGTATGGATGGTAGTGAGTAAAGATTGTTTGTTTTAGGGATATCTGAGGAGAAATAATTTTGAAATTAGTGAACCCCACTGTATTTTATCTCACATATTTCCATTCACCTCTCCTAATTTCTTTGTATTTTTGTAATTTGTTGAACTCACTGTATTATATCCATACATCCCCTATTTTTTTGTATTTTTCTTCAGGAGGACTTCCGAGAAAGTTTCTTTTTTTTACCATTCCTCTCTTTTATAATTCTCTTCAGAAAAATGAAGTCAAATATTTTTATGCACTACTCCTTCATTTGAAAAGGAAAAATATTATGCTTTGTTTGGTTTAAGAAATGCAAATTAGTTGAGATTGTTTGTTTCAGAGTTTCGGGTTTAGGTGTCAAGCTATGTATGGGTAGATTGGTGGCGTGTCTTTTTTCTTCTGTTGTTTTCCTTTATATTTATTTTATTCTTTTGGATTTATTTATGTCTTCTTTTGGGTAGGGTTATATTAAGAATGTCACACCAAAGGGTTGCTTCATTTTGCTGTCACGAAAGATTGATGCCAAAATTCTACTATCCAATTTATCCCATCAATATGTTAAAGAACCCGAGAAAGAATTTCCCGTTGGAAAACTTATAACTGGCAGGTAAGTACTCAACCTATTATTTCTGTTCACTTCTTAAAATGATAGATTTCTGAAGGAATGTACTGAAGACATTCCTTTCGAATAGCAGGGTTATATCTGTGGATCCTCTTTCAAATCGTGTTGAAGTTACATTGAAGACATCAACAGTTCCCAATGCATCCAAATCTGAGATTATTGATTTCAGTAAATTTCACGTTGGAGATATTATATCAGGCTGGATTAAGCGGGTTGAGTCATTTGGTTTATTCATTGCGATTGACGACACCAACATGGTATTTTTAGAACCTTGACAGTCATTTATCGTCCTTGTATTTGTAATAAAAAGTATTTTGATCTACAGAAAATGATGAAATTTATATCTCTTCTCTTCCATGCTATTTAGCATTTTATAAGTGTATGCATGGAATAATGTTATTTATATTAATCTGATGTTTTTATCCACAAATGCTTACAGCTTCACTTCATCCACAAAAATGTATTCTTGGTTGTGACTGTATTTATAATTATGACTATGCCTCTTAAGAAGGTAATGGAAGTCAACTCGGTTCTGTGAGCTCACTTGATTATGCTTGTTCCATTACCTAGGTTGGATTGTGCCATGTATCAGAAATTTCTGATAGCCATATTGAGAATATCGAAGCAAACTATAAAGCTGGAGATAGAGTAAATGCAAGAATATTGAAGGTAATTCAAATGTATAAAGCCTTGGATATGCCTATTGGTTTTAAAGTGAACTGCTACTTCTAGATGTTAACTGTGATTGTTTTTGTATTTTTCTGTATATTTTATAATTGAAAATTCTTTGCATGAGATCTGTTATATCTGTAATATGTTTGTGCTATCCACTAAGATAAATATATTTACGATTCAGAGAGTTGCACCATAATAAGGGTAGATCTGACAGACAACCTAAAATTCACAAGGGAAAATATTGGAATCCAATGGAAATACGGACTAGTTGCTTGAATATAATTTATAATGAATGAAAGCAGTTGTAATTTTGGTGAGGCGTAAAGTTGATAAATAACTAAAACCCTTGCAAGAATACTTTTAAATGTTTTAACCTTTTCAAACTATATCTTAATTATCATTAAATTGAGTGAAATATTGAATTCTCATTTGTCATATGTCAACTAGGCTTTCTTGCTTGATCAGTGTGTATTAAAGTACTAAATTACTAACTACCTGCATTTCCGTATTTATCATCAGGTGGATGAAGAAAGACACAGAATTTCTTTGGGAATGAAGAATTCATATCTGAAGGATGGAACTTTACTTCAAATTGCATCCAAGGAAGAAGGATCAGATGAACGTATTGCAGATGGAATGAAGTCTATAACTTCTATGCATAGCAGTTTGCTTGAAACCTCAAATATAGGTGTTGAGGATGAAATTAATCAATTCCCAATTCTTTCTCGAGCACAAGATAGGGGAGATATTCCACCACTTGATGTTTCCCTTGACGACTTTGATCAAATTGATGTAAATAATGCTAATAGTCACACTGAAGAGCATGCAAATGAAGAAGTCATTATTAATGAAAAACATAGAAGTCGTGAAAAGAAGAAAGCAAAGGAAGAAAGGTCAATATAATGCTTAGTTATTTGGCATTTGCTTTTTATAAAATGCTATCTCAATTGTTTTTCAATTTCTAAAATGGGGGAAGTATATTGCACAGGGAGAAGCAAATAAGGGCGGCCGAGGAAAGATTACTTGAGGAGGATGTACCTAGAACTGCAGATGAGTTTGAAAAGCTGATTAGAAGCTCTCCCAATAGCAGTTTCATCTGGATAAATTACATGGATTTCATGATTTCAATGGCTGATGTTGAGAAAGCCCGCTCAATTGCAGAAAGGTATATCTGAAGAACTATGATTTTTTGTTTGGATTTTTAAATGATTATGAAATTCACACTTGACATTATTAAAGTTTGTTTGAATGTCTAATCCTGGGCTTTTTTAGGTGTCCTGAACATAATCCTACGTTAATGCAAATCTATGTTAACAGTTCTCTTTTTTGTTTATTTTAGCTTATTTTTAGGTCAATTATTGGATATTAGACATTGAGCCTTCTTCTATCGTAGGAAGGGTGTTTTCATATAAGCAAGTCATCTTATAAGCTAACCTATTTTCACAAATAATTGCTAAAGTACCGCATTGTTTTTACTTTGTGTTATGGTTTTAATATTTGTATGGAATTAGTGATTTTGTTTACTATTTAATATGCAAAACTTTGAAACTAGTAAACAAGTGAAAAAAACATGTTTTTGTTATCATTTTGTAAATAAAATATGAAAACTCAAGACAATTTTGCACACCGAACCTGCTTACGTTTTTTACAACTAATGATTTCAATATCAGCGAGATGGTACTCCTAGAAGTTACATTGTTTCAGTAGTTACTTAAACATTTAACTTTTAGGATGCTGCATGGACATAATAAGATTTGTTGTATTTGAAAGGCATCCTTCATAGATTGGTTATTGAAAAAAAGAACAACTTGTAAATCTTGTATGTACTTTCTGAAGTATGAAGATTCAGCATTTAAATAGCTTCTTTTAAATACGTGATGGGTTAAATGTTTTCCATATGTTGTCATTGTTAATAAAATATTGAGATAGAGCGACTTGAGACTTGGCAGATCAATTGCTTACTAGTATTTTATTTGATATAAGTGGGGGAAATCATGATTCATGTAGTTTGTTGTTTCCCGTGATTGTATTCTTTAAAGCTTTTGTTTGCAACAGTGTATTTCTCCCTTTCAACCTGGCAGAATACATCCATGTGAATATCATATTAGCATAGTCATCTGACTTCACATTGTTTTACTCATGAATCCATAATTTTGAAGGGCTTTGATGACCATAAATATCCGAGAAGAGAATGAGAAGCTTAACATCTGGAAAGCCTACTTTAATTTGGAAAATAAGTATGGCAACCCTAGAGAGGTAAGGAGAGTACCGTGCAATTTCAGTTTTTGCTTGTTCACTGATGTTGTTATGTGGAGTCCTTAATTCGTGTTTTTGTGTAGGAGGCCATTATGAAAGTATTCCAAAGAGCTCTACAATACAATGATCCCAAAAAGGTGTATCTAGCACTCTTGGGAATGTACGAGAGGACTGAGCAGCATAATTTAGCCGATGACCTTCTCAATAAAATGACAAAGAAGTTCAAGCATTCATGCAAAGTATTGTAACTTTTAAGTATACATATGCCACTCTTTCGGTCTTGATAAAAAAATGTTTGTGGAACTTATTCTGCGCTGGATTTTAGGTTTGGTTGAGGCGTATACAAAGTCTTTTGAAGCAAAACCAGGATGGAATCCAACCTCTCATCGATCGAGCTTCGTTAAGCCTTCCCAAACACAAGCATATTAAATTTTTCTCTCAGACAGCTATTCTTGAATTCAAAGTTGGCGTCCCAGATCGAGGACGATCCTTGTTTGAAAAAATTCTACGGGAATACCCGAAAAGAACAGACTTATGGAGCGTCTACCTTGATCAAGTATATTTTCTACCTCATTTTGTTTATTATGCTGATCCTAATATCCCTGTGTATATTTTTTTGATAGGAAATTCAACATAAAGACTTTTGTATTAATATTATGCTGATCCTAATATCCCTGTGTATATTATTTTTATAGGAAATTCAACATAAAGACGAAGATATAATTCGTGCGCTGTTTGAAAGGGCTGTTAGTCTGAGTCTCCCACCTAAAAAGATGAAGGTGTGTGCACATATCTATATTACTAATTTAGCTTATGTTGTTTCATGTTTTTTCTCTCGGACTCATGTGGGGGCATTATTTTCTTGATTGACAGTTCTTGTTCAAAAAGTATCTTGATTATGAGAAATCCCAAGGTGATGATGAACGTATTGAATCTGTGAAAAGGAAAGCAATGGAATATGTTGAGAGTACTCTATCTTGATGTGAAGTCATCATTGCCTTAGCTTTGAATTTTAGAACTTGCTGTCCAAAGCTGGATATCCTAAGACAGTTTGAGTTTGAGTTTGTCAAGGCATGATGCCTAAAGAGTACAAGTTCTCCTAAATCATCAGGCAGCTGGATTTGATATTGGTTGCCTCTGTAAAGGAAGTGGTTCTAATACTCTACCGGATAGTGCTGCCATGTGCTAATGTGCTTTCTGCAGCATAAATTGAAGATGGGGAGTTTTCAAGGTGAGTTGTGAATGCAACAAATGAGGCCAATAGAAACACAGCTCTGATAGTAGAGGAAATATTTAGGTCCCTCTATTCTCTGTCTTCTGCCCTCTTTATTCCATTTGGGCTGTGATTTTTTGGTTTTACGAACTATCTTTCTTCTTTGGTGTAACAAATTTTGAGAATGTAACCATTTATTTATCATTAAAATGAGAAACTGTAGCATTATTTTCTAAATTATCCCCACAGGCAGCTGTAAACTCTGGTGATAAAATTACTGAGCTTAAAAGTCTATTATACAATTAATTAGTGTCTACTGCATAATGGTGAAGAATAGCTCATTAGTTTTAACCTTAAATTAACAGCACTTATTCATACCTTCAGCTCTTTAATGTAATAGCGTTTAATTTTTTGTTATATATGCTTTGTTTGACTTTTACTTGGTGAACCCCGACCCGTCAATAGAAACATGATTTTAAGAGAATGATTTTAAAAATTATTAACCACAAGGGAACGACAAAATATGAGGAATGAACATAAAGCTGCTCAACTTACATGCATTTCATTGACTAAATTTTGTCTTGAACGAATTGAAATAACAAGAAAAATTAGTTAAACATGGCTTAAATGTGGTTTGAAACATGATTTTGATATAGATTCAAGAATTCATTCTGGAGGTTGACTTAAAAGTTAAAACTCTAGTTTGTCACTTTGTCCTTAGTTCTTGAATATAGTCCAATATTACATTAAACAAATGTTGTCTGTTTTTCTTAAATATTATCTTTTGATTTGAGAATAAGTTCGAAACTCTGGTAATGAAATGCGTTGAATTTATCTCTGGGATTTCTTTTATTATATAAATAATACTATAGAAAAAAATAAAACTTGTTGGTATGTTTAAGAGAACGATTTTCTGTGGGATTTTAAACAATGGTTTCTTTGTAAACAATAGTTTAAGAGAACACAGAAAACAATAGTGCTTTTGCTAGAAAGTTGAGTGTTATTGGATGAGATTTGGAAGGAGAAAAATCTTGTCAAGCTAGTGGTTTCGTTGAGGATAAACTATGGTTGTAACACTCCAATGCCAAATGGAGGTTCACTTGTAGAAAAATGTCCTAAAAAAGTAACAACTTTCTCTCACTATATTTAGATATATTCTTCATATAATTGAGTATATTGATGTAGTTTTAAGAAAAGTACAAATGTAATAAAAAGGAAACACTACTTTTATTGTAAAACATAATATATATACATTGATATTGATGTACAAATATATAATTAAACTATAAAAAGTTACAACAATAAAAGTTAAACATAGATTACATTAATATATGTACCTAAGTTATCAAATAAATAATGTGTTAGTATGGCAATGTAGGATAATCAAAATAAAAAGTTATTTTCTGTTTAATTTTCTTTTTAATAGATGAAAGTTTTTAACAATTGTTAAAGACAAGAAATTATAAACCAATTAATTTTATAACTGTTATAATATTAGATAATTTATAGCATATTTCAAGGATTCACTTTCATATGATTGCTAAACATTAGAATTTGATTATTCTTGCATATTAATATAATCTATCGAAAAAGTTTTTGTAATGTAAATCTTATTTTTGTTGAAAGGATCTTGAATGTAGAAGTATTAACGAACTTGAGAAATCAATACAAAAGGATCATCTATGTATCATCTTTTGTTGAAGAACACAAATGAACTTGTACTTATCCTCTCAACCTTAAACCAGTTACATCTCGACTTCAAATCAATCACATCTAAATAACATAAAATTGAAATTATTGTATAACTTTGTTTATGAATTTTCATATCCGAAACATACAAATTTTTCAGTTATCAAATACATTTTTCATTTTCATTTTTTTTCAAAAGTATTATAGAACTATTATGTAATTTATTGTGCTCATAATATGATAACTTAAAAAAAAAAAAATTTTCTTTGACTGATACATTATTTTATTATTGCTAAACATATTGATAAAATTCTTTAACCATTCAAAGACGATTTTTCATGGTTAATGAAGACCTATATTCTATTTTTCCAGTAAAAATTCTTACATTTTATCTAAACACGTGATAAAAGAAAAAAATATATCCATATAACACATTTTACTACTATTATTAAACCAAATTAATATAATCTCATAATTATATTCAGGACATATTAATTTCTTTTTGTTCTTCACCTAATCTATAATATACTCAAGGAAAAATTATTAAACTATTCCAACGATATAGAAAATAGTTTTTTGTTCGATTTAATTTCACATAATTTAATGCAATTTATTTCTCTTTTTTCATCTTATTATAACAAAGGTTTTTGAAAGAATAGCTTTTGCTGAGTTTGCACATAAAAGAAAAAAAAAAGGACTTTGTCTATTTATATTGAATGCAACTTGGGAGCTTAATTCAAATTTAACACAAGTCAGAACCCCAAAAGAAGAAAATAAAGAAAAGAAAGTCAGATTTCTAAACTGGATCTTAACTTTAGTTAAACTTGATTTCTGAGTTTCTTGAAGAAGCAATATTGCTTAATCAACTCAAATAATTGATACAAAAAATGTTCCATGAATGGTAATGAGGCAGTTACACTTATTTTAAGTACTAATGACAAATATCAATCGATGAATCAGTATTGAATTCAAATTTTGATTAACGTAAATGCTGTGTAATAAGAAAATCTTTGCTATAATACAACATATTGAATTCAAATTTTCATTAACTTTTTTGTTAATGCTTATTAATCAATGTCATTATTATTAATTTGATTTCAAATACGTAGGTTGGTTTTGGGACTTAAATCAAATTGTCAAAGTGATGAGTTAATTGAAGTAGCATTATCTGTTTCAAAAGTTTGAGAGAAAAAAAATGTTCTTTATTGTGAAAAACAGTTTTATTCCGTTATCTAATTATGAAGATACAACATATAAACATTAACTGACTTTTATGATAAATATTTTTTTTAAAATGCAAAAGTTATTTTTTTTTTTGAAAAATAGAATACGACCGTTAAATTTTTTATTTAGCTTTTATCTATTTTATTTTTTTAATATATTTTAAGAATACTAGAAATATTAGTATTTTACAATTTTAAATATTTTAGTTCTTCAAATGTATTTTTGAAAAATTTTAACTTTTACTTAGGTACATTTAGTAAAAATAGTATATTTTTTTATTCCCTTCTGTTTTTTTAAATTAAAAGTGAATTATATATATATATATATCATAACATATAAAAAATAAAAATTCAACTACGAAAGAATTCAAAGCATTGTTATATTATCAGAGATTAAAAATATGTTGCGGTCATTTTCAATATACAAAATTTATATAACGATAGAAAAAAAAATCTTTGTATTTTTACATTTTTAATTATTTTTATTGCTTAATATAGAATGTATATTTTCTAGTTTTTTTTACCTAATGTAAATAATTTTTTTATCAAATGTAATGTATTTGGAAACAAAATATTACTATTATAATTTCTAATTCAAAATTTAAGAATGCTAAAAATTAGATCCAGATAGATATTGTTTTTCTTTTCAATATTAAATTATTTTTTGTATTTTGACAACTAAAAAATATTAAATGAAAAATGAAAATGAAGGAGCCACTAGGAGAACTCTTTTTTTTTTTTTTCTTTATATTTGTAGTTGAGTATAAAGGAAAATTAATAGTGTTATTAATAAATTGTTAACTTGCCTCTTCAAATAATGATAGTAAAAATTTATTAAACTTCCACTTTTGGTGGAGAAAACTCAATTTTGAATGAATAAACTTATTAAACTAAATAATTTCACCACATCATAAAAACTAAAGATATTAAATAATATACATCATGAACATGACTTCAATTTAAATTTATTGTTTGCACTTATATTTTTATTCTATTAATTCATTATGTGTTTAATAAGTCAAAATCATGTTGTAAAATAATTATTTATTGTTATAGTCAAACCCATTTAATAACAATTTTTAAATTAAACAAGAGTTATTCAATTTTGAAATGTTAACATGTTACCTATTTTAAATTTTATGGTTTATATTTTTAATTGACAACCGTTACTGTTTATATATATATATATATATATATATATATATATATATATATGTATGTATGTATATATATATATGTATGTATGTATGTATATATTTATATGTATATGTATGTACATACACATGAGAATTTGAATTCCATGCCATCGATTAAGTTGGGACGAACTCACTCTAGCTCTAATTAATATACATCCTTTATCGTTTTGCAGAATATTTTTTACACACATAATATAAATAAACTAATTATATACAAACATCATCATCATAACAATAATAAAAATAGTAATATTAATATATTTTACTTATCAATATATTTTTTAATTCCTATAAATTACTTTATTTCTTTTCTTCTATATTTTAATTAATTATTAAAAGTTGCTCTCAGTCACTCCTCTAATCCCATTTATTTTATAACTTACAAGTTCTTTCATTTCTCCCATCCCACTTCTTCTTTCTATAAATTTCAAATTCTTCTCATAAATTATATCTCAAATTTAAATAAAACAACATATAATAAATATGTTAAATTTAGAATTAATATATATATATATATATATATCTTAATGTATAAATAATAAAAGAAGAATATAATAATAAATTTTACTTCAATAAAACAAAATAATACGGCAGGACAAAACTATGATCATATTTGTTTTTAGTTAGTAATAATAGCATTTAAAAAAATTTACTTCTTCAATTTTATCCCATTATATTTAAAGTTGTAAAAATAGATTTAATTTGACATTGGTATTTATAATTTTAAATATAGTTGTCTAAAATAAAAAAAATTATTTTTGCTTGGACTATTTAGCCCAATATCTACATAGATAACTCATCTCTGCAAATTAATGAGTTGGTCATTTTTTGTTTTAGGTTAATTTTTTAGTTTTTAATTTTTTAATATCTCTCTTCTTCTCTTTGTTTTTTTTTTTTTTTCAAGCATACTTTCATTTTTTTATTATACATTTTGCTATCTATCACCTTCATCATCATAATTTTATGTTTCCGTTTAACTTAACATTTTTTGTGCAAAAATGATATATTTCATTATTGAATATTAAATTTTATGTTTTTAAATAATTATATATTATTATTTATTTTTTATGAATAGACTATAATTTTAAAAAAATTTAATTAAACAAAAAATATTTTTGAATGATAGATGTAATATAGAATCATATCAAACTAATGTTTATTTTCTATTTTAAAATACGGATTTAGATAGTTAATTAAATTCTTTTACCTTAACTCATGAAATTAGACGAGATTGCCAATTTTAACAATTCTATAATTTGATCCTAACTTTTAGAAACATCAGTTAATAGATGTTTACATAAAATTGATATTAACAATATTACAAAAATAATGTTATAAAAATAACAAGTGACAAAATTTAAATAATTCGTAACTAAAGTGACACGTTATACAAAATAAGAATATAACGTATAACTGTAATCTTACCATCAATTTCAAAAAAATAAACTCCTACTTTCCAAAAAGTAAAACTAAATTAATAACATTTAATACCCTCATTTAATGATAAGAAGTGTTAAACTTAATAATAATAATAATAATAATAATAATAATAATAATAATAATAAATATGAGTAAGTTACATTTACTTCTAAGGTTGAAAAACTTTAAAAAATATAATAATAAATATACATGTATTTAAATATTTTTATTTTTCTATTTTTTTCTTCTTATTACATTGTATATTTTATAATTTTATATATATTTTCTATTTTGAAGTGTATATTAGATGTAAATAAATATATTTTGAAGTGCATAAATGATTTGAAAAAAATGAAACGTATATTGAGTTGACTCTTACTCAACTTGTCCTACTTCTTTAAAATCTTCTCTCCAAAACTCCATTTTCTGACCACCCATTAATACCTCTCTCACTCTCACTCTTTTCATTTCAATCCTTCTTCTCTTTCGCTCTAATCAACTCTTCAAAATGAAGTTCTTTTCTCTTCTCAAAAACACCAACAACAACAACAACAACCATGTCAGATCCTCTTCCTCATGGCCCTGGCCCTCTTGCCACCAACCCAGAACCCTTTCATTCAGAGCCGCCTCCGCCGCCACCGCCGCCGCCACCACCACCAACAACAACAACCATGACGTTTTCAGAGGCACCAACTCAACCACCACTCCCGAATCCTTCTTCACCGACTCCCCTAACTCCGCCAGCTTCTCCACGGCTTCTGAGATATCCCGTTCTGTGGACCCCACCGAGACGGTGATTCGCGGCCTGCGTTCGGACCGGCTTTTCTTCGAACCGGACCAGACCAGCTCCATATGGGAGGCCAAACTGGGCACCCTCGCGCCCTTCAAAAACAGCGTCGTTTTCTCCATGGATTCCACCCACCCTTACGTCGATTTCCGCCGGTCCATGGAGGACATGGTGGCCACTCACAGCGTCAGAGATTGGGAGGATCTCGAGGACCTTCTCTGCTGGTTCTTGAAGGTCAACGCACAAGACACTCACCACCATATCCTCCATGCTTTCGTCGATTTCTTGTTCGCTCTCGCACTTGCTACTTCTTCTAACGCCATTTCTACTCCCACCACCACTATCTCTTCTCTCTCTTCTTCTTCCTCCTCTTGCACCACCTTTTGTTTTGACCATGACCTTCAACATCATCAACAACAACAATCCTCTTCTTCATCTTCCCATATCTGATTTCCTGATGTTGCTCAATTGTATCTAAACAATGCTCATCATATTATTATATATATAGACTCTAAAACTAATTAACCTCAAACTTCTCTTTTCTTTACATTAACATTTTTCGCTCTTCTCATTCAAAGTCTGTTCAATATATATATATCAACATTTCACCTTGTTGTATCTATGTTTTTAATTCACTTCTACACAGCAAATGCAAAATTTGAGATTTTTAAAAAATAGGAACAGAAACATTTTTAAAATCATGGGCGCTTAGAATGTCAATTTATATTGCCTCATCTGCAGATTATGACAGGAGGGTGGAAACTCCCATTTTTGTCTCAACTACAGTGTGTTGTTGGAGATGGTAAACTCATTAATTAATTGTGAATTGTGAAATCCATAAGCATATATAAAACTATATAGTATATACCTAAATGATAGTTAAATCATGTGTTGCTTTCGATACTGTAGACAGTTTAACTCTCCTTCTCAATCTGAAGGTTAGTTTTTATGAGGAAACACTGCAAAGTTTACAGAAATTGGTAATAAATGTAGCACGTTCTATTATAGAAGAAAAGAAGTGTTAGGTGGTGTTCTTGCTTCAACGGCATCCTGTCATTTATGACATAGAGAATTCCATGTGGGTAACTTGTGACCTTCTTTTGCAAATGACTATTACTTTGAGTAAAGTAAAATGGGTGAAGGTATAAGTGGGCAAAAGCTGATGAAAAGAAACGCCATTCTTGTGAAATATTGAGTTTCATGTGACCTTGACGTGATTTTTTGTACATACAAATGTGATGAGTTTGTCTGTGTGGTTAGTGACTTCTTCTTTGGTGCTATCTTCATATTAAAAAAACAACTAGGTTAAAATACTTTTTACTCTTTTATATTATGATATTTTTATACTTAAGTATATTAAGTTTTTAAAGTTACATTTTGTATTTTAAAAAATATTTATTTTAGTTCTTTAAACTGAAATGTTAAATGGATTATTAAAAGTAAGATGTACCCAGATAAACATTAAAAAAAGAAAATTCAAAACATGTAGTTGACCTATTTTATCCACCATTGGATATGGTACACAAGGGTACATCAAAAGTGGAGTGGTGAAGGAGATCATGGCCATTGGTTTTGAATTGGGTAGTCATTATCAAATGATGGATTCAAATCCAGCTCAAAATTTTGGCGTGGTCCTGCTAAACTCTGTTCACCTGCAAGAAGCAGCATTATCATGGTCTTGAGCCAGAAAAAAAGAAGAAGAAAGAAAGAGAGCATATATATATATATATATATATAACATGGTAATGTTGAAAAACATTGTCTTCATATGGCACTTACATATGTCAAACTTGGAATATAAAGGTTACAAAATCTATTATTTACCACCTGCCTGCAAAATCCAGCAAGAGTACAGAAAACTGTTCTTCAGCTTTGTAGATGCCAAAAAGACTGTTCAGATTGAAATTGGAGCTACATGTTTGAAATTTTATGTATTTATAACTACTTTTGAAAAAAATGATGGCTTTCTTTTAATTTGTGATAGAATTTGGTAGGACACTCATGTCCCCATACCACCTAATTACATATAGGACATTATATCTTTGTCACTCACTTTCAAGTTTCAAGCATACTAGGGTTGTTAGAAAAAACAAGAGTCTTCATACTGTCGAGAGGGTGAAGAGAATATTTCACCACTCAGAATCCATTCAATTTATGGTCCCTCAATACTTGATGCTAACAATGAAATGGTCCTTCCCATAACTCCCTCCAATCCTAAGCCATATTTATTTTTCATTATTTTCAAGGAATAAAATCTTTTTCAAACAAGTTTTTTAATGAAAATAAATATAAACATTTTAAATACAAAATATACTAATTTACACACATTTTTTGTATCCACCCTCCTCAAAGTGAATAAAAAAAACAGAGCAAAGCATCACTGACCAATTCTTTAAATTATTTTGGATAATTTTCTTGTTTAGCTAATTGTTGGTTCAAATAGATTATTTTAATAAACATGTATGACCAATTCTATGCATTTTATTATTACTCTTCTACCAACCCCATTAATCCAAACTAGTTTACAAACACTGGTGATAATAAGATTCAGAAATATCAGTTCAAGTATATTTTTCAATTTTTCTGTTTAATTGATAAAATATATTCAACACTTTAAAAAAAGTCTGAAATTTCATATTTAATAGCTTTCATTTTGTAGTATTCCTAGCATACAAGTTTCTGAAGGTGTATTTATATACATAAAAAGCCCTTAATTAAATGAACTTAATTTAGAGTTAGACCTAATAGATAATGATATTTAGCTTGCCGTGACATATTAAGTATATGGTAAAACATCACGTCCATTTTATCACACACACGCACGCATATATAAAAGTAAACAAATCTTAATATGTTTGGGATTCGGAATTGCTGTATTATAGAAAAGAAAACACATTAATTTTACGAAGTTCAATTCAAAACAACTTGTTTTTCAGGTTTCTCAGATTTAAATATGATTACCATCAACCAACGAAGCTTCTAAACCTGCAAAATACTTTTTTTTATTTCCCATTCACGATTACTCATGTATACATATATAAATCCAGATTCTGAGTATATAGTAACTTATATCATCCAAAAACATTGGTTAGCAAAAATGTTTAGTAAGTGTTCATTTGTATTCTTGACTTGTCGTAAACTTTTTTTTAATTATATTCAACTTTTATGGATGAAAAACATGCTTATCAAACTTATTATAACAAGTTTTATTATATTACTATATAATCCATATTTTATATAGGGGTAAATGTTTAGGGACAACGTGATTAGAATATTATACATGAAACATTACATAATTATTAAATACGAGAAAACATTTGGTGTAATACCAAACAAAGAAAATATGATAGGAAATATTTTAAAGCAATTCATATAACGAAAGTCATTAGAGACACTGATAAAAAAGTAAAATATTACATGGATTAAGACTCTAGATTCACTAAATTAAATTAGTTATACTGAGTTCATTAGATATAAAAAAATATATTAATTAATTGTAGAAATACTATTGAAAAGTAGTGTGTAAAAAATAAAAAAAAACTAGTATTTTAGAAAATAAGCATTATTTTAAAATTAGGGTCAATCCTATTTGGAAGTAAAATAAGACAATGGGTTGTTCAAACTAGGAAAATAGTGTGGCGAATAAAAATGAAGGAAGAACTGTTCCATTTAGTGACAAAAAAATGGTGATTCTGTGTGAGAAAAGCATGGTGTTTTTTGCTTCATCTGAGACAAATAAGCAGACAGAGTGCAGGTTATTGAGTGTCAATTTTGAAGAGGTTGAGGGAATCGATTGCAAACTTTAAGACAATAATGAAAATGTGTCTAGTAATTAGTGAGATAATGACCTAACATTGAGACCTTCATTTTCCAAGAAGATTTGTTTCCACGAGAACTGTGACAAAACCTTACGTACCAATTTGTTCTATTCTACTGCTCTGTGCCCAATTCACACAGGTATTGGTCCTTTATGTTTGCCAATGTGCGTACCAATTACTGTCAGAAAAACTGCCCATTCAACTTCATCACTTTTTATATTAATCTTTTTGCAAATCAAGCTAAAAAAATATCACATACTTTTATAAATTAATCTTACATGGATGGATTACCAACTCACAATACTATCTTCTTTCAACCATATCTTAATTACTTGGAAAGTTAGATTTTAATGTAAAATTAATTTTTATTAGATGAAATTGTGTATTAATATATAAATTATATTTAATTTTTTTTATAGATTTATTTTTTTCTTAACATTTATTTTTACTTTAAGAAATATTTATCTTTGAAAACATAAATTTAGGGGTATAGATACTCATTTAGAATTAAGACAAGGGAAACCTGAAATTAATTAATAATGAATGAAATTATTTATTAATATATAAGTTATACTCAAAATAATTTTTTTTAATGCAAAACTTTTTATTTTCTTCAACATGGATTAATAAAAAAAACACTCATAAATAATTAGATCATAAACTAAAAAATCACATAATTTAACTTAGGTACATCATATGATATATATATATATAATTTGTTTTATTTTTTATATGGGTGTGAGAAATAACACAGTTAAGCCTATATAAAATTTTAGGTTTTTACGTATACATAGATAGTGTTGAATAATAATATAAATTTTTTAAAATTTGTTGGAAAAATAGTTGTTTTTAAAATGAAAATTTATTTTCTATTCATATAATTTAATATTTTAGATCTTATGTCATGTAAGCGCGTTCAATAAAAAGATATTTAAGATCTAAAATTTAAAATTTACATTAAAAAAATTATTTTTACCAATTATGAACTGTCCAATGAAATGTCCTAAATCTATCTTCACAGATTATATTATAAAAAAATTATTTATTTTTTAAATCTAATCATTTCATATTATTTTGAAGATCTTTTTATAACTTCGTTCTAATACAAAAATTGTAATAGTGATAGGGTAAACTTGTATTAAGAATGATTTGTAGTATTGATAGGCCAAACTAATTATGTTAAGAATAAATAAATTTAAAATGTGATCATCGTAAAAATTTGTACCATGCATGCCAGAAGAAAAATTAAAATTAGAGAAAAGCATTTTTCTGCATGTTTGTTGGTAGATTGTAGTTGATTAAGGAAGCATGTTTCTATTGTAGTGTAAATGGTGAATTCAAACCAATTTGTTTCATCAAAACCAATCTTAAGACATAAATATATTCTCATATTATGTAATGTTAAACGAAAGATATAACAGACTCAAATAATAAAAACTTTGTTGTTTCTGCAATAATAAAAATAAGATAATCATTTATTACTTTTATAAATATCACAAATAGTTAACTAACATAACACTATAGTTTATTATTTTTATAAATATAACGAAATCTACAAAGATTTTGAATTCATTCAACTAGCAAATGCATTCGTGTTCACATCCTAAAATACTAATAATGGTAATAATAATAAACTATATTATTTAAAGAATTAAATAACTTAATATTTTGAAAATAGATATTTAGTTGATAAAATTAAATTAAACAATATTTTATTATTATTGTTGTTGTTATATTAATATTATTTAATATTTTAATTGGATTAAATTAGGTATCAGATTTAGCATACAAAACCTATCATCTAATCTACTGGAGATTGAGTTGGATGAAGTTTCATGAAATTAAAACCAAAACGGAACACAATTTATATAGAATCATCGTAACACAAAATTTATTAAATATATAAAAAAATTAGTTATTATAGTGTAAATTAAAAATTATTAATATTTAAAATATTTTTTATTATAATAGAAATTACATTTTTTATTATTATCTTAAAAAATTATAAAATTAAGTTTTATGATTAAATTAGATTTTAAATTAAAATTAAAATTAATTTTTAATATTAATTAACAAAATTTTAACTATTTACTAAATTATATTTTAAATTAATTTCTAATTTAATTAATAATAATTTTATTATTTTGTATATCAATAATACAGTTAGTAAATATTTTTTTTAATATAAAATTATCTAACTCCTACTCAACTAATATTCCTACTAAAAATATAGGATAGATTAGTGAATAAAAAATATAGTAAACTTTAAAATTACAATTGAGTATTCTTACTTTTATTCTGCAAACACCAAAACGTATTTTTTGTATAATTATTTCTTCATGGAATCCACGCAGAGAGACCAAAGTTTTCTGTAAAATAGATTCAACTGAAATAATCTTTTAACACAAGGATTATCGTCTATCTATGTATTAATCTTTTTATTTAAAATAATTTTATTTCCTAAATATATAATTAATTAGACATATATCGGTTTGACTTTCTATTCAAATTTTAAAATAAATTATGTTGAGCGAAAAGTATCTATTTTAGATTTGTTTAAGGTTTGTGAATGTTGAATAATATAATGTTCTTTTCAGGTGGCTCTGATGGTGACCTAAGCTATGGATAAGACTATCGTTTTCTTTTCTTTTCTTTTCTTTTTTTTTTCATTGGGCTTACATTTGGGGCCGAATAGCTCAGAACTATTCACTTCTTTAGAAAAACAATAATCAACTAAAGAAAAATATAATTTCACATCATTATTTATTTTCTACATTTATTTAACAACTTTAAATGATGATAAAATATTAAAATTATATCTTTTATTAAAATATAAATTAAATTATTAAATAAAATATTAATATATGTAATCAAACCAAACTAACTTTTGAGATTTGAATTTTTTTGACTAAATCTTATTTATTAAATGACTATTCAACTTAAAAGCGCTAACATATAATAAATTTAAAGCCTTATAAACCATTACACTGTTACAATAAATAAAATAAAATAATTATTTTTAAAAGTTAATTAACTTTGTACAATATCTACTACTTAAAAAATAACTACAACAACGCATCACGTTATATACTTCCAATAGCAATAACAATTTCAACGGAAAAATGTCAATATTTGTATCAATTAAACCATAATCAAATTCATTCAATCTAAAATTTTAATTGTAATAAATGAAATTTAATTACATTAAAAAAACATGACTTGGAAATGTTTCATCATATCTTATGAACTTAATTAACTCCAACTTTAACTACTAATCTGATTCAACCTCAAATTCTCTTCACTCACTTAGTGATGAGATGGAGGTAATTTCTAGAAATTCATAAAAATAATAATTAATATGCATGGAAAATTAGAAAAATAATTAAATATTTTGAAATATCAATGCAGCAAACAATGGTTTAATTGTTTAAAAAAGTACTAAGGTTATGTTGCATTTTTGGTTCTTCTTTAAATACTGGCTGCGAATGTATTATTGATCCTATCTTAATTTGCATACATTTATTTCTTTCAATTTTTACATTTTAATTAATTCAATTATTTCTTTATGGTACTTTAAATAAGCATGTTAGATATAGGAATCCTTTGGATGAAATTAAAAGAAAAAATATATACATATTCAAAATTAAAAAAGTTAATAGCTTTTTTAAAATATAAATACTAAAATCACAAAAAAAATGAAAATAGCATATTTTTAATATGTTTAAATTTTAAGAAATTTTATTATAAAAATGCATTTCTTCAATGATGATGTTGATTTTATATGATCTCATTGAGTACTCTAATTCAGCCAAGCAAGTAGTAAGAGCTAGCAAAAGGAATAAAAAAAATGTAACAGAATTGACCAATCTACTAACAAAGATTAAGACACTGATAAGAGATTTAGTTTCCTGATAAATCAATCATAAAGTTGATTAAGATTAATCTTTAGAAAGTGTGTGCATGCATCCTCTCACTATTTCTTTTGTGCCAAAGTCCAACTCATTGAACAGATACACCAGAACCCAGTTTGCTCTTCTTGTGAAGACAAGATCAACATCTTTCTGTCTAACTTTTCTTAGCTCTCTTTGTTTGTGATAAATCATAACACAACTTTTTTCTAATGTTCAGGTAACAAATCATGTTAACTCTGGCCTACACAGGTACAAAGATGTTTCCCACTATCAAAAGAATATGGTGACATGATAAAGAGTGTTTTTATTGTGTCTTTTTTCAAAGCTTAACCATTTCTCAACATTAAATCATGTTCCTAAGATAGAATCTACATGTTTCTCAGATGGAGTTGGAGTATGGAAGTTGATATGAATTTGTCAATCATAATTACGAAATTGCAATATTAAAAACAATATGCTCAGGAAAATAGTAACATGTTTCTCTTCACAGCTAGTATTTGAGATGGCTGAGTTGGAAAACTTGCTAATTTAGTGACATATCTTTATCCCAAAGTTTTTATGTTCTGGATTTTGTTTTGAATAATGGTCCACCATGTTTCCACTACCATACTCTAGAGTTTACCATCCCTTGACCATTCACTACCACATTTAATCTACCTTCTGATCCTGAATCTTAATTCAGATCACAAAGTGAGAGAGACATTGAAAAAAGCACATCTTTATGTAGGTTTTCTTTTGTCATTTGAAGATTGAACTCACTGAAAATCTGCATCTACGTCTTTTCCTCTCTCAGTTCATCAATCTGAACCATGCAACAAACAAAAGAAAAAATCTCTTTTCTCTAAAACTACGGTGTCTTTTTTGAAAGAGTCAAGCTTGAAATTCATAGCCTCAAAAGTTTTCTACATTTGGCAACATTGAAGTGCAAGTGTGAATTAAAATACACAGACTAGCTAACACAACAACTTGAACATAAAACCTTAAAATAATCAATTTGTGAATTTACTTTCTTCTTTTTATTATTAATTATCTTATTTATCTTTATTCCATGTAAACTTCCAACTTGGTTTAGGGTTTACTTGAATTTTTAACATATATGGTGTAAATTCATTTGTATGGCTCAAATTCTTAGTTGACTCAAACAAATTTGTTTTCTTAAAGAACAATACACGTTCTTTGGTTAAAAAAATTATATATATGGGGCAGCCATAATACTGATACACGTTCTCTCTCTCTCTCATTGAGGGTTTCATCATGTGGCAGCATCTGTTAAAGTAAACTGCAGGAGGGATTTTGTAATTTAGTGTTGTTATAAGATGAAGATTGAGAGATATTTTAATAAAAAAAATGAGAGTGTGGTGTGGTGTGTGAGATATAAATGAGTGGTGATGGTGATCAGGGCTAGAAACCTACCTCCCTCAGAGGTTGTAAATTCAAATAGAGGTGTTGGCAGTGTGAGTATGAATGCCAAAGTAAATACAGACAAGAACTAAATGCATGCAAGGAGTGAGGAAATGCACAAAAAATATAGTACTTGAATGGAACAAGAGAGTATTGATTCACACAACTGGCAATAATACTAAAAACAAAGAGTACGGAGAAGAGAAAGATTAATGCCAACATGGGAAATGGTGCATGGAAAGTTCTGTCTCCAAAATTTCTATTCTCGTGTCACTGAAAGCCATTAAAACCTTCTGTCTCTCCCAACTTGGACCCTTCATATTATTGTGATTCAAATCCCAATGCCAATATTTTGCAACTCAAAAGCTGGCAACCATTTTTGACCAAATCCCTACGCCAAAGCTGAACTCACGCAATGGATTCGCTCATCCACACGGCCACTCTGCTTACTAAGAACAGCAAAATATGCAGCAGATAACAACTACTCCCTCACTTTCAAGATCACTTCTCTTCAAAAATAATATACTATGCTTATTGTTATTCTTTATGAGTGTGAAATGATCTTAAATTGTAGTATTTGTGGATCACAAAGACTAATAAGATGATTGATTTTATTAATTAATGCAGAAACTCTTAGGATAATAATAATAATAATAATAAGTCACAACGCTTAATGATCACTAAATCTTTCTTCTTCTATTTCTCTTTTTCTCTTTTTAAGGAAAAATGGTGTTTATGATATCCTTTTTTAGTTATTTTATTTCATTTTTGTTATGTATGTATTGAAAACTATTGAGAATAATTGAATGCTCTTTTTTACTTGGACAATTATTATACAGGAGAAAGGATTATTTTTTATCCTGTCATCTTTTAAATTTTAAGATTACATAATTTTTTAAATTATATCATTATTTGCATTTTTATTGTGCATTGAAAATTATTTGGAGAAAAAAAACTAAAAAAAAGACATAATTGGTAACTTACTTAAAATTACATTAAAAATAAAAGAATTAGATGTTTTCTTTAGTTTTGGTAAAAATATTTAAGAATGTAAAGGAAGATTAGTCCCCTTATTCAGAATCATATTCCTATATAAGAATTTCAATTTTAATGTTGGTTTGGTATGAAAATATTATATAGAGAAATATAAATATATATCTTTGTGAGTTTTTTTAGTCTTAAGATATTATTTTATTTTGTGATAATATGAGTTTTTGAAACCTAATTAATAATCTTTTACTGATTGATTGTGTAATTTTTTTCTATTAAAACAGTATATACAAACTAATCTCAAATTAAATTGTATTGAATAGTGACTGACTTTCTTGCATTCACTCAATTTTCAAATTGTAATATGTTATAAGTTTTTTTATTTTTTATAATGATTATTTTAAAATTTATAACATTTAATTTTAATATATTGTGAATGTAAGTTTACAATTTTAATTAATAGAAAATAGTTTTTTTAGAAATTCTTAAATAATTATTAAAAAATTAACAAAAGCTAAGAATGTATGTTTGTTGAGAATATTTATACCAAGTGCATAACAATTATATTTTAATAAATTATAAGAAAGCACAATTTTAAAAGCTTTTTAAATTATTTTTTATTTCATGAACTATTTTAAGGCGTTTGGTAGAGAGATTTTTTTTTTATATCTGAAAATCATAAAACATAGGATTATGATTTTTATGAATGACCAAATCTTGTTTGGTAGGTGAAAAGTATTCTTAAAAATATGTTATTGAAATTATTAGTTTATTATCACATTAAATGATAATAAAAGTAATATGATATATTTTTTAGATAAAAAACTGTTTTTATTTAATTATTTTCTCAGCTGTCCTGCCCGAATTTTGTATTGAAACCTACTAAAAACCATTTTAAAAAGTGTTTTTTTTTTAAATAAACCAAATATGGAAATGAGATAAAAAAAAATACCAAATTATTTAAAAAAAATCTAGTTATTTATATTCTTTAAAAATTCAAGTAAATTTTTATAACAGAAATACATAAATAATTCTAGAATTTTTTGGAACTAATATATAAGTATATACTAAAAACATTATAATGTATTTTAAAATATTTCGTGTTAAAAATTAATACTCCTTTATTTTTTAAACTTTCTTTTAAGCATTGTTTGTTTTTATATTCATTCAAACAACACATAATTTTGATTTCCTTATTGTTCTTCTTACTTTATTGGTTCTCACTGTTGTGACTATTTAAGTCATTATCAAAATAAAATGCAAATACGATGAAAATGTCTTTTTCCAAATAAAAGGAATTGGATAATGACATGTACACATCACATTTTTAATGACTTTTTTTTATTTTTTTTAAACGGACACTTTTAAAATTCTCTTCTATTTCTGATGTTTTTTTTTTTATCGATCACGAGTTTCAAATGTAGAAAAAGAAGACTATTTTGTTATATGAATGGGAGAATAATGTCACTCTTAGAAAAGTGAAAACAGAAAATAAGTTGGGTTGATCCAAACGCGGCGCACAATACAACTTTAACTTGGTAAATATCTGAACATACATATATAGTAGTCCACTAATCACGAGTAAAACACGTATTTGGATAAATGGAAGAAAATAAGAAAATAAATATTTAATTTTATTCTCGTAATTTAAAATCAAGTGATGCACTAAATTTTGAAGAAATAATCTTTTTATAAAAAAGTGCATAAATTGATTTTACTAGAGAACTTCATATTTTCTTCCCTTAACAGATTTATCCAAACAAGGCACTAGTAACTAACTAACTAAAAAAATTAAACTACCTTACGATGTCACATTATTGTTACTATTACACGATTGGCGAGGAGCGTGAGAGAGCGGCTAGAAGTCACGAGACTTACGGTTGCGGTGGAAGGCGGTGGCGCCGGAGCTGACGGAGAAAACGCCATTCCAGATCTCGGTGAAGGCTCTGACGATGACACCGTGGTGGTCCGGTGAATTGAGCTGGAGGAAACAGTTGAGAAGTTCTCTGAGATCGTCTTTTGAGTAAATCTCGTTTTGGAGTATCATCTGGAGCATGGAGTGTCGGAAGTCCAAGTAGGGGTCGTCGGAGTCTTTCTCCACCGCCACGCCTTCGCTCCCCACGCGCCCGAACCCCCGCACGCTCTTGGCGTAGTCGCAGAACTGCGCGGAAGAGTCGAGGTGGGAGGGAGAGAAGGTGGTGGTGGTGGTGGTTGTGGTGGTGGTGGTAGTAGTGTCGTCTCTGTCTTGGGCCCAGTGATGCGTTTGTGGTTGGTAGGTGGGCCTCTTGGGGCGACGTTTGGGGTGGAAAATGTGGCGGAGAAGCTTGGGCCTTCTGCAGGTGCCGCAGCCCAAGCTGACGGAGACGGTGTTGAAGGTCAGTTTTCTTCTGGAACTTGACATTGGTGGTTGCTAATGCAGTGGTAAAAGTAATGTAATGAAATGTGTTTTCTGGGAACGGGAACTCGCTTTTATGGGATTCACTCATAGACTCACCTGGACCACAAATTTTTTATTATTATTATTAGAAAGTGAAATAAATAAATAATTAATAGAAGTTTAGTTTACAATCACAGTTTTTTCTTCACTTTCATGGGATATTAGAAAAGTTTAAATTGTTTTTTGATAAGATTTTGGGATGGCAAAGTCTGAAAAATATACATAATCCAAAATATAATTTCAGAATATATTTTCAAATTATATAAAATAATCTAAAATATATTATTAAATTATACAATGTAAAATATATTTTCATATTATATAATCTAAAATATTCTTAACCTATAGATAATTTGGATATTTCCTACACTGTGTATCACAAGAGGAAACTATGGGTGCCCGAAGAAAAATCCTAAAAAATATTATATGAATGGGTTGGCCCAATAATTTCTTTAAGAAGTAGACAAAATAAACCACTCAATTGGGCCTTAACCCATAAGAAAAGCGCTCTTTTTCAAAATTTTGTATTAGGTTTAATGGATTTTTCAAGGCCCAATTAATCAAACTTAAAAAGAAATAAAGTTATCACCTAGGTAGATATTGTTACCTGTGTTTCCACCAGGTAAAGTAAGGTTAATAGTAAAAATCTTAATTTTAACAATTAAGTTGTAAATTTTAATACAAGGAAGTTAGTATTTTTATGAATATAGTATAAGAAGCGGAGAAGGATAAATGAATTATTTTTTGAGTATTGTCTAATTTATTATAAATAAATTAAGAGTAGCATATAGCAGATTTTAAATGATTTTAGATATTTAAATGCATTCTTATTATTGTTATTAATGTTGCTATGATATTAAAGTATACTTTTGTGATCACTAGGTTGGTAATGGAAAAGTTGTATTTCTGTGTATAGAGAGAGTAGTACCGCCAATGCTTAAAGTTCAAGTCATGTCATTTGAAAATTAAGTTAAATATAATAAAGGCTATAATTTAAATTGAATATAGTCAAGATTCTTTTTTTTACTTTGTATGTTTAATTTATGATCTATATAGAGAGTTACGCATCAACTCATAATTACGTATTAAAATTATTTTTATTATTTATATATTAGAATTAATATGATTGAAATTTTAATTATATATTTTTGAATTTTTAAATACGAGTCGATGATTTGAATAATAAATATGAATTCATATTTATAAAAAATATTCTGATTAAATCACGGTAAATTAGCTCAAATATTAAGATTAATATTATCCTGCATTTAACAATGCTTGCGTGTTTTAAGTTATAAGTTAGAAATACGAACCTATTGAGAAGATTATTAAAGCTATATAAATCTTTATTTCTTTTTGTTTTCATTCTTGTATATGTATTTTTTATTTTTTATATATGAGAGATGCTGACAACAAGTATGTTGGTAAAAAAGAAATTCTTAAAAATATATTTCACAGTAATAATTGTTGATGTCGGACAAATTTATATTTATAGACTTTGTTATAGATGGAATGTTTTATTAAACAATAGTTAATTATTGACATTTCTAATAATAATATAAATAATTACACAAAACACAATCACAATACTTATAAATATAAGGACAACATTTACATTGTCTATAATTATCTAAATTATTATCTGAAATTAAGCATTAACTATCCTAGCACTTGGAAATTGTTTTCTTCCACAAGATTTTCCTCGTACTAACAGAACCAGTTATGATGAGCAATGACATAAATGTCCTCGGTTCCGTGCGTGGCCAACCGCCAAAACCGTTCGGAGAAATTCCTGGAACTAAAATAGTTGCGTCTAAAATTAAAGAGAAGCGTTTGTGCAAAGAAATTCCTCAAATTTTCTATTATTGGAAAAACATTTCCCATCATTAAAAAAATGGAAATATTTTTTGGTCTTGTTAAGGTGGTTAGATGTAACCGCAGCACTATTTATATATGATGAGGATGAAGGCTTCTATGTTGCCTAAGATCTAAGGCTTCTTCTTCCACATTTTGATTGAGAGAAAGAGAGAATCAGAGGCCATTCTTCCTGAGGATTAAACCACATTACTTTCTAAAGTATAAAATCTGAACTTGTTATTATTATTATTCCTTAGGAATTGGGTTTGGAGGCACCCCAATTCCCACACCTAATTCAATTCTGTGCCTCTCTCGCATCATCTCTCGAACCTAGCACTCCCAATCAAACTTCTCGTAAGTTCATTTCATTTCATCTTTGTAACAACAACAATGGGTGATGAATTACTTTCCCATTCTCTTGTTTCTTCTCCACAAAAATAGAGAAGATTCACCCCCATAATAACATTTTTTGGTTTTCAGAGTTCATTGCCACGGTTTGTGTTGTTGGCAGTTGAAAAAATGCTGGGTGATTTCATCAATCGAATCCTTATGTACGTCCCTTTTTTCTTCCTTAATAGTCTTTCACTATTTATTTTTCTTTGTTATGAAAAATTCTTTATCATTTTTCTTTGTATTAATTGCAGACTCATTCTGGGGTATGCATACCCTGGATTCGAATGCTATAAAACTGTGGAGAAAAATAGGGTAGATATTGAGGAACTTCGCTTCTGGTGTAAATATTGGTACAAAAACATGTGTCTCTCTCCTTCTTTACGTTATATTCTCGTAAAACTTTATCTTTCAGGGATGTTATTTCACAAAAAATTATGCAATCATGTACTTTTTTGTGTCTATTTTTTCATGTTCATCGTTTATTACACGTTATAATGATGGAGAAAGATAAACATAAAGATTGATATTGTATAACATGCATAAACCTCAAATCTGAAGTCTTAAATTTTTTTTCTCTGATATATATTTTCAATGTTCAACGTAAGAAATTACCTTTTTTTCCCCAGAAGATAAACTTGACCCTTTTGAGTGCATATGGGGTTAAGAATACTAGATAAGGTTGATGATAATATCTTGTTGATTTTGGTCATGCATGCTATTAAAATCCATGTTGAATCCTCATTTACATATCTAAACTTCGACTCATACGCATACATGGTTTATTTTTGCAGGATCATTGTGGCACTTTTCACTGTAATGGAAAAGTTTACAGATATATTTGTTGGATGGTAAGTGTTGAACATATCATAACAATTAACTACTGTTTTCATGAAATAAATTTTCACTCTGAATTTTATGAAGGCTGCCATTGTATGGAGAGATGAAGCTGGTTCTCTTCGTCTACTTGTGGTATCCCAAAACTAAAGTAAGCCTATTTTTGTTCTCTTCAATCCACATTTGAGTTATTTTAATGTTATTTGCAGGCCATACTTTATACTGTCATGTCACCTTTCTTGTTTGAGAGGGAAAAGAATGATTATGTTATGCTTTATTGTGTATATAAAATTACCTATAAAAGTAATGCGATTAAAGTAATGTGCATATAATAGTATAAATGTGAGTAACCCAACAACACACCCTTTTAAAAATATTAACTAGTTGACTTTTACTGAGTCTCACTGAATAAGTTGGATCCACGTTTTTCTATTTGTTCATGCACTAACTATATGTCCATTTTATATATTTTTTATTAGATTTAATCCAACTGCAATATGAGATTGGATTAAGAAATGTTTGATTTGAAATGAGATAACAGATGTAGAAATGTTGGATGGTGTTGCAGGGAACAGGGTATATATACGAGTCAGTGTTGAGGCCATATGTGTCAAGGCATGAAAATGAGATTGACAGAAAATTGTCGGAGTGGAAGGCCAGAGGATGGGATTATGTGATATTCTATTGGCAATACTGTGCCAAATTTGGGCAAACTGCATTTGTGCAGGCTCTTCATCACTTGGCTTCTCAGTCTACTAAATTTTCAGCTAACCCTAATTCTGAGGTAAAATCTCGAGTTGATTGATTAGCAACAATTTCCTTCTTCTCAAACCCTCATTGTCTCTTTAACAAACTAAGTTGCAAATCAAATTTCAAGGGCTGAATTTTCTTCACCGTTCTGCTTCTAGTCTCATCATTTATCTATTATTCTAACAATTAATGTCATTAGAAATCTGTTAGTTCAAAACTGTGAGTGATTTATGTATATATATACATCCTCACAGTCCCACTAATATCTATATCATATAAACTCTCCATTCAAATTATTAATAAAAAGGTTTTTTATTATTTGCTATATATATTTATTAGCCGTCAATGTTGATTTTATTCTTTCAAGAAACTTGTTTGATTAATTTTTAAAAATTTGATGATAATTCCATGGTTGAATGTAACATGTATCCAAACGCATTAAGTATTGCATCGTCTCAAAACAGTTTCTGTCATACCCAACCACGAGTCACATCATATTTTAAAAAAATTAAATCAATGAAAACTAACCAAAAATTAAAAAAACCCAAATGCAATCAGAACTCACGGCAATGCACAGCTCCTGTTTTTTTTTTTTTTGTATAAGTATTCGAGTAAAAGAGATATATTTCCTTAACATTTTTCCAATACGTGTTAAAATTTTGTAAAATCAAAATCGTTTAAATAAAGCAAAAACATACAAAATTTAATCATTTGTAATCAATTTCAAATAATTATTACGAAATAAACTATTGATTTTTTTTTCAGATTGCATATATTTTTATAATATTAATTAATTCCTAAATTGTTTACGCGGATTCTTTTTATTTATTATATTAATAATACGTAATTGTTTGAAAAAATATATGTTATAAAAAATAATAAATTACAATTGTACCTAAAAAAATTGTGATAAAAGAAAATTTTGTATGAGAATATATTCCTACTACTATATATCATTGCAGAAAAAGGAGGCACAAAGTGCCCCACAAGAGCCTCCAACGCAAGCCCAACCTTCCTTCATGAAGCAAAGCACTACCCTAAGCAAGGGCATCAACTACCCTCCCAGCAACCAAACCCAAACCGTCGAGGTTCACAACGTTTCCAAATCCGAACAACAAGAAGAACAACTGGGGGACCCACAACCCGTCACTCTCGACGGCGAAGGCCACGGCGACGACGACCAGCGTGTGAGCGTCAAGGACAGAATCACGCAAGCACGCGCCAGGCTCAGACGGTTGGATTCTGAACAACAACAACAACAACAACAAAGCCCTCGTACCCCTCGAACCCCGACACGTCGACAACAACAACTGTAATAACAACGTTGTACAAACATAGTCCTCACAAACTCGATCTCTGTAAAAAATAAATGAGGAACAGGGATTCAAAAAACTAAACTCTGTTTCCTCTCTTTCCACAATTATCATTCATTGATAGATATGTATACACATGAACCTTAAACCTAGTAATAATGATACTACTATATATATACATTTGCAAGGGTAACTTTTTGAATTTTGAAAGAGAAAAATGACCGTAATATTATATATTATTATGCTATTCGTGGATTACAGTGAGGAAGCAAGGGAAAGCGTGGAGGATTCGGTGAAGGGTTCGCGTGAGGGAAGGGAGTGTGTGGTGGTATATGAAGGAGAGACATGCGGCCAGAGGGTTACGGCGGAAGAAGTGTGGGTCTGATGGGCCGCTGGGGGAAGTGGACATGGGCTGGAGGTAGGCCCACGCCGCCTGCTTCACGAGGCGGTTGCGGATGGACACGGGGTAGTGGTTGGCGGCGGGGGAGTTGACGGCGGCGCCGGAGTAGGGAAGCACGTCTTTGAGGGAAGTGTAAGAGGATGTTTTCACTGAGAGAGAATCCAAATTCGGAAGCTGTACTTTTGGAGTTTGGTTTGGACGTGATGAAGAAGAAGAAGACGAAGAAAAAGGGGTTGGAGAGAGAGTGGTAGAGGAAGACTTGGCCATGGATGTGGAACACTGAAGAGAGAGAGAGAGAGAGTGAGAGAGAGAAAGAGAGAGAGAAAGAGAGAGAGAGGGTGCTGGTGAAGTAAGAAACGAACACGTTTGTGGAAAATAAGAATGGGTCTTTCAATTTTCTAAAGACGGGACAATAATAGGGAACGCATTTTTTACACACGTGGTGTGGTTCCAGTGGTTGTTATTGCAATTAATTAAATAGAAAATACTAAAGAAAAAAAATATTGTATTTAATATTAATTGATACTGTGAAGTAATTATTTAGGGTGACGAATGAGTTGCATCATAAATTATAAACAGACGAGCTTCATTCTACCTTATTGAGTAACACTTTTTATTTATAAGATATAGATATGTAGTACTTGATATTTTTATCCATATTTTTTTTTTAATTTTTTATATTTTTATTGAAAGAGAAAGAAATGTAGATATGTGATTTGAAAAAGAGTAATATATGTTTATCACTCTAGTAATAATAGTTTATTTTCATTTGTTTTGAATTTTTTTATTAATCTTTTTCATTTATTGATTTTATATTTCTTTGCAACATAACATTCTCTTTACAATATATGTATGGTGATTCACATTAGGAGTTAAGTCAATACGTGTTATAATTCTTCCCATACAATTTTGAATGTAAGTTTGTGTTCTTAAAAATGTTCTAAAGTGACGTAATTTACATGTATATTTTTTTATTACAAAAGTGAACTGAGTATTTTGCAGATTTAGATTGTGTATGAACTTAAAAATAAGGTATACAAACATATTATGTAGTTATATTTTTGTGGTCAATGTTTTTTTATCATACACTAATAAGTTTTCCCACATTCTTGTTAAAGAAACATGTTTTTACATTACATTGATGTAAAATATATGTATTTTTAATTTTTTTAGAAAAAAGATATATAAGAAAAATAACACTAACTCTAATATAAAATTTTAAAATTATACATCTTAACTTTATATTTTTATTTAAAATAAAATTTTATATTTATTCTCAAACTTAAATTTCTAACGATTAATACTATTTTATTATTTTTCCACACATCTATACTAGAAGTTGCATAGACAAGAGAATGATTGAGAACTCTTTTTCAATCTAGACCAATCGATTTAGTTGGTATAATAATAATAATAATGGAAATCCACGTACCTTTCTATATTAAGTTGTTGTTTACGTAAAAATTGCACATACTGTGTCAGTAAAAACTAATCACTAAAACAATGTAGTATATGCACTTTTTACATTATTGACACCAATTTATATTAAAATATTCTTATTTTTGTTGTTTTTCAAGACAAAAAAACACGTTACATTTTACTAGTGAAATCAATATAACATATCATATTTTTATATCAATTAATAATAGATGCAAAGAATCTCACACTTCATACGTTTTCTATATCGATAACCTCTATAACAATATTATAACCAATGTAAAATATTTAAAATAATCAATATAAAATTCTTTGTAAATTTTTATTAAAACTTATTTATCTCAATTAAATTATGTAAATGGATTAACAGAATATTTTATGCTATTATCATATCATAATAAAAATATTTGAATATAATATAATTATAATATATTTTATAAGTGATTTGATAAAAAAATGATCATACATAATCTATCAAAAGAGAATCACTGTTGAATCCAAACTTTTTTTTATCAAAATTATATTCCATCTTATCATTAACACATCACATCGTCCTTTAGGTGCTTACACACGAACACCATCGAGACATTTTAATATCAAATCTAGAATTAAAGTAAAAACAAAATAAGAAATAGAATAGAGAACTTGCTATGTGAAAACAATAAAAAAAATGAAAAGGTCAACTTTTATTTATTTTTTTCCATTTTTACAGCTAACTTTATTGAATAAAGAAAGAAGAGATGAAAGTTGACACCACATTGGAAGATCATAAGCAGAAAGTATATGTTTTTATATTTTTGTGATAATACGTGTATTTATCTTTTTTTCTTTCAATACTTATTTATAAAATAAAGTGTAGAAAAATAATAAAGAATCTTATTAAAAAGGATTTTGCATTATTTTCAGTATTACTGTTGTAGCAACTTATATGTAAAAGTAAAATCACTTTTCTAAACGAACATTAACGTATAGCGATAACAATATAAAATTAATTACTGTTGGCGAATAGTAACTTCTCTGCTAAAGTTTATTTATTTATTTTAATAGAAAATGTTGTGTTAAAAGAAATAAACTCTTCCAATAATTTATCTGTGTCACAAAAGAATTTCATCTCTCTCTTTCAATTAAGGGTATATTTAATAAAAAAAATTCCTATGTAACTTTTTAGTATGGCTTAATTCCACGTACATTTTGATCTATTACAAAAAATAAAAAAATAAAAAAATTTAAATTATATAATTAAATTTTAAGTAAAATAATTTATATATAAATCATAACATGTATATGTTTTAAAAAATAACCTTTTTAAAATATAAAATTATTATTTTCATATCATATAGGAATAAGAATAATTTTCTTTGCACTCCAAGTCTATAAAGTGATAAAGTGGAGCTTTCACATCTCAAGGGAGGCATCATTTAAGTATAAAATCTTTACATTTTATGTGGACAAAGTTAATGCTTTAACTTTTCAATTTTTTATTTTCATTATTTCCTAATTGCAGTAATTTTATCTTTAAAATTTAAGCTATTTTAATTATGATAGTTTCATACGGACACTAAAACTAAAAATTTAATAAAGATATTAAGTTAAAATTATAAAATGAGATATCAAACACCAAAAGAAAACAAAAAATAAAAAAAGTGCAAACATTTTTTTATCCCACGGAGTTAATTTAATTATTGCATTGAATAAGATTAAGGTGAAAAATTCACATATCTTGAAACGAAACTAAAACAAGTTTAAAGTCAACTGCATTGCTAAACGGTAACAAAGTTGTTAAAATTTAATTAATAGTTTGAAATTTGAGTTTTAAGTACGACATTAATTAAATAAGTTTAATGAGTATCTGTTGGTATATTTTATTCGTTATGCATTTCATATTTTTTTAAAACTGTTTTATCCCACTAATAATGTATTTTTTATTTATTTTAAAAGTGAAACATTTCTTATCATCTATAAAGACCACGTTATTTTTACATAACTACTTTTAGTATCAATAATTTTATATCATATTATTCTTACTGTGATAAGTGAGAAAATGGGTATTATTCATTATTATTATTATTATTATTATAATTAAATAGTTTTACTATTTAATAAATAAAAACAAATTTTTTATTTAATAAAGTAAGTAATTCAACCACCTCTCTCTCTATTAAAAAATAACCATATAATTTCTTTACTTAAAAATAATCTCCACATATATTATTGTAATATTATTCTTACAAAAGAGATACACATTTGGTAGCAATCATCTGTTAATTAGACAATTTTATCTTTGATAAATAAAAAAAAATCTTTATGTAATAAAGAAAATACATTTTTATAATTATTTTGATGTTATTTTTTAATTAGACAATTTTATCTTTTATTAAATAAAAATAATTTATTTATTAATAAAATAAATAATTGAACAACTTTTCTCCTTTAAAAATAACTACATAACCTTTTTACTTACTAATATTTTAAAGTTATAACAAAAAATTCAACCAATGATTTAAAAAAAGCCAAAAAAGAACTAATATATACAATAGGGAGAGACTATCAGGCAGATTAAAAGGAAATAAATGCTCACATTCTATCCACAAATATAAGTGCTTCAAATATGTTAAACTTTTCTATTATAACATAACTTCAATTTAATATTAATTATCTTATTTTCATATAATAAACAAAATCATATAAAGTAAAAATATTAAAAAATATATTTAAATTTATAAAATAAGTATAAGACGAGGTAATAAAAAAATGTGAAGTGGCGCTTTTATTTTTATTAATACTAATACTAATAATAATAATAGTGTTTTATATGATATAGTAATAAGGTAAATCACAAACATAATTTTTGGTATGTCATGAGTGAGAGATTAGGTCTTGAATTTGTGATCTACACGTAATGAATTAAGAGAGTGAGTTTTTGTGGATGAAAAGAAACATATACACTATGCCACTCTTGTTTTAAAATTGAATCAAGGAAGGTTAGGTAACCCTAGGATTCGTAGAGTAGAAACGTTGGAACAAACAGAACAGAACCTTCAACTCTGGCCATAAATGAAAGTGCTTAGTAAAATAATGCAATTTTTAGAAACTAAAAGGAAAACGTGAAAGTCATTGGGATATTATAAGCATGAACTGGTCCCCCTGCTGTTGCCTATGCCTAATGAGTCCACTTCAATTAAAATGACTTCCCAATCAGAAAGAGCCACACAACACTATTTCATACTCACCATTTATTGCTCTCATGCCCTTTCCATTACTTACCTTACAAACCAAATTGCGTCACCATTTTCGTTACTAATCAAACATTTTACGCCATCAATTAAATTTTCACCTCATACACACGCTTCTTCTAATATACTGTCTTTTTTATTTCAATACACAAACCCATTCCCCATTCAATATACACATTTTCTATTCCACCTCACTTCTCCATTTCTCTCTCTCTTCCTTTCACTCGTAAATCCCAAAAATAATGTACAACAATTTTCAAAAGCTCAATTATGTCCACCATTCATTCAAATACATAATTCAGATGACATAATCCAGTGTGAAAGGAAAATAATAGAAAACATAGAGGAAAAACGTAGGAAAATAATTGACAATTTTATCACTAGACTGATGAATGATTATGAAATTGTTTACAAGCAACATGAATGATAGTCCTGTCCTAACATTATCCAGTACACCCTTGTAGTTCGTTTGCAGTCAGCATATGTGGCAACTCTCATCTTCAAAAAACTGGAACCAGATTCCAGACTTCAAATATGACTAATCATATCCCAATATATACTGATTGAGACTGTCTTGTTTACATTTCATACAGTAGCAATATTTTCTGCAATTAAACTTATGCAACTGCTCTACCTTCCAAGCTAAATCCTCTACAAGCATAGTATGTCTACTGTAACTAACTTTATTTGTCCGAGTCAATGGTTTAACATAAGTAAAGCAACCACTCTCAGCTTGACTTCAACTCCTCACATCCTGAAGGCTAACAATAACTCTATTTTTCCCCTCTGTGCAAAGGATGAAGGTCATCCATACCTTCTGACTGCTCTACTAGGCAAATCGAAATCACTTCTGATTAGAGTTTACTCCTGGTGTTGGCACTTCAACAAACCCAGATGATGGAGTTTGAGGCCTAGAAATGATTCCAAAATCAGGATGAAGCATGTCTACCCCATTCCAATCAACAGTGGCTGTTTTAGTGGGAGTTAAGGAATAAAGTATGAAGTATAGTACTACAAATAAAACATGAGAGAAGGAATGAAAGTATTAAAAAGGGATACAATCTGTTCTCCACATGTCTGTTATACTAACATCAGCATCTGATAGAAGCCAATAATCTGCGTCATTCTACAAAAAATTACAAAGAATATCAGTGCCAATGCATTCCAGAAAATAAGCACTCTTATCCAATCATTAAATGCTGACTTAAAATAATCATCAGAAGAACTTAAGCACTAATCACCCCATTTTGAGGAGGGGGGAACCTGATCTTGATTATGATATACTTACATCAACATCTGAAGGGACAATCTTCATCATGCCACTGGCAAACTCTTGCGAAGCATTTAGATCGGAGTATGCATGAGAAGAGAGCTGAGTTTGAGGTTCATATTCCTTTCCGCTGCATTCAGCAGGAACTATTTCTGTCATTAGTTGTTCGTTGGACTCAGAACTGGAAGCAAGTGGGATCATGGGGAGCTCAGCACCATTAATCTCTTCAAATTTCTCTTCAAATTGACTGAAAAGAGTTCAAAAGTTCCAATCAAACAAACAATGCATAATCAGAGATAGAATAACTAGAAAAGTAGAGAAAAATTACTGCAGTGACCACCGCAGGAAGGATTACCAAACCATCCACAGAAAGAGGATTAGTATTAAAAAATATGGTTTTCAGAGTATCTTGTCAACACCAAAGATATGTCGGGCATCGGATAGGAAATACGAATTAATGTGATTTCTGGATGTATCATAGCCAAGACACATACCTGATAAGGTAAACATCAATGGGGCCCATTGTGCTTCTAAGAATGATCCTATATCTCCTCTGAGGATAGTCTACAGCCTGATGCATATAGAAGCAACAATTCTCCATCATGCATCAGAAACATCAGTTTTATAATGTGGGCGAACCTTTCATCAATTTATGCACTAGACTTACTTCCTCAGGATCAGGGACTTCCAGGGTAGTTCCATGCGGCGCTTTAATTGCTATTAAAGTTTCGTTCTGCTCGCAGAAATGCACCAGTATTAATAAAAAAAAAAACTTAATGATAATCAGAATTTGCATGAGAAGACAGCAAAAGCAACGTTTATAAGCTGGGAGTGCAACGCAAGAAAAAATGACCTGGAAGCAAGGTAGGTTCTTAATATCATCCTCAGTCACGAAAAGACACCTAAACAGAAATGAAATTGGTATAAATTTATAATACAGGGACAACAATTAGCTTTTTCTTATGCAAGGCAGGGTGAAGGGAAAATGAATCTAAGAAATGAATGGGTACGGGGAGCAGATTACTTCTGGTTGTTTTCATTTTCACTCAACCTCCTCAACCTTTCTTGCATTTCCCTGACAAAATTTTAGAAAAATCAGCATTAGCCAACAGTTTTGAAATAGCAAATTTGGGCTTTTTCTAAGAGCAAACTTATAACCTTATTTGATCATCTAATCCCTGCTCCTCCAAAGAAAGTTTCTCAACTTCTTCCTGCAAGACATAGCCACAAGGCCCACTACTCAGTCATTTAATCCTTTTAAATATCTTCATATGCTGAATCATGATAAATATAGAACTTAACCAACAATGTTCTGGATACAATAAATTTTGCTTGCTACGCAAAGAAAGGTATATGAGAAATGCTTGTGACACTTTCAATTCTATAACAATTAGTTACTTGGGTGTCAATAGGTCACTCACAAATATACAACACCAACATCACTTACCTTAAGCACAGAGATATCACCATCCACTTCACCAGACGTGGAAGATTCAATTCCCCTAGGATCCACAAGGTTTGATGTAAGAATTTTGCTCTAATACTACATATATGTCAAAATTTCAAGGAACATACATTAAAGAAAAAATTAAAATGTTTCACAGTCACAGTACTTCCAGTGTATTCTGTTTTTGAGCTTCTTTTCAATGAGACCAATGCCTTCCAATACATTAGTTATGTCATATATCCTCCTCTTTTGCACCTATGAAAAAGGAAAAAAATTAAATTCATACATGCTAGAGGAAGAATAAACATAAGATATTTGGTTATAACTTTTTTGAAAAAAATGAGGGACCTCCAAAGTCTCAGCTGCTTTATTTAGATCGAGAATACCATCCTCTGCATGCTTGACCAAATTGATGAACTTCTTGGTTAAGAGACCTGTGAAGTTGTGGATTTTGTCATTCTTTTCTTAGGGAAATAACTATTTAACTCCTAAGGAAGCCCTTTATGAAGCCTCCCAAAATTTGATTGATTTATTTATTCCCTTTTTACACGCAGAAGAAGATAACTTGAATTTAGAAAAAAATCAACACAAAGTGAGAAAGTGAAAGAAAAGAGCTTATCGATTAAGATTGCCACTAGTTACCTAATGAACTGTCATAACGACAGCTGCTGGCAGGAGTAAGAGGAGAAGGGGAACCTGAGTCAGAAAAACTGTCTGATTAAACACAATATATTATGGCTGGAGCACGTCAAGGAAAAGGTAAATCAGAATTTATGTGTTTCCAAACACTAAAATCTTCTCAAACATAATACTGGATGTTGTTGAACAATGAAGATAAAAGAAAATGTTCTCACCAGCATTTGAGATGGGTGTTGGAGGACACGATCTGCCTTCTTTGGAAGCCTTTGCCTTCTGTGTCCTTCCCCCTTTTGCAGACACTGGAGTTTTAAAGGGACTACTGGTTATGTTACTAATATTAGTGTATCCAGGACTGCTACTCCACTTTGGTGCGTGAGACTCTCCTTCACTGTCGTTCATTCCACCCTTTCGCTTCATGTACTGCAACCAACATCAGTTTCAATAAATGACAAGATAGCACAGAAATAAGATAATCAAATATACATACACACAAACATGTGGTTGAGATGGAGAAGATAAATGCAACCAATCAAGCAAAGGTATTAATTCATCCTTCCATATTTACAATCAATTACAACAATGCTAAGTACAATATTCCTTGAAACATAAACAAAAGAAGGGGAGAATCACACATACAAAAGCAATTCAATCTTATCACATTGAGTCACATATGAAGAAGTTCATGAGCCAGCATTACCAATAAACCAAAACTAAATGAACTATCCATAGCAAAAATGTATGTGAACAAGTACAAATGCATACGCAAGACCGAAAATGCACTCACCTATCCCAATTAAGAATTAGTTAATTGACAGCAAGCAAAGATCATAAATGTTCGAAGCATCAACTTTATGACATTTTATGTAAGTCTTAACAGAGACCCAATATAGCAAAGATATATAACAAGCTAGGGCCTATTAATATGTATATCCGCCAGCTAAGTCGCGGCCCAAATTCTTTCACTCACTTTCTTGTTTCCCTTGTTTATTTTAGTTTCCAGAAAAGAGCTTGATCTTAACTCATAATCTCTCAACTTCAAGAATTGATTTAGATTGTGTGTATAATATAAACAGGCATACAAAAATATTTTTCCCATCCCAATAACTTTGTATGCCCAAAACCTAACTCTTAGACAATTAAGCATGGTCTCCTTAACCGCAAGCAAAGACCAAGTATCAACAACTGATCACTTCGAAAGTGACCTGCTAAATTCCCGCTCAATCAACCTGCACTAAATTTCACATCCCACTTGATCATCGCACAGAACTACGGCACTAAGCACTAACCAACACTGATTAGCCAGTTCGAGACTGAGAGACTAACTTCATTCTCTCCCCAGAAACTAGAAAAATAACCAAAAAAAAAATTAATGGCACCCTCAAAGAAACATCAACTCATTCATTCACCAAGGAAAGGGAAAAGATCCAAAGAAAACAACAACAATAACACGATCGATAAAACACGAAGAAGATCTCCGACAAGTGAATTTAACATCACATTCAACCCAGAACAGGACATCCCAGATTCGAGAGCCGCCGAGCTAAATTTGAGACCAGAGGGGGGAAACCAATGTACTCACGGGAGACGAGGTGAATTTTAGACAGGGAAAACCAATACACTCACCGGAGATCTAACCACAACGGCTTCATCGACCAGGCGGCGGGAGTCGATGGAGGAGAAGCTGTGGTAGTCGTCCGGGGGAGCAAAGGGCGGTTTGGTGACGAAAGCGAGGTGGCGCTTAAGAGGTGGGCGAGCGGGGGTGCCGGAAGGCCCCCGCGGCGGCGAAGCACGGCGGTCGGCAGGTCCGGCGGCGGTGGACATGGGGCGAGGGGCCCAGCGAAATTGGGGGGAAATTGGAGGGAAAGGGGTAAGGATGGGAGAGGAGTAGGGTTTTAGAGAGAGAGAGAGAGAGAGAGGGGAGTTGGAGAGAGAGAGAGAGTGGGGAAAAGGGTTTGAGGAAAGAGAGGGAGTTAGGAGCGTAGAGATGGTGAGAGCAGAAAACGAGGGAAGGAGGGAATTTGGTTTGGGATAGATGTGGAGGGAACTGCATGCGCCAAAAATTATTAAACTAATCTTAATTCTTACGTCACTATGCTAAATATTATTCCAACAACTCACAATCTTTTTTTACTCTACACTCACTCTCCTTTTTTTTATATATATTATTATTATTAAATTACCCTCAACAAATCTTCATAATTTAAATTTGTTACTATTTTTACAAAGAGTTCTTTTATAGTAAATTATAAAGTTTAAATATAACATATAACTATGTAACAATTGAATTCTTTTGTTTAGTTTATATTCTTTTTCAAAATTATCTTTAACCATAATTATTTTATTTACATATAAATTACGTAACTTTCCTATCACAATTACATTTTTTATTTTTCAATACGTCTTACAGTGAAGTTTCTTAATGACAACATTTAATCAAAATTTAAAATATTTTTTTAAATTTTTAAAAAATACAAAAATATAAGTGTGTTAATGTATATACATTCTCATATAATAATAATAACAATAATAATAAATTGCGAGGTTCATTTAATAAATTTTAAAAAATGAACTAGATTTTACATAATAAGTTCAAACAGTAAAACTACAATTTAATAGAAAACTCAGTGTAAAAAAATTTAAAATTAATGAATAAAACTTGAAATAAAGTATGTTTATGTTTTAAAGGTTAAAACATGTAAAAAAATATTTTTAAGACCGGTGAAAAAAGAGAAGTTAAAATATTGGGTGTAAACTAATTATAAGATTTTATTGAATGTAAGTATATCTCTTTTCAATAATATATATATATATATATATATATATATATATATATATAATATTGATGCAAACATTACATGTATTTATTACATTGTCTTTATTATGAAACTGTTTTCATTGTTTTAATTTTTATCATTGCCTTACTGGTTACTTTATAGTCCATCTTTTGTTAAAATAAATAAATAAAATTTCAACCTTCTTTATTTATAATAAGTACTTACAAATAAAAATAAAAAAGTAAATATTATGTATTATTTTTAAATAGCATAACAAAAAGATATATTATTAAATAAGATTTTATTAAATAAAATCTTACAATATCTTTTTATAAAAAAATTATATGTGAAATCTTAAAAATGATGGAACATAAATTAAAATATATTTTATGATTTTAAACATCTCTGTGATTTATAATATAAGTTTTAATTCACTTTTATGAATCTTATAATATCTCTAATACAAAAATTGTTTGTTAAATTTAAAAGTGTAAAGTGTTGATTATATAGTTAAACAATTTTATTTAAAGTTGTTTAAAGAAATAATTAGAAGTAATTTTTATGTCATGTTATATTATTTTAATAATGAATCATTTTAAGCAATTTTTAATAATTTTGATAAATACTCTCGTTGAAGATGTTCATTGTATGCTACATTTTTAAAATCATATATCTATTTTTTTCGAATGCAAAAGTCTTATAAAATCTATTATTTACACTTTAACTCACTAATTTTCTTACATCATAACTACATTTAATAAAAAAAAAAATCATTTTATGACTCGCGGTCTTATTTAAGATTTTAAGTCTTATTTTTACTAGCATATCAATATATTTCTATGTGAGTCTTATAAGACTTAGATCTTAAACTTAATAACTTTAAGTATGACTTCAATAAAAATAATTTTCATGAGTAGGTTAATATATTGGAAAATGTAGAATGAGGATTCTATAGAGTTAAATAATTGTTAAACAACTCATACCTAATTTTACTCTAATAGACAAAATCTTAAATAACTCTAAATAATATATTATTTTATATTTTATATTTATACTTATATAATAATATTTTATAAAATAAATAAATTAATTATAATTTTATTAGTATTTTTTCCTTAAAATTCTTTTATTAACTTTGTGAAAATCAAATCAATTTTTTTCATATTAAGTAATTATTATTTATAAATTAATTATTTTAATTATAACACAAAATAATATTTATTATTGTAGGAAATGTAATTTCAGTTAAAAATGATAGGATTTCAGTTAAGAATATAATAATAGATTTTATTTAAGCAAATGTTACTTGATCAAACAATTTAAAAAAAAATATTACATAACTTTTGATGTTACCTCATTCTTTTCAAATGGAATAGTTACTTGGAACAACTCTAATCAATTGAATAAAAAAAAACAGAAAATAACTAATTTTTTTGAGATATTATAAGAATCTTATATTACCTATCTAATAATATATTATTTATATTTTAATATATTAATTCTCTCACATTATAATTACATTTAATACAAACAAATTCTTTTTATTTTCTTAAGACTTATTTTTATTATCATGACCTGGACTATAACTTTTGTAATAAAAATATTCTAAATCTTTAATGTTATTTTTCACAATAATAAAAATTATAATCACAAATGCATATTATAATATATATATATATAAAAGTTTCTTGTGTACTAATATTTTGTGACTTTTTGCAATCTGACTCCAAATTTTTTGAGTAGAGGTTAAAACTTCGTTAAAAACAGTTAATATAATCCTTTCCATGTCAATGTTAAGAACGTTAAGAAAGTCACACCATGACATATGGCATATGCATTTGTTTCTTTCTTTCTCTTTCTCCACCCTCATCCCATTCCAATTCTCATAAGTCTCCCACCTCCTCACTGTCATCTCCTCTCCTCCCTGCACTTCCTCATCTCCCACCCACCATCTTTGTGAATCATCAATCTTGATGATGGATCAACATGGTGCTATTGCATGCAGACGTTTCTTGAACTGGATCTTGAAATTGGACCAAGTGTGGAACATGGTTCTAAATTTGTGGATCGCAAAGCTGGTTCTATTGATCCTTTGGAACACACAGGTCAAGGTCTTTGTGTTGCTACGAGGAGGAGGAGGAGAAGAGTGAAGAGACCAATCTTAAAAGTTCAAGGTTTACCAAAGACTACTGCATGCCCACAAGCATTTGTGATTAACCATATAAAGATGTGTTTAGAATGGAAGAGATGTCCAATAGATCTAGTCAAGGATTAAATGGTTATCTCATAAGTCATACAATTTTTTATTAACTAATAATGTATTAAAAGTTTTTAGCAATGATTGAACAAACTGTAGATAACCATGTTTGTAATCAATTAACATAAATTTTGAAAAAAAAAAAGGTTAAGAGTGCTTGAAGCCATAAATTTAACATTTATATAGAAATTTTTAATGAAATATAATAGTGTAACATGAAAAAAACTTGTTAAACTCACTAGGATGATTATTACATCCAAAATATATTATATATATATATATATATATATATATATATATATAAAATCCCTATCTTTTTAAGACATTATTTAATAAAGATGTATTTAATTTTTAATTTAAATCAAAATAATTAATTGAAGGTGTTGATTATGTGTTTGTTCCAATTCAAGGTGTATATGAAATATTTTCCAAACCATGATGATTGAGTCTCATAACACTGAAGTTTTATTAGGCATTTTATCAAACACTTAACGAGCTAATTCTATGCATTCACATTAAAAATACATGTATGTCAAACTATCCATGTCCTAATAAATAAAACTCTTTGACAAATATCTAGCTTTAGCTATTGAAACTTTAAATACAATAGTAATGATCAAAGAAATATAATAATCAAATATTACAGTTGTCAGGAGAACCTGAGATGAGTTGATATGTTGCACAACATATCCTTCTTAGCTCTCACTTCTCACTTATTCAAAGAGTTAACAAACTCTCAATACAGGATTCTTATACACACATTGATTGACCTCTACAAAAATTTGTGCATTTTACGATACAAATTACATATTTTTTACTTTTTCCCTCATCACCATTGGTGATCATTATGTTCAAATGGAGAGTCAGGTTCTACAAGAACAAAACTTCTTCCACCAAAAGTAATGGATAATTTTGGATTAGATGGATAAGTGACCACATTGATGGAGGATAAGGGAGTTCCCGTTTTAACCAACTTTGACCAACTAGATTTCTGGTAAGTGACAATACAGAGGAAGAGAGCAAGGGAGAAGACGATGACACTGGTGACAAAGAGAGGGAGAAGGGGAAGGGGGCATGGGTGGGGAAGGAGAGGAGGGAGAGGATTGGAGAGAAGAAGAAGTAGGATGGGAGGAAGATGATGAAGAAGAAAAAAAATATGATATCATATGTCCTGTGTATTTACCATATAGTAACTTTGTTAACAAAAATTGCAACTTTATTAAGAAAAATAAATCATGAAACTACATTGTAAAAAACCATAAAATATAACAACAAAATAACTTATTTTACCTATATCATATAAACGTGTCTTTGTGTCTCAATAAGTGTTATTGAAATTTTATTTTATTTTAATATTTTTTAAGGGTGAAAATAACAAAATTTATATATATATATATATATATAAAAGATGAAAATGTAGAAAAAATTGGCATGACATAACATTTGGCTTTTTAAGTGATGTTTGGAGTTTAGGATTCACATTTCCAATATAAAAAAATCGAATTTATTATTTAAAATAGTTTTAACTTGGATATGCATTCATGTTTGACTTAACATAATCTAACTGTGAATCAGATAATCCCTCTTTAGAAATTTGGTGTGTGTTTGAAATCTCATATACACACTTAGAATCTAAAAAATGGATGCTATTGAAATTAAATGTGGATAATGGATCCACGTTTAACTTGGGTGAATGTCAAATCGGAATTACATGTAATTGGTTTGTTTCTTACTTTCTCTCTGGTCTCCACTCTCACGTTATCTTGTTGTGTCATAATCACAGCAAAATGCTTTGAAGTTTGAGGAATCTTGCTGAAATGTTGTTTTTGTTTGAGTGAGCTTCCACTGGTTTGACACACGGTGCCAGATTTTGAAGCAGAGGCAGTTTTTGATCTGGAGTTTATCAACGTAATACACATTCTGAGCTTCTCTAACATTGTCATGTTGTTTATATTTTGAAGGTAAAATGTGTTTTTTAGCCGTTTGGGTCTCTCAATTTCTAGTCAAAATTAGTATACTTTATCATGATCTTGGTTATGCTATTTTCTATAATTGATGAATTTCATCCCAACATTTTATCAATTATTCTCTTCATTCGCTGTAAATTGTTTTAGGAAAATAAGGGTCAGTTTGGTATGACAGAATGTTTTCTGTTTATAGTTCAAACTTCTAGATATTATTGCTGAACCTGTTAATGAGGTGTGTTTGTGTATACAATCACATAATCTGCTTCAAATGAAGCTGATGAAAAAGATTAGGCCTTGAAACATGATTTTGTCCATCTACAAATATAATGAGATTACATGATATTCACGAAGTAGTACACATGACAAGACCTTTGCATAGATAGCACCAATACTCTCACGTGCAGATGTATGAGCCTTTGAAAAGCAATGGTCTGTGTTGGAATGTACAGGTTCATTATGTTCTCACATCTGTGTCATAGCATTTCTAATGGAACTTCCGCAGTTTATTTATTCTTGATATATGATGTTATTGTTATATATTATTGTAGTTCTCGCACCTTGCAAGGGTCCAAAAGCTAGAAAGTCAAGTGGCTTAGATGACTTGAAGTATCCTTTGGTTTCTGATGTCTCCAAAATATCGAAATATTATGGTGTTCTCATTCCTGACGAGGTATGTTCTGACATGAAAATTGTTTCTTATGCATGGATGGATTATCATAAAATAGCAATAATCTAACTTGTTGTCTTTTCTGTCAAGGAATCTACCTAGGAAGGGTATAACATGTCTTGTATGAAGCATAATATCTCCAACGATTTGCTAGTTATCAGACCTGCTATCCAATCCAATGAAGTTTTAATGTTTTGTATTTTAAGTACCTGAAGCATGACCTTGCTTTTTCCTTTCCCAGTCTTTGTCTTCTGTGCCTAAGTTTGTATATTCTCTTGGATGAAATGTAAGAGGCCGTGTTGGAAATAGCTGAAGTGGTTAGTAGGTAGCATCAAGCGTATACGTTTAAACTATTACACTTTATCAAACTTGTGTTGTAATGACTTTGAACATATGCAATGATATAGGGCATTGCTTTGATAGGATTGTTCATTATTGACAAGGAAGGGGTATTCAACAATGATCACACATATTTCTGTTTTTCTTTTGCTGCCCCCTTCATGTGCATTGGTCTTGCAGGCCTTACAGTACGTGCAGCAGAACCCAGATGAAGTTTGCCCAGCTGTGTGGAGTTCATGAAACCAGATCCTAAACTTAGCAAAGACCGTAACAAGTAACATAATCGACCATAACACTGGTTTGCAATATGTGCATTCTATCTGCATCTGTTTCAATCAGTGGTTTGCAAAAGGGTCTTTGTTTTTTCTGATGTTTTTGTAAGTCCTTAACTTTTTAGCCGCGTAATACACTAATAAAAGCATGTTGGTGTACTGAATTTTGATGTGTACTATGAATTAGTTTTCAACTTCTGTTGATTATGATCTCTGTATTTTGTGTTCATATATGATCTGTGTAAAATATTAGTTGGAAACTAACGTCTTTGATGAAACTGAATAGCTAAAAAGGAAGAGTTAGTATTAAGTTTAAAGGGAAAGCTAATATTAAATTTTGTACAAGCAAGAGAATCTACAATTTCTGAGTCATAAATTGTCATGACCTTGTTTCAAAAGCTTGATCTGTTAAACAAAAGCACATTACTTTTGAGCCTAAAGTATGAGTCATGTATAAATTCATCTCTTTTATATTGAAATTGTATTGAAATTTAACTTGTGCCTCATGGGTTTAGCAAAGAGAAAAGAACTAGAGGAATGGAATTATGTAGTGAGAAAAAAAGACTATAAATAGAGTGCAAATAGTTATTGGTTTAGCTTAAAATACTAAAGAAATTAAGTAAAAATAAAAATAAATAAATTATAACAAGATAATCAATTTTGGATTCATAGATGATAAATCTATGTCTTCTTAAAGTTTATGCTAGATAATTTTGACATAACCTTTTGTGATGACGTAACATAATATGATTAATTTCCAATTTGGTATGGTTACCATATTTTGCATATAAAATGGACTGCCTCATTTTTTTTATTTGACAATACTCTATTAATTAAATAATAATAATTAATTAATTTAGTTGGTAATAATAGATCTGTTAATGATTTGCATTTTTTTCTCTTCTAAACCTATCCTTAAGATATTTAAAGCAAAAATATACTACACATGTGATTATTTATTTGTATTCTCTAATAAAACTATATGTGTTCAATTTATAGTATTCATTGTTTTAAAAAATTATGTCAAACGTTTTAGAAAATATATAAGACTTTATAAAAGAGTCTTATATCTAAAGATATAATTTTATAAAAAATATATATATAAAAAGGATAGTATATAATATAATTATTTTATAAATATGTAGAGTAAATTCACCTAAGAGATTACAATACTATTTTAAATACAAAATTTTAAAATAATATTAAAACATTAAATGTATAGATTTCTTTATGTGGTTTAATTTTTTTATTTTTTTCATTTAAGATGGGACTTAAAATCCTAGTATCATTTTCATAACCGATTGAAGAACATAGATATTACTCATATTATATCAAATCTATATAAATATTTCTCGTAAAAATTAAGATGAATTGAAATAATACTCAGAAATGTAGATTTATTTACCATCATATTTCAAAATTATTTAGGAGAGATTAAATTATTCATGAAACACAACATTCCAACATAATAGCCTTGTTCTCATTATTGGAAAAAATAAATAAACACCAAAAATTGTTAGTTAGAACTCTAACATGTGTTGCGTAACAAGTCAACTAATAAGTGGTGTACTAAAAAGCATGATAACTTATATAAGTGGTTCAAATTCCGTTTTTTCAGGAGATTTTAGAATTTAGATGTTCAGACTGGTATTCCCCAGCAAAGATAAAACGATTGTTTAGTGCAATTTAGAGACTAAATTAAGATAAATCACGAAAGGAATCTCTGTGTATTCTTGCTGTCTTTTATTAGATACATCACAATTTTAGGTCATTGGTCAAAGTCACCAAGCAAATAAATCTGCTACATGCGACAAAATCCTAGTTCATGTGATATTATGAGTTAGACCAACGTTATCCCCATCAGTTGGTTTCGTACTGATTCCATGAAATCTTTTCAATTTTCACGACCAAAATAATATGGTGGTTATGCAGATGATGAATCGTGAGATACAAGTTATACACTTTTTTATTCAATGATAGCAATGTTGTGTTATAAAATACTATGAGTATGTTCATAGTTGTTGATTTAATGAGTTCTTCTTCTTCTTCTTCTTAAAAAGTAGTATATTGTTTGATCCTCATATCTCTTTTTGGTTTTGTATAGACACCATTCACCAGAAACAAACCTTTTCGAAATCTAATTAGCTATGGAAATGAACACTTTTCCCAAAAAAAATATTTCAAGAGATTAACCCTTGTTTACATACCCAATTTTCTCTTTTTTATAATTTTTTTTAAATTATATAACAATGTTACATAATATTGTTTCTAATGTCATTCATGCACACAAAAAACATAGGCTAGTGGATAATAAGTACACAAAATTTAAAGTTCTAATTTTATTGTTGTCATATTATACACTAACATGTATACATTAGAGCATTATAAAGCATTAAAAAATATTATATAATTGTACCATCACCATCATTTTTAAGATTTTTTATTAATTCTTTAACCAATTCCTCAACCACTCATTACCAAAATTCTTTCTTATTGAATTTTGTCCTAAGCATTCACTTTCAGTAGTAAATGATTTTTTTTATTTAATATAAAATTTAGGATAAAATAACTCATAGGTGGCTTCTCATTCCAAATTTGTTGGATACAGGTATGCAATAAATATTTCCCAAAGCCTTTTATTTATTTCTCTTTCTGATTATATTTTTGATAGCCAGTGCAGCAGAATATTTTGAACAATTCTATAGTTTGTTGTAGAAGGAGGACTTTAGATGAATAAAATTAATTAGTTCAGAAGTGAGTGGAGTTAATTTTTTAATGGTGAGTGACTAGGAATTTTCCAATAAGATTGGTTTAGATTTGATCTCATCTAATTGATTAAGCCAAATTTGGTAGCACTGGGCAAGTGTTAATTTTCTACAGATCATGTGCCTCACATGTATTCTTTTACATCAAAGTTTTCTTATTCTGTAGTTTCTCTGAGACATTTCTCTTATTTTGTATTTTGTTGATAAAAAAAAAAGACTTCAACCAACTTTACAGTGACAAGATAATGATGAAATAATTGATTAAAAAAGGAAGAGATTACATCATTAAATTTTGCTGATCCTTGTTGGAAGGAAAGTGTTTGATTTGATGTGGCATTGGACGACAAGGTTATTGTTGTTGTTGCTTGTTACAATACAAGCTTCTTTTGTTCAATTTTTCTTTTCAAAATGAACACTGAAACTCATTATGTTTATTCATAAACAAATAATGATACTCTCTCATGTTTGATAAAAAAAAAGTAAAAATTAAAGGAGGTAAAAGAAATAAATGAAAAAAAAAACATTTTTAAAAGATTATTTAATTTATTATCACTAATACTATTTTATTACTATTTATACAGTTATTTATCATCCAAGTCGAATCGAATATAAATACAAACAATAACTATAATATCATTTTTAGTTTTATTTCATAAAAAAATACTTAAAAAAAGTTAACATTAATAAATCACATATAAACCCATGTGACACAAGACCCCATCTTTATTCAAAAACCTTAAATCAATGAACCTAGGAATTTTTTTCTCTTTATATTATTCATCTTATTAACATTAATATACGTTAAAACATGTAACTCACCCTTAAATTCATGTTATTCACCCATTAATAGGGTTCCATGCAAATTTCACCTAATCTAGACATAATATTTCCCCCTTTTTTTTCTAATCAACTCTAGAAAACCAAGTGGTGACATCTTGAATCAAATCATGGAGATTAGTTTTCAATAAACTAGACATGCAATAATCTAAACCTCATAATTGGATTCCATTTCCAATGGTGAGTGAGTAGAAGACAGGCAAATGACATTTGTTGCCACAACTAGGGGACTATAATCATGTGCTCTTTTTGACCTACGTCACACCCTTTGTGCAATGACACATCTAATCTAACATGCTTTCTTATTCTTAATAATATCTCCTAGGTAATTTTACGTTCATTCAAATATGTTAATATAATATACCATGGCTCTAAAGTTAAGAATTATACGTTATATAAGTTTTTTTAGTTTACCAAATTAGAATAGAAATAAATCCTTATCATTAGGACAAAATTTATATTAAAGGTCACGTTACATGATAATAGAACCATTTGAAGTTAAATAAAGACTTTCATGAAGGAGTATTTCCTTTCTAATTACTTTTAATCTTTTGATATACTATTCTTGGGTATATCGCTTGTAAACATATGCTCATTATATAGTACATAAGGGTGATTAAGAGGAGATTATATCAAAATTTAAAGGAACAAGAAATCTCCCATTTGAACAACACTAGTAAAGATTTGTTCTTAAAGGGTTATTTTTATCTTGAATAGCATTTTAATCATAAAAGAAAATAGTGAAGTGTGAGAGAGAAAGAAGGAAAAAAAAAAACTATGATCGATAAGATAACTTGCATTGATGATTTTTCAATATTTTTTGAACCACCCTCATTTTTCTGTGTAGTAGGGGCATCAACATAAGTTGGGAAAAAAGCAAAATAAGAGGATGATGTATGATCCTACAGTTCCTATGCCCATATATATTGACTATTATGTACCCAAAATACATGAAAAAAAAAAACAACAAAATGATAGAAAAAGATCCCAAAACTAAGGTGTTCATCAATCTCCCACTATGAGTCACATGGCAACTTCTGATTCAGGCACGTAACTTAGCCTTTCTTCCCACACCAACTTGGATACAACTTCATCTCGTTCAGGTACATGTTCCTGTTTCATAAAACATTAAATGATTATTGTCTCCACTCAACAACATGGCCCACTTGATTTAGCAACTTGATTAAGCCATTCCAATTAATTAACTAACAATGATGATTAGCATCATCAACGTCTTAATTCTTAAATAACATATGATTTGATCTGAATTATGAACCACAAAACTTCAGAAAGAGAGGTGAAAAAAAAAATTGCTGTCACACCTCTAGCTTCCTAACCAATTCCTTGGCTGTGGGGGCTGACACGATAATGCGACGTGCCTTTGGAGAAATAAAGCCTTCATCCACGGCCTTGTCAATGAAAGACAACAAGGAATTGTAAAATCCATCCACATTCAACAGACCCACCTGCACCACAAAAATTGTTAAGATAATGATAATAATAATAATAATAATAATAATAATAATAATAAGCAGCAACATATGCATACCATTGACCATTAACTTTAAACTTGTGTGGTTTCCCTCAATCATTTTCTATGTTTATTGATCATGCCATATCTTTCTCCCATTCAAACGGAGAACCATCAAATAATGTAACGTGACAACGATTAACTAAACAAAATCTCACATATCTTCTCATGTGAATGGTGAATTTAACACCCCACATGTATAGGTTCCATTGCGAAGCTTCCTTGTGTTGATAGGATATACTCCTAAGCAGGGTATTTAACTAAGAGCAAAACGCGTATCTAATCCATATAACGTAGAATTACGATATTATAATAAGGACATAGTGAATGAATGCGTAACATCATGCGTCATGTGGAAGCAAAGTTGATTAAGGCAACAAGTGTTAGAATAATTAGCAAGGCAAATAATATGAGATTTGACTTCTTCATTTTTATATTCCCACAACAGAAATTCGATTCCAGAGAGATCGTAAGAGGCAACTCAAGCATTCTTTTTTTGTGCATTTCTTTACTATATACCATTCCCACCTTTCGGGCATTTTTAGGTTCTTTATTTGTGTTTGGTAAATTCCTGTTTTACAGGTCCAATTTCATTTGACAAGTTTTATAAACATTTAGCTACGATATCATGAAAATAGATGCTAAACAAACTAAGGAATAGTTCATACCGGTTTGCTGTGGATTCCAAGCTGAGCCCATGTAATGATTTCAAGCAATTCTTCAAGGGTTCCATAACCTCCTGGTGTTTGAAAACAACAAGACATGAGTAACAGCAGCATGTGTTAATGTTGTACTACTCAAAGACAAAAAATCCCCACTTCACATGACTATGTCGATTGTTTCAGTTTTGTGTTTGTGTCAATATAGTTAGCAGTTACAATCCATACCAGGAAGAGCAATGAATGCATCAGCTTGACGAGCCATCTCAGCTTTCCTTTGATGCATATCAGATACTGCTCTCACTTCACCAATAGGTTCACCAGTTATCTGTAACATTAAATTATTGTCACATTAATGACAATTTATAATTAGATAACATTATCAGATCTATTTCCACAGTATTTTTGCTCTTTTAAAATCATACTATGCAATCACTGCATAAAAGACAGCATAGTAGCATGAGACAAGAGTGATTTACCTCTCTTGGCATGAGACTTCTTGGGATAACACTGCAAAAGCGAGTCAATGATGATGCACACCATCAGTCAAAAGACAGAAGAGGAAATATTTTATAAGAGGAAAATGATTATCTCAATAAACTAATAACAAAAGGAACCAAAGACCAATTTGAATTCCCCCTTAATGATGGATGAACTTTAAGCATGTCTTGAAAGTGCATGCAAAGTAAAATAAAATTGAAGCCAATGGTGTGGCTCCAATTCCAGAGCCAAAACTTTCTACCGTTAAAAGGGCCAAAAGGCATTCAACTTTTATCCAACAGAGCAAAGCTGTTCAAAAGGCTTCTAACCATAGGTAAAGGTTAATACCTTTTCCCCCTTTTGAACACCCCAATGGAACATAAAGCTACATTCACCACCACACATAGTAAACTTGTATTTTATTTATATCCAAAATGCTCCCTTTCATCCAACATATGGAAGCTTTAATCAAAGAGGCAAAATTTAATGTTCCATGTTGCCAGTTTTTTATCCAATGATGTCTTTTACAAAATACATTTCTTAGGAAACAGGGAAACACGCATGGGTCAGTAGGCAAAACAGAAGGATTAAACATCATAACCCACTTTGTTGTATCAATCAACAAAATGATTAAGTTGGTCTATATACCATAAAACATAGACATAGAATGGGATTAAGAGAGAGAGAGAGAGAGAGAGAGAACAAACCCCAGAACATGGCGCCCACCATCATGAACTGCCTGAGAAACTAGACCCATCAACCCCACGCTACCACCTCCATAGACCAAATCAATCCTTCTCTCAACCTACAGAAAACTCATTGAAAACCAAACCAGTTAGACACGTGTCACTGAATTAACCATTATCATTGAAGAAACAAACAAGGTTATTGGACACAAGCTAAAATAAAATACTAATAATTTTACTATAGTATATTCACTTAGTGGTCAATGGTGAAGTTTGGTCACAGGGAAAAATCATTTGAGGGCGCAAATAAATTACCCCTCGACCACAGGGAAAAATCATGGAGGTGATGAAGCTTGTGGGGAATGCCAAAGGCTAAGAGCACGCTTCATAGTGTAATGATGCCAAAATTGCACGTTCATCCTCCTTGAAACGCGCAAAGAACATTTCTTTCTCTTTCTTTTTTTCAGTTGGAAAATTATTGCCACAAAAAAGAAATAGAAGAAGAAAAACATGTTACAAGCATAACACAGATCATGCAAGAAGGCTGCTCAACTGACAGCAGGTTCCAGCTTGCAATCTCTCTCTTTCATGACAAACTCTTAACCTACACCATTCTTATTCCTCATTGATCATAGCCAAGTGTTCAGACTTTAACGATTACATTTCTTACCTAAAACTTAGAAAATGAGATAACAAAAGGAAGACACAAGTACAACGCAGTTCAGAAAGAGAAGAAAAGAAATGTTAAAAAGGAGTTAAAAGATTTACAAAGAGGAGAAACTGCCGCAGACTTTAAAGAAGAAAAAATAACTTCAAATACCCTTAAATGAAGCAAGTTCATTTAACATAGTTTGGTGAAAGTAATAGCTAATAGGACAAAAATATAATAATGCTAGGAACCCAAAATCAAGTGGATGCAGATTTCAGCCTGCTTTTAGAAGTCTAAACAAACTTTTTTTTTTTGTTTTTTTTAACTGTGCCGTAGACTATATGAATGAACACAAAGGAAAGAAAAGAGTGCAGAATTTGATAAAAACAATTGGGTGTCTTTTTCATCTGAAAAAGACTTGTGTTGTAAAGAAGAAGATTAACTGAACTTGATGGAAGTGATACTGTTATACAACGTTAGAAAAGTAAAAGTTTAAACTACAAGTGTGGAAATAAAATTACCATCTCCTCGCCTAGCTCCACAGCAGCTTCTTGGTAACTAGCTTTGTTGCCGGAGCTGCTTCCACAGTACACACAAATCCTCTTGAACTTGGATTTGGTCTCTTCCATTTGTGTTGTTTGTGATGTGAAGTTCTGAAAGCAAACAAAGGGGTTGGGAATGAGAGAACACAAGAGAGTGACTATTTGTTAATGCAGAAGAAGTTGTGTCTGTGTGTGTATTTATATAAGTGCTGGCCCTTCACGCTCACACAACTCAAGCCTTTGGCGAATTAGAATTTTTTAAAATGACAAAAATGCTTTTAATATTGGTTTTAGAGATCGGTTTGTCTTTGTTCGCGTTGAGTCATTGACTCAACAGCAAAAAGTGAAACCAAACCATGACATGAGGTGTATTGTGTATATTATCCTTTTTCTCCAACTTTTTTGTACTTTATTTATTGTACTGGAAAATGGTACAAACATGTGATATATTGAATAGAAATAGAAAACAAAAATAATACACATAAAAAAAAGAATTACAAAATTATTTTTTTATAATTTTGAGTTGAAAGTAATATGAAATTCTTTTATAAGTTTATTTATAATATATCTAGTGTGGATGAAGCTATCTGTATTTCCTTTTAAAAAAATTCAATAAAACCTCTATTCTTATGAAATTTTGAAAAATTAGAGTAGGTTCTCCTCAATTCTTAGGCATCCTCATCCTAAAAGTAAACCTAATGTTATGAACATTTTGCTTCACATGTTAATTGTGCAAAATATTACTCAGGTGACATTTAATGAAATTATTTTCTGAAAAAAAAGTTGTGGTCTTCAAACTTGAAAGTTGTAGTTGTTTCTCGAAGGAAGAGGGAATATACTGTTAGATTGGCCAAAATTAAAAATAGATTTGATTTGGTTAAATTCATCGTAGTTGAAGGATGTTGTGAGCAAGATAAAATTTAATTTTTATTTTTCTGATGTCATGGCAAGATTTCATTTTTCATTTTTAAACCTGGTTAAGTTATTTTCAGTGGGATTCTATTTTGTTATTTTTAATGTCTTTCGTTTGTGTTTCTTGTATATGGTTTGTATGGTGAGTTAAATATATCTTTTACTTCTCTTTCTTGTTTTCCAATTTTGATGTTTTGGGTTGTTGTATTATAGTTTTCTAATTAATCATGCTTTAGTTAGTTTTTGTATAGGTAAAGAATTTGATAAAATATTATTGTTAACAGAAACATAATCTTGAGGTGTTAGTAGTTTAGTTGTAAGGGAGGCATAAAAAAAAATTTGTCATTAATATGAATACTTTGGTATATGAAACTTGAAGATGTATGAAATTTTAAATGGGAGTATGGATTGGTATTGATATTATTATTGTTTTTGTTGAGCCTCAAATGAGAGAAGAAACCTTGTAGATGTTGGAAAATTATGAAAATGCATTGGTTTTAGTGGTTTGAGTTGCTCTTGAACAAAAAATCGTTGGAGAGACATGTTAGTGCAAAAGAACTCTTTAAAAGTGGTTTTTAAATTATTTATGATGATAATTAAAAAATCATTAATGAGGAATTTTCATTAAGAAATCAAATTTTCTATGATCGTCGTCCTACCATCACCTTATCCTACATATAGAATGACAAATTTGGTTCAAAATCATTGTTATATCCTTTTTTAAATATATGTTTATTTTCAAATTTTCTCCATTTAAACAGCCTACACATAAAAGATTTTTTTTCCAACAAGTCGAATTGAACATTATCATATAAAAACTATTAATCAATTAACTCACCATGAAACAAAATTTATGAGTATTGCAAATGCTAAGAATTTTTAAATATAACAATCATAAGGCAAAAATACAATTAAAAGCGTACTTTACAAGTTATACTAATATGATCTAGCCTAATGTGTTATAGAATTGATAAATTAGATTGTCTATGTTGATTTGACATAGTGAATAGATTCAGAATAGAATAAGTGGAGATCCATGAAATAATACAACTCATAATAACTTGAAATTAGTCTATAAACTAGACAGTATGTTTCATAATCAATTAGTTAAGCATAATTACACATTCCCAATCTCATTTAATATTGGCTTGTGCAATGGTTTCCATCCACTTCATTACATTTTAAGGACACCCAAACTCTCTAATTACTTTATTACACTACAATTGATCACCCACATAATTAAAATATTTAATGTGCAAACAAAAATAAACAAACATTATATATTTAATTAAATTAATAACCTTGAGATGCAGTCATAGGATAGTTGATAGATACAAGTTGTTTCTTTTTTTGAGAACTCTATTTTTGACATGTAGTTGAAAAATAAATAATAATTTCATTGAGTTATAACAACAAATGTATCCATACATAAAGAAAAAGTAATAACAAAGGTATGTTCTTACTGGGAGGTCTGAAATAAGTCTAACAAGGTATCTAAGTCATGCTAAGAAGTTATTGAATTGAATTTTTCATCCATTTTTAAATAATTTTGTAGTTCTTTTTATAGATGATATTTTTATTTACTGTAGGACTCACGAGGAGCTTGAGAAACATCTTCAAATTTTGAAAGACAATCAATTGTATGTTAAGTTGTCTAAGTGTGAATTTTGGTTAGAGGAAATATATTTTTTAGAACATGAGATTTCTAAAGATGGAATATCAATAGACCCAACCAAAGTAGAGACAATTCTAGAATGGAAATCACCAAAAAAAATTACCAAAGTTTAGGATTTTCTAAAATAAGTACGCCTTTAACTAACTTACAAAGAAATGTCATACTTTTGAATGGACAAAGAGGTGTGAGAATAGTTTTCAGGAATTTAAAAAGAGATTAATCACTTTCTTGTATTAGCATTACCCAATCCTATCGCACATTTTGTGATATTTTGTGATATCTCCAAAATAGAATTAGGATGTACTCTTATGCAAGATAGAAGGATAGTAACTTATGCTTATAGACATTTACACTAGAAAAATTACCCAATCTATAATTTAGAACTAGTCATAATTGTTTTTACACTTATAATATGAAGACATTATATGTACAATGGGATGAAATTTTTAAAGAATTATAATTTTCAATTACATTACTATCTAAAAAAAAATATATGATAAGCAAAATATTAAACATAAAATTACTTATGTGAAACTCTTGTATGAAACTATTAAGATAATAATTACGTATAAAACTATTGTATAATAATAATAATAATAATAATTTAAATTACTTATGTGAAACTCTTGTATGAAACTATTAAGATAATAATTATGTATAAAACTATTGTATAATAATAATAATAATAATAATAAAATAAAAATGTATAAAAAAGTTTCTTAATAATAAAAACAGAATAATTTAGGTTGATTAAATTTTTTTATTTTAATTTAATCTTATCATTTTAGTAGTATATGATAAAATTAAATACTCCAAAATATTTAAAAAAAATTACTTCTCAAATAGACAAATATGTAATATATTCATCCTCTTTATTCAATTTAAAAAATTAAATATTATTCATAATTATTATAATATATTATTCATACCCATATATTTACATACCATTATTAGAGATTCTCAACCTCAATTTCAAATAATATTCAGATGGTCGAATTCATCTATCATCCACCATTAATTCTTCCACAATTTTTTAAAAAAAAAAACTAGACAAATTACTTACAAGACAAGTATTATATAAGCTTCACAGCAAAAATTGTAAACTCATAATACCATTAAATTGACATAAATAATACAATATCAAACTTAAGTACTGAAAAAAATTGAACAAAATAAAGATCTGCTTAAAAAAATCATTACCAGCTAACTTAATAGAATATTAATTTTACAGATTTAATATTAATAACAAAATTATTTTAATAATAATAAAAATAAATTTAACTATTTTTCAATTCAAATTTTTATGTATATTTAAATTATTACTTTTTATTTTTTCTACTTAACATTTAACAGTTTTTATTTTATATATACATAACTTTAAAATTGTATATTATATACACTTTTAATTTAAAATCATTTTATTATATTTATATTAATACTTTTCAAATAATTTTAAAATTATTTTACGTAACTTGAAATCATATACAATTAACTCTCTCGAAAATCGAATTCCGTTTAATTTTTTGTATTTGCTGTAAGTAATATTAAACTTAAAATATTAGAGAAAATTCCATATAACTATTGGGATAATATGATCATTGTTATTAGAAGAACGAAAAAAGGTGACACAGTAAGGTACTAGGTTATGGAGTGAAGGGAAGAGATGAGCTTAGTAGAGTAGGAAAAAGAAGGCATTGGAAGTCGTGAATACTCTTTGCAGATATCAGTTTGCAGATATCAGTTTGCAGATATCAGATAGCAGTATCAGATAGCAGTATCAGATAGCAGTATCAGATAGCAGATTGCATGCAACTTCGATCAATCGGTTTGGCGGGTAATGATTACACTTTTGCTTGATTTATGCAACTTCCACTTCATTCTTGATTGATTCATACCATCTTCATCTTCTCTCGGGAAACACGCATTATATATATATATATATTTTTTTTTTTTTCGGACAAGTGATTGGATTGGATCATCCATTAGCATTATCTAGCTCCTGCATTTTCTTTTTCTCTGTAATAAAACACTCTCTCAGATTACCAAAAATACAAAGTATTTCCTTACAAACTGAGAGCACAGAAGTCAGTTGAAATGATTATCAAGAAAAGAAGTGCAGTAGCACCCAAAACAAAAGGGTTAAAACTCTGTTTTCATTTTACAAACAAAAGTGGAATTTTAGTCTTTGATATAAAATGCTTTATTAGTTTTGAGTTCGTATTACTTAAAACATGCAAATACATTTTTTTAGGTTTTTAAACTTTCTTTTATTTCATTGATTTCGTTTTTCATTCAATATTTTCTTCTAATTTTTATTATTTAATTTTTTGATCGGCGTATTTAAAAAATATTCTTTTGAAACAATTAAAAATCGTTTTTGAGAATGTTTATGGGGCAATTAACATAAATAATTTTGGGCAAATTTCCAACTATCTCGCTTCTTAAGAAAGAAAATTATTTTATAATATTTAGAAATGTAGACATAAACATACGTGGTTTAGACACTTTATGCTCATAAAATGTACAAATAATCTATAAAAAAGAAAATCTGGGTTTGATTTTGATGTATCTGAAAATTCATTGGATTAATAATAATCACACCACTACTGGCATAACTGGTTTTCATATAATTAACAGAAAATTAATTTGTTTTGTATCTTTAACTAAATTACATATTCTTATCCTAAAACAAATTTTAAAAACACATGTTGATGTATGTTTATTACTTATTAATTAACTCTCAGTATAATAAGTGGTTTTTTGATTTCGAATATGAATTTGAATAATAGATTGAGAAAAAAAGCTAGATTAAAAAATTCAAAATAAAGTTGGGTTTTCACATATTTTTAAATTTTTTTTCTATATTTGATTCTGAATATTCTTAAATTTTAAAATAAAATAATTCTAACATTTATATAAATAAGTGTTAAATGTTATTTTTTAATTTATTTTAAAAATTTTAATTTTAAAAAATTAATATTTTCTCTAAATAAATTGATCTTCTGGTGATGAGATTTTTATCATGATATTGTCAACTTAATAAAAAATAGAACAATTTGGACTAATTAAAATATAATTTTAGTATTTTAGTAAGTAGCTTTATCTTGTTAGTATTTTAAATTTTCTTTCTCATTTCTAATAAATTTTAAGATATGTGAATATTAGTTAGATTAGTTATATACATACATATCATTCTTTATAGGTTATATTATGTTTGGAGTCTTTCATGATTCGTATAAAAATATTTACAATGGTATCATATTTTTTATAATGATGATAAACATGATATTTGCTTAATAGTTCTACATCATCTTTACTATTCTCTAGTCTTTTAAATATAATTTCAAGTGATGAAAAATTAAAATATAAAAGATTTTAAGTTATGAAAAATTAAGACATACATTAAATTTTTGAAATAAATGTAAATCTCGTTCTTGATAACATATTTTTATGTCACTTTATAATATTGAGAACCTTAATTTAGTTTTTTTATGTATTAATGTTACTTTATAATAAAATATGTTTATCATAATTAAAATTTTTTAAAAAAATATCTCATATTTAATAATGATATTATTATGTAGCTATATATGAATTTATTAAGGATACTCACGTACATCTTATTTATACCACTATGTTTATGATTAAATGAAAATAATATAAGATAATTAGTATATAAATTTATTTAATATATTTAAATTGATAGTTAAAAATAACTTAATGTATTGATAATAACTGTTAATATATGGGAGTCTCTTATTATTTTTAATTTAAAATTATATAAATTTAAAATAATAAATATAAGATAAAATTTGAGATTCCATTGAAATTTTTTTTGAAAGAATTCAACATTTCATTTAAAAATTGGATATAGTTTCGTGTGACAACATAAACCCACAAAAAGTTTATTAACAACATAGTATTTTTCATCCAAGAAGATAATTCTTTCACTCTCTTATGTATATAATATTCACATACATAAATTAAAATTAAAAATATAAAAAAAAATCTTATTATTCAAATATACTTTTAAAGAAAAATATTTGCCTCCTAATATTAATTTTACAGAAAAAATATAATTTATTTATAATTTTAAGGGAATGTAATTATAAAAATAAAACAACTTTTTATAGTTACGTTAATAATATTTTATATGAAAATATACATAAAATTCAAATGGAATTTTAATAATAATTTTAAAATAAATTAAATGTAATAGCTATAAATAAAAGTTGAATATTTATTTTTAAAATCTTCATTTTTACACTATATTGTTCAGAAAAATATAGTGTTAGACAAATAGTACATTGATAATATGTTACAAAAAAATATTTATTCTCTAAAGTTGGTAAAAATAGAATATTATTTTTAAATCAGCCAATTCAAATACATATTCTTCAAATAATTGAACTTTTCCAAGCTTTCAATTTTGTTTAAGAAACAAGTTAGAGAAACGATTAACTTTAACACGTGGAAAAAAGAAAGATAATTTTGTTTTGTGAGTTATTAGCGTACAACATAATATAAAAACTTCTTATCATTTAATATAATTACGTCCGTGAGACACAATGAAATATCTTTTATTCATTGTAGGAACGATTTATGTTGTAAATAAAAATAATATATGTTCAGCTACATAATAAATAACTTTTAATACAAATAATCAGAACACCAAACATAAGAAATTGAATTTCTCATCGCAATCAAAACACAAATAATATTTATAATAATCAATATAAATATAAATAATAAACATAATAGATAAAAATGTTAAGAAAAGTCTGAATGGAAACGCTAAAATATGATATTTCTGAAGTGAAAAATTCCTAAATACATATACGATATTCTTTGTATATTCTATTTCATATATATTTGTATCTGTATTTTTATTATATTAAAATAATATTAATTAAAAAAATAATTTACAAGGATGTTTTAGAAAATTTATAGAGTAATTATTTTGAAGAAGAAAACTATATCGTTATTTTGAAAAAAGAGAGTATAAAATTCCTATTTTTTATTAAAAAATAAAATTACCACATTAAAAAATTATATAAAAATGTGTAGAAGTTAAAGAAAAAAAATTAAAAGGGGTGTAAAAGTTACCCAAAAAGCAAGACAAGACATAAAAAAAGATATATTTAGGTTAAGATAGAATTAAAAAGAACAAAATGATGTGAGTTAATTGAGAGAGGCAGTGGTAGATGTGGGTTGAATTTGTTTGGTTAGGATGTGTCTGCCGACACGATGAGGGTGTAGGCTACGTTGATGACAAAGAAGGGTATGTGCTGAGAAGAAGGAGGAATGATTGGTGGAGTGGAGGAGTTGTGGCCGTTGATGGATGAAAAGTGTCTTCTGACTGAGACATCAGAGGGAACATCGTGGGACCTATGAGACGTTGATGTTGGAAGCTACGGTTATAATCTGCACGTGCAACAACGCGCCGGCAACCTCACCGACTCTTCCACACCTTGTTCCTGTTCTTCTTCTGTTTTCACTTTTCATCTTCGTTTCTGTCATGTCTGATGTTTTCTGGAAAAGAGAAAAAGAAATATGGAAGGGGTTGAAGAAGTTTATGAAAATGAAATCACGTGTTGGTGAGTGTGTATGAAGGAGGTTCAACAAATGAAATACGTATTCTCATATGCACCGTGTATTATATGGTGTGGATTCAACACACTTCTTCTGATAATGATAGCTACGGCCAAGAACCGCTGTACCGTTCTGTATTCATATTTCTGAACATATGTTTCAAAACAATAATTTCGGTCATTTGTGGACCAACTTGTTTTTCAATGAAGACAAACACGATTGTTTGGAAAATGCAAATGTCTTGTTGCTTTTAGGATTTCACTCTGACGGAGATACAAAACCACATGGAAGTAAACAGTGAACACTCTAAACCAAATTAGGTAAAAAAAACTTCCGATATACCTATATTTCTCCTTTATCGCAAGATTAAAATAAATATAAAAATATTTAAACTCTAAAACTTAAACTCTTTTATAAAAATCTAACATATTTATAAAATAAAACAGAAATAAATATAAATATTTTAGTTACAATAGATCTTTTACTTTTATTAAAACTGTTATTTTTATTTTATATTTTTCTAAATGTCCTAAATCTTGTGTATTTTTTAATTTATTGAATCATAAATAAATATTGTCCTAAATTTTTAATCATTTAAATTTATTTAACTCGAAAGACTTGGTTTGGTAACTATTATATATATAAAAAGATAAATAACTTTAATCACAAAATAAAAAATACATAATCAATAGATAAAATAAAGATGTATAAGGTTTTGAGTTTGAGGTTTAGAATTTAAAGATTATAATATATTTAAATTCAGTTAGTTATGTATATATAAATATAGAGTTGTCAACGGGTTGGTACTAGTAGTACTTATTCTTCTTGCCTAAAAATACCCGATAGATTCAATACTAATAATTTTAAAAAATGTTTCATTATCTATTAGAATATTATCATCACACTTCTTCTCATATGTCCAAACCCAATTTGGTGTGAAGACACATGCAAAGAACAATCAAAGTTCATGACTTATTATTTAACACAACATAATTATTTTTTCACAACCAATACAAGTTCAATTTCGAACACAAAATTCTCTCAAATAATAGCAACTAAAATATCTTTATTCTTTTAGGATAATATTTCTTTATGATCAAATTCTTTGCAGTAATTGTTTATGTCTCTTAAATCAACATTGTTATTCTTCTTAAACTACTTCTTTTGATCCTTGAAATTAGTGGGCATAATCAACTTCGATGCTCCTACTTTGTTACTATTTCTAAATGCCTTGTGTCGAAACTTCTTATCATAGAAGTGTAAACTAAAAATTATCATAAGATATTGATCATCCATCTTCACATCCACATTTCCCAGATTCACTAGAGTCTCATTTATCTTAACATGATCCTTTAGTGACATCCCCTCCTCCATACAAAGTCCAAACACTTAAAACAATTTACTATAGTGGATTTTTGACAACCAATAAAAGTAAAAAGTATTGGATTTTGAGTTTGATTAAAACTCAATGATAACTAGAGTTTATTATTTTGGCAAAAGTCTGTGAACTATGCATATAACCTGCAGTCCGCGTGGGTGCAGGTTCACGCATTCATATGCTATCAATACTACATATTTTTTACCTTTCTACAATGATTTTACGCATATGCTATCAATACTGTAGATTTTCAGTAAAATCAACCTACACTATCAATCAAAAACATGATTAGCTCAATGTATCACCAATCAGCTCACCTTCAATTCAGTTCCATTCACTAACATACAAGTTTATGCATATAATGTTAACTCTCCTTATCTGAATTGAAGTACAATTATCCAAGTTAACTTCTAACTTTTATCATCTCCAAGTAAGTCCTAACTAAACAATTAATGGATAGAATTTTTTCTTAACCTCTCAACTTCAACAGAAACTCTTAAACTCTCAACCTTAATAGGAAAGAAGAAGACATGTTCAACATAAAAAAACCTTTTCAAACCATTTACCCGTTAAGAATTTTGATCGGATAAACTTATTCTATATTTCACTAAATTCTTGTAGTTCTAACATGACAAGATTTCACTGGTAAAAAATTTGAAGAAAACAAATATAAAAGAAAAGAATTGTTAAAATAAATTATAATAATGTCATAATTATTTATATAAATATTAGTAATTAAAAAATTATTATTAAAATATTTTTTATCTTACAAATTCTATAAATAAAAAAAAAATTAATTATTCAAACTTCATTTCGCTTAAACCATTTGTAATCTTAAATATATTTTTTGAATCCTTACTTTATTAAAGTTAAGAAAAATATTAATTTAATTAATAATTTACAATGTCATGTATTTCAGTAAATTTAGAAATAAATTGACATTTACAATGTAATTTAGAGGACAACAATTAAGGATTTACCAAAACTATGGCTATATTTATTGTAAAAAATAACAATAATATATATGGTCGTCGTAAAAAAATAGGAATAAATAATTGTTGTTGGACTTTTAAACTCTTGATATATAGATCTTTGTGACGTACGTTGTACTTCCATTTTATACATTTTATTTATTAATTTGTATATGATATACTATATTCTTGCTGCGTATGTATTGTTAGATTATATGATTTTTAGAGGCAAAACAATTATTTTCAACAATTAAGAATTATGATAAAGGTAGAATTTATAATAAAATATGATGATTAAAATTCAGCAAATGAAACTAAATAGATAAAAAGATGCTTCACAAACTAAAGTATATAAATTAAATTATTATATATTTTTAAAATAAAAGAATTATAGTAATAAATAAGAAATTATGAAAAGATAACTTTTTAAATCAAATATGATGAATAATTTTGAGCAATTGAAATTAAGTAGATCAAAATTATTCACAAAAATAAAACATATAAATTAAATGTATAATTAAGTTTGTCGTGTAATAAAACAGAATTTATTCTCTTTTGAAATGTTTTATAGTTATATATGCAACCTAAAGAGAAAACAAGAATTTGAAATAAATACACAGACAATAAGGTGATGTTGAATTGTGTATGTGATTTTTGAAAATTGTGTGAAAATGATATCTTCTTAAGTCCAAACATTGAAAAAGTAGTAGAATAAGAAAAATTTGAAAAGAGAGTGAGAGAGAAAGATACCATAGGTTTTATATTAGTTAGTTTCTATTTTGGAAGTTAAGTTTTCTTTAAAACTTATAACAATATTTCTACTGTAAATGATATATTTAAGTTTAAGATTAGTCTTATAATTATATAATATAAAATTTAAGATCTCGATCATAAAAATAAAAGATGTTATCTTATTTTAAAAATATTTATTTTATTAATAACGAAATAAAACATTAATTAGATTATAAAACTCTTGTATTAAAATAAAAAGTGAAAAAAATCTTAAAAATTATGTAACAAAATGTAATAATCAAATTAAATTAAGACCCACTAGACTATCTTATAATATATATGTTTTAAAATTAATAGAAGATATGAAACATTAACTTTCATGTTGATAAGTTGACTTGTTGAAATGTGTAAGCAAGCTTTATATTTTGTAATAAATGAAAGCGTATTCTAAATACTTAGCAAAAATTTATATTTTTACTGTGTCAAATTTTTATGAAATTGGGTTTGCGAGAAGCATGTTTATTTAAATTCACACTCACGTACATAAAATTTGTATATATAGTTCATGTTTTGAATTACTTTTAATTTTTATAAACTATATTCATTTTGTAATTGGATTAAATATATTAGTTTAGAATTTTAAATACGTATTATAATTTTTTAACATTATTTGTATAATAATTTATTTATTTAATTAAATAATATATAATTAATATAAATAAAATAAAAATTAAATTAAATTTAATAACAACTAATAGAAAATTATTAAATTTTAAATTTAATTAAATTTTATGATAAATAGAGATAAACATTATTAAATTTTAGGTTAGATTTTGTAAAATGGTTAAACTCATTAAACCCACCAATGATATATATTGAATATAAGAAAAAAAGTTGATAAACTCCAAACATGTGAACGGTGAATTATATGGATAGTATGTAGATTTTTTTAAAAATATTTAACTCTAATTTTCAATTTTAAATGTAGAAATTTTTTATTTACAGAAACATAAGAACACCCTTTTATAAAAGATGATTATTTTTTTTGTTAAGACTTCATCTTTATTTGTTTTGGGTGAAGTTTGAAATATTCCTTAAGAATTGTTAAGTGATTTTTTTTTTCAAAATTTGCACTAACTTCATACATCATGTTCTTCTTCAAGTGAGTGTGTATAAATTGCATTTTGCTCAAATGATGTGTTATGTTAATTGCTGAATGCAACTCAAACATTATGTTGAACATTTAACGTGCGACATTAGGTGACCTATGTTATAAACATATATTTATAAATATTATATGTTGATTTTTGAAATTGGATACAAAATTGATATTATATAGTTTTTATTTTATCCATGAAAATGGTATCTTTTTTATTGGACCTCTTTTAGATTTTGTTGTCCATGGTGGTCTGTAATTTTTGTGATGTATGGTTAGAGTAGAGTGAGAAAGATGGAAGTGAAGTGCAGAAGAGGTCTGTGTCAAGAAAATTACATTTATTATCAGTAGTCGTGTCGATGGAAAGAAGAATGATGATATGAAGAACTGTGATTGGACATTCGACACAATCCACACCTGCAACTCTTTGACCTCAACTTTCACATTCTTCTCATACCAATTTTTCATTTCATATTTTCTCTCATTTTTAACTTTTAATCTCATAATCTATTATATTTAGATTGATTAGGTTTGTACTTTTATCATTATTTATTTAATATAATTCTAATTTTAATTAAAATTAATTAATATTTCTTTTTATTGAATTAGCATAGACATTATTAAAATAATAATAATACGATACATAACAAGAAATTTCTTTATTTATATTTCTAAGTTCATGTAAGATTTTATTATCTTCTTTTAAAAACTTAAGGTTATTATATAAAAAAATTATATATATATTTATTGTTTTGTATAAATGTATACACATGGGAAGTTACCGTTTATGTTAATTTGATAAACTTTTTTTCTCAACTAAGTGTTGTTTACAATCCATATAAATGTATTTAGTCCTAATTAAGATTCCACTTTTTATATATTCATGAAATATTTTAGATATGTGTTTTGAATTTGATGACAAACGATGAGTCATGAACTTTTATTCATTTTAGATATAAATAAATTTTAATTTATAAAATAATTTTTAATTTTATCATTATAAATAATTATTTTTAATCTTTAAATTAATTTATATTTAACTTGAATTTATTGTAATATTCATTTAGATCTTTTAAACTCATCCCACCAAGAATCGTAACTTACTATAACATTACCAATTAATCTTCTCATAAAAAGTTGTCCCTAACTACATTAGTCAAAGTTTAACTTTTGCTATGAACCAATAGTAATAGTGGTCCATGATGGATCAGTCATCCTCCATTATTCATTCTTGCATACTAATGTCCAATATTATATAATTACAATATAGTCACCATCAATCCATTTTCATAGGTTTTCAAATTTAATGTTTTAATTGTTCAACAATTGTACAATTCAATCACTAGTCACTCACTCTATGTGTCCCTCTTCCTTCACATGTCAATTATCAACTCCATATCTCCATTAGAGGAGTCCCACACATAGTTTAGTGAGGATATAACTTGGTTTTTATGATATGTGCTTTCTTCTTTCTTTCATTAATGTGAGTGAAATATTTTCCTACTTAATAAGAAGCTCATATATAAGCATAAATGTAGTTATATTTATGCATATATAATGGCTATTTTGTATGGGAAAATATCCATAAATACCAAAATTATCCATTTACATTTGTTATATTTTTAAAAAGAAAATAAAATATAAAATATATAATGTGATAAGAAAATAAAATATAAAATAGAGATGTATGTATATAATTATAATTTTATATTTATAATAAATTTAGAATCCCAGTTGCATTGCCTCATACTACTTTGTATTGTGTTGCTTAGATACTAGTTACTTTACTAGACCTGCCCAAGCCTTTTCCTACTAGTACTTTTTTGTCAAACTGGTACTGTTATTTAGCACTTTAATTATCTTAAATATGCTTTTTCCATGGTTCATGTATGAGAATCTTTATTATCAGTATCTTCCATGGTTCATAGCACCTTTACTCACATCTATACTTATATGATGCATCTTCATTATTAGTATGCCAAAAACTTAGTGGGCTAAAAATCCTTTCTCCCCCATTAGAGGGTATAGACTAACAAGATTAATAGAGTGTTTGTCAATTTTTATAATATTTTATATATATATATATATATATTAAAAACCTATTTAATCATCAATTTTTTTTAATTAATTAATTAATTAATATGTTTTTGATAAATTAAAAGGATTATTAGCTCAACATAATAAATTTATCCATTTTTATTAATAATTGAAAATTTTATTTTACAAGTATTGGTGATTTTAGTATAATACTATTTTGCATGTTTACATCCTCAAATAATAAAATAATAAAATATTTTAATTATATTATATTTTAATTTAAAAATAAATTAATAATAAAAAAATTAAAAAAATTATTAAATATAAACTAATTTCAAATAAAAATAATTAATAATTATAACGACTAAATTAAAAATTATTTTATAAATTAAAAATTATTGGCATCTAAAATAATTTTTATTATAATAAAAATTATATTATTTTAATAATTATTGATCTTAAAAAATTATAAAATTAATTTTATATAATGATAATTAAATTTATTTTTAAATTAAATCTAAATTTGTTTAGATTTTATTAATTATTTATTAAATTAGATTTTATATTAATTTATAATTCAATTAATTAATTTGATCATTTTATAAGTTAATAGTTGATAATTCTTTTTAATAAAAAAATAACATTAATTAGATTTGAAAAAATAGAATACCCAACCTAAAAAGTTTAAAGAATAAATTAATAATAATTACTATTTCATTTTATTTATAATTATAAAAATTTACTTTTTTTAACATTATCCTCAAAAGCAGGTTCTCAAGTTATTGTAAAAAATCTGATTTTCCTTAAAACAATTAAACGAGATTATTTTAAGTTTAGATGGTTGTTAATAATCTTATTATGTGATTCAAATTCTATCATGATTGCTTCCCATATCTTAATCAGAGAAGATTATAAAAGCTTTGGTCCACTTTCAATGTCACAACACAACTCATTTTATCCTTTTACTTTTTCATGACAAAATGGCATCACAACAATTTGTCAAACCACTGTAATTGTCATGGTCTCATCGTATCAACAAAATGCCAAACGTGAAAAATGATATACTATATATATATAACTTCAATTAATCCACAAATTAAATGCACCCATTGCCAAATCAAGAAGAATAACCAGCTTCTTATGATGATTTTTTTTTTCTTTATAAAAGAAGTCTTCTAAATATACTCATAGTCCAATAAATTCACCCAACACATGCATCCAAATGTGCATTGGTACAAAAAAAATAGTTGAAGTGACATGAACATTGCTGCAATTGTGATAGTTGAGAAGTCATACTAAAACACTCATAGTTATATAAGTGAACAACCTTTTGAAACGATTAAAGTGAAATTGAAGTAGATGAAGAACTAATTTTTTTTTACAGTAATATTAATATAAAATCTTATATACGTGTCAACAACCATTAAATGAATTGAATTTATCATCAACTCAAAAACAAATGTTAACAAAATTCGATTGATAAATAAAAAAATCATTTGTACATTGTCAAATAATTTTAGGGTTAAATATGTTTCTAGTTTTTGTTCCTAAGACAAGTTTTGGATCTATTTCGTCTTTATACTTTATAAACAAGTACAAATTATCTCCGATGATAAATAAAAACATCTTTAAAGAGAGGAAAATGAGAAGAAATGAATGAAAAATGAGTAAAAGAAGGTTAAGATATGGATGATAGTGAAGTAGGAAACTATGAAAAAGGAAAATAAAGAGATAAAAAAGAATTCTCACACATCATCAAAGATCGTTTATACAAGTTTATAAAGTATAAGAACGAAATAAGTTTAAAGTTTGTCTCAGATACAAAACACAATTTTGATAAATAATTTAAAGATTAAAAACATATTTAATCCATAATTTTATAAATATTTTTCGAATTACACATTGTCGACACTCAAATTCTCTCCTCCATTATCTCTTTCAAATAGAATTCACATTCAAGCATGACTTTTGGTGTTAGAGACTAATAAACTGCAAAAAATTCAAAACTTTAGTCAAACATAAGTGTCTTTGGGTGAAATTTAGTAAATAAAGTTTTAAATTGAAGCCATTAATGTTAAAACATTTTCATTCTAAAAATAAGTTAATACTAGTTCCCTTTTTTTGAGCTCATTGAAAATTTATCTAAGTGTAAAACTAATTTTGGATTTATTATGAATTGGATTAAATATGTTTTTAGTCAATAAATTCTTTGTGAAAATAGTGTTTTAAAGATACATTTTGAACTTATTTGGATCTTATACTTTATAAACTGGTGTAAATGATTTTTGATAAAAAGTAAAAACATATTTAAGAGAAAAAAAAGAAAGAAAGAGAGTGAAAAAAGTTTAGAAAACATATAGTAGTGAAATAAAAAACTATAAAAGCAAAATAGATAATAAATTTATCCTACAAACAAAACATAATTTTGACAAATAATTTAAAGACTACAAAAATATTTAACTTTTATCAATGTTCAAAATAAAATGTTATCTTAAATAATACATGTTAAGTAGTTATGTAATGATAAATGATAAAACATATAAAATCTATCATGTGAACCTTTAATTAACTTATTAAAAATGATAAGTGATTCAACCAATCTAAGTTGTTAACTTCACTAAATGAAAGTTGATCCATCTAACTCACCCTTTAATCCAGCAAAATTTAAGTAATATATAAATACATTGATATTTTTATACAAATAAAATAGATAATATTTATACACAATGAAATAAATGAGTGATAGATTGAAAAATAATTAAATTGATATTTTTATTTTAGTTTAAATTTTTTAATGATGTTTTTTTATGAGTGAACCTGTTCTTAAACAGAGTGAAGTATATTTTTCAACTCATATTTCATCATCATGTGGATCTGTGTCATTCCTGTTTAAGAGGGTGGATCAAGATATATTGACTTCTTTTACACCCTATATTTAATATTAATTAAAATGCAGAGTTTATAAAAATGTTTATTCTAGTTTTGCAGACAGAAAAATGATTTTGAAGATCACAATTATGTAGCATCATTATCTTTTTCTTCCTACTAACTAAATTTTTCAGAGTAAGAAACTAAAACTAATTAAGGTTAAGTAACTGGAAATAATCTAAATTTCATATATCCTTCATGTATATAAAACTAAGTTAACATGTATGTTCAAAGAAGAATACGTAATAAAATAAATAAATAAATAAATAGATACAAAGCAAAATCATGAATCAATTGTCTAAAAATTATAAATAATTAATACAAATAGCAATAAAACCTTTTGTTTACGAAGGGAATAATATAGGTTAGCTTTTTTTTCCTCTTTTAAGAGGTAATAGATCTAAGAAATTACTAGATCAAATCTTGTTATTATTTGAAACTAATTTATAAGTTAAAAATTGCAAAATAGAATAAAGAAAAGTCAATCACAAGAAGTTAAAGAACTTGGAAGTATATGTATGGATAAAAAAAACTCAGTCCCCTTCACCCAGTTTAAGAAAACTAAATAATGAGAAAAATAGCACGTTTAAAAAAGAAAAAATATAATATGTTTTGAATATATAAGATTTGGAATAAAAAAAAGGATGGTGAAAAAGAAAAAATAAACGTATTAATCTAATCAATAATTTAAGGAACAACTAGCTAAAATTGTGTTAGAAGAAAATTGAGAAGAAGATATTAATTTAGTCAATGAGTTAAGTTCATATAAAAAGGGAAATAGATAATTCTCATTACATAAAAAATCGTAACACTAAAAAATATCATTTTTACCAATTATATAAAATGGTAAAATTGGTCATTAATTTAATTAAAAGTTAATTTCATATTTAATTTAATAAATAATCAAAATTTTAATAGTTAAAAATAAAAATTAATTTTAATTTTAATTTAAAAATTAATTTAATTATTATGATGTAAAAATTAATTTATACTTTTTTAAGATGAATAATTATAAAAAATATATAATTTTTATTATAATAAACAATTTTATATCAATAACTTTTATAGAATAATTTTTAATCTAATCATTATAATAATTAATTGTTTTTAACTCTAAATTAATTTACATTTAATAATTTTTAGTATAAATTTATATATAAAATAAATATAATAAAAAATGGTACTTTGACACTTTTAAAATGAAATAATTATTAGACAGCATGATTTCAAATATAAAAATATATATTAAAGACAGAAAAATATAATTAAAATATGGAAAAAAATAGATGACTAAGACTAAGACTAAGATAAAATAAAATATATAATTAAGGAGAAAACTCTAAAAAGAATAATAAATTTGAAGGATATTAATTACTCTTATTCTTACGTCATGACATCAAAATAAAACTAGTGGTTCAATTCTCTTTCTTCGTATATTCATTAACATCACGTTTTCTTCTTTTCTAACCATTTAATGTATTTTATACAAAAATAAGTAAAAACTTAATTTTGAATCAGTTCACGTATATGCATGTAAATTTTTCTTCATTCAAATATTCAACAACCATATTTAAAAACCTAACAATTTTCAACAATCATATCTGTCAACTGATCTGAAGCATCAGATTTGATCAAATTTAACAATTCAGAATTAATGTTTTCTGCACCATATATATATATATATATATATATATATATATATATTTGACTTGTCTAAGATCCTGAAGATATTTATGATCTTTTTCCGAAAATTTCGCACACGAATCAAACTATAGAAAGAAAAGATGAACAATTGCCTTAATTAGGAATACATTTTAGCACAAATCTCTTTTAAAGAGCATAGAATAGGGTTTTGAAACCTCTGAGGGATGTAAACTCTATTCGAAGCTGAGAAACCCTAAATCCAAAAAGTGGAATAATTTATTTTGAAAAACCATTTTTAATATATAGATATAAAGGTGGTTTTATGATTGAAAAGAAGGACTTTATTAGGCGCCTTACCGACTAAGGTGAGAGAAAAACATTGTGGAACGTAGTATCATGAGTTGTTGTCTGCCATAGATAGAAGTGAAAGCAATGTATGGTTTGAAGTGTTTGAGGATGGTGGGATTGCAAAAGGACAAGGAAAGAAAAATTACATAGTAAGCATCAAATCCAACAATAGAGAGACATGTTCAATGAATCTGAGACGATGAACTTAGATTTTGTTGACGCACTTTTGCTTTGCCACGTAGGAATGGAGTTTTGAATGCCCCTGCTAAAGAACATGTTGTATTCTGTGTACCACCGTCAACTATCTTTTTCAACATTATCTCTATGGATATCATATTTGCAGATTCTTCTCACCTGCACACATAAATCAGTTATTAGATCTATCACAGATAAAATGAAAATCAGTTATCAGTTACACAGCATCACTTCTACATCCCAATACTATATATCAAATATATATCAAAGAGCAGACAAAATTACACATGAATAATTTGTATTCAATGTAACACTGTATAAAAATGAATTTAATCTATCTTATCGTTAAATTATAATTTTTTCATGATTATTCACGATGATAGTAAGGTAAATCATTTATATTTTAGCATTTTTTATCAAAAAAATATTATGTCGATTTAAATCTGAAATATGAATAGTTTCATATTAATGTATAATTTATGCAAGAGAAAAATTTAATTTAATGATTATTTTTGAAAAAAAAATCGAAATGTGTTAAGTTGTATAATAGGTTCTAAAAGTTATAGCTGAAGAATTTGATATTTCGTTATATATATATATATATATATATATATATATTTATAATACAATGAAATGAATAATGATTGGTTAAATTAAAAAGTAATTTAAATTTAAAGTAAACTATTTAAATGACATGTGTCATTAATTGATGAAAAATAAAATTTAATAATAACATAAATTTAAGATTTGGAGTTTATAATTAAGATTTTCACAATGCATAAACACCAATATATTACATAAAATTTTAAACTTAGTAAATATATAATTAAAATTTATCTTCTAAATGTTTAGTTAAGATCAGACATTCAAAAAATGAAGTGATGAATAATACACTTTAGTTAGTTTATTTTTGCGTTTGGAGAAGTTATATAATCAAAGTGCTTTAAGAGAATTGAATAAAAATTGAAAAAAAAAGCAAGTTTGATAATTAATGCATTGTCAAACTTTGCAACACCAACCTTGTCATTTGTTACATCTGTAAATTCTTCCATGGTTTTGACAAACAACACATTGAAACATTAAATTCAACGCATCTCTTCATTACCTTAATAATATGTACCACAGAATAAGATTTGATAATATAAACTTTAGGTTTGATAAAATTTTAAGTTTAGTTATAAATTTTACCACTCAACTATCACTATCTTGTGAATTTTACCATATAAGTACTTTTTTAAGTCTGAAAAATGAAAATGATGCAAAGAAACTCTCTGGATAAATTATTGAAGAACAGTGAACGCCATAAGTGGGCTCTTAACTCTTTCTTATAGTTTTATTTGGCCCAGTAAGAATCTTAGAAAACAGTAAGATTAAAACTAGGACAGGCCCAATAAGTGCTTAAATAAGAAATAATATTTCTACTTACAACTAGGATGAGAAAAAATATGTAGGTGAATATTTTCTGATAAAATTTATAATGAGTAATAAATGAATATTTAAAATAGATATTAATAAATAATTGTTACTGAGCATTCTAATTATCCGTTTATTGATTGAGAGCATATATGGGTATTATGATCTTCAACTGGCATATGCTTACTAATAATTATTAATAAGTTTTATTTAAATTTTTCTATATAAAAATAAATAATCAAAATAAATTATTAAATAAAATATCAATAATTTAAAATCTTTTTAGAGTTTAATTATATATATATATATGTTTTTTATTCATATCTATAAAATTTAAGTTATTTTTAAAAGAATTAATTTTTAAAAACTTATATTTTATACTCAACTTGTTTCAATTTATTTTTTAGAAAAATTAAATTTATTTTGTACAAATATATTATTATAAAATTTTATTTAAATTATATTTAATTTTTTTTATCTGAATTTATATTTTAAATAATTCTATTTAAAAAAAATATATATGTGTAGGTATCTATGTATATTCATAAATATAAACAAATTAGTGAGTAATGTTTTCATGAATTATTTCTTGAACTTGGTGTGTTGTAGTTTAGTGGCATTCAAATTGTAGTTGGGCCTTATCGCTTGGAAGAAGAATTATTTCTTGCAACACCCTCATACTTTCTTCCTCCACCTACACAGCTGTGAGAAAAATTTAAATTACATAAAATCTAAATTAAAAATATATTTATAAATTATGGATTGAATATTTTAAATTGTATAATTTAAAATATATTCGATATCATATAATTTAAAAATATATTTTAGATTATACAATTAGAATTTTTGAAATGTATTTTAAATTATTCAAAATATGTTTTTAAATTGTATAATCTAATTAAAAATCTCACTCATAAACAATTCAAACCCTTTTAGCTTTACATCCCAATATTCTCTAAATAAACAAAGAAAATGCTTGTCCACTAGTAAGAAAGTTGTTCAGATTCTGCAGGGAATAAATTCGATTTTTGGTGTTTATGTGAGACCATTAGTGATAAGTTATTTTTAAGTATTTTGGCTAAGACTCTATGAATCTAATACGGTTCTACTTTAAACTTTTGACGAGTTTCTAGGATCTAACTCCAAAAAATTCTTTCATAAAATAGAAAAACAAGTTTAGCATGCATGATAAGTGATATGAAACAGTAGAAAAAAAGTGATTTGTCTTTACTGAAGGGTAGAAGAAGAAGAAAAAAAGTGTTCAAGACTTAGATATTAAGCAATCCAACGTGAAGAAACCCATGAATACTTAAACATAAGTGAAGTGATGATAATTTAGGACCCATGCACCATTTCACTCTCAACTCACCACTCCTTTTAGTGCACTATCAAGTTAAAAATCACAAGTTCGCTTCACAAAGAACCTTTTGGAACACTTTTGGTCGTCTTCAATGCCACGTTCAATTCAACCTTAATTATCACTCATTTTTTGGTCACTTTCAACGTAAGCACATTCTAATGATCCAACACCAAAACTAAACAGCAATTTTATTTACATCGCAATAGTTTTGGTGATCATGCAAAGGCACAAAATGATACCACTTTTGGCCAAAAAAATAAGTGGGTTGGTTCTTTGAGTGCAAAGGACAAACAGAAAGGAAAAATAATGCAAAAGTGAACCACGAATAAAGATAACCCAACACTTTATTAATCCTTCAAAGAAAACTTTCCCAAAGAACATTAAATAGGAATCGATCCCTTTGGAAAGAAGTCACCTTTTTTTTAACATGCATGAGAAAGGAAGAACGAAATAAGTGACTAAGGAATATAATTTGCAAACCAAGTTAATAAAGCATTCTAGGGTTCATGTTCAGATCATATATGAAAAATTTCAGGTATTCTTTTGCCAAAGCAGTATAATTTCTTTTTACATTATCAAAATAAAATATTTTTTTTAAATTGTAAAAATGAATAGAGTGTGAAACATATTTTGTAAAAACAATTTTAATTTATTATTATTATAATAAAATTGAAATTTATGAAAAAACTTGCTGAAACCATAGTTCTTTATACCAATTTTATCATAACTAAAATAATATAATTTAAAAATAAAACTTAAAATTTGAGTATTTTTATGCGAATAATTTTGAAAGAATTGTACGAGACAGTAAAAAATATATAGTGAAAGAACCTTCTTCACTTCTAAATCTTTAATGTTAATTACTTTTAAATGGTGAAGTTAAAATAAAGATGTTGTGTTGTTATAAATTTATATCAATATTATTCTTATTTAATATGAAATAAAACAGTCTAATACAAAAATAACATAAAAAAAGTATAAAAAGTGTATTGGCTTCTTATAATGTATGCATATTAATAATCACCATAATAAAAGTAATATTACTAATAGTATTATAAATACATTTATTATAATAATAATAATTATTATTAATACTACTATTTTTATAAATAACAATAGTATTATTATAGCTATTGCTATTGTTATAAAAAAAATTAAACCAGAATTTTTGTGTTTTATAAATAAAAAGTGAAGTAAAACTTGCATGACGTTTTTAAAAAGGAAATCGTGTTTCTACTTTAGTATTTCCTTAAAAAAAAATACTTACTTTGGTAATTTAAAAAATAAATGATCATATTTTACTAAATATCCCAAAAGTTAAATCAAGTGTATTTTAGTCCTCTATAAAGACGACGAGAATATAGTGCATGTTTAAAAAATACTTTTTTTAATGATTTCTTGAGATGTAATTTTGTTTTCAATTTATTAACATAGACAAATTTTAAAAAAATTATGAAAATGGATAAATTGAAATGATAAAAACGATTTCAAATAAAATAAATAAGTTTGCTAAATTATTTGCATTGAACGTTCTAGAAAGCGATTTTTAATCAGTCAGAAAAGTTTTTTTTTCTTTTTGAAATCGTGTAAAGAATTATAATTTTGTTATATAGATTTCTTTTAGCAACTTTTTCTTAAAATTTTAGGTTTCAATTATTTTTTTTATTTATTTAAAAATATTAATTCTTATTTAAAATTAAAAATGAACGTAGATTACTTTTAAATTTTAGCTTGCTTAGTTTGTTCCATTCAGAAATCGTACTGAAAAGTGCTATTTCTTTCTATTTGGAATCGTTTCCACGGATAAATTTTAAAAAATCTATCTATATTTGTAAATTGGAAACTAAATAGGACCAAAATGGTAAGAATCCACTTCTTGATGGTCAAAAGCCATAATCAATAATTAACCCCTTCATAAAAATGATCGCATGGCCCAACCAACAATAATTATTGAGAATTCTGATAATTATTACCAACAACTTGATTGCTAGTACTTGTAATTTTAGTAATTTTATTTCTCAGATAAATACCATCGAATTTATATTAAAATAAATAAATAAATTTAAATAAAAAATATAAATAATAAAAATTATAAGAAATTGTAGTATATGAAAATAACAAAAGTTTCACAATATCCATAAATTACCATAAATAAATAAAAAAAATAACAAAATAAACCTAAAAAGCTATATCTTTATCAGGATTCTGGGGAAGCACTTAATCATTCTATATATCTTTTAAGCTAATAATACTATAGTTTAAATTTTCCTAATTATCATTAGCATTATTAGCATTGTATAGTTTTTACCAACAGTTAAAATAGATTCACTTATTAATCTTGAGAAATTGAATAACAATAGATTAAAAAAAATAAAAGAAAAGTAGCACCATGCTACTGCAGCTCTGCAAATAATTTGAAACCTATGTTTTTTTGTGAAATCCTAACAAACCAAACGTTAAACGCGCGTTTTGCAACTCTGACTCCGAAACCCGAACCTCTGGTTTTCCAAGTCATACTCAACGTAGAAATTCTGCTGCTGATAGTTCCCAAATATCACAGCGGGCCCACCCGCCACGCCTGGACCCGCCACGTCATCAGACACAATAGTCAAACACGCCACGTCGGATTTCCCGACCAACGAGAAATAATTCGTCAGCGGCAGACTCATCTTCGCGCCGCCCCTGAACACAAATCGAAGCTCCGGAAACGACGCCGTACCAGACACCACAAAACACGGACTCAAACCGGATTTTTTCTCGACCTCCCTCGCGCGCGTGTAGTTCACCTGCTTCGCAAACTCCTGTGCCACCAAATCAAAAATTGGCCTCTCCATGAACGTGAAGGTGGACCCCGAGTCCACGATAGACCCGCCGTTACCGTCGACGTCAGGCTCTAGAAGCCTCCTCGGAACCCGCACGCGCTTCTCCCCAACGATGATTCTCCTGAGAGTGATGTAATAGTACGCACCGAAAGCGGGGGTTTTATTGGACGGGTTTTTCCCAAACGGCGTGTAGCTGACGCCGTCGGTTCTTTTGTTGTCGGAGGAGGAAGTGTGCAAAACGAGGTCGCCGGTTGCCGGCGAGTCGTCGAACTGGTGTGAGAGTAAGCAGTAAGAGAATCCGGTGAGGTTCATCTGCGACGGCAGGGACTCCGGGCCACGGCCGAAGCCGGCAATTCCGGCGGGCTGGTAGACGGAGACAATGGAGCATCCAACGAGAAAATCGGGGAGGATTTTCCCGGGAAAGCTGAGATTTTCCGAGAGGAGAAAGCCCGCGGTTGAGCCCAGCCCGTATTGGACGGTGTAAGCAGGGCACGTTTGTGAACAGTTGGCGGGGGCATTGTTTTGTTTGCAGCAGTGCGATTCAACGTTGGCGCCGAAGACCCACGCGCATTTGGGGTTGGTGCAGCCGACGAACTTGGAGGAAGAAGAGTTTTTGGGTATGAAAGATTTGGGTGAATTGGTGAAGGAGTTGCAATTTGTGCATAGGTAGTGGGAGGAGCATGGGAGCCAGACGAGGGTGCTTCCGGTGTCGAGAATAAAGGAGAAGGTTTGTGGCGGGGTTCCGAAATTGAGGTCGACGGAGTATCCTCCGTAGCTTTTGGGTTGGATTTGGGTTTTGAGTGGTTTGGGTTGGTGATTTTTGAGGTGGTGGGCTCTTGTGATGGAAGTTGAAGCAGCAAGTTTGAGGGTGTGGAAAGGGTGTGAAGAAGGGTGGGTGGTGAATAAGTGGGAGAGAGGGAGGGTGATGGTGTTGGGTGTGGATGACGAAGTGAAGATGATGACAGAGAGAAAACAGAGTGTAGAGAAAATAAGACGAGGATGAGGCATCTTAGATCGTGAAGGTTAGATGAATTTCACAGGTTTCAGTTTTGCCGTTTTGGTAGTTTGTGTATAACGTAAGTATATATAGTAATCAAAGAGTGCAAGACTCGAGAGAATCGTGCTCCATTCGTAGGTTATTGTCTTTATATATATATATATATATATATATATATATTCACGATGAGAAGCAGAGAATCTGAATTTCACGAAACTTGAAACCAACGAAAACGGTAGTTCTGACGTGGTAGTGGTAACACTTATGAAGAGAGAATGTTATGAGACTATTAGAAATTATGTAATTTCTATGCATTATCATTCTTAGTATTACTACTACAAAACAATCCCTTTCTTCTGTTTCAATTATATCAAATTTACGTGTGAACGTGAAGGGTGTATGTTTACCTTTTGCGGCTGAAATGCTTGTTTAACTTTAATTCATGTTTAATTGGAATTAATAATTTCTTAATGTTTTACCGTTCTCGTATATGGAGCCATGTCTGTGGACTAATCTGTTATGTTTGTGAACCTTAAGAATAACATGTGATATTTGATAGAGTTTGGTTTGATATTTATCTGCGGAATTTTGAGGACCCAACACGAACCAATTGACAATGACAATTTAAACGCAGGTTGAAAAGCTCAGTTGAGAAAAAAGCCAAAGCTGCACCGCTAGTGCTTACTTTGTCATCCACAATTATTTATAAAAAAAAGGCATTCTTTATTAGGATAAAAAGGAAAACTTTAATACAAAGACGAAAAAAAGACATAAAGAAAAACTTATAGATAATATGTTTGCCATTGTTCTAAACTAATGAGTTAATTAAAAAATGTAAGTCGAAGATAGTGATTAGATGACCAAAATGAATGTGCTACATATAGCGTTAAGTTCGGGTATATTTGGGGTGTGCTACATCATAGATTGAAGGAGAATGATACATTTTCGTTATAAATTTCTCATCTGTTTGAGAAATAGGTGCAAAGTGTTTAAGTGAATTTGATAGTTTGGTGCTTTCTGATGATTTGACGTAGGGAAATTATATTTTATAGCAGCAGCATTAAAATTTAATTTGAAATTTAGCCGATCGCTGAATGGCACAAACATGGGAACATATTGAGCATGAAGATTCGAGTTTAATGATACGAAGCAATCTAAAGGAAAGGCATTTCCCTTCAACTGGTATCATTAGTTCTGTATCGTGTCACAACTGTTCCTTAAACGCATTGTAGAAACTCTTTTAATAAAAACTAACTACATCTTGATCCTGCCTGCGTAGACCTCAGAAAATAAACGAAAAAAAGATGTAAGTGGTCGTATAATATATGGTGTCATAAAAAAAGAGAAATAAAAAAAAATTAATGTTGAATTAATTTATATAAAATAAAAATGTATTGAACTATTTTTCTAATTTAATTTAATTTATTTTTTCAGAATTGAGAATTTTCCTTGCAATACTGCATGGCCACTTCCCGGTTGCAAAAGGCGCATCTCCGAAAGCTTTGTTTGGTTGTATTAAAAGACTGACTTGAAAGTTTCATACGTTGAAAGGTTGTTGGGTGGAATTGCAACTCACTACCAAACAGCCAAACCTAAATCACTGTCAATTGCATTGCACCATTTTGTTTTTGTTCTACAATGCGAAACACCCTCACGCTTCTTCCAAACGCTCTTCAACATTCACATTGCACAGCCACACCTCATCACTCTCTTCATTCTCATTCATTCCATCTCCGTCGCCATGTTGCGCTCTCTCTGGCGATCCATCGATCGCTTCTCCGTCCAACACTTCCAGTAAGTGATTAATCGAATTCCCCTCGTTAGGTTTCGCCTAGAGATTCCGTTGTTATTTTCATCATTAACTTCATGGTTCGTAAATTTCGGTGACAAATTGAATATCTACGATGCATTTTGAGGTTTTTCTTGTTTTCAGAGCGTGGACTTGTTTCTTATGAATGATATTGTGAATTGTTTTCGGTCCTCGTGGATTTTTACGTCGTTGATATGGTTACAGATATGTAATAAATGAACTGCGGAAGATCAAAGTTGTGGACATACAGAACAGGGTAACAGGCGTGAATTTGTGTGAGCATTTTCTTTTGCATGAGAAAACTGCAATGTATTTATGCTTGCCTTTTATTGCAGGAGCTTGTGATGGATTTATTGCAGTCTGTTGTGGAGATTGTGATGTATGGCGACAGACAAGATCCGCACATTTTTGAGTATGGATCTGTTTGTTCTTATGTTGTTCTTGTTTTCTGGATGAGGGTTTTATAATTGTGACGGATTGAAAATATTATATAGATGTTTCATGGAGCGCCAAGTGCTGGCGGACTTTGTTCATATTCTTAAGATCGGTCAAGATTCGAAAATTGAGGCACCAGTGCTTCAGTATCTGAGCATAATGATTCAAAACATGGACAATGAACATGCAATTTGTAAGATGGTTAATTTAATATCTACGGATGTCTCCAGTTATGTTCATTGCCTCCTGGCTTTTACTTGTTTATGCATACTTAGTTGATATCTGCATGATGCATTCATTTTACAAAATATAGTGTTACTCTTCAGTCCCTGGCTCTTTGGCCTAGTACTGTTACTGGTACTTGGTATAAATTGGTGTCTCTTATTTGCATGGTGCAGACTATTGCTTCAGCAATGGTTATATCAACAACATTATTTCATATCCCTTCAAATTTGATGGAGGAGACCTAGCTCCATACTATGTTTCTTTTCTAAGGTATAGTCCTTTCCTCCTCTTCTTTGCATCTCACTTTATCACTTCAACATTTATTGCATGTTTTCCCTGCTTGTTTGAAGACATGCAGTTCTGTGTTCTACATTTTTTCCTTTCTTTATTTTAAATAGTATTGGGAAGAGGGCCAATTTTGTAATTCTGATATTTGTTTCACATATTTCTTTCTTTCTTTCTTGTGTTACGGTAATTTATAGAATAAATTAACTTTTTGTTTGTTTCTTCATTCAGGGCAATTAGCTGCAAAATAAACAGGCACACACTTTGCCTTCTTGTAAATATTCAGGGGGTGAGTGAAAAACTTATAAGTGTAACAGTTAGCTGGTGTCTGTTAAATCAAGATCATTACCTTCCCACTTTGGATAGAACATACGGCTTGAATTATTTTATGGTTGCACTTATGAGGTCTCAGTTGTTTAACATATTTCAGTTAATCAATAACCTCATTAACAAAGATAATGTAATGCTATTGTAGTTGAGAAAAGATATTGGATGAAGTTACATACTGGACTCTAGCATGAATCAGTGGTTCGATAAAACTTTTACCCCTTGTGAATGCAGTATGAAGGGGGAACAATCATCTTCAGTTAATTTCTACTGTATATATTGTCCAGCAGAATTCAGCAAAAAGTATTTTAAAATTCTCTTTGTTTCAACATTCAACTGCAGGATGCTGTAGTCTCCTTTCCCTTGTATACTGAAGCTCTAAGATTTGCTCAGCATGAAGAAAAGATGATTCAGACAGCTATACGTGCATTGGTTTTGAACATCTACAACGGTATACTTTTCTATTTGAATAGCTAACAAGTTATAAACACGCGTTAGTGTAATATATTTCTGAACTTCGCATCATTTTTATCTTGATTCTACAGTGAGTGATGACATGGTCTATCAATTTATATCAACTCCTCCAGTTTCAGAATATTTCTCTGATCTGATTTGTAGATTAAAAGATCTATGCTTTCGCTTAGATGCTTTTGTCTATGATAAAGAGTATGTTAACTTGATTTTTTTTCATCAAATAATTATTAGTACTTTATAGGCACTCAAGAAGAGTTTTAACTCACGTAGCTAACTGCTTTATACTGAAGCAGGAAAATGGACACTCAGAAAAGAAGAAATGGGATTACTCTTGAATCTGACAAAATTGCGGATGAACTGTACTACTTTAAAGACATTCTTAGTGTTGGCGAGCCTCGTTTGACTATACTCGTTATGGAAAATCTTTTGAATGGTCTTGTGATTCCTCTACTACGTTCATTTATAGCTTCAGAGAATAAAAACGTAAGATGAGAAAATTTCCTGCAAACTAGTCTATACCTTTTAGTTTTAGTTTCTCTCTGCATTTGTGCCATCCATATATTAACTTAGTGTTCAGGTATGTAATGATAGGGTGGTGCTCTCCAATCTGTGAATGCTTAGGAATTTGACTCCTCTAAAGTGAGGCGTATAAAGTGAGAAAGTAAGAGTGTATCTGTTAGGATATAAGGAGAAGATAAATTATTTAAGATAGTTGGAATAATACTGAGTTAGTTACTTGAGGTGTTAGTTTGATATAAATAGTGGGAAGGAGGAGAGGAGAGAAAAGGATGTTAATTTTGTAGATTGAGCATTAGCTCCTTGTGAAGGGAAACCCTTGGAGGAGAGAGGGTTATTCTATTTCTTGTTCTTTTCATTCTATTCAATCAAAATCTCTCTTTTCTTTCTCAATTCTTGGTTCCTAATAGTGTCCATGCTTGATTTTAAATGAGTTAAGCGTACTAGAACTTGAATTATAATCATGGTGAACACATCCTTGCTTTCTCAGTTCATTCCCCTTCTTTCTTTTGAGGATTTAAATCCAATATGTAATCTACAGTATGATACAACGGGAATTTTTTTTCCCACGCAATTGAAAGAGAGAGGAGAAAATCATAATTTGAATTAACCACAAAGTCCTACTTCATACTTTTCAGTGGTAGTTCATTCATTTTTTAGATTTAATTATTTCAAAGAAGAGATCAGTCACACCATCATATTTAAATAATTTTTCTCTCCCTTGTACTTGTATTTTCCATGCTTCTTAAAGTGTGCTAACTGAAAGGTTGAACACAGATCTGTTATGAAAGGAAAGCAATAAGAAAAAAAAATCTCGGTGGAAACTCCAGTAATTCAGTTTCTTGTCATACTATTTTAATGTATTTTCACATGATTACTCATTAAAATTATATCTTTGCCCCAGGGATCTGACTTATCTGCTATCACTTCACTATATATCATATCCCGCCTTCTCCAGGTTGTTGGTGGAAGAAGCACGATTAACAATGTGGTTTGTGTTATTCTGTATCATATTTTGAACTTCAATGTAAGAAGTCCGGCAGAAGGGAATACTTCTGATTTTCATGATGATATCGAAACCTTTTCAAAGTGCTTGAATGAAGTGGAAAAAGTTATATCTTATGCTCCTGAGTCAAATGGATCTCAGAGTATCAATGGGACCTATTTAGGTGCTCATTGGGAAGGTTTCATGTCTAGTATCAATATTGATAGTACAAATGGTGAAATTTGTTCCAAAAGGTTGGTGATTTGTTGGTTGTCATTGTTTTGATGTGTAAATTTCATTCTAGACTTTTATAGTGTTGAGACACTTTTCTTTTACTCTCTCTCTTATACGCCTTTTGTTTCTGAGTATGTGTGCCAGTGGGACGACCAGTGGGGGAATCAGAGAACGAGCCTTATTAGTTAGAAGGATCTGCATAATGATTTTTCATAATGACTTTGCCATATTAGAAATAATGCTATAGAAAATGTGTTGGTGGTTGATGTCATATTTTGTCCTAGTTGGATTTTGGTGTCTATTGATTTATTGAAGCTTTGCTAATCTGATCATCAGCTTCATGTTAATATGTTATTATTTACTTAAGCCTTTCGGAATGCATTTTGTTTTTCATTTTTATCTTGCAAGGTTCATGATTTTGTCTGAGCTTTGAAGCAATAGAGATGCATGAGAAAGTTAGATCCAAAAATTGTTGAAGATTGTATTTTCCTTTTGCAATTCGAATTTAGTTTTCTCTTCTGCTTGTGATGTAATGCTTTTATATCTTCATCAAGAACTTGTTCTTCAGCATGGGTTTGCCATGCAGCTCCTGACATCAGGAGGAAGCATTTACTGAGGCAGATCATTAATGTATTTAGGAGTGCAAGTTCATGATCCAGTGTATCTAAATATACATATAGTGAAATTGCTACTGTTGCAGGAGTGGAATATTTCCCTTTTATTTCTGTAAGGATCAAAGCCTATTGTTAGCTTCAACATTTCTCTTGCTTATCCTGGCTGAGAGTAAAGGTAGCGTAATTTTGTTCATTTATGTAGCTTTACTGTTGTCTTTTAGTAAACGACTGAGTTATTTGTTGTTTGTTTCAATTTCGTGCAAGTTTTGCAGATCTTGATTGTCACTTGTCTCTAATGAGTGAGCTATCTGAGACGGGGGATGAGATGGTAAGTATTGATGGACATATTCGCTTAAATTGAAAATGATCATCAATTTTCAGAATGTCACTGTGGCACATCTATTACTGACGCTGTCAACTGTTAAGGATCATTTATTCTAAAAGCAGCATATTTTGCTCAAAAAATTTCAGAGCCTTTTATCTGTGCCAAAATACAACACATGAGTCTTTTTCCTTCCACGAGGTTGGGTTGGCTACATTTGACCAAATGATTCCATAATGTTCTATAGTGACTGCATCATGTCTTTAGACAAACCATTGTCCTTTAAACCCTTTATAATGGTTTTGCCCGTAGTTTTGATCTTCCTCTATCTCCTGCAATATGGCTACCCTCCTGTTATATATAATCATGATCTAGCCTCCATAATCACAAGTTGACGCCTGCTGTTACTGCTTATTCATTGATAAGCTTGACGTTGACATGCTTTTGTTCTATTTATTTTTCTTTTAAAAGTGGTTTTAGGACTACATGCATTTAGTATTAGAAAATTACAAAATATTATAATTTTGGAATATGTAACATCTGAAGTGGCTGAAAATTATCTTGTTAATATCTGACACCTGTTTGCTTTAGATTCATTATATGTTCTTTGTTTATTCATTTTGCAGACTAATGGCCCGCCAACATCGAAGACCGTGGATGGATGTATCTTCGTTAAATTTATGCCTGAGGTAAATCTAACATTATTTTTTATGTGTTAGATCAAATTTTCCTTCTTTATTTATTAGTGTTGTGTTGTTTTGGTAGAATTGTTTCTGTAAGGCATGCAGAATAACAAAATTACTATCTTCTTTTAAATTTGACAGATTTTAAAGGCACTGCTGAACGTTTTAGCCTTCCAGCAACCCCTCTCAATAATGATGTTGTGGCATGCGGGGTGGTGCCTGCAAAAGCTACTCATCTTCCATAAAATGGAGCTTGACGGTGACAATCTTCTCCTATTCACTGTAAGTATTGAACATCTTCATCTAATTTCTTAACACTTGCAAGTGGATATCTCCTTGCGTGGAGAAATACTCATATTTTTCATTTACAAGTTCGGCTAGGTAAATTAAAAGATGTATCAATTTTAGAAACTTGCATAGCTTTTGATCATTTTTCTTTCTGGTGTTTCAGTTCAGTGTATTTTTACCATCAATTGTCAAGTCTAAAAGATTATCTAGGTACTAATTTAGGCACAATATTTTAGTTATTATGCATGAGAAGTGTATCATTAAGCTCACGATTAGTTATGAAATTATGTTAGCAGCCAGACCAAAAGCTCTTTCTTCTAATGTTCTAGGACTGCAGGTTCTATCCACAAGTTTGTCTTTAAATCTAGAGATGATCGATTATGATGTTATTGTGATCATGTCATGTTGTGTAGGTTAGAACAATGGCCATATCATTGCTCTGAAGCATATTTAGGGATAGGTTTTTATCATGTAAATATATAGCTATTTAATTTTGATGACAAAAAGATTCCAACTCACGCTACATCTCTTGTTCGTCAACCACACGCAAAAGTCCTTTGGGTTTGAAATGGGAGCAATGCACGCCTCCTATCTTGTGCTGAAAATCAACCTTTTATTAGAGGAATGAGGTTCTTTACTAGAGATATGGACTTTAATACATACAGAAAACATTTCAGAAGAGAAAAAATTATATTGCAAGAGACGAGAGGGTTGAATGATTACCGTTTGATCTTAATTTAACGGTCAGGATCTATTTTTCATTAAAAATGGCCATGTGACATCTCTAAACCGACCCATGCACATCTCTTCCTCTCTCACGAACATCCCTTACTCAAACTGTCTTGAAATTGTTTCTCGCGAACGTCCCCTCCCCTGACTTTAGTTTTGGCGTGGAATGAAGGGAATGATTGTCAGCCAATAACTCCTTCTGCCTCTGTACTTCTAATGCAAAATAAAATCTCATCCAAAATTCAACCAAGCTAACATAAAGATTCAAAAAGTTACCAGAAAAGGATTTCTCCCTAGCTGATCTTGGAGCTTTCTTTATCCAACCAAAAATATGTATACTTCGAATATCATACATATGTAGTAAGTATAGATTTATATTATGTCCCCAAATTCAAGTTCATTTGGTGTGTCCGATCTCCTAACGCAAAACTTGAAGTTATCATCAAACTCCTTGTTAGCATTCCAAGTAACGCCTATTTTTTTGGGAAACTCTTTTTATTATGAGCCACATGCATAATATATGAGAAGAAGAATTGAAGATCTTCTTTATACTAACTTTTTTAGCAGGGTCTTGATATCTTAGAGTTGGCCGTCATCACCCCCATTGCTTCTAAACACTTTTCAACCAATCATATAACTGAATTAGTTTTCTCATTTGTTGTAATGCTTGCTCTAAAAGTAACACATTATCCATGAGGAATTACTCCAATAAATGGGGAAAACCATTCAATATCTACTTTTTTGACATGTAGTATCAAACGAGATCCCATCCCAAACAATAAGTCTTCCTACAAATGCCATTAATCCAAAAAAGTTATTTTAGTCTACTTTCTCCATCTACCTCAACTTGGGGGTTATGAAAATGTTTAGTGTACACATTTTCAGTACATGAGGTAGATGAAAGTAGTCTAAACTATGTTTTTTGCTATTGGTATTTATAAGAAGAAGTATTAATTGTTTGGAGATGTGGTCTCATTTGATATTATATATAAAAAAAATAAATATTGAATGGTTTTTATGTATTTAGTGGAGTAAGCCTAGCTAGACAATGTGCTACATTTGGAACAAGTTTTTAAAGGAATTGAAGATGAGAAAACTAGTTCATGCATACGATGGTTTGAAAAGTGTATATAATGTTAGCCAACTCTTATAGCATATAAAGATCTTATTACAAATGAATGTTGGTGTAAAGAAGAATTCTTCTCATATATATTTTATGTGTGACATTATGCATAAAGTATATAAAAAAAGTTGTTACTTTGAATACTAACAGCCAAAACTAAAGTTAAGGAAGAGACATTCACACGAGACTTTTTCAAGAAAGTTTTTGTGAGTGGATTGTAAAATTTATTCTTTTTTTAGCCAAAGCACTTTGGTTTTAGTTCAACGTTTTGGTTAAATTAAAAGAATTTCTTGCTAAATTCATGTATGAAACAACATGTCACTTGTAACACATCCAAGTACTATGTAACCACTAACAACCAAAACTAAAGTTAAGAAAGAGACGTTCACAAGAGACATTTTTAAGAAAGTTTGAGTGAGTGGATTGTAAACTTTTTTTCCTTTTTTTAGCCAAAACACTTTGGTTTTAGTTCAATTTTTTGGTTAAATTAAAAGAATTGTTTGTTAAATTCATGTATGAAACAACATGTCACTTGTAACACATCCAAGTATTATATAACCATTAACAGTCAAATTTAGTTAAGGAAGAGATGTTCACAAGAGACATTTTTAAGAAAGTTTGAGTGAGTGAATTATAAAATTTATTCCTTTTTTTAGTCAAAACATTTCAATTTAGTTCAATTTTTTGGTTAAATTAAAAAAAATTATTTGTTAAATTCATGTATGAAACATGTCACTTGTAACACATCCAAATACTATGTAACCATTAATAGACCTTGAGAAATTCACATAGTCATAATCTTTCTTACTATCACATGAAAAATCAATTATCAAGATATTTGTGTATTTAGGCAAAAAATGACTATCAAACATGTTGAAATAGTTTGTTAAACAAGCATAATTGTTGGTTAAGGGTCTCAATTAAGACATTATTCCAATTATACCATATAATATGGGAGCAATAAATGAGAATCACTAGACGTAATGCAAACTTAAAGGAATGAGTGGGCATGGAGGCATATGAGATTGTAAAATTCATTCAGTTTTTTCATTAACAAAACACTTTGGTTAAACTAATTTATTTTTTTGGTTAAATCAATATAATTGCTAGTTAAATTAATGTATGAACTACTATGTCAATTGTAACGCATTGAAATACTACACATGGTTATTGAATTGAGATTTGAATCCTTAATTGATTTCCAATTTTTTTTAGTGTGAATTGAATCTAATTATGAATATTAAGATATATGATGAATAAAATTTGATATTTTTAAGAAAAATAAGTGACATGAAAAAAATTAAAAATATTATACATGAAAATGAAGATAAAATTTTCCATCCATAAAAAACATAATAATAAAATGCAAAATACTATTTCCTAAGTTTAAATCCTTCTAATCTTATGCTTCATTCATTAAAATCTCTTGCAGCTGTACACTTTGCTCCACAATTTTCCTAAGAAGAATCTCACTAGGCAGTAAGGAAGATGATGATTATGTGGATTTCATGAGGCTTAGATAGTAATTGGATATGTTATAAGTGACATGTTGATAACAAAAAATTGTTCTAATTTAACCAAAAAATTGAATTGGTTTAACTAAAGTGTTTTTGATAAGAAAAAAAAGTAAATTTTACACACCTTGAAGCTTGACCTCAGCGATGACATCGTAGGGCTTTCGCTTTTCACGAGGAGCCATATCAAGCTGATTTTACAAACAAAGAAATCAAGACAAAAGCTTTTAGCCATGGGGATGGTTGCAGGAACGGTCGCGGGGCTGCAGGAACAACAATGAGTTTAGGATTTTTTTGCTCCGCCGCTTAGGTGATCTTTCTTAGGTGGGACAACAAAGGGGTCTTAAGGTCGACAACGAGATCGTAGGGACGACAATGACTTTAGGGTTTCTTCTCTCTGCCACTTTGGTGATCTCTCTCGGGTTGGAGGAAGGCAAAGGAAGACGATGATGGAAAACAATTCAAAGAAAATGGAAGATGATGCGCAGATCAGTGTAGGTTTCTTTCATGTGAATGTTATCATGGTGACCAGTTTTGTCAATAACAATATTGTTGACATATACAATAAAGTATATACATCCTCCAGCCCAATGGTAGTATAATATAGAGTCATCTACTTCGTTACATTGAACAATTGAGTTACAATGCTAAATAAGCTAAATCAAGCTTGAGGAGATTGCATAGGACCATGCCAACTTCTGTAAGGATGAAACACGATGCCAAACGACTCCCGTGAGCAACAAATTCTAGAATTTGTCCATATAAACTTTCCTTTTAAGATCACCATAGAGGAAATCATTATTGATATCCATCTGATGAAGGGGAGTGACCATAGACAATAGCAATCAAAGACAAACAAAAGAACGAAACTCATGATATAATGCAGTATGATCCCTAAAGCTTAATATGTTAGGTGATGGCATGTGAATGGCTTTATATTACATTTCAAGAAGTTATAAAAAAATATAGTTTAAATGTCTTTTAGTTACTAATACAATAAATATAGATAAATGTATTGATGAACTATGCTTGACATGTTAACTTATTTGGGTGTATGTGTGGTTGACTTATTCAATCTTTAGCATTGGATAAGATATACATGTTATGGGAGTAAAGATTGGTTTATCCATGTTATTATAAGTTCACGAGTACTAATTACAAAATTGCATTTATGCATTCAAAATGTCTAAAGTTTTATAGTTTCTAGTTTCCATCGGCAGACTTCCTATGATCAGTCCTGTGTAAAGTTTCTGAAAGAACTTGATGGAGTTTGGTTAGATCATATTCCAGATACACTAATAACAGAATTGGCAAGCTGTAAAAGAGGTATTTATTAAATTGTTCACTTAGAGATTGAGCCTACTACATCTTTTTTTAGTAACTTGGTATTTGAACAGTTAAAACATGTCTAATATATGCTTAAAATAGATCAACAATGTGCATACAAAATTTTGTAATTGAATGGAAAAAAGAGGAAGGTAATTCTTGTTGAATCATTGAAATTTTGGTTTTTGATAGAGTCTAATGGCTATGTTTGATTCAGGTAGATCAGTCCATATGCGTGATTAAGATTTTACTACTAATATAAATTACCTTACTAATATGGAATTTACTTACAACGGTTTATAATTTTTTCTAATGCACATCCCTCTTATTCCATACAGTTCTTGAAGAATCTTCTCAATATAAAGATCCATTATTCATGTTGGAGCTTGTTCTTCACCAACAACCGACCAATGGTATTATCATTATTTCGCAAACGCCTCTTCAATGGTATTTTTACTTTTAATGTTGAGCAGAACCATGAACTATTTATGATTTCACATAAAAAATATAAGTATTTGACAGGTCAAACATCTTCATATTTTGCTTGGCAAAGGATGGTTGATGCAGTGAAGGTGCTGTCATATTTCTTTGCAATTGTGATTTGTATTAGTTTCAATATTTTGTTAGTAATCCCATTTTAGTTTCTATAATAAATTGAGATGGTTGTTCATTTTGAATATAAATTATAAGATAAGATGTTTAAGTTAAATTGTACTTTTTAATATGACATTTGATATATTTACAAGTATATGTTATAGTTGTTTTGCTAAGTCATTTAAATTCTAAACTTTGGTTGTAGAGAAAAGCTTGAAATTTCTTGAGTATGTGTATGGACATGAAATGTAAGTTCAACAAAACGTGAATTAGGTGTGATTTAGAGGTGAAGATTGAGTATTACACCCAAATTATATTTAGTTTATGGATCTTTGGATCTATATTATAACATCACACGAATCTTGTTAAAATGTAGGAAAGAGTGAGATATTAAGTTGAAACTGTGTGTATTTTAGGCGAGAGTGCTCTATTTATATTGAGAAAACGACACTAATGTAATAAATAAAGAATATTTTATATCCTCTCTAATAATAAATATATGATATAGGAAAAAATAAAAAATTTCCTATTAATATATCTAGATATTCTTGATCTTAAAATTTCTATAATTATGACACTTTCTCTTAAGTTAGAGCATGTAAGTTACATGTAAGTTATATGTGCTTAGCTTGTTGCAAATATGATCAACCTTTAGTCCTATTAACAACTTGATAAATATGTCAATTAACTGTTTACTAGACTTGTCAAATCTAGTAGTATCTCTATATTCCAACTTTTTTTTTATGAAATGGCAATTAACCTTAATATATTTGGTTTTCTCATAAAAAAACAGAGTTAAAAACAATGTATAATCCTGCATAGTTGCTTAGTTGTTAAGGAGATCATTAAATCATGTAAGACAACATGAAGCTAGCCAGGTAGGTAAACATAGGGCCTTCAGATTGTTGTAAAGCAAGTGTTGTAAAGCAAGAAGTGTCAAGAGATCTTGATATACGTCTATATGATGTTATGGGTATAAATGGCACAAGCCTTAGTTCTATCTAGTGCAGGCATAGTAAGTTTGAGTGGGGTTTGAATAGTTGACTTAATTATATTACATAGTTGAATATTAATCTTTATCCATTAATCACATTCTACTATAGGAACAAATTTTACAATTGTGATTAGATGAGATTTGTAGCCCAACTCAATTAACAATAACACAATTTTGTAAGGCCGATTTGAATAGTTAGACCTCTTTATCTTTTCAATAATAACATTATGATTATAAATGATTAAATAATTTGTTATAGATGTTGATTGGTTGCGGAAGACATTTTTTCTTGAAATCTGGAAAAAAATAATAAAATAATTTGAGGAGTGAGAAAATTAGATCGAATTACCAAACGAACTTTGATGGACCTGCCACACGAGGGTTAAGGCCGCACAAAAGAGGCAACCAAGGCGCAAATGATTTAACCATCTAGCACTACTACACGCACCACCATGTGCCAATTAGATTAGAGTTGTAGAGCTGCAAGAGAGAGGACGGACGTGAGGGCTTGTGGATGGATGATTCATCTTGGAATTTGTACTATTGGATAGATTGGCTTAGTGCAATCCCAACCCTGTGCTCCCCGGAGCAAACGAAGGTTGCTGGAAAACTCGTTGAAGACAGAGTTGGGGCAATGCAAACGAACCAGATAGAAAGGTTCGTCAAAACAAAATCTTTTAGAGGCAATCTACCGGTCTAACCAGATTTTTGAAAAGACCCTATATACCATGTTAAACTATAGGGAAAAGAGAGACATTAAGATAAAATCGTGTGTTTTTGTGACAATAAAAATACTTTATTTTTATTGAAAAATTGAAATTAATACAATAAATAAAGAAAATTTAATATCTTCAAATAATAAAGATAATACTAGAATAAGTAAAAGTGTTTTCAGTAACACATATATATAATATAGATGTCCCTCGTTAGAAAGAATTTGAGCCTTATTTCAACAATTATAAGAAATCTAATTGAAGGATTTGAGCAATAGTCTATAACCGGATCAAATGAATAAATGTTTCACATTTGAAATAAAAAGGTTCCTACTAAAATTAGGAAAATTTAACTGGACATGTATTACAAAGATGCTTTATGGTAAAGAATATTTGGCATGAAAGTGCCAACAGGAGTCAAAAAATAAGTGTATAGATGAGATTGTTTGGTAGGTAAGGGGAAATATAAGACTGGGTTACAAATGTAAAAAGTGTGTTAAACAAAAGATAGTTTGATTAGAAGGGATAGAAGATGGGATGATACTATAGAAGAAACTTATAAAAGGAACGGAGTAATTAATTTGCTGGCATCCCCTGAGGTTAGCAGTTATTGTACCCACATCCCTACTGTTTGAGAAATTGCCCAACATAACTTACACTATGTACTGGAGTCTTCTTTTTTCTCTTGTTTTTATTAAAAATGATCTTTAATGCATGAGTTTCTTGCATTTTTGGTTGGGATTTAAGCAGTTTATGAACTTTCTTGTTTAACCAAAACATTATATTGTTCCATGATTTCAGTTGATTCTGTTAATTATTTTGTGCTTTATCTTTCATTTTAATACTCATCAAGCATACTTCTAATACCTGTTGTTTATTCAGGCTTTTGTTCTCCACATCCAGTTGAAAACATTTATTTTCAAAGGTGTATTGCTTGAGAAACCATTATTGAACATGATTTCCAGTTCTACCAATGATTCTGGATTAATTCGTGCTTCAAATATTTCATCTGCTAGCTTTGGGTCCAATGTTTCGTTGGGTAGGCACCAGTATATTTATACCTGGTTCTACCTCTGGCATTTTTTTTTCTTTTGTAAATTCTAATCATATGTAACTGTTGCAGAGTCCGGAATAGCTTGTGGAATTGCATTTTCAAATTCTGAAATTAGGGATATATATGTAATTCCAGTAGCAAATGGAATAATTGGAAAATTGCTTCTAGCAGAGAAGCACCCATTCCGCAGTCGACATGGAGTTGTGATTGCAATTGCTCCGTTGGCAGGGTTATGTGTACGTCAATATTGCTGTGACCTTTTCCTGAGCTTCGTTTTTGTAGTCTTTGATGATGTTAGTCTGATTACTTAAGAAAAATAATCCTGTGAAGATGCTTGCTGTTGTCTCGTTTTTTTAAGTTGGTTTTCAAAACTACCTTTTTTGCATAGACAGGTACAGAGTGTTGTTATGGATTACGGTTTCTATTGACATTTTAGCTTTTTTTTTTACTCTCCTTTTGTGTGTTGTTTGAGTGTGCACGCATGGCTTTAGATAGGGTTATTAAACCATAAATTACCAAAATTTAAACCAATAGAGGAAAAAATTGTAAAGACTTCAATTTTGCCACGTCTAAAATTTAAAAGACCAATAACAGAGAAAATCCATACATTTTTAGCTGTTAGGGGGTTGATAATTTTTTATCAGTTCATCATGTTTTCATTTCTTCACTGTGTTTCACTGACCCCTTTTACCTGCTTGATGCAGCCTAAGATTGATGAGGACCACTCCTCATGGTTGCATCTTCGAATTAGAGAGTTTGACCCACAGTTTTATTCAAACAGAGCTAGAGGAAACCACCTGAGCATGCCTGATCATTCGGCAGATGGGAGATGGACACTTGGTTTCCCAAATGCAAGAGCTTGTGAGGAAGCTCAATTAGCGATTCTGAATGAAATGGGCAAGCAGAGATCAGCCGTGGAGTATATGCTTGCTCCATTACTTAAGGATGATTTTGGATCAGCTGAAAACTGAGGTAGTTAAGTTGTTCGAAGCAGTTTTCATGGCTAGTTTATATTCTTCCCACTTTTAATTATTGTCTCTCCCTTTTCTTTGTAGTTTTGCTTAGTCTTTTAGGCTTAAGATGTTTTATGCTATTACCGCCAACAACCAATCCTGTGAAGTATACTGTTTAATGCTCAATATAAAGTATATAGCATGTCTAATACGTAGGTTTCTGTAATATGTAGTTTCCGATCGTGTATGAATGTGGTCGTTTGTGATAATACGTAGTTTCTTTAATTGCTTAACTTTGCTTGTTAATTTTGCATATGGATTATTGGTAGCTCTTTTTACAAACTTTCTTTTACTTTACCATGCTAATGTTAACATAGGTCTCGATTCTTGGATCTCTTTTTGACTTCCCCATAGAGTTGGGGTGTGTTTGCCTTCTCTGAGACGCATTTATTGATGTGATGGACTTTCAAATAACCTTTAGAAATGCAAAAATAAGATTAAATAAAAGGGATATAACTTCACTGGAAACGTTTATGGACATAAGAAAAAAAGATTTTGAAACCAATTTTTTCTGAAAAGGTTAAAAACACGATAAGAGAGCTTGTTGTTGTGTCAAAATCTGCTATGGTAATTGGGAGCCTATACTAATATAGTAACTTGGTATCAAGTGTCAATACCTTTGTAACTGTTAGGAATCAATGTAAAATTGAAGTGCTTTAATAGGAAATAACAATCTACAATGTCCCGAGGCATGAGTTATATAGAAGCGCTACAATTAAGTGTAGGATGGTGGTAACATTCAAAAGACCAAGAAAAAATAAGGCTATGGTGAGTTAGAATTGACGATTATTTAAGATGCTTTAAATAGTTATTTTAAAATAATAAATTTTTGGATTTTGCTTATGATTTTTGATAATATTGATTATTTTGTTTTGATTATCAATATTTATTTTATCTTCATATTTGAGATTGAGTTAATCTTAAAATTTATATTTTTTAAACTTATTAAATGATAAGTTATTCACTAAGTAGCACATTAAAAATCACGTTGTTACTTTCTTTAATATAATATAGTTTATTAATTTTTTTATAACTCGTGGTATAAGATCTTTCAAGTTTTTTGAGGCGTTTATAATGTTTCTTTTGGGATTGTTTGACCACTTTTACTCTAAGTTTAATTATGACTTCCTCTATTATTAACAATTGCATTTTAAATGTGTTCTACACTAGACATTAATCGCATGCATCATTTTGAAATATTATTTTATATTCAATAACATGTCGCATCATTTTGAAATATTATTTTATATTCAATAACATGTCGCATCATTTTGGCAGTAGATACTACTTTTAGTATGAAAAAACCTCAATTTGTTAAGTGGATCATGAGGTACTAAGTGAATGAACTTAATAATCATGACTTTTCTTGGAGTGTAAATAGAAGAAAGAGAGAGAATTGAGAGAGTTTATGGAGAATGGGAGATAAAGAACTTGGTCTCGAAGTGGAGAGCTATGCAAATGATACTTTTTCTTTTTTTCTCTACTTGTATCTAAAAATTACATTACTAATTATGAGTAGCTAATCTTTCTTCTTGTTGGAACTATATGTAAGAGGTAACTATATATATATATATATTCTTCTATCTTTAATTTAGTTATTATGTTTAATGTTTGAAATAGAAAAAATTATGTTCATGATCTTGGGAATGGATTAATATTGGGAAATATTTATTAACTAAACCAAATCATCCTTTATCTTTGATAACTGAAAATACAGTTAAAGCTATTGGTTAGTTCTTGATATTATCGCAAGAATCTAATTTGGTTGTTGTTCAATGAATTAATTTATTCTTTTAGAGTCTTAGAAAACTAAGATCAAGGAATAAACTGTTGAACTTGAAAGCTGAAAACATAAGTTTATATATGTTAATGTGATAAATTGAAATTGAGTCCTAACATTCAATTGTATTGCATTTTACATCTTTTATACTTTCTCTTATCAAAACAGACTTTGAAAATTTGTGATAAAATCATTGTACAAATGTCATTTATATATTATGCAAGTTTTAATTAGGGATATGTTTGAATCACTTAATATCTGATAACCCTCAAGATACAACAACTCTTTTTGTTCATGATTAGTCCAAATATTTAGTAGTTTTAATTTTTTTTTGTTAGTTAAAACAAACTACAAACTTTAGAATAGACATTAGAGTAGTTGAATTTCTATTTGAAATTCTTTATTGTATTACTCTGAACTAATCTTTGTTTTTGTTTTCTGAGGATTTATGTTATTCAGAGAAAAGAGTCCTATAGATGTTGTTGTTTGAACAAAAGATAAAAAAGACAGAGAAAAGAAACATAAACAAAGCCAAGAAAACTAATAATAGAAAAGGACAAGGAGGTTCTTAGGTGATATATATTTGTTACCATATATCACTATCGTGGAATTGAATGAATTTTCTTTCTTAATTAAAAATGACTGTAAGTTGTTATCTTCTATTTTATGTGTTAATAATTTAATCTCCTCGTAATGCTTGCATATAGTCAAACTATAATTCTAGATAAAAAAATTAAAAGAGAGTTTAAAATTAATTTTGATTAAAATAATTTTAAAATAGTAAATTGGTACGAATAAATTTACTATATCTTTTGTTCTTAAAGTCTGAATTGTGGAATAATATAAATCATACATTTAAAATTTTAAAAGAAAAAATATTAAAAGTGACTTTTACAATGAGTTGTGATTAAATTCCTTAATACATTAAGATTTATTGTAACATCAATTTTATGTGACAAAGGAAAATATTTTATTTGCTTATATGAATTTTACTATATTGATTTATAATATGATACGTAATCTTCGAATATATGTGTTGCATTTAGGGAATTAATATTAAAATTATTCTTAAAGACAAGTAATTGTTATAAAATTTTTAGAAATAAGATAATATCTCTTTTAACACAAGCATGCTTACAAATAAAAAGACAAATAAAATACACAATAAATTTAATGTGGTTTGTCATCTTGACGCCTACTACATTCATAAATAATTAATAAAATTATTTTATTACTCAATATGGTAAAAATTACAAATTTTCTTGTACAAAATTGTAAATCTTTATAAATTTTTTCTAGTAAAAATTACAAAAAAAGACTTGTTAAGTTGTGGTAAGAAGAATTTCCGTCTTCATTTTATAGTAGTGTCCTACGTTTGCCTTCTTCATATATTTATATTGGATTTTGGTAAACAAAATATCATTTTTTCATCAAAAGTCTCACATGCTAAAGAGATCAATGATCTTAGCTCTTTTTTTTTGTTCAACAAGAAGAATATTAATTAAAAAATGAAACAATAGAGATGTTCTAACCCTTTTATAAACAAGATATATATATATATATATATATATATATATATATATATAGGAGACAAAATAACATGATAAATAGATTAAAAAGCAAAAAACTTTTCCTTATTGAAGCGAGAGATGATTTTACTATCACACAACAGTCATACCCTACATAAAGTACGTAAACTCATAATCTTCAACATCTAATTGTCTTTACATTTAGAATGATACCAATGCTGGAATATCAATAAGAAATAATCTCTTATAGCAAAAACATGCCAAAAATAAAACACACAATAAATTTAATATAGTTCGACACGTCAAGAATTATATTTATGCATATTCAAATACAAAGTCTCCCATGTTAATGACAAATCTTCTCATGACATATATCTAAGTTTCTTAAACATGATAACACTCAAATCTATATATTACTGGTTAAACTTTGGTGAGTAAAAAAAAAAATATTACAATTATGTGCATAACTATTTAATGGATAATATATCTTAATTATGCTCATAAATGATTAAAACTAAATTATTTTCAAGCATATATATATATATATATACATATATTATTTAATTAGTTTCAAGTATTACATAATTTTTCCGCACCACTTTTTATAATCAAAGTAAAATTATACATATTATCTAATTAGGAATTTTAATTAACAGAAATTGAGATATGTTTTCTTATTTATCTATTTTGAAAATACATCAGAACTTAGGTATGTTTATGGAGTGATAAGATTATTTATATAAAATTTCATCCACAATTAAATAGGAAATTTAAAATGAAAAACAAGAGAACTGCTGAAAAGATGTTGAACATGTCGATAGAAAACAATATTTCACTATATTCGAAAGAAACTCTTTCTAAGTTATGGATATTACATAGGTCTTGGATCGTGTACTTGAAACTTCAACTACTTTTGAGAACCCCAGATGAAACCATTTCTTCCAACTTATAAAGAGAAAATATTCATGAAAGAAGAAGAGGATTATGAACACAATTATTAGTCTAACCCTAAATCCTAAACACAATTATTAGTCTAACTTTGACATTAACATTGCACATATCGAAGTAGCAGCCTCATTGTCGACTGCAACTACAATCAACATTCTTGTACATATGCATAACATTGATCTACAAAGTGGTGATATGCATTGAGCTACTATAAGTCTAATACACTCTAAACACCCTCTATAAAACTACAACTTCGATATAATAGTATTCATAGAAAGTATAATTGTTTTATTCTTAATATTTTTAATCATTTTCGTATCACATTAACTGTGTATTTTAATTCTATTTTTAATTTATTTTAAATATTTTATTATGTCTATTTAAAAATACATTATTTTTAGTTTATTTTAAATTTGAACAGAAATATTGTAAAGTATAATATAAGATTAATAATAAATACAAAATATGGAAAATATATAACTATAGAATGTAAAATAAATATATTTAAAATCATTTATGTATAAATAAAACATTATAAGAATTTATAATTAATTAAAGTTAAAATTGGAAATACCTTTAAAATATATTTTATTAACAAAAAAGAAAATTTATATAAATATATCGTATAATCATATTAGCTTATAAGAATTACACCCCAGGAACAAACAAAATGACACATGTACGTACACCTATTTTACTTATTGTAAACTTGGTTTTTCTTGTTTTATAGGTATATATATTTGATAGAACTAATTTATAAGTTTTTTTAGTAGTTAATAATTTAGCCACAGCTGATAAAACTTTAATTTATAAACTTCGAGATGATAAACTAACTGATAACATTGGAAATATTTCAACTAAATGATAAGCTAGTTGGTGAATACACAACTACATAAATTTTATTATATAAATTAAACTGTATTTTTAAATAAAAATATGTTATTATGTAATTATAGTTTTATTTTATTTTTAAAATAATTAAATTTTTATTAAACTTTTAGTATTTCAATTATTTTTTTAAAAGTTGTGTATATTTTTATTCAAACAAATTATTTTATTTAAACTAGTTAATCTAATAAGTAGTATTCAAATTTAACTTTATTTATTTTTTATAAATTTAAATATGTTGACTCTAAATTTAAACTAATGTTACATTAAATTTAATCTTTACAATTTCTATGTATAATTTTTTTTGCATAGTATCATCTTGAAATGAGTAGTTATTTTAATTTGTAATGTTAATTATTTTAATTTGAACTAATAATAAAACTAATCATATGATCTAGGTAATAATAGATAAACAATAAAAATAATAAAAATGTATTAAAATATAAGAGATAATAATGAAAAAATAAAATAAAATAAAGTTAACTAAATAATCAGTAACTTATAAGCTAGAAATTTCTAAAAATCTATTTTGAGTTACCTTCCTAAGTACTCATATGGTGATCAAATTAATTTATAAGCTAATCGAATAATTTAGTAGTTAGTTTATTAGTTTTACTCAACATTATATACACTAGAAAATATTTATTAAATATAAATTAATTTAAAAATAAAAATAATTAATCATTATATTAACTAAATTAAAAATTATTTTATAAATTAAAAATTAATAATATTTAAAATAATTTTTATTATTAATAAAATATTATAATATAAATAGAAATTATATTTTTAGTAACTATTCGTCTTAAAAAATATAAATTAATTTTTATATAATGATAATTAAATTAATTTTTGAATTAAAATCTATATTAATTTTTAACCATAATTATCAAAATTTTAACTATTTATTAAATTAGATTCTAAATTATTTTTTAATTAAATTAGTTATTAAATTAATAATATAATTTTTAAAAGAATTTTTTTAATAATATACATATATATATATATATAATTTTGATGTAATTAATAGCCTGAAATGAACTTAAATTCTCTGCTAAAGAATTAGATTTGTCTAGAATGACAATATTGTTGACTATATGATGTAATTAAGTGTCTCAATTGAACCCAATATTTTATAATTAACTATAACTAATGGATAATAATTAAAAAAAACTTTTGTAAGAGACTTTACTCGATTTATTGGACATAGATTAAAAAACTTAGAAATAATAAATACTTTGTGGAATCACAACAAGGAAGCAATAAAAAATGGCTTAGAACACTATTCTATGCATTAATGTTTCTAAAACTTAAAATATTAACGGACCTATCCATACTCTCTTATAAACCTTTACTTCAAATTATATAACACATCATATTTTGAACATTAATTTTAATTTGTTTATTCTTTAGAACTTTAATTTTATTACTTATGTTATTTTGAACTTTTAGATATTGTTGTTGTACTTTTTTTCTGAGATGAAAACTATCTAAAATAAAAATGATTTTTTTAAAAAAAATAACATTTAACGTTAGTTAATTAAATGCAACTATGAAAAATTTATTTTTTTACACTGATTTAAATGGACTAATGTAAAAATGGACCTTTTAACATGAATTTTACAGTGAATGCAAAAATTCTTTACTTTCTCGATCTTATCTTCTCAAAATAATGTAACAAAATAGTTGTTGGATATACTTGGTAATAATATACATATGTAGTTACATAATAATATTAAAGGGCATGCAATTTGTTTCATCCCTAGTCCTAGGAAATGCCTAAGAATACAAAGACATGATGAATAAAGGGAATTAAAAGAAGCCTAAACTATAAAAAAGAAAAAAAATTAGCTATTTTTTGAAATTCTTGTCCTCACAATTCTTGAAAGTTGAATATAATCCTTCTGTCTACTGATTCAAGAAGCCCGATTTCATCCACTGATCGATCCTCAACCTCGTTCTCATCATCAATGGAAATATTCAAATCCAAAGAAACACAAGGGCTTGTCTCCTCCAAAGTACCAACGTCACCATTCTTTTCTTCCTCAGTCATCGATTTTTGTTTTACTGAAGGAGAACAAGTCCTTGATCTTGAACTGAAACTTTCACAGCTTAGAATGATGATTGCGTCACAAAGTGCAATCTCTTCACCGTTTGAATCCGCAACACTTCCTCTCTCCATGGCCCTTTTGAAACCAAGTTGAGAACAATAATCCGCTTGCTCTATATCTTCAACAACAAACACTCTATGAGGGTTGTTCATCATTGCTTCTGCGAACCTCTCAATGTAACTGCAACTTGTTTCTTCTCTCGATCTTTTGTTCCTGCTATAATCCTCAGTTGAATCTGCTCTTGTTGACGCGAAACTACTCAATGCTATGGAAACGACGTCGTTGTGGGATCCAAAAACAAGCCGAGCCAATTCTCTTGTTATTTTCTCTTTGGCTTCCACATCAACACCTTGGAAGACTAACCACGTTTCTTCTTTCCCTTCTTCACTGTTTCTCACTTTTCCTTTTCTTCTCACCATGCCAGCACGACATTGCAAAATGGTGCTAGCAATTTCCGGTATTATATCCTTCTGCCACGGCACTTTCTTCTCCAAAGCATTGCACAGTGTTTTCAGGTTCTCCGAGTTTAACTCTTTGAACCTGCTCACGTGCTCCACCTCCATGATGTCACTGGAAGAAGCGGAATTAGGGTTGGAACTTGGGTTGGGAGATGAGAATGGTTGCTTTGTGGTGGTGTCCTTGCTCTCTGGAATGTACACTCGCAAAGTCGGTTCATTGGTGTTGCTGCAACCATTTTTTGGGATCCAGAAATGGTGGTTGTTCAATGAGTCTTTGGGTGAAGCCACTTGCCACTCATGATGGGTTTGGTGCAAATTAGAATGTTGTTGTTCGTATGAGAAGCCTGAGGTTGAGGAAGAGGGAGATACTGAGGATAATGTGAGGGTTTTGTCTGAAGGATAAGGTTGCTTTTGGATTGAACTACACATAGAGTTCCACTTTTTGCAAAGCTCTCCCACTGGGACACAATTCTGTTGGAATATACGGAAAAAAAAGTTAATTTTCATCTTATACGATTATACTATTACACACTACATACAGATACAAAGGTAAATATAATGTGTGTACCATAACGTAAATGGATCACACGTACTCCTATCTTACCCCTTTTCCCATTCTTCTAATTGTAAGAAAACACTTGAAAAAAAACGTTTACTATGAGAAAGATAACATGATTTAATGACATGTCGTTTTCTATTGGATAACTGAAAAAAAGAACCAGAAAATGTAAACAGTTAATTTTAAGAGGGTTGGAATAGTACTTAGAAAAGTTTGAGCGTTTTGGTACAGTTATTTTTTGAGTGAGAAGTTGAATGAGTTTGATCACATCAAAAGAGAAAAAGAAGGAGAGAGAGTTTGGTAGTGATAATAGTATCAAAATCCTTAAATATTTTAGGATACCTAAGAATTTCTCTAATTTTAATGCAAATGATATCTTAATATAATATACAAATATGAGTGGAATCCTATATGTTCCTTTCAAGGTGTGTGTTTGATTGGGATAATGAAGACCTGATCATTATAGGTGATTCCTTTATTCTCATTTTTGTACTGTTGGAGCCATGCAGGGAGGGTTGAACTTGAGGAGTCACTATTACAAGTACTGCTTTGCAAGCTTCGAACTTCGGTCTCATTCTTGGTGGAAGGTTCCGCGAAGCAAGGTTGTTGTTTCTGATCATCCCCCACTCCTTCGAGTAAGAGCCAGCTAGTCCTGCTGTCAGCTTTCTTGTTTATGGCCTGATTTTGTAGACCACTGTGGAAAAAGAGAAGAGGATGATGATAAGATAAGATTATCAATGACTGGCCTCGTTTATTTTGGGTCATATTCCACTTTCAAAGTTATTCAGAGAACAGTAACAAAAAATGGAAAAAAGGGTCCAAAAGACAAACTTGTTATCAATGTTAATTGAAGGAAAACAAATAAAAATAAAGAAAAAGAAGAAAAACCTATTTCCTTTGTTAGTTCTAAACTACTAAAGGAAGTCACACACTATAATGACTGACGTGTTACTTGTTTCAGTGCATACACTTTTAACCAAAGTTCTTTTGCCATTGGTTTTTTCTTCTTATACACAGAAGCCACTTGAGAAAACAAGTGAGAAAGAAGAAAAAATTCATAAAGAAAAAAACAGTTTTTCCCATTTTTGTTTACTGTGTATTTCTTCCACTCCAACTTTTCTTTTCCAGTTTTAATCTTTAAAAAGCAAAAGCTAATTCCATTTTTTCCCTTTTCCGATGCCTGTTTTCAGCTAATAAACTATTCATCGAAATAAAGAACAGTTTGGGAAATGGGATAGAGAAGATTGAATCAACTGAATCAAAGCCACCCAACAATCACAAGCATGTTTGGAAATCGTTGAGAAGGAAGAAATCATGTCTGAAACGTGAAAATCTAAGTACTATTAACTTCCTAGAAAATGTGTTAAAATTATATATACACACAATATATATATATATATATATATATATATATATACATACACACATACATATAACGATATAATCAAACACCTTGTAATTATATCCAACTTTACCAAAACTGATTTACCTGTCAGTGATGAGACTCAAGCGCAAGCTTCCCGCAGGGATAGTAATAGGATGAAGATCCCAAAGAGTCTCCAACGATGGCTGGCCATTTTTGCATCTCATGTAAGCTTGAAAAGTGGCAACACCCATCAACCAAAACCTTCCACCATTCTCTTCAATCCCACTCACAAGCTTCCCAATCTCCATCACCATGTGATCCACAGGACAATAACAAGCTCTCCCTCGTGATCCACGAGCCCTATACTCAAACACCCATTTAAGATCTCCCAAATACAAAACGTACCCTTTGCTGTGTTCACTTGCCTTCACAAGACTCCTAAGCTCTTCAACCTTTTGCTCAACTTCCACTCTCGAGACACTTGCGAAAGAGGAAAGAGAAAGAGAAATAAACTTGACACCCCTGAGACACTCACCAGCATCCCCTTTATCAACCTTTTCCATCACTCCTCTAACTACACTCTCCAAACTAGCGACACACTCTCCTACTATCACAACACTCCTCTTTCTATGACTCCCCAAATTATCAATAACACTAGCAACATCCTCACCCCTAATGGGATCCAACACCAACCCTTTCTCTCCAATATTACTGTTTTCCTTTGCCTTGGTATTACTATTATTATTGCTATTACCACTACCATTATTCTGAGAGCATATTTCCAAAGAAACCGCTTGCTCAACGTTGCTTTTCACTTGGGTGCTAGAGAACCCAGCCTCTCTCATGACTCGGCTAACACTAGGATCGTCCAAGATAGAAATAATGAGTTGCTCGAGTTCTATTTTCACTGCCAGGAGAGGTTGTTGTTGATTCTCAATGGATCCACGTCGTTGGTGCGCTTGAGCGCGTTTGAACGCAGCAACCAAAGCGTTCGAGATAGAGGGACAGGCGTGAGAGTGGTGGTGGTGAGAACCTTGCAACATGGGGCTGGAAGAAGTTGAAGCTGGCAACCGATTCAGCGCAACGTTGAAGCAAAGCTCCAAGGCCTTGCACTGAAGAGGGTGAGAGTGGGATTGGAGACACGCGGTTCTTAGAAGCCCGTTGGTGATCGAGAGCATCGTGTTTGCCACGTGGAGAGGCGTCACTTGCGCGTGCCCACGACGCTTCGCCAGTGTCACTGCTTGCTTCACTATGCTTGCAGCTTCTGGGGTTAGACCCTGTTGCACAGCGCAGCTTCCTGTTCTCATCTTTGAGGATGATATAACAACACCGTAGCCCTGGCTGCAGTTTCGTGGCAATCTTTGATGTTGTTGCAGACAATGGTTTGAAGCACTTCAAAACGTAAGACTAAAGTACAGTATCTGAAAGAGTTTGATCAAGGTGTTGGTGTTGGTGTTGGCATCTTGGGCAAGAGGGTGGTGCTAATTAGTAGGGTAGGGTGGGGAACTAAGGTGTTGTTTTGGAAGCAGGGTTTGGAGGGATATGATGTGTAGAGGTAGCTAACGTGATGATAATATAACTGGTTTGGTGCATATGAGATATTAAGCATAAAATAGTGAGAAACTTTTGGGGAAAAAGAGGGAGTGTATGGTACGTAATTCCATCACCTTTACATTAACAAGGCTGTCATGTCAAAATTAGAGCAACTTTTTCCACCCCGTTGTAGCCTTTAAAGCTGCCCATCCTGCCCAATACTATTAACTAATCTTTTTGTGGAGGGTGGGTTGGTCTAAAAGACAAAGAGAGAGGGAGGAGGAAGAAGAGGAAGAAGAGGAAGAGGAAGATGGAGGGTATGGAATTTATGGAGGTTGGACTGTGCTTTTCTTGTGGGTGAGGTAAAATTTGTGCCAGATACTATTAACTATAATCTTTTCCCTCTTTTTCTCTCTCTCTCTCTCTCTCTCTTTCCTTCTTCAGTTTCGTTTTCCCTCTCTTCCCTTGGCTATTGCTTTCAGCCACATGGCCACGTAGAGGTCGAAGATGCTCATTTGAAGCTCAAAAGCATAAAATGAGCGTCCCTTTTGAGTAGATAATGCCATATTTTACTTTTAATATTGCTTTATGATAGAGCACTTTACTTTAAGCAAAAGATGGAGGGTATATTAAAATTGGAGCTCTAATAAAATGTGTTATAAGGAGAAATCAATTAAGAGAGGAGTTTGATGGCGAAAGAAGAGAAAAGATAGTCATGTACCTTTCACTTTGCCTCAACTCTCATGGTGTTTTAGTTTACAGATCAACAGTTGGGATGACCTTTTTCTTACACATTACAATAACCATTATCCTTTGTGTTTTAAAAATAAAAAAGTTAACCGTTATTGGTGGGGGAGAGAGAGAGAGAGAGAGAATTGAGAAATGAGAAATGATGGGTTGTGTTGTATGCAAGTGTATATATTCCCCTCTTTCGTTCAGACACTCCTTTTCTTGCTAGCATTGCAGAGTGCTTTGTGTGTTCAAATAATTTTGGTGCCCTTTGCAAGTCTTTTTAGGCCAACAAAGATAGATAGAAGAGACTTTTTGACTGGAAGCCTGGGCTAGCTAGCTCTCTACAGTAATTCATATTCACCCAAAGTAATTTATAAACAGTTTCTAGATTTGGATTACCTGTATCAGATTCATTCTGGATCCTAATTCAGTAATTCTAAGCTCATACTTAATTATCTCCTGGGAACTGCACCTGTCACGTGTTCTGCAAATAGTATGGTCAAGCCCTAAGAACATAACAAAACACCATAAGAAAGGGAGAAAGAAAATCATAATAAAAAAGGGTTTTGACCAATTTATACAAAATTCAATTGCAGCAAGTTAACATGATATATGCACTATATATAGTTGACAGACAATCATATTTTTCTAATCATGCAATCATAAATTCAGTTATCAAGTCTGTATTACAAAAGTATATATATGAATTAGTCTCTTTTTCTGAGTTAGCAATCCCCAAACATGACGTTATGTATTTTGGAGTTGTCAAAATGTGGTGTGAATGCTCATGTAAGTGTGTGTTCTAGTTTTGTATCAAAAGAGACAAGTCCATGGTTATTTGAGTGGGTTTGCACTGTTTCTTTCATTGATTGCTCATCAACTAGTTATCCATTATATCACTCACTTTCTTTCTATGATTGTTAGATCATTTCCCACTTTTTTTTTTTTCTTTGTTGTAATGTTTCCTTAGCATGTTTTATTTAACTTCTTTCTTTCTTTCAAGATGACACGCACTGAAATTATAACTGGCTGATTCACTCACACTAATGATACGTGATGGGTCATTGCACAAAACAAGTAAAAGTGGAGTAGTGAAAGGGAGATATCTACGTTCCAAAATATTCTCCCATTTCTTTATGCTATTCTTTTTCGTGAACACCTAGATAGATGGAAGAGGGGGCATTTTTTAGTATACGTGCCTTCTCTACTTTCTATGCAAACCCAACTTTGAAGACCAAAATCTATACCCCAAACCTAAAAGGAAATCAGAAATGCTAAACATACCACATTGGACCGTATTGTGTTTCTATATTTAGTTAATATTAAATAAATTTATGTTACTTCACTAAATATACAATAAAATAATTATAAAATATTAGTTAAATAATTTAAAATTGATATATGTACACATTTTGTTGATGTATATTTATTAGAACTCTTAGTCCAAAAAGTAAAATCTATCTAAGTTGCATATCTATGATAATAGTTTATTTTTAAATTTAAAGATAAAAAGTATCAATGAAAACCAATTACATTAAGAAATAAATAGTTGTAAGGATGTTTACTTTTGCAACCTAAAATGGACACCCCTATCTAAGAAATCTACACAATTGCTGACATTTTTCACACCCAAAAGCTCTTCCATTCTTGTAACATACATAGACACACACAAAAAATAGTTTGTGTTCTATTTGGATAAATTACCATCTTAGTGTTTATTTAGTTACAGCAATTTCATGAGTGAAATTAATTTTGGATCAAATGATAATCCGTAACACAATAAAAAAGATAACACTCATTGAGATTTTCTCAAATTACATGGACACTCCCTTTTGTTTTAAAAAATTATATTGTCCCTATTTTGACTTTATATATGCACTCCTTTAAATTTTAAATAGTATAAGTATAAACTAAAAAAAACAATTTACTCTAAAAAATAACGATTTGCTTTTCTTTAATTTTTAAAATGGGCGTCTATGTTCTTTTTTCTGTTTAATTGAGTGGCCATAATGTGTAAAATAATTATGCGTGTCCAATTTCATAAATGTGATTTCATTAATGCTGTCACATTTATGAGAAATTGTTTATTGAGAATGAAGTAATAGTCTCTAAGTTTGAAAAAATTAGTCACAAAAGTAAGTAAAAACTAAATTAGAATCCAAATTGAAACTAGCTAAAATTTTGGTTTCTAAATTTTGAGATTGATTAATGACTTATTCAGAAACCTGTTCAATGGGAATAAATTTAAAAGTCTAACAAATCAGTTTCTAAAATGATTTTTAAATTACTTCATATAATACCTAAATGTTTTTTATCTTGAAATTAGTTTTAGTTTAATGAATTTGTTGTAGTGTAATTAGATGAAGGTGATTTAAAAAATTAAGAGATGAAATTATTTTTATCAATAAATAAATAGATTGAATTGAATCAATTAAATAAGAATTCAAAAGAGTAATTTATTGTTTTTCTTTCATTTTGCTCTCTTGTAGGTCTTGGTAGTTATCAAATATTACCTTATATGTGTTATGTATGTAAGCAAAGAAGGAGCAATTAAGAGCTTTATAGAGTGTAGTGTTGGTGGTCCTTCTATTCCAACATAATATCAATCATCATGCAGTCAAAAGTCTTCCATAATAAATATAATAAAGCTTGCGTTCGGTAATGCAGCTGAGAAAATTGAAGTCAATAGCATCAGCATAAATAAATCATTATATTAAGTTTGGATATAGAGATGTGAACACTAAGCCACACGTGCAGAATTTTTTTTTCTGCTTTATTGTTTTCAGCTTAGCTGTTAGCTGAACCAAGTGTTATCAGCCACTTCTTTTTTTAATTCATGAATGAATTGATGTTTTTGAAACAAATTGGTTTTGAAAAGACAAAAAGGAAACAAATTTAGACGTTTGAAAACAATGATAATTTACGTGACATCTACTCTATAAAGAAATCTATCTGCTAATGAATAAAAGTGTTTAAGTTCAAAATTTTTAGTATAACTTTCACAAAAAGTGTTATAAAGATCATCAATAAATTTAGTACATATAATTTGTGATTAAATAATTGTGTATTTACAATAAGGAAATATTGCATTTACGTTTTTCAGTTTCTGAATGGAATTTAGCAGTATACTAATTATTTGTTGAATTAACTATTTTTTTATTCTATTAATTATGTTAAAATTATTTTTGTCATAAATTTTAAATTTATTTTTTTATTAATTTATAAATTGATGTAAATAATTATTGATGATGCTTTACTTGTTTCAATATTGATGTTGAGAGAAGGTTGTAATCAATTAGTTCTTATTTGGTGCGATGATCTTTCTTAACTAAATCAGTATATTCCTTAACAGGACTTATATTTCTCTTGTGATGGAAAGATAAAGAGATGTATGTTTCATTTGATACAATATTGGAGACCATGACTACTTATGATATTAAACCTGTTAGGATTCTCATTAGTTAACTCCGATTTTCACTTATTTGAAGTTATATCAATTTTACTTTTGATAATCTAAAGGCTCATTGCAAATCATTGAAATTAGATAATTTTTATTAAGCCGAACTAAATGTAAATAGGTAATATAAATACTACAAATAATATATATAACTCACATTAAATATAAATAATCTGTGAGATATTATGTCTTCTTGTTATGACTCCTTCCCATAGTATTTGTTTGTCATTTGTTTTATTTTTTTTGTTATTATCACTCACACTCTTATGTAACAAGCAATTTAAGGAAGATTAGGAAACTTTTTTCATTAATGAAGTGGTTTATAATAGATATTTAATCACTTCATTACTACTTAAGAAATTTTTAAAAACTTATGGAACAATCTAAAATGTGTTTTATAATAAAAAAAACACTGCGGGTTTCTCAACACTTTTACAAAACTAAAATATATAAAAGGAAAGAACAACATTTTTTGTCTTACGAATGATTTTCCTTTCCATCATAAAAATTAAAAGAGACTAATTTTCATCTAAAAGATCAGTCCAATAATATTTAACAAAGTCTGTTTTCTATCTATTAAGAATAAATAATTACACTTCTTAAATGGCAATCTAGAATATTCATCAAGCATATTTAAAGAATTTTCTAATTTTTTAACAAAATTATTATGATTCTTATGTCTTCTTCAAGCTAATTCTCTTGCTTCCCTCTGGCTGGAGTAGTTCTCTTCTGTCTTTTTTCTTCAAATATTCTATTATATGTGCTTAATGTTTTAATCAAATCCTCAGCAGTGTTGCTTGCGAAAATGTAGACGACAAATGTTTTCATGTAAAGATGTAATGCGGAGTAAAATATGGAAATAAAAATAACGGAGGTTGAATTGGATTCAAAAGTGAGAAGAGTGATGCACTCACATCAATACGGTGAAAGGTGGGTGATGGAGATGATATCATATTTTCGCATTATGATTATTTACAACATTTTAATTCTACTTCAAAAAATGCTGTTTATTATAAAAAAATGGTCCTCTTTATATTTGAGAAAATTTTAAAAAACTGTAAATGTAAGGTATTGTGTTTATTTCTTAGATCAATTTTTTATCAAATAAGAAACACCGGAAAAAAAATCATATTTGGTGATATGTGTATGAGAATGATTTTTTACATGATTTAAAATAACAATTTTTCTCCATAATAGTTTAGGAGAACAAAAAAAATCGTAATATTATTATAAGAAATAGTTTTTATCTATAATTGTTTAAGAGGACGAAAAAAAATAGTATTATAAGGATCGATTGACATTTAATAGTGAAAGAGAATGTCAAAATTGTTATTTTTAATGTCAAACAATCCTATATGAGATAAGCTCAATAAACAATTATTCAATATATTAATAATAACTTTTAAATATATATATATATATAATATTCAAAACTGTCCGACTTATTATATATTTTAGAAAAATTATATTTTAATTTTGTTTTTTATTACAGTTTTTAATAGGATTTTGAATTTAAAAACAATTTTATAATTACTTAAATTTGTATTCTTAAAATTAATTTTTATATTTTATAATTTATAGTAGACTTAATGTATTTATAAGTTTAATAAACCCCTTAGTATAATATCAAAAAAATAATAATATTTTTTTAATTTAATATATATATATATATATATATATATATATTTAATACTGTCTTTATAAATAATCATCACAACCATCGTTTATGCCTTGTAAAGAAACATCACTTAGTTTTAACCTATCAATTGCAACACTTGACAAGTATCATTTATGCAATTTAGTTGTTGTGAATATGATTAAATAATATGAAACACGTGATTTTTAAAACTAATGGTTGCAGATTTCTTCTCACCAAAATTCTTGACTAACAGTTGCAACAATAAAAATATATTATAAAAAATTATATAAAAAGCTTGAATATAATAGTTATAGTAATAAATTTTTCCATGCACATTACAATAACCGCTGTAACTGTAATAAGTTATATACACTCACTTAGAACAAACACATTGTTACGGAAAAAAAAGGAAAGAAAATTAGATTAACGGTGTTAATTTATTTTTTTTAGTCTTATTACTTATGCCACACTACTTTTAAAATTTTATAGTTATTTTTTTGTAAAAATATTATATTAAATATTACTTATACTTCAATTTAATTATTTCATGTTTTAATTATATTTAATATAATTAAGTAATATTTTATTTTATAACTTGAAATTTTACTTTTATTATTATGATACTCTAATGCAAGTATATTATAAAATTTAAATATTAAATTTATGATTTTAATGATATTTTTATACTTTCATAATAAAAACATATTTTACCATGAATGAGCCAGTTCTTTTATGAAGAATGCTCCCTTTTTTTTTTCTTTAGTTCTCCCTAAATTCTATAAACATTATATTCTTAAAAGATGGTAATAAACAAATTATCAGAAAGGGCGGTAAGTTTCATAACTCTTATTTATCTAGCATAAAAAATGACATTAAGCATTATACCAAACATTAATAATGAGATTATGTAAGTTCCATTACAACTTTTGCACAAGGTATCACTAAAAAATACTGGTAGTTGAAAGCTTGATTTATTAATTCATAAACTTTTAGTAAATTTATATTCTGAAAATATAAAATCATAAATATTCATATATATATATATATATATATATATATTCATCGTATTTTATGGTTGAAAATATATTTTGAGGTGTTTACAATATTTTGTTTTCATAATTATTTTTTAATTCATGAAATGTTTTTATATTAGTTATTTTAGTTAAATTTTTTTATTTCTATTAATTATATTTCTATTAATTTGGTGTGATATTATTAATCATCTCATGACATATTTCTAGTTTTTTTTAATGTGATTTTCTTTTGAATGGGAGCTATTTTGATCCAAATTTTGTTACAGAAATATTTGAGTTCCTCTGGTTGTATAAATCTTTGAGTTTCCCATATTGCATGAACTTACTGACTTTGTGTCTTAGATCATTTAGGCCAGACGTTAGTTTCTTGCATAAACTATTTGTGAAGGGTTTAGGTTAAGTGTTGTGGCCATGTGATGCCTATTCACCTCCAAGTTTAGGTTCCTTATATTCAAAATCACATTCTCGAATCATTCCATGAATACTTGCAAGGACTTTCCCTTTTATAGTAGCATGTCAAAAACAACCTATGAAGTATAGTGGTATCCGAATGAACTAGCTCAATGTTGACCATTTGAGTGACATTGAAATGACTCTACAGAAAGTGACATCATCTATAGTGTAGAGGCTAACTTGGATGATGTAAACATAGATGTGTTCGTCAAAGTAAATGGTGTCATCATAATAGCTAAGAGTGTGACACTTCCAGACTCATGAAGTAGTTTCTATGATCTTGTCTACGAAAAAGGTGTTAATGAGAACTTGTTAAGGCCAAAGAAGTGAGAACATAAGTTTGGCGGTACAATCTTTTAACTATTATTAACCTCAATTCTTTTTTGTATGTATGAAGGAGATAACACTAATAATGAACATCTCTATGTTTCTTGCTCTCCCTCACGCTACTGCATGCCCTTGAGGTGATTTGGTTTTCATTTAACCTCCTTCGTATTTGGGTGATTTTGAGTCTTAACACATCTCATCAGCATTTTGTGTCTTCAGACCTGGTAACTTTTTTCTATGTTTGGCCAACAATGTTGATCCACTTACATGATGCTCTTGAACTTCAGGTGACCACTGTTACTCATTGTTTGTCATGTTCTTTGCTAATACCATATGGTTTGAGAAAACTCAACTCGACCCAACTCTCGACGTCAAATGTTCTCTCATGTGACAAGTTCTTCCTTTGTTATTTGAAATGTTTTCCTCCTTCTTTCCTTTGTCTGATGGGTGAATGTATTTGGAAAAACACTTCGACACTCAAGTCAATGAAATACATATAAAATAATAAATATGTAAGAATAAACGATACATACCATAAAAAAATTCAAATATTTATAATATTTTAATTATTTTTTATATGTATGGACTTAAGCTATATGTTCAAAGCACCATAATACCTTATTAGTGTTTTATAATCTAGTTAATAGTCTAATACAAATTATTATAAGACAATACATACATGGTCTTTAACCACCTACCACTTAGATTTTATTTTACAGCCTTGTGAAATCTAGTCTAGTATTTTTACTTCCTTAAAAATAAATGTGCTCACAAAAAATAAAAATATATGACAAAATTCTTAGAGTACTCTAATCCTTATACATTTATATACGAATATAGTCTAGAACTAAAATAAGATAAAGATAGAGCTCTTCCAACTTAGTTATACATCACCCTAACCAACAAGCTTGTATAGTAACTATGCACCCTTGACTTTACTTTCTTAATAATCATAAATAATCCTATTTGACTCACAACATCATTCATGTGTTTGTCAAAATGACAAAAGTATATATAATTATGTAACTAGTTTATTAATATTCTAAAGTATATAGATAAAAGTTTTTTAGTTTTTTCTTCTTTGTAGCATGTATAGAAGTTATTTTACACAATATGAGTGAAGAATATTATTTTTATCATATAGTTATAAATAATAAAAAATAAATATTACTTGAAATTATATGAACACTTAAAAAGTTACATAATATTTAAAAATACTATGTAAACTAATATTTAAATATTTTAAAATAATATCATTAAAATCAATAATCATATTTAATATATTGTTTACTTTAAAGCTTAATGATTCTATTACAAATTTATTTCTAAAAGAAACATAAGTGAGTTAAAGAAAAATGATGTTTACAAATTATTATAACTCCTAAGTTATGTAGAACTTCTAAAGTATTAAAACCTTTTTTTTTTCATAGAAAATGTTAACGTTCTCACCTCTACTAAAATAACATTATTAAAATTAATTATATATTTGAAATAGTTTCCATTTTAAAATTTAATAATTTTTTAACAATTTTATCCTTAAAATATATTTTACTTATTTAAGAGATGATCATGTATACAACTTATCCTTAATTGCTTAAGAATGTGAAAGTTGTAGACGTACTAAAAACATATATGATTGAACAAGTGAGTGATGAATAAAGAAATATGTTTGTGTAGTGGCAAAAGGATAATAAATGAATAAATAAATTCCATAATGCATCTTATTATGCATAATTGAAACAAATATTGGCCTGAGTTGATATATTGACTAAAGTATGATCCATAGCGTAAGGATCGTGCAAAGTAGAAGCAACTTTTTTTATTTCGGAAGGAAAAAGTAAAATCTTCACTTAGATATATCAAAAGAGCACTACTTTTTATGCTTTGTGTGAAGCATTTTGTAAAAGAATAACTTTCCTTTCTTTGATTTTCGTAACCCAACATTCTCATCTTTGGAAAGCAATAAAAGGTTGCAGTATATGGGTTCAATATATGTTTATAATATAATATAATATAATATTTAAGGATTTAGAAAACAGTATTAAGAAAAAGATAGATAAGCATCTCTTCTTTAAAACCTTAAAGATGTTGCTACTTTAGAATCACTAAAAGATCATTATCTTCTCTACTTTAATTAAAACCCTTAAGCATAAGTATAGAATTTGTCGCTTATATGTCTTTTTAAAAGATAGTGTCTTTAAGAATTAATGTAATTGTGGTGGAAAAAAGTGGGGTTTTCATCAATGCTTTCTCTTTAACCTCACAAAATCCAGCTTAACGTATTATATGTCCTATACCTTTTACTTGCTTCATTTTTTTTTTCACTTTTTTTTCTCTCTTTAAATTGTCTATGGTTCATTTTTCTTTATTATTTTTTTCTTTTTTGTTCAACTTTCGTGACGAACACTTGTCTGATTAGATGACAATACATTGTTAGTTCTCTTGACATGTGTAATTATTTCTCCATGTACGGAGATGAATTTGCTGCAATTTGAAAAATTAACAAAAAGGGTTTATCTATAATTAGGTTTCTCACATTTCAGACTAATTAATCCTTCTTTCACACATAAAAATTAACAAATATTAATATAAATTAGGGATTGATATGTCTTGAGAGCTAATAAAAATTTACTAACATGATCAGGTTAATTAATATGGCTTATAAATATAAAACACACACTTGATATATATATATATATTATAAATTATGCGTGACATTATTTATAAATCATGGGCACCAAATATACAATAACCTTGTTCAAGTAAAGGAAAAGAAACTAAATTTTTGCAAGAAAGAGGAGAAAAAAAGGGGGAAAGAATAGAAGTTGACTATTCTCTCTTATTTCAATGTTTAAACAAAAATAGAAAAATAAATAAGTGGAAGACCATTCTTCAGATGAATTACTTGAAATAGATCTGGGTTAGAGAATATCTAAGATATTAATGTTAATATGCTTTCACTTAATTAAAGAAATCTTAACAGAGAAAAGTTAATTGTGTTACTTTAATCTGCGTTACTTTTAGTTTCTTTTCATCCTTATTCTACTACATCAACCCTAAAAATTTTCCCTGTTGTTTTCTTAAGCTTCTTAATTAAAATATTGTCGGCACTTCTACTTATTCTGAGCCTGAAAAACATTTTTTAACACCCATAAGAAAAGTTGCCCCCTTTAAATGTAAGGTGTATTGAAACACTAAAAAAACTCATAAATATAGTAAAAATAACGTTATTACCATTATTTTTTATTTGATTTTGAGAAGTGATGTATTGAAGATGGAAAAAAGAGAGTTAAAAATGATTCTGTGAACATAAAAAATGGGATTCTAGCTCTGGATTTGAATTGCTTATGAAACGAATGGATTAGTTGTTTGAAATGGGTAGAGATAAATTGCAGAGATGTTTATGTTTGGTGGATATACTTTTGTTATATACCTTTGTTATTGTTTATATATATATATATTAAATGGAAGGGTGGGATGAAATGGAATCCATTTTTCCTCAAAAGCAGGAAGATAAAGTTGGCACCTGGTTGTTATATACTTGAGTATGCAAAATTAAAAATAAAAGTGAGGGAATAAATGTGGAAAGTGCTTGCCCCTTTTACAACAAAGCTTTCTCTTTTTTCTTCAGCTGTGGCTGTTCTTGAACCCTTGCTTACATTGGTTATTTTGATACATGCACCTTTTAGGACAATTTGGATGGTTACTAAGCTTTCTTCACTTTTTTCTACACTTAGATCTATTAATAATTAACATCATAAAATGAAAGCAAAGGTGCTAAGATAGCTTAGTGGCAAGGAAATAATAGTGGAAAAGCTTCACAGTTTCAAAAATATGCCTATTTTTGCTAATCCAATCTGCCCACTAGGAGACATCCATGAAACACATTTTGGGATCATTTCATTGTTTATGTAGTGGTTTTCAATTCTTCCTTTTCTCAACTTGTAATAAGATAATATAACTATATCATAATCAAAAGCTATATATGTATACACATTATGCAGGTTATCGAATATCTTTAAAACCCAACAATTATGGTAATAAAGTCCAAAAAACGTATAGAAATTGAGAGTTGATAAAAAAATATGGGAATATAATTATTCACACTTTCTAACAAAATAATCAAAATATGTAAAGATCTTTTTTTTGTAAAACTGGATACATGTAGAGGCATTAATTCAAATACATACACTACAGAAGAGTTGTTATTTACTAACGATTTACCATTAAATTGACTTCCATTAATACAATATAACAAAAGTTAAACTGTTAATATAAATATTATAAGTTTATAGTAATAGTTTGATGCATTATACTAGCTAATAATACATATATATATATATATATACAAATAATTTAGTTTTCGTAAAAAAAAGTTAATAAAACCAATCATAAAACACATACTTTTTATTTTATAGTAAATGGTAATTATTGTTTGTAGTGATACATGTGCAGAAGTTTCCTCCTTTTTGGTTTATACCTTTTCAGACAACAAAATTGTGATTGGAGTTTCCTTAGGGCATAATTTTTTGTTTTTTCTTTGTTTTCTTTATGATAAAAAGTAATTAGGAAAAACTTTTTAGACTTGTGATGTTTTCCATTGAATATATGTACATGCTTTAGATCTTGTATAGGGCCAATTCTTTGCTTCTCTATATCACCTTTTACTTTTTATGTGAGTTTTTTTGTTACATTTTTTATGTATATTACAACAGTGAAGAACAAAATATACGAAATTCAAATTTGTGTTCATCTATTTCAGATCTACCGACATATTAGAGTATTTTTTTTTTTTCACTTTTCATACTAAAAGTACGTACGTGAATAAATTTTTTAAAGCAAATGGCCAATCAAGAAAGATCTGAGGGATATCTACAGGGATGTATTATAGTAAAATAAGTGAAAATGCAAAAGTTAAAGGGAAAGCTTGAAAAGTTTAAAAATTAGATCAAGTTGAATCAATCTTTATTTTTAAGTTTCAATTATGGATTAAATAAATCCAAAGATTCATTTTCAATTACATGTCACCAACTTTTCATTTTATATCATTATTTCCTTCCTTTTATTGGCTTTAATTCTTGTGTTGGTGATTGATTGAGATAGATGTGATTATTCTTCTAATATGTAAAAATTAAACAAATATATATAAGGAAATTCATAACATATAACCCATTGATTATACTCAATCAATGATCTGGATTCTCTTTATTGAAGGGATCTAATTTACTTACGAATATGAGGTGATAGCAATAATATTGTACATATTTTTAATATATATATTAATGTTAATATTTATTAAAAAGTTATTCAATAATAAAAAATTAACCAAAGAATAAATTAACATTTTTGTACAAGCATCACCTAAAACTATGCACCGATGAATTCAGTGAAAATGTGATTAAAAAACAGTGTTAAAAAGGATTAGAAGAGGTTTTTAAGTAAGGATCCGAAGGTAGTAGTTACTTGTTTTCCGTTCTGTATGTAGAAAATTCCACATGTATCTGTCCTCAAATTCGCAGGTACGATGATATGGGATTTTAAGAAAATTACAGATATCACAGGATATTATGAGGATTTTAAGAAAATGTTACAAATTTAAAATTTTTATTGTATTCTTAAAATGAATAGAGAATCAAAATCAAGAGACGTGACAAAGACCACACATAAATCCACGTGAGATGCAATGAAAGGCATTTGGGCTTGAGCCGAATCAGACCCATTTTGTTCATAAGTGGACCCTCTTTTCAGCGTTGTTGGTTTATTTGTTCACGATGGATGTAGAAAAAGGAAGGGATGATAAATATGATGGAGGTAATTATTTGAAGAAATGAATTTGAAAAATTGATAATGATATAAGTAATTAAAGTCCTTTTTGGGTCAAGTCACGTCTTTGTTCTCTTTATCTGAGATTTGTCAATATATGAACAGTGGAAGGTTTGGCTTAGGCTAAAAGAAAGAAGAATAAAGAAAAAAGACAATCACGGGAAAATTCGTTGGTTCTTTAATTTGTGTGGGTCTGATTTGAGACATGGAAAGTAAAAATCTTAGTTTTTGTAGGGCATGCTTCTGATGATCCCTCATGCAAGCAGAGGTGGGTTTAAAAAGGGTTAATGGATCCCAATGGTTCCACTAAAATGGTGGTATGATCCTGGTTGGTGGAGCCCTAGCAAGTTGGTTGTCGCATGAGGACAACAACTACACAACCCAATATTGTCTTAATGGAGGATGGTAAGAAAAGGGTTGCGTCACCAAGGGCCCTATGTCATGGACTAAGCTTCAACCATAAGCCTTGTTGGATTAAGAGACACACTCATTAGGGTAAGCAAGGTCCCTCCAAACTTTGTTCGAGCCAATCACTCCATTCTTATCCCTTCTTTATCTCTTTTCTTTGCCCTTCACTTTACTTTCCAAACCCTTCTTTCTAACCACCATAAAATTCAAATACCTAAACCACTTTTTGGAAACTACTCTTATATATATATATATATATATATATATATATATATATATATATATATATATATATATATATATATATATATATCATGTTTCTTTCTCAAGATATGTGTTTTATCTATCTATCTGCCTTTTCTTCTTCAAATTCTCCATCTCCTCATGCCACTTATTTCTCATAAAAGTTCCCTTAAATATTCTTTTTTATCTTTGTCACATATATAGCTTTATAAAGTGGCAGCAGGTGATTAAGATTGATCGGATTTGACTATGCTCTAACGTTGCTAATCTCATTACCAAACACCTTGCAATTATATAATATTTTTTTATAAGCAAAATTCTATCGGTAGTCTAATCCCAATGCTAAATCTTCCCCAGAACACATCACTAACAATGATAGAAACAAGAAACAGATTAATACGTTTAAGTCAAAAGTAATATCATAAAATACAATTTTGTTGCACCTCATCCCAGTAAATCATACCACAATGTGCAAAAAAATACTAATAGTTATATTATAATTAACAGCAATAATAGTAATATATAACTTTGAAACGCGACTAAATAGTTTCTTTCTACAAGTATCTTCAAGAAAATCATGTTTGGAATATATAGCTTGTTTATTATAATCATTCAAAATGTCTGCATATGTTTACCGAATCCCTAATCCTTGGTAATGAATGCATTTACGCTCAACAGGATCAGCAGAGAGAGATTAAAGTTAATCAACATCTGTGCTATATTGCTACAAAGTTACAAAAGTTCTCTGCTTATTAATCAATATGTATGATAAAATTACTAATCAGAAATGAAATTCTCTTTAAACAAGATAGTAGAATAGTGAGGTATATATAAAATATAAACCTGAAAAGAATTGACTAAAGATGACGGTGTATATATTTAAATTACTATCAAACTTTGATTTGGATTCGTTGTCCATTTTTCATTCTTTGTATAACTTAAGATAGGTGAACTTTATTCGTACGTGATGAAAAAGTAGAGCAAAACTTCCGTTGATCTATCGACTGTAATATTAACAAGGATAGATGCTTTTTTAGGAAGGGTGACTCTTACGTAAACATCTTATAACCAAGAAATTGGAAAACTTAGTATGTGTTTCGAAAATTTACTTTGTAGGGCTTGGTTTTTACTAGGAACACACGATTCAGACCCAAATCTAGAAATATTAATATTACATGATATCTGTCTAACAAATTCAGAAACGCGTAAATTTTGTGTTTAGTGTATGTAGGTGGAGTCGAAACCCTCTTTATCTGCAACGCTGAGTGATTAGTATGTTTTGATTGAAGAAACAAAAATGGTAGCACGTGAAGTGAAGAACAGAGGGCATCGTATACCATGTGTTCTCGGTTTTGAACAAAAGGGAAGAGTGAATGAGGCCCCTCTAAAGACACTGTTGCTTAAGTCCCACCAAAAGAAAAGGGTATTGGCATCAACAAAAGACAAGGATTTAGGACGGAGACAAAGTTTCCACACACATTCGAGGCTTTCGCAGACTTTAAGAAAGGGGGGATAAACATTTGGTTCTTTTGCCTAAGGTCACTATCCAAAGTAATTCATTATACCGTCCTCTCTTTATTTATTTATTTTTCTCTCTTCCTTTTTGTCTTTGTGGGTGCATGACTTCATGCATGAAAGTAAGGGAAAGTCTTGGATCCAAAATTCCCTTACAGAAATCTATATATGGATGTGTAGATTTTCCTAGTAACGCACATATTCTGCGCCTTTGTCCTCTTTGGTATATGCTTTTCATGGACTTATCATTTGAAAGTGATGAGATTGAGGGATCCAAGGCACTTTCACGTGCTGCTATTTCAGACCTGGTTAATAGTGTCAGTGATGATGATGATGATGATGATGATCATGGAGGTACCACCATTATCTAGCTGTTAGTAACCACCACCACCATTCATGCATGCATGCATATATGCTTTTGGTGGCTCGGTATGGGGGGTGTGTGCAAGTGGTCTCTATAGATGTACAAAGAGTTGGTCAAAAGAGAATGCATGTGATGGTAGAACTAGCACACGCGATTCTTAAATCAAGAAGGTTTTTGTGTGTCTCTGTCTCTGAGGAATAAGATCTCAAACAGACGAATAATTCTGCTTTTGATGTGTGTTGTTAGGTCACTGTCCTAAAGCTACCGCATATGTGTGTGTGTTCTGTTAAGAATGAGATAAAACATTTCCCTCGTAACATGTTTTGGAACATCTTGTGTCATTCAACTCTTTAACGTAAATAGTTTACATAATAAACAAACTTTGAACCGAATATAATTATGCTTATGCCGTGCATTAGGTTGAAAATTCACAAAAAGCTTCCCAAAGTTGTGTCCGCATTTCAGTTCCTCACTTCCGTCTATCAATTGTATGTATCAATATCTAGAAAAGAAAATGAACAAAACACTCAAACTCCACCATTATTATAGCAATTTACATTTAAATTTAAAAATAACAAGAAAATTATCAGCTTTTTCCCAAGCAAGCCCTCACACCTTGTCTTTTTTTTTCAAATTTTTACCTTCTAATTATGTTCAATTGTATTGTAAAATAAGTGTCATATGACTGTTTCCAAAGTTCTAGTTGTAGGCACTTTAGAAAATAAATACATAATTGAAAGGTGATTCTTCTAAAAAGTTCGTATTATATTTATAGTCCGTATATTAGTGTAAAAAAAAGAAAGAAAAAAGTTTTACACTTATACCACACCAATATTGTATTATTTTATATTTAAATTAAAGTTTAATAGGTATTTTGATAATCACTACCTTAATAGTGATTCCAACTACTTTTAAATTTTTATCACAATAGAACATGTTTGTTCCTTATCTGAGTCGGTTAATAAGACAATCAAACTCTGATACCACGGTTAGAAAATCATCATAGGGAGCTAGTATATAAGAAAATTTGACACCACTTCTATGGGTCTTTTCCTTGCTTATATATACAGTTCAATTTTATTCTCACTCTCACATTTGAATTCCTAACATTCTTATGTTTATTTTTATTTTTCTCAATTGAATCCCAAATTTTATTAAAATCTGTCAATGTGATCTTTTCTATTAGATTAATATTAACGACGTCAACTATATAAGAGGTGGTACATCCAAGTTAACTCATGGCATGTGAATAATGACAAAATGGTACAAATACAAACACGAATACGAACACTTATAAATTTTTTACAAAAAAGATCACATTGACATATTTTTAATAAAATTTGGAACTCAATTGAGAAAAAAAAATAAACATAGAAAACATTACAAATTCTCACAAAATATTGGAATCAAAATACTTATTAAATCTTAAATTAAAATAATTGACTACGTCATTAAAAATAATATATATAAGAAGTTATTTGAATGTTTGTCAAATTTTAGTGTTAATGCATCACTATCAATTTTGAAAAATGATTCACATACACATGTAAAAGTAAAAATTATCTAACCTACATTTGTTTTCCGCATTTTATTTTTAAATTTTAAAAAATAATATATTAATAAAAAAATTATATTAAAAAGTAAGGTGTTGCATTAGTGTAAATTATTTGGAGAGGTATGTTTATTTCTATCCTTAAATTTTATAAAATAAGTGCGAAAGGAAAATTCCTCCAAAAAGGTTGGTGTCATATTCATATGGGTCTACTTAAAATTTTAATATGTGTAAGAGTGTAAAAAAAGAAAACAATAGGTGTACTGCAATAATTGAAAAAAAAAATAATACCTATATTTTTTAATTTGAAACACATTTATTTAACATTTAATTTTTTCTTTTTATTTTTTCTTATCATATCATACATTTTATAAATTTATAATTTTTTATAAGGTATGATTGGAGAATAAATTAAAGTTTAAGTGTACATGAATATTTTTCACTTTAAAAAACGTTGAAACTACAAAATTTACAATTAAATTTAAAAAATAAGTACAAGATTGAAGGGTGATTCTTTTAAATGATCGATTTTATGTTGCACGGGACCGTTCGTGTATTAGAATTCTATGAAAAATCATTGAATAACTATTATAGCTTCTCTCACATGTTCTGGATTTAAAATTACTGAAAATTTTAATTAACTAAACTTATTTATACCCAAATTCCATTATTGTCATTTAAACCCATAGTTTTGTATAATAAAATATATTTTTGGAACCAGTACGACCCATTTTTCATTTGTTAATTGAAAGTGAAAGAAAAAAATTGTAAGTATGTTCTTTTAAACCAAATAAATAAAATATTAGTAGTTGTAAAATAATTGTAACTTTTTTAATAGATGTCACATAACATATTTTATATAAATAATAAGAATTTAATTAAAATATATTTATGTAGTAAGTTCTTTTAAGTTATGTAATATATCTTATCATATATGATAAGATTACTAATTATTAATTTTTATAACAAGCATTTTTAAAAATAAATATGAAAAGAAATTTAGTTAGTTATTTAACAGTATACAAGTTTCTGTGTATATGAAAATAATTCTTTAACAATAATATTTTCGAATAAAAAAAAAGTCGACCATTTTAAAACTTTATATATATATATATATATATATATTCAAAAGTAACGTCAAAATACAAAGTTTAAAGAAAAGAAAGCTTATGAATCCTCCATCACTGTGCGCTTCACTTCTGCAGCTATTTCAAAAAATTACATGCATTATGTTTTATTTGATAGGAAAGTTATATCCCAATCCAATAAAAAAAACCCTTTCAGTATATTATCCATTTGGATTATCCTAGTATGTTGTTATTGGGCTTCCGTTGCCCAATTGGCAATACTTACGTGGGTTTCGTAAGCCCAGTAAAGGTGTATCATTTTCTTCAAGCCTAATTGAATATGGTGTGGTTTTTATCAGAAAACTCTTCCTTCACCTCTTACTTTTATTCCTATACATACTCTGTATTTTTTTAAAAATTTAATTTTGACTTCACACATTTTAGAATACAATATTTTAAAATAAAAAAATGATACTTATTTTATATAATATTTCAAAATGTCTTTAGAATAATTACATTCAATTTATTAATGAAAAAATGATTAGTAGATCTAAACATATGTTAAAATGTAGAGTTGTTGGTTCAAGTTACAAGAAGGAAAAAGATAGTGAAGTGATGAAGTCTTGTCTTGCTTTCAACAACATTTCTGAGCAAATGAAGAGCATTCCCAAATACCTGACACAAACCTAAAATGCGACGTTCATTTAACAATAGTAAATTCAAACCAAAGAAGTGGGAAATGAGACATCTGTGGATACAGAAGGAGATAACCCCACAAGCCATCACAGCCTCAGTCAGGAATGTCCAAAGAATGAAACTCTTCACTATAATCTTATAATAAGAATTGTGCTATCAACAATTGCCACTGTTTCTCTCTCTCATATTCCTAAAACTAAATATGAGTTGAACGACACACAGATCATCACAATGGTTATAATCCTCACATTCCTAACATAAATATAGTCAAACCTGTAGTTATGTCTATCAGAGATTTTCGGATTTATATATTGTGGGCCGAGTACCCAATTTTTCTCCTCAAGCCCGTAACGTTCCCTTTGACCGACAATCTTCCGGTAGCCACATGACGAGGATAGTCATACGACGAGAATGTACGATGAAATTAAGAAAATTAATGAATAGTTATACTTGGGAGAGAGTGTCTATTTTAGGTTTACTTTTGCAGTTTAGATTTATTCCTTGTTGACGTGTCATACATTAAACAGGATTAGAGCCTAATCTCACGTACTTCCAACACACTAATGTGAGAAGAAATACATACAAATAATTTAATTATATTTATATATTTTATATATTTATAAAAATATTTTATTGATTAAGGAGTATTATATAGTTTATTTTTGTATGAAATAATTCAAAATTCTTTTAGAAAGTTCCTAGAAAGTATGGACATAGAAGATTTTTCTCTTTCATACCTTTTATTTCTTAAATTATTTGTTAAAATTGTATTTCATATATGAAATAAATTTTTGACCTATTTTATGTTTATACTTTATAAATGAGTGTAAATAATCTTCAATGACAAATAAAAACTTATTTAAGGAGACAGAAATGAGAGGAAAGAAAAGAAAAAAAGAGTGAAAAAAACTTAAGAGACAAATAATAGAAAAATAGAAAATTTAAAAAAAAGAAAAATAAATAAATAAAAATAAATTTTGATACATGGTTAAGCATCGTTTACACTATTTTATAAATTACAATAACGATAAAAGTCTAAAGTTTACTTTAGGAACGAAACACAATTTTGACAAATAGTTAAAAGAATAAAAATATATTTAATTCTTTTAATAAAAAAAACTAATTTGACACACTAGATCATGTTGATAAGTATTTTATTTTAATTTAAAACTTTAAAACTGAAATTGTGTATTTCTTAATTATTGAAGGTTAAGTTGAGTGGAAAACTTTTTCTTAACATTGAAAAATCTTCTTCCATTTCTGTCTTAGCTTTTAGGGACTGCATTTTTTGTTTTATGAGATGATATACATGTAAAATGCAGAAGGTGGTAGTTTTATCTTTGAGTGTTTTGAGTCTTTCTTTGTCTCTATCTCCTCTTCCCTCCATTCTTGCTATTGTTACTTGAAATCATCTTTCGAAGTATTCTTTATTTGAATTCTTATACTTTTGACATTGCAATTTGTTGGTCAAAGCTACTCACTAGCTTGATAATCTTTTTAATTACCACAAGTAGTAGCATATTTTATTAAACCTCAAAAGGCTAATTTCCTATTGCAAGTGCTTTGTTCAAGACTTACCTTATTCTTGAATAAATATTAATAAATAACTACATGTACGATCAACTTAAAAACTTGTTGAACATTTGGTTGAATCGTAGTGTGGTCTATATACTATATTTTTTTTATAACTATGACATCAATTTCTTTTAAGGAAATGATTAAGGTAAGACATGTTTGTGTTATATGAATTTTGCTTTGAATAAAAATGGGCTATGAAACATTTATGCTAATAGAATAATTAGTTTTAGCTCTTTAATAACAAATTCAACACCTTTTTCTTTTGTTAGTAGACAAAGATGAATTTCAATATTAGTAAGTTTGAATCATGTTTATATCATGCTTGCATTTTACCATATTATTTGTAAGTTAAGACAATGTATTCATTGTTCTTGACCATGATTGATGATTGTAGAAGACTATTTGACAACTTTTGAAAAACTAAACAAGTTCAACTGTGTGAGATTTTGTACTTCAGATTTTATGTTGTTGAGTTTGGGGGACAAGCAAAGTTCTAAGTTTGGAGAAGTTGACAATGTTAATTTTCACCATGATTTTTATTCATTTAACATTAACAAAATCAACTATTCTCTTAACTTTTAACTCACTTAATTCTTCTTTTGGTATTTTTTGTAAGTAATTAGATATTGGTTACTTTTATGTAATTATACCACTAATCCCATGTTTTTTTGTCTAACAATTGAAAAGAAAGCATTTAAGCTCAAGAAAAGCAAGATTGGAATCCATGGGATGTAGAAGGAAGGCTAAATTTTAAATTTCCAAAAGATTACCTACATTGGGTGCCACTTAAACCAAGCCCAACACCATAAAGGCAGAGAGCAAATGTTGTTAGTAGGGTCGGGCGCCATCTTCCAGAGTTAACCAACACCTGGTGTAGTCATCTGAAGTTTAGCGCCAATTGGGTTGAGAGACATACTCAATTGAGTTAGGCGTCTATCTTTGTCGAGAGATATATGATTTTTTATGTATCTATTTAGAGTACAATTAAAATATTTATAAATTCTCTATGAAACAAATATGGATCTAAATATAGGTTTTAGTTAAGTCCCTAAGTTCAAATTAAAAAAATAAAAAAAATTAAATCATATGATTCTTTTAAAAAAAATCAATAAATCTATCCAAATTTTTAAAAATTATAAAAAGTAGTTTAGAATTCTGAATCCGACAAATAATATATCTATTTCGAAGTTAAATCATTCCAAAATAATATCTAAAATGAAATTTATCTTATGTATTTTGAATATATGAAATCTTAATAAAATATATATAGAGAATATGAATATATATAAATTAGTATACATGTATTATCAACTAATGTGATACTTATATAGAAAATTCACGACATTAAAAAATCAAAACACCATTCCAACAAAGAAAAATTAGTGCATATAAGAATTGCTTCATAATTAAAGCAACTTAATTGTATATTCTTCGACAGTCTCGTCTTAATCAATTAAATACCTTGTAATATTGATCAATATGGGTCACTAAAGTGATAATCACTTCCTTCCTAACTTTAACCAAATAATAACATTTGATAATTGGAAAATAATTTCTTTGTCTTGTATTTAATGCCCACTATAGTAAACTTAAAGGGATTTCTCAGCTAATATGGGTTTTTTTAGGTATAGTTTTTGGTGCAAATCCATTTATTAGCTCTTCTATGTTATGAAAAAAAAGTTATGGTTGTTTTCTTCAAAATAATCGATTACGCTTTGTGTTGATTCTTTCTATATATAGCTACGTGATCTTTCTTTAGGTTCCAAAGGATAATCTTCTATATCACGAACATTAATACTATTAAAAGCTTTCATATGAAACCTTTTCCATAATTTGTTTTCATATGACACAGCAAGTTTCTCTGTTAAAAAATATTATTTTGAAGAAATAAAGATATATAGAATACATAAAACAAAAAAAATAAAAAATAAGAACAATATATGAAAATTAAAAAAAAAATTGTATGATGGAATCAATGTTCTGTTGAATTAAAAATTACAAAAACATATAGAATGGTACATTAATTCCATTAAACAAATATCAAAATATATCAATTAGTTTTAATTTATAGAAAAGTTTAATCTATTTTATCTTCTCATTATAACAATATTTATTCAAACATATATAAACTTAAAATTGTAGAAGGAGGTATTTTTTTTAGTGAGGTGTGCAAGAACACCTCATCATTAAAGAGAAAACATAGTTATGAAAAATAGTGACCCTCTCTATCCTTTGTTAACCAAGTTGTTTTTCTTTCTCATACAAATATGTTAGCAAGCATTGAATAATTGGTCACCAGGATTCAACACAGGGCATGCTCCAAAAGTGGAACTTTTAGATGCTGTTATGGGTCATTATCATCAATCACCAACTTCAGTTTCTTTGGCAACACCAGGACCACTTTCACAGTTAAACAATGCTCTCTCATGTCCCTTTCTTCTCAACAAAACACTCAACTTATCAAAATAAAACCTTCATTTTAATTAAAAAATATAACGAAGAAGGAGGTTAAATTAGTGTAAAAGAACGTAAATTTCACATTACAAGTCGATGTTTCATAATTAATTAGATTTAAAATACACTTTTTAACGTAATATTCGAATTATATAAATTTATCGTAAAAAGATGATTATGTTTATCAAACTATCCTATAAATATATGTAAACCTTATTATTTAGTGAAATTGAATTAGTCTAATTCTTAAATCTTAATAGAATATAAGAGAAAGACTTAAATGTATTGATCAAATTTTATGAAAAGTCTATTTTACAAAAAAATTTCATGCAAATGTTTATTTTCATTAATTAAAATTTTTATTTGTGATTTATATATTAGTCTTTCATGCAACTTTTATTACTTTAAAATCACAAAATTTTTTAAAAAAAAAACCTTAATGTGAATACGCACTTGAATTGAATATGAATATAGTTTTGATATATCATTACTTCCACGGGTCTTTTACGTAAGAAGCGTATACATTTATAATGCATTACTAACGGTTACTTTTTTTTACATCTTTAATATATTGAGAAATATATTAACGAGAAAAGTAATACTATTGATTTAAATTTATTAAGATTTATAAAATCATAAAAAATCTCATTAAGCATGTGAAATATTCCAGAATTTTTTATTGTTAATAAATTTTAACTAATGAGAGGTTATGGTCAAGTGTTTTGTTTGTAAAATATGTTTGATGTTTGATGTTTGATTTGATGTGTGGATCGAAATAACTCGTAAAAAAATATAGATTAGATTAAATAAATAATAGCTTAAATTGAAACTGATCAATTTTGATTCAAGTGAGTCAAAAAGATTTAGAAGAAAATATTACGTAGACTTATGGATTGACTTACTTTAAAAAAAAAATTAAATTAAAAATAATATTTTTTTATAATATATATGTAAAAAAATTATATATTAAATTATGGTATTAAAAATTAAAATTCGTTTTATTTATGTATTTTTTATTTATTAATTTTAGCATAATTTTTTAGTTTCTTTAAGTCATGTCAAAATACTCCGTTAACTTGAATCAGCACAAATTTTTTAATTGATCTTCCGTTTTACCAGTTTTTTCATCACTGATATAAAGATAAAAGTTAAAGGAAAAAAAATGGAGATTTTCTTATTACAAGTTATATGAGATCACATTAAAAAACATAGAACATATTTTTACACAACCAGATTAAAAAAAATCACTTATTTTTTAAATTAATATATATCTTTCGATCACTTAATAACATTTATCATGTTTCAAAGAGTGTTTTGGTAAGCATCTAACCTCATTGTTTATGTACCGAATCAAAGGTTAAATTAATAGTCAGTGTACGAAAGAAAACACCTTTTTTTGAAAATAACTAAGTGCATGTTTAGATTACTAAAACAAACTTAAATCTTATTTCTATAAAGTTAAATTTCAAAACAAAATTAAGATGCAAACATACTTTTCTTTATTTTAACAGAGTAGCAGATTTAATGTTGGAGTAACTAGATTGATGTTATAAAATTAAAGATTAAATTTGTTTTTAATTTTTTAAGTATTTTTTAAAGTTATATTTTATTTTTATATTTTTATAAATAAATTTAAATTATCATCGACAATAAACAAAAATATTTTTTAAAATAAAAAAATATAACTAGACAAATAATAATAAAATAAAAATTATAAAAAAAATTTAATACAATATTAAAAATTATTTATACAAATTTATAAAATATAAAAAATAAATAAATCTAAAATTTATATAAATAAAACATAATTTTAATAAATAATTAAAAATAAAAAATATATTTAAGTCTTAAACTTAGCTGAGAACATAATATTTAACGAAAAATAGTTTTTGTCAAATAGAAAGAGATCTACGTTTCTAAAATCATGTTATCAATAAAAATTATTTAACTTCTTGAATTGGTATCTTTAATGAAATCTCTTCTATGTATTATATTTTTTTATTAACAAATTTTAAATATAAAACTTACTTTACTTAAGAAGACAAAATCCACTGTCACTCTTAATATTAACTTCATTAGATGTTTAAAACATTCATTTTTTTAGTACATAAAAAATTCGAACTTTTGTACAAAAAAAACTTTAAAGGTGACACTGCAATAATAACACCCACATTTCCTAGGAAAACACATCGTTCTCTGTCCAACTATCCATCTGCCACCTTTAAACCTAACCTGCAAACCCAACACACACCATCTATCTATCTATTGGATGAATTTTTCGCCTAAAACCTTCATTTCCCATTACACCCTTTTGCCTTTTTCCGTTTTGCAACGAAACGACAAAGACCCAAGTGCAAACACCATCCGCACAAAAGCAGGAAGCAGCGCAACAACGTTGTCGTGCTTTGTTTTTTTGTTCTCACGATGATGGGTCTGAGCAAGCTCGGAACCGCGATAATGGCGGTAACGGCCGTTACTCTGGTGGCCCTGGCCGCGGAGATCGTGTACGTGCTGTGGCAACGGCGTCAGAGGCTCCGTCCGCGCGTGCGCGTGGAGCCGCAGGAGGCTTCGCACCACTGTTCTACCTCGTCTTCTCCGAGCGATGATGACGTGGAGTTGGAGCTGGAACAGCACGTGATGAAGTGGCACTGTCTTAACGGCCCCTCCAGGGTGCTCTTCACCATCAAGGAGGAAGAGAGAGAAGAGGTTGAATCAGACAACGGTAACGGTTCGTCCGTGGAGTGTTACAAAAAGACTTGGGTAAGTGAGCGCGTGGCGTTGGATGAGGTCGCCGTCGCCGTCGCGGTTGAAGAGTTGTTGGAGGAAACGACGCCGTTTTCGACGCCGTGTGCTTCACCTCCGTACTACACACCCTACGCTTCGCCGAGTCGCGAGGAGTGTTCGTAAAGATCAAAACGACGACAATGGATGAGTCGTTTCACACTCTGACACACAGTCGGTTGTTGTAGTTAAACACCACCAACTCGTACGTTATGAAAAGGTATTAACATTGTAATTTAGGATTCTTAGATTGTGTTAGATTTAGATTTAGATTTAGATTAGACTTAGATTGAATGAATGAATCCAATGTTTGGAAACCAAAGGGAAAGTTTGTGTAACATAGAAAAGTGCTTACTATTACTACTACTCCTACTAGTGAAATGTGTTTGAATTTGGGGGCTATTCATTGATTAGTTTTACTAGCATTCAATGTTTCTATACAAAATTCAAAAGGACCATTACCAAAGGGAAGAAAAAACCTAGATGTTGAATTTGAGAACCATATTAATTTCTTTGTACTTCATTTGTTTACGTTCTTTTGGTTGAGTTTGTGTGATGATTAATGCCATATATATAATGTCTAATAAAATCCTATTAGATGAAAAATAATGTATTATGTACTATAGAAGATGTAGGAGAATATCATGAAAGGATTGCAATTATTCTAAGTGCATGTGATTGGGTAAGTTTTTCCAAAATTCGTTTTAGATAGTTTGTTTTGACTAAAATTGTGTTTGGTTAAGGGTTTCCGAAATTAATTTTCAAAGAAATATTGTGTGGATTTTCTTATTTTATAAAAAAGAGTTAATCACAAAATTCAACGTAGTTTTTTAATCCAACCTTAAAACTACTTAAAAGTGGATTAATTATAAAATCAATGTAATTTCTTAAGATGAAACTAGTAAAGAAATATGTATTTAAAGTCAAATTTATTAGCACTAGTAATTATTCTTGCTATTTCATATTAATGATGTTAATTTAGGTTTTTTACACAAGTTAATGAGAAACAGTTACTCTTTTATGGTTGTCTTTGAACTTTCTCTTAATTTTTTATAAAAAGAATATTTAGTATTTCAAGATAATAATATTTATTAAATTAAAATTAGAATAAAATTTTGATGATTTGTTAGAAATTAAAAATGTCAACATATTTTTAATATCCAAATATCCATCAATTTTGAGTTAAAGAGTGACGATCTTGCTTTCTCTTTCTCTCTCATCAATTCATTGCACTTTCTTAAAAGCATCATCGTACCTTTTCCTTTTACTTCTTTTGGTTTTTGTTTTTGTTTTTACTTACAAACGTTTTTTCTTTTATCTCATTTTAAAGAATCAGTTTCTTTTTTAGTGGGCCCCTTACTTATCTTTCTGGGCTTGCAAACACTGATTTCTACTGGGTAGTTATATCTTACACTCTCCTTTTTTATTTATGCACTTCTTCTGGTATTTCTTTTGTAAGTAACACTTCAGAAATTATATGCCAAAATATATTTTACCAATAGATAAATATTTTGAAAACTTATTTTCAAAATATATTAAATATATTATTAAAAAAATTATAAATATTTTATTTTAACACATTCCATAACTAATTCTTTAGAGTTTAACGTCTAGTAAAATTAGTTTTCGAAATTTAATTTTGTGATATACGAAAGCACACCTAACGTTCTCTCAGTCATTTTTGGGTGTTACAGCAACAAAATTAGAATTTATCCTTGGTAAAGAAGAAATAAAGTAAATATAAAATAAATAAATAAGAAAGTACGTATTGAATAATTTCTAATTTAAAAAATTATTTTCAAAAGTATATATTTGAATTAATTTACATATCAAATAAGATTTATTTCTTTTTTTTTTTCTTTTTTCTGGTTTGAAATATCGCTAACTAACCTATTGGTTGAAGGTGATACCAACTAGACCTATGAAATCAAAACTAACACTAAATCAAAGAACGTGGACAGGCAGGCCGGATTTCCCATTCTAAAACTAATGATTAAATCAATTTCACATTAAAAAATAATTATATTTTACATTTTTTACATTTGAAGGAAATTTAATTTAAATTAAAAAACAATTTAAGTTTACCAAATTTAGAAAAATATATTTTTAATCTCTAAAACTAAATTTAAAAGAGAACACTTATATACAATATCATATACTATGATGATACTTTGCGGAAATTTTCTCCTTGTCAAAATTTATCCTATTTGTTGAGATTAAAGCATTAAACCTAAAACCTAATAAAAACTGAGCAATATGTGAAATCAAGTCTTTTATGTATATGAAAATAAATGCATAACACCGCTAGGGTTCAATTTGGGAACAAATGTGATCAAGAAAATATACATCGCCTAAAGAAAACAGCAAGAATCAAGAAAATTCGAACGGCGGTGATTTAAATTCAACGGATCCACCACCGTTTGTAATCCCAATCGCACTCCGTGGCATGAAACGTAGCGTCGGGGGAGGTCGTTGCGTTACGCGATTTCAGCGGCACGTGCAACTCACACCGAATCTTGGGTCTCACGGTGTGGCTCTTGAAGAACAAGAACTTGAATCGAACCGTCATGAAGAGCTTCACGTCGATGGAGAAAACCCCGGAGCCGTTTTCCTCGTGGAATTGGGAAGCCTGGTCGGCGGCGAGTGGCGTCACGTGCTGGCCCTTGAAGAGGGGGCTGATGAAGGTGGTGTTTTTAGTGTGCTGGAAGAAGGGCCCCAAGGTCTGGGACGCAAATCGGACATCCTCGTACAAAGCGAGCGCTTCGATTTGGTCGTAGTACACGCCGACTCTGCGGTTGGGATTGCGGATGGAGACGTTGAGGGCGAGGTCGTAGTGGAGCGTGTCGTTGGAGAACGTGAAGCGCGTGAGGGAGGCGTCGCTGACGTGGAATTTGAGGACGTTGGGTCGCACGATGAGCCAGAAGAGGAACGCGACTACGGCGGCGATGATGAGCACGGTGGTGAGGATCTTGCAGATGAGGCTCAGGATGCAGTTGAAGATGCACCCGCAGCAGCAGCTGAGGCACCCGCACCCACCTCCGCCGCGGGACGGGCGGCGGTAGGACTTGGGCGGCGGAATGGGGGGACCGTAGTACGCGCCGTTTAGCTGCGACATTGAGAACCGCAGAGAGAGAAGTGGAACCGGTTTGAATTTTTGGAACGTTGGTAAAGTGATCTGGGAAGATATAAAGTTGAAGATATTTATATAAAAAGAGAGTGAAGAGAGAGAAAGAGTGTGGTTTTGTGAAGGGAAGTTTCTCTTTGAGTACAGTGAAAGTGTGGTGAGTCTTTATAGTGCGGTGGAAGCGTGTGAGGAGTGTGAAGCGCGTGACGCGTGGCTTCGTGCGTGATGCTGAAATTTACCACGAACTGCAACGTTAACCACTTTAGGAAACAAGGGAAGAATGAAAAAAAAAAATATAATATAATTATTATAAAATTAATATTTTTTAATGGGTTCGTACCATTTTAAAATAAATTTGTTAACGTCGACGTTTTTTTTAATTCCATCACAATCACATTAGGTGAAACAATGTGCGTTTGAGGCAAGTCAAATTGCTTTCACAATTGCATGTCTTTAGAGTCCTCTAAATAAACTGTTGAGGATTTTTATTTTATAATTAATGAATTTCCATGAATTATACAAAATTTTCAACTTACCAACGTTTATGTATATACACACATTCAAATAATTAAAATTATAAAATGTGTATAATTAATTAATGTAAATTCTTATATTATAGACTCGACAGAAAATTATTTGACATTATAATAAATTATGTATTTATTTAAATGACATATGCTATTTTTTAAGGAAAATGGTTTAAGAAATAGTGTAACCGCGTGAAAAAGATATAAAGCTTGTTGAATCAATTTTTATATGAATTTAAGTCTTTATTTTTATTATATATATATATACATTTTCTTTCTCTCATTTTGATATGCAACTTTATTGTTATTCAACACTTGTTTATTTTCGTGTTTTCTAAAAGCTATTAATTGTTTTCGAACTTTTCTTTAAAGTTCGGATTTCCTTTCTGAATTAAAGTTTTCTTATATGTTAGGATTCTAAATTTCAAATCTCAAATTTAATTACATTTATAGAAAAATTCATTTTATCTCTGTTTAAAAAAATATATTATACCTGAAATCTTGACCATTATGTGAAATTAATTATATGCAACATTAAAAAAAACTATTTTGCCCTTAATCAATCTATTTATATTTTTTATAGTTAAATTAAAACTTGTTATACAATACGCGAAATACAAGTCAGTGTATAAAGAAAGATTAGTTCCTTGAAAATATCAAACGCAGATTCTCAGCAGCAAAGATTGTTAATCATTAACCATATTCTTCCTCTTGATTAGCTAGTGTTGATTTAGCCTATCAATGGTCCAAATCTTGCAACATTGGACAGTAGATGATTTTAGCTACAGAGTATCTAAACACCATAAAAGCATTTGCCAGTGAGTTTGAATTCATTTCGAGAAAAAAAAAATACCCAGTTGGATTATTATTATAAAAACAAAACATTGTAATTAGGTTGTGATCAACTTGAAAATAAAATAAAACTCAAATCAAATATCCAGTTAAATATTGTAATTTACATATTACACTAATTATAATAATGATAAATGTAGTACGTAGCATCTTAATCACAAATATTTTATTCACAAACATGTAAAACTTTTGATTTAGATTCCCTTAAAAAATATCCCAAGTCTCCTAAAAAAGTATTTCAAAAAATTTAATTAAAATATTATGAGTGATTTCTAATTTTTATTGGCAATAAAATTGATATTTAATAAGTTAAATTTTTTTTTAGTGAATCATAATTTTGTTTAAAAAAATATTGATTACTAATAACTAAAAAAAAATCAAAACTTTTTTATCTTTATTCTTTTACTAGTTAATTCTAATTTCTATCATCTTCTTTTCTCTCTTCGTGATATTTCATTTATCGATTCTACTCATTAGCATTTTTTCCTTTTCAGTACAACGAAGTGTCATATAATGTAAAAGGCTAAAAGCCAAAAATTAAAAGAACTTGTTGTATTATGATTCACTTAATTTGTCTTTTGTAAATACTTATTACATGTTCCTTTATCAAATTATAATTCTTTTTTTAATTAAAAAAGTGTTAATTTAGTAATCTTAAATCCTATACGTGATATTTTTATTGTATAATTAGCTTCTATCCTAAGTCCTAATTAATTACGTGATTGATCTTCAAAATAATTTTTTTAATTGTTAGGCCTGAATATTTGGTATGACATTTTATTTGCGGCTAACTCAGTTGGTAAGAATTTAGAATCAAAAGATATATGCATTGATGAAGCTATTGAACAATTAAAATTTCTACTCTCATCTTTTAAAATGTACAGACAAAATGAATTTGAAAATGCATTGATTTCTGCTAAGGAAATTGGTTTTGAAATGGATACCCTAACTTTCGTGAAAATTGTATTAGTTTTAGAAATAAACATGATAAAAATGTTAAGAATGAAATTGTAAAATCTCTTCAAGAATCATTTAGAATTTATTACTTTTTGTACATTATAAATAAAACAATTACCATGCTTCAAAGTAAATTTCCACAATTTTAAAATATATAAAGATATTTATTTTGTAGTAAAAAATTAAAGTCACTAAACTATATACTTTTGAAAGAAGAATGTTTACACCTTGAAAAATCTTTGAAACATGATAATTTGTTGGATCTTGATGGATTGAATTTATTTTCTTAATTGATTTTTTTTTTTAAAATTATAAAATTGAAAAATGATAAACTAATTGATATCCTTAATTATATAAAAAGAATATATTTGTTACCAAATGCATATATGACTTATAAAATAATGTTAAAAATTTCAATATCAGTTGCTTCAGTTGAAAGGAGTTTTTCAAAGTTAAAGATAATAAAAACTTATTTAAAATCAACAATGTCCCAACAAAGATTAAAAGGATTGATCATATTATCTATTAAAAAGAAATGTTAAATAAAATTAATTACGACAATTTAATAGATAATTTTGTATTACAGAAAACTTGAAAAATAAATTTGAAATAAAATTATAATACATTTTAAAATAAACTATTTTATGAGTAAAATAAAAAGACCTCATTTTTAAGTTTGCTTGAGGTTTCCCAAACCTTTGAGTCGCCCCTTTCAAAGGATAAAGTATCAATGTAAATATCACAACACACTAAATCTCAGGCATATGTCATTATATTGAATCAATCATACCCAAATATCAATAAATATGCATCACATATCATGACTATCTTCCGAAAGCCTAATGTTGTTATAATCAAACTCAAATGCTAACATCTATGAGTCAGGTGTGATTGCCTACTGCACTAGACGCACTGATCAGACAATTAGAACTCAAATCACTCTATTCAGAAAGTAGGACCACTGACTTCCATCAACTACTGACGTACCTTATCTCATAACCCTAAGTAAGTTTTTCAGAAAATTTCTACTAATATATCTTTTGTAATAAATATATATAGATTTTAAATTATTTTCTACTAATATATAATTTTTTAAAAAAAATTTGCAGTTAATATATAAATTTTTTCGTGTAATTTTTTTTGTAGGAACTTGAAAAAGGATAAAATAAATTTTGAATTTAAAGTTTCTGCTAAGTCACACTTTCGCATACACTCGTTTCCTTCTTCACTGCTCCTAGAGTTCCTTCATTTCACTTCTCTTCATCATTTACGTTTTCTTCTTCGTTGTACCTTCACTTCACTTCACTTCTCTTCATCATCTAGATTAGTATATTTTTTCTATTTTTCTTCTCATCTCTCTTTCGCTCTTTCTGGTGATAGGACTGGGAAATTGATTATACCTTCTTTTTGTCTACTTGTTGCTATGATGCAACCTATAGGTTATCTTTGTGAATAGAGCAACGACATGTATTCATTTCAGTCATTTGAATTTTACTTCGTTTAATTTGTTTATTCTACAACATGCTTCATGAATCATGTATCATCCACATAGAAATAAAATAGTAGTCATATGAATAGATAAATAATTTCAACCAATGAATGATGTTTTGTTTGCCAAACATATCTTTGACAAAGACCTACATATTAAGCATAAATAAATTTAGACACTATAACAAAAAAATATTGATATTCATATTATTATTCAACATTCAATCATCTTTAGAAAACAACCAGTTATGATGTGTGGTGTTGCTTAAACTTGGTTTAGGCTAGTTCTAAGAGTATGAAAATACCAAAAGTTTAATATGAATTGACAACAAAAGTTGAATATTTTTGTTAATTAGAAGAAATAAGTAGAGGTAAGAAGAATAAGGTAATAAGTAAAAGAGAGAAATTACTGGTAGAGATGAGAAGGACCACACTACTGTAATGTAACAGATTTATAACAATTATTTGTAAGGAATTACTTATAACAAATTTGCAAAAAAAAAATTCTGAAATATAAGAAAATTTGTATTGTTTTATACAAAACAAAAACTATTTATTTTTTTATTTTTTTATCTATTTATACACAACAAAAAGTGTGTCCATCAAGATTACTATGTTAAGATAAAACAATGGGGGTGCAGAAATGGAGAATGTGAGAATAACAATCACCCACAGGAGAAGGGCCACCTGTTTGGAAAACCACATTGAAGCCCATATCTAGCTACCACATGGCAAGCCCATACCCATCTACCTCTATTTTGATTTTTGTAATTTTCAAAAACAATTGACTAGTACAAAAATTGGGCATAAAATGAATACGTTAGAAAATATATTGATAATTCCTTTGAAAGTTATTCTGACTTATCTTATGAATTTGATGTTTGAGACATGTCATGATATGATTCAAGATTTTATATATGAGCGCAATATGTTATTTGTTAAAAGTAAAACTCTATAAATTATGATTCTTTATTTAAAATCAGAATAAGAAATTAGACTCTCTCTAACCTTATAAATTCTATACTTTTGGAGATTTAATGTAAGAATAATAATGCATGAAAACTAATAATCTTTAAACACCCATATCTTTTTTCACGTATACTTTATTCCACCCACTATCAATTTAATATAATTTCTTTCAAAATTTCCTTTTATATTTTATTTATTTATTTCCTTTACTATTTACAGTCTTCAATTTCACTCCTTTCACAGTGCAGCATTTCAAGTTCTTTCGAAATTAAACATCGTAAACCTATCTTTTAAAATAAATCTATTTGAGAAATGTGAAGTAATGAACACAATTTTTCATTCACGAGTCACGAAATCACAAAATAATGCGTGTAGAAAGCATCATGAACAACGGAGTAGACCCCACCATGCAGGCACCAGCAAGGATTCAGAAATCGACTTGGCACTTGGTGGAGTCAAACGCAGTCGCAGCCACCGTTTTCCCATTGGTATCAGTGAAAGGAACGTTGAGCTCGCATGTGGCTCTGCCATTGAAGTGCCCAGACTGAAGATTCCCAAGCCTGAACCTAATACGAAACTTGATTTTTATATCAATAGGGAACACCCCACCCTTGTTATCTTCATGGAACTCAGAAACCTGGTTTCCATCCAACACCATCACATGTTGTCCCGAGAAAACAGCGCTGAAAAGGTTGGAGCCCTTTTTGTCTTGAAGGTAGGAGTTCCAGGGCATGTTGACGTCGGTGGTGGAGAACCTAACGCCGCTGTAGAGCGCGTTGGCCTGAACGACGTCGTAGTATATCTTGAGCTTCTTGTTAGGGTTGCTTGCTGTGATGTTGAGTACGAGGTTGTAGCTGAGGGTGGAGTTGGCGGCGTAGTCAAATTGCGTGAGCTTGGCGTCGGTGACGTAGAATCTGACGGAGCGGGGTGTGATGATGATGTATAAGACCAAAATCACGAGCATAACGAGGACGATAGCGAGGACCACAAAGATCCACAAGGTTTTGGTGAGACAGTAGCAGCATCTTGTGCCGAGACGCTCCTTTGACAGAACGGAAACAGCGTCGTTTGCTGCGGCGGTGTTCGGTGGCGGTTGTGTGTTTGCCATGCTGTGGAGGGGAGAACGGTGACGTGAAGTTAAGTGCGTTTTGTGTGGTGGCGTGTGTGTGTGTAATGGATAAGGAGTTGAATAGTATGCAAGACAAACGCGCTTCTGACTTGAATGTGTGCGTCTCCTGCTTCAATCAATCATCAAGTTTGACATTCTTTATGCTTTGTTCAGCAACTTTCTTTTTTCATAATTACACATTTTACTACTAAATTTTTATACTTTTACGACTTTTGCCATTCAACTTTAAATTTTACAAATTTACTGTTTAAAATTTAAAATATACACACTTTATCTTTTTGATTGTCAAATTATTCATATTTTTTTTATATTGTCATTAGCATGATATACACTATATTTTAAATTACACATTTTACCTTTCAATTTCTGTAATTTTGTGAATTTTATTTATTTTTCTTTTAATTTTGAAAAACTTATCAATAATTTTTCAATTTTGTTTATTTTACAGTATGAATGTTAAAATTATACATATTTTATCTTTATTTTAATTCAAGTCCATTTATTTAACTATGATGATGTAATCAATAATAACTTTATGTTTTTTTAAGAAGAATGTAGATTAAAATTTTGACATTAATAATAATTTTACAACTCATTTTAATAATATAATAATATATGAATAATTTATATTAAAATAAAAAATATAATTAAAATATTAATATATTATGTTGTAAACGACATTGTACTTTATTTATATATTTATATATATATATAATATATATATATATATCAAAATATTATTATTATAATTTATTTTCCATTTACTCATAATACTATATTATTATCCTTCACAACCATGCATCCTTTCTTCTTTCTTTAATTAGTATATATTACTTTCATTATATTATTTTATCATACAATTATTTATTATATCATTCTCTATTTTATTACTTATGAGGTTAGAACAACTACACATATTTACTTGGACATTATTATATTGACTTTGATTAAGAAATTTGATACGACTTTCATTAGAGAATTATTACATAAATTTTGATAATTTTGACTTCGTCACCAAGTCAACTTTGACTTTCACATTGCTGTTAGGAAGTATCATCAACTCAACCTCAATTGAACATCATCAACTGAGTGTATAAGATATAAGTTTTTGTCTTGATAAAAAATTGTTAACTTAATTATGATTTGACTCCCTTTTAATAGAAAATATCATGAACTTGGTATTCATTAGAGTCATTTTTAGCTTAACATTATTTAAGTGCATTCGCATATTAAGTTAACTCGATTTTAATTAATGTTTCGATTGAATATATCATTAACTCATCTAGATTGAGATTATTAGAATATTATTAGTTTAACATTGAGCATATTATTGTTCTTGTAACATTTAATTGAGAATATTATTTAGACAATTTTAATGAAAGTTTTTGTGATTAAGTGTAGTATACATATCTTCTCCAATTTAACCTTAATTAAAAAAAACTCAATTAATTAGGACATTTTTTTCGAGTACGAGTACAAAACATCTTTTGATAATCTATATCTTTTAATTGAAATATTTTTCAATAAATTGAATCACATTACCTTTCCACCAATATTTTTTTTATCTTTAACCTCGTTCAAAATATCAATAGATTGGACATCCATCCTTAAAAAATTGTAAATAGAAGAATTAAATGATTTCTTATTAAATAGATCAAATTTTTTTGAAAAAATAATCTTTTAATAGCTCATAATAGAATAACGAATTATTTTTATTCAATCCATATAATTTAAATGAAAATTTATCCAACCCATTACTTTGTCTACACGTTACTGACTCATGACAAATTATTTTTCGTGATTGCCTTAACAAATTAATTTAATCCTATGTTGCGAAAACTCACTTAAAAAAAATCAATAATTTATCATGATTCTCTTAAAAAGTGATGAAGCTCTAAATTACACGAATCACAACCTGGAATTCAGAAATCAATTTGGCACTTGGTGGGCTTAAACGGAGCCACCTTTTCCCCCTTAGAAGTCAAAGGAACTTTGAGTTCACATATGCCTCTGGGATAGTAAGAACCAAGCTGAAAATCTTCAAGCCTGAACCTAATTGTAAAACCAATCTTAACTTCAATCGGGAACACCCCATCCTCGTTATCTTCGTGGAACTCAGAAACCTGGTTTCGATCCAACACCATCACACGTTGTCCCGAGAAAACGGCGCTGAAAAGGTTGGAGCCCTTTTTGTCCTGAAGGTAGGAGTTCCAGGGCATGTTCACGTCGGTGGTGGAGAACCTAACGCCGCCATAGAGCGCGTTGGCCTGAACAACGTCGTAATAGATCTTGAGCTTCTTGTTAGGGTTGCTTGCTGTGATGTTGAGTACGAGGTTGTAACTGAGGGTGGAGTTGGCGGCGTAGTCGAATTGCGTGAGCTTGGCGTCGGTGACGCGGAATCTGAAGGAGCGGGGCGTGATGATGATGTACAAGACCAAAATCAGGAGCATGGCGAGGATGAGAATGAGTACCACAAAGATCCACAGGGTTTTGCAGAGACAGTAGCAGCATCTTGTTCGGAGACGCTCCTTTGAAGGAACGGAAGTGGAGTCGTTTGCTGCGGCGGTGTTCGGTGGCGGCTGTGTGTCAGCCATGTATGACGCGAGAGGGTGAGGGAATTTGAATGAGAAAAGATGGTGAAGTGAAGTGCGTTATTGTTGGCGTTAGAAGAGAAAGAGATGGGTGTGTTATATATAGGTATGAGTTGGATAAGGAGATGTTAAAGGATTCGTCAAAGCAAACGCGCTTCTGACTTCAATTTATTGAAAAGTATAGTTATGCAATGTTTGACGTTTCCTTCTAGCTTAACTCATTATTATTAATATTTTATAAAATTATTATTATTCTTGTTGTTATTATTATTTTTAAATATTTATTATTAATAATAATATTTTTTCACGTACTCCTCTTTAAATCAGCGAAAACAAAGGAACAACGTCTTGTAAATTAATCCAAAAATTCACGAAGAAATCATATTTCTCCACTATCATGTTATCATAAAAGATAAAATATGTTGATTTAATACAAAACTTTCATTTTTTTTCACCTTCGAGATCCAACTATCTCATGAGATGAGTTATCTTCGAGATAGTATGTTGTCATTCCATTTTACCTATCTCTTTCAAATTTTCTCTAATACAAATTTCTGTTTTTGGGATTTTTTGGAATTACATATAACTTTTAATCAATTCAAAAAACATTATTATAAAATTGATATTTTTAATCTACAATTAAATAAGATATAAATATTATATTGTTTTCAATTTAATTCATAAAATAATTAGTAAAAATAATACTTTTAAAACGGAACAGTCAAACTACCTACTCCAAGATAAAATTTTATTGAAAAATATGTTCAGATTCATAAACAAATAAGTTAAAAATAAAACACATTTTTTTAGTTTTTAATAAGAAAAGGACTAACGCAAATGTTTGAATCAAATATATTATTATGTGTTATCCATGCACAATTTTTTTTGTTAACAATAAAAAAATTATATCCAAAATAAGAAATAAAAAAAATTAGGTTAATTTTTATTTTAATAAAAATAATCAAAATAAAGCATTAAACATTTTTTATTTGATCTACGGTGAATCAACTTGTTGCTGACTTTTAACTGATGTTTTCTTTTTTATTATTGAGTTTTTGGAATCCTTTTTGTAAGCTTATGATTTTTTTAACAGAAGCATATGAAATGTATAAGCTATATGTTTCACCACCTTATCTTGGGCCATAATTTACACTAACAATAACAAAATTTAAAACTTAAAGAAATTGTGTAAGAGATAATTCAAGCTTTAAGAACAATACTAGTGTAACTATACATAAACCATCTAAAATATCACCACTAGATTAACCTTTTTCAATGAATAGTCTATGGATTACGAAATTAAATATTTGATCATGTCTAAAGAAAATTATTTATCATAACATTATTAATAACGAATCTTAACTAATAATTTTGAAAAGATTAAAATAATAATCTATATTAAAGTTAATATTTTTATTAATTTATGAAATAAAATCTTAAAGAGTACTTATTTAAAAATATATAAAATATTGGTAAAAAAAACATAAATATATTATTTATTAATAAATTTTTACTGAAATAACTTTAATTTTACTAATACATTAGAATAATTAATTTAAGAACAAATTAAAAAGTAAAATTTATAATTTTATTGGAAGTGATAACATCAATCAAATAAAAGAATATTTAGATGAATAAATTGTTGTTATTTATGAGACAAGTGGAGTATTCTTTCTGAATACATAATTGACCATACATGATACTTTAAAAAATATTCTTCAATTAAAATGAAAAGTGAAGATTATACTTATATTATATTAAATGACATTTACATTCCTTATGTTTTTAATTTTAGTACACAAAATCAATGTAAATTCTCTATCCCCAAAATTGCAACCCATTTCATGAATCAGCCTCTCCAATGACCTCTTAAAGATTAATAATTTTAAACATTTTCTGCAATTGAAAAAATCGTTCCCAATATCCAAAAACCTTCTCTAACTATGAATTTTAACTTTTTTTTGTTCTAACGTTTTAATTTTTTATTCATACTAAAATATAATATAGTAATATAACAATTTTGAAATATATGGTTGTTCCTTCCTTTATTTGTTGAGAGTTGAGGGTAGAAATGTCATTTTCTTTCCTAAACCAAACTCACGTCACGTGGGTACCGCCCCTGACAATAACTGTAGCTATTTAAAGTTGGATGAAAAAACAGAAAAGAAGACAAATGGATATTCAAATTGTATTAAATTTAGGTATTTATATTTATTTATAATCTTCAGTAATATTTTTTGGTTTTATAGTATTTGAAAAATTAAACTAAGTTGTTTCAAATAACAATAGAGATACACGCCACGTACTATGTAAAAGATTGATAAGAACATTTCGTTAGTTTTTTCATAAATTATAAGCTAAAATTAGTTTCTCTATAAGTTAATATTAATTTATACATAAATTAATTTATAAAATTTATCTCATATAATTTCTTTAAATTTTTATTTTTAAATTAGGTATAAGTTAATTTTAATTTATGAAAAAGCTTTTGTTTTTTAAAATTTTAAGGAAAAATTTTATATAAGCCAACACAAATTAATGAAATTGAACCGGTGGCACTGACTAGATATTTGAAAGAAATTGATTATAAACAAAGAAAAGACAGTATAGGACTTGTGCCTTTTTGCAATAGTAATTCTAAAATTACAACAAAAATTATTGATTAATTTTACATGTATACGCATAATTTTTTTAATTATGTATTAGAATGTGAATTATTTTTTTAATTAGCAAATTATATTGTTTGTTTATCTTTACACGTTTTATTTTTAAGTTTTAATTTTGTCGTATTTACTCATGATGAAGTTTTATAATGTTTCATTAGTTAAGATTTAATTAACATCGTAAGACTTCCGTGTAAAAACATTATAACTCGTTAATAAAATAATATATATATATATATATATATATATATATATATAAACATTTTTACATTAACCATTCTGAAGATTACCGAAAGTATTTCCGATTTTTTTTCTATTTTTTTATAAATATTTACAAGGAAATCTATCCAAAGATATTCGAAAAGTAAGATCAACTATAAAAATTTACAGAAAAAATAAGAATAAAAAGATGAATCAATCACAAATGTAATATATACATCCATCAATAAAAAATCTTAGACTGTGAAAAAAAATTGAAAATTTTGAGAGATAAATATTTACAATAATAATGCCTTTATGTAATTAAAATCTAATGTTAAAGACAAATATGATTTACAATATATTTGAATTGGATTGGGCATCTTAAGTTTTAAATATGTGATAAATCTGTTTTAACTGTTACTCTAATATACAAAATCTAAATTTTATAAAAGTTTGAAGTACCTCTTTTATAGTTCTATTAATTTATATTATTTTTTGTTAAAAAAATTAAAAAGTAATAAAAAATAAAATAAACACCCTCACAAAAATCCAAATCTATTACTTTCATATTTTAAAAATTAACTGGCTTATGTGCTGTTAATAAATTTTTAAAAAGATAAATTTACTATTTATATTTTTAAAAGTGTTTATTTTACTGCTTTTTAATTAAAACATTAAATAGTTAAATAGGTTAACGTACATATCAGTCAAATTATTAATGTACTTAACATTTTATTTAAAAAACTAAAATATAAATATTTTTTATTACATAAAAAATACTATATTAATACTTTTAAAATTTGATGTATCAAAAGGTAAAACACCACAAATATTAGCATGTTAACTCAACCATGCGTTGAGTGAAAAAAGAAAGGCATGTTATATAAATATATATAAATAAAATTAAGGAAAAGTATCTTTTTATTCACATAATACACTCACTTTTATAATAAAATATTAAATTATAGTAATAAAAATAAAAATAAATTAAATATTATAATAAGATAATAATGTATAAAATAAAATTGTGATTGAATGTAAGAAAAAAAAGAAGAAGAGTGCGAAAATATGAAAGTCCATAACTTAACGGAAGCAAAAGGGTAGAAATTTAAAATGAAGGTAGTTTGTGGACATGGCACGTGGGAATGGGACAGTCAGAAATGGACATGGCAGTCAGTGGGTACAAACACAGGCGCCATTGGAGCATTTTCTTTGGAACTCAAAGGAACCTCAAGCTCACATTTCGCTTTGGCCTTGGTGCTAGAAGTTGTGAGCTCACCAAGCACAAACCTAATCCTAAAGTGGAGTCTCACTTCGATATCAAAAGCCCTATTTCTCTCATCTTCTTCAAAACCCTTCACCTGCTCCTCATCCAACTTCGTCACCTCATACCCCGTGAAAACCCCGTTCAGTCCGTTCGTTCTCTTCGTGCTTTGCCGGAACGAGTCATGCACCGTCAACACCTCCCTGGACGCGAACCTCACGCCGTCGTAGGACACGTCGCCCTCCACGCTTTCGTAGTAGAACCCGAGCTTCTTGTTGGGGTTTCGTGCCGTGAAGTTCAGGACGAGGTTGTAACGGAGCGTGCTGTCGTTGGAGGTGTAGCTGAACTGCGTGAGCGTCGCGTTGGTGACGTACAACCGGAAGGCGCGTGGCTGAACCACGGCGTAGAAGACGATGAATGCGAGGAGGAGGAGGACTGCGACTGCGAGGAGAAGCTTCCAGAAGAAGCTGAAGATGCAGCAGCAGGAGCAATTTCTCTGGCGGCGGTGAGGTGGCGCCTCCGCTGGAGGAATCGCGGGGCCGTAATACGCACCGTTTAGTTGGGGTTGCTTATCCGCCATGCTGTAATGAAAATTTGGAAATATACAAAAATAGAGTATGAAGAATATGAAGTGTTTTTATTTTATGATGGAATAGGAAGAGGGTGGAATTAATAGGCCGAAAATCAGTGCGTTTGAAAATTCTACTGAGAGACGCGTTTGGGTTGGGACATTGAATGACTGTGACTCAAATAACAGAATTAATGTTCATGTGGTCATGTTGATAAGGATCCAAGTGGATGATACTATATACAGACAAAGCACGATGTTTCTTCATCAACTTGAAGGCAAGTGGCTTGAAGGTAGGGTTCTGATTATTACTATTTTTTACTACCATTTAATAAATTTATAATATATACAAACATTCACCCACTTACAGTAAATTTTGTTATTATAATTTTAAATAAAAAAAAATATTAAGAATAATTTTTTACTTTTTCAATAAAGATATAGAGAGTTTTTAATTAAGAGAAGTCTAGAGAAGAATTAGGTAAAAAAATTTATATAATGTGTTTTATTACATAAACTCCTAAAAGAGTGTTTAGATATCTTCTTATACTTATAAATATCTCATTGTATTTGATATTTTTAAATAAGTGCATTTGAGTTTTCTCTTAAACACACTGAAAATTAAAAAAAAAAAAGTTGATAAAACAATGAATTGTTAAAAACAACATAAAGAAATAGTGAAAATTGAGAGAAAAAAAGAGAGTTGAAAAATGACTAACAATGAGTATAATACCTTCTAATTTTCTTTTATAAATAAAAATTATTAAAAATAGTGTCTTCGTATGAAAACATTCTTAGGCTTATGAGGAGCTATATATTTTATTAGAAAACATTTTTATACATATATAAAACTGAATTACTTTCTGTACCATTTTTATTCGGTAAGAATCGTAGTTTCATAAGTCTAATACTAATTGAATTGGAATGGACCCAATTTTAATTATCTTTTCCATTATCCATTATTTTCTGTAGGAACCAACATTATCTATCTAGGAACGCTAACAAGGTGGGATGAGATAGATTTTACTTTTCCATCCACATTTTTGTAGTAGAATTTCATCCATACCCCCATTTCATACCTAATGGAATGAGAATCTTTGTCTCATTCTCATTGAGTACGGATATATCTTTACTGGACAATGGATATAATCGTATAAAAATTGCAGGATAAATTTTACTTTTCCATCCACATTTTTGTAGTAAAATTTCATCCATACCCCCATCTCATACCTAATGGGTACAGAATCCTTGGCTCATTCTCATTTCCATGGGTACGGATATAATAGATATAATCATATTTGTCTCTTACTATTCCAAATATTATTTAAATAATTTTTTACACAAAGATAAAAATTACAATAAAAAAACATGATATTATAAAACATTCAATGTCATTATTAAAATAATACACATTGTCACAATGAGACTATAGCATTTTAAATTTAAATTAAAATAATTAATTATATTATTAAAAAAATAATACATAGAAACTTTTAGTGTCAAAAAGATATTGGTCAAAGAAAGATATTGGTCAAACTTAGATGTCTCTCTATCATCCTCTAATATCAAATTAGAATATCATCAGTAACAATTGTATAAAGACAAAATAATTATAATAATTTAAAAATCTATTTAATCAACACTATATAGAAACTAATTTGATAATTTTTTAACATCAATAACTACAAAAAAATATAATTTCTATTACAATAAAAACTAACTTTTAGTTTATAAAATAATTTATAATTTAATTAGTATAATGACTAATTAATTTTTTATCTAAATTAGTTTATATGAAATTTTCACAGCTTACTTTTTAATTTGCAGAAAACCTTAATTGTGAGTGTGAAGTGATCATCCACATGATGCTGAGCATGCGTTGATAATGACTTCAACGGTTTAATTTACTCACCAAATTACTTAAATGGTGCCATACTTTTAAAATAATGCAAGTCCAGACTTATTAGGATCATAATTACACAACTCATTAGGATAATGACTTAAAGATGGTTTTATGGTACACCATGAATCATTTTTTAAAATTATATAATTTCTTAAAACAACTTTTTCCTCCCCACTGCGTTAAAAATTGCATAAATTATATTTTTTGCGTGTATCACTTGTGAAAGTAATATTAAACTCTTCCAGTTAAGAATCCAACCTAATTTCTCACTCTACCAGTTTATTCAATATATGTTTTATTCAGAGAATGCCTTTTACTCTCTCTAAATAAAAAACTTTAATTTATGGAATATAACTCTTGAGAAAATTATTGAAATTGCTATATTTTAGAATTTTTCACGTATGAAGCACTACTTCATTATGAAAAGTGTGTGCTCCAATATATAACTTAAATTTGTTCAGTATTTTAAAAAGAAAATGATTTGGACACTTCTGTGCAACCACCCAACTCAATATTTCTTTTTAAAAAATTTTGTAGTATGCATTGTGAGAGGGGGAGAGGTGTGTTACGGGGTTAGAATTGTGGAGGAGTTCCTCTATCCCTATCTTTTAAAAAAGTTTTACTTCCTATCATTTAGAGAATCTCTTTATACTTTGAAACAAGCTTCTAGACGTTGGTTCACGAATCTCTAGTGCGTTAAGAGTAATGGTTTTTTCAACTTTACTATTACTCTGTTTGTGTTGCAGAATCAAATTTTCAACTTGTTCTTGTACATGTGAATAACCTCATTATTTGAGGAAACAACTATAATGTCATCTATTAATTTAAGACTTACATCGACGATACTTGATCACACAGTAAAGATCTAAGAAAGATTTAGGAACTTTTAAGTATTTCTTGTAAATGAGATTGCTCAATTCAGAACTTTTGCTAACAAAAACATGCATTGGATATAAATGTTGAAATTGGTCTTCTTGAAGCTATGTCAACAAGTATACCACTAAAACCAAATCGTCACTTAGCTTCTCTAAATGATTCTTTCCTTGATGTTCTTATGCATTATAGACTATTTGTGACTTATTTGCCTTTGCTTTACAAGACTAAAACTTTCATATATTGTGTGCATAGTGTTTCTCAATTCATGCAACAATCAAGATAAGAGCACTAAAAGGTTGCAGTGCAAGTAGGGGTGGCAAAACGGGTCAGCCCGGTCCATTTAGACCCGTCCCGCCATAAGCCTGTAAAAAACGGGTCGGGCCAGCCAGGCCTGCCACAGTGATGCGGGCCAAAATTTCTAACCCGCTCCATCATAAGGCAGGCTGCGGGCCGGCGAGCTGACCCGCTTATTTATTTTGTTTTGTATTTTTTTTTTAAAATCTATTTTTTTTTTTTGGATCTTTGATTTTAAATTGGACTTTTTTTTCTTTGCAGCTATTTTGTTTGTATCCAATTTAAATGAATTTTTGTAATTACAACAATATATTAAAGATGTATATAGTGACATGACATCTTAAAAGTGCAATATATTTTTTTTCGCGGGCTCGCCCCATCTCACCTGTGACCCGACGGGTTGGCGGGTTCAAAATGTTAACTCGCCCCACCCATATGCTATCGGGTTGGCGGGCCGACGCAAAACCCACTTTGCCATCACTAATTGCAAGTTGTTTGGTATTTGAAAAATGATATTTTTTTTAGCGTAGAGAAAGTTACTTAAGATTAAGTGATTGGTGCAAGTCTAGGCTAGTTTTCCCATGACATGACCAATTTCTTATTGGGGAGTTTGCATTGTTAAGACAACCTTTGATCTCTTGAAAAATCAAGAAACAAGATATCATATCTCACTCATGTGTAGAAGTTGAATATTGATCTTTAAATCACTATATGAGTTGAAATGGTTGAAAGATCATTTATCATACCTCAATGTCTCGCATCCTCAACATATGCATGTCTTTTGTGATAGTTAATTAACATCCCAAATTGCTAAAATATTCACCAAAGCTCTTTAATGATGATGACAAAGTAGGGTGAGAACATATTTTACTTTTTTATATGTTCTTTAAAGTAAACATTCATCATCATTTTTCATACCTAATGAGTAACATATGTGAAATTTTTATCTTATATCCTTAGATAACGGGTATACTTGTACCCACTTTTATATCTGTCCCTTACTATTTTAATTATTAATTAAATAATTTTTTTATAAAAAATAAAAATTCAAATATAGAAAACATGATATTATTAAAGATTCAATGTTAAAAGAATATATATTTTCTTTTCTCTAATGTCAAATATCAATAAGAAATTATAACTACATAAATCTCAAATCATAGTATCAAATAATAATTAGATAAAGATCAAATTATTATAGAAAAAAGTAAAAATGTTGAAATGTGTGTCTTAGAAATAAGTTACCGAACTACAGACCAAAGAAAATTTAATATAAATTTTTTAGGTTACCTAATAAACTAAAAGTGTTTTGATAATTTAAAATAAAAACGAGTAGGACATATATGTACATCCCACTACGAGAAAATCATTGAATATAAACTAATTTAGAGAAAAAAAATAATTAGTCATTATTGTGACTAAATTAGAAACTATTTTATAAAACTAAAAATTATTGGTATCTAAAATAGTTTCTATTATAATAGAAACTACATTTTTTTTTGTGACTATTGATTTTAAAAAATTATGAAATTAATTTATATAAAATGGTAACTAAATTGATTTCTAAATTAGAATCTAAATTTATTTCTAATATTAGTTACCAAGATTTTAACCATTTACTAAATTAGATTCTATATTAATCTCTAACTCAATTAGTAATTAATTTTATCATTTTATAGGTGACAAATATGATTGGTAAAATCAGTTTTTCTTATACTGACTTCATTCCATCCTCGTACTAAATTTTAAAATCGGATATTATATATATATATATATATATATATATATATATATATATGTCTAATTAAAATCAGATCAAATTCGAGTAATACTTAGAAGGACAAGTTGCTTTTTCCATCTTTGAATCTCTAGGTTGATCACAACTTCTTTCCTTATTTTCCTAGTTAGGCATAATTTGTAAGCATCAACTAAGAAGGTGATAAAATTATTCTATACAAACGTAACCGATCTAGATTTTCAGTCTACAATTTAGTTTAAATTGTTGAACATATCCAAAAATATATAAATATATCATTAATTACTTTTTAAGATTCCAACTTAGCCATGCTAATTTTAGTTGATTTAGGAATCTATTAGAAGTTTTTCCAAGAATAAATACCATATATAACTCCAATACAACATATCAATGAAAAATATATACTCTTGCTCTAATATTTTATTACATTAGAGTAACCAGCTTAGTGAAGTTACCCTGACCAAAGCATCACACAAGACTCTAATCCTCCTCAAATAAGTAAATTATATTTACTGTGTAAAATTACTAAAAAAAAACTTGATGTGTTGAATAATTATTATTTTAATTTGGTAAGTAATATTTTATTCACAACCTAATTCTGTTATTATTTTACTTTATATTTATAAAATTATAAAAAAATCAAACCGTCAAGTAAGAAAGTCATTGAGTTGGGTCATCTTAACTTTGATTTAATTAACGAATATGAAGGAAGATAAGGACAGCTCATTTACACGTTTAATGGAAGAAAAGCTTTCTTTCATGATATTATTAGTAGCCAAAGTAGGTGAGGGTGTGTGAAAAGGACCACCACCACCACCATATGCCGTGTGTGGATCAATCTACACACTCACAATAATATTCCTCCAAAAGTTAGGCACCCACGACCACTTCAATAATTCACCTTTACCCCTAAATCTCTTCTCATTACAGAAAAAATTTGATTAACTTTTGCAATTGGCTTTTCCCTGCTGCTGTGCTACCACCACCTTTCTTCCAAATGACCCACAACAAAACCTTTTCTCTATATCCTAAATAACATATCGTATACACCAAAAGGAACCTGAAACTTGGTGCAGGTATTTGTATATATATCTGCAGCCGAATGAATATTCAACCTCTAACCGCAAGAAAAGAGATAAAAGTGACACTCAAATAATACTAAAGTGGTCCAAATCCTGTAGATAAAGAAAGCGTGATGGAATATGGCTTCTGAATATGCACACAGCAATAAAATAAGCAACATAGGAATGTAGAAATGTCCAAAAGGTGGGTAGTAAAAGAAAACAAAGGCGAAAAACGCGAATAATATTATAGAGAAAAGGAAAGATAATGACTCAGGATCCATGCTTCATCGCACTCTCAATCGTAATCCAAATTGAAACAAGAAATTTTATTGCCATCGTACCTCAATATTACATTTAATCTCCATGTTGCATCTTGTAGTTTTTGCTATATCCGACTCTTTGGTCTGTTCATATTTCTATAGCAAAACCCCAAAATACAAACATCTAGCCACCAATTCATACACGGCTTTACGTACAGTAACAACAGTGCAAGAATACATACGTATAGGAATACAATTTATTGGTAACAACACAATTCTAATACACTCTTTTAACACTCTTTTAACAACATCTTAAGTGATAATAAAACTGTGATATTTTCAATAAATCTTAACATTATACGAAAAAACTAAAGTTAGTGACGAATATTATATTTATATCTTTTGAAAAGTTCGTCACTAAATTATTGATGTAAAATAATGTACATCACTGAATTCAGTCACTCGTAATTTTTTGGTGATAAAAGGATAAAACTTATTACAGTATTGTTGTTGTTGTTGTTGTTCAGTCTAAACGGATTGTATGTAATCAAAAGTGAAACTTTGAATATAATTGAAGAACAACACCAATGGTCTTCACAATACTGCATGAAAGGTTTTTTTCCCGATAAAAAGTGTGTTTAAAAGAGTGTGTTAGAGAATGTGTCGGTAGCATTCCTGGTGTGAGTTTAAACGCTGACGGAGCACCGTTGGATGATCTGAAACTTGATGGCGTTTTCGCCGACGACGATACCGTTGCTGCGTGAGCCGAAGGAGATGAAGGCGGGGCAGCGGACGTAGAGGTGGTAGCGGCCGGAGATGAAGGCGCCGACCTTCCACCGGACCCTGCCGTCGGCTTTGATGGTGATGAGGACGTTACCTGCAGCCTGGTCCTCGCTGAGGCCGACGAAGTTGAAGGGAGCGACGGGGATGTTGACGCCGTAGACAAACGGCGACCAAACGTTGACCTCTTTGTGGCCCTGATAGGTGGGAGGAATGGCGGTGCGGTAGGTGACCTGCTGGCTCCGGTAAGTGACGTAGGTTTCGAGACGGTCGTAGTAGACTCCGATGTGGTCGTTAGGGTTGCGGGAGATAAGCGTGACTTGGAAATTCGATGTCAAGAAGTTGGGAACGGTGGCGTTGAAGGCGTAAACGGTGACGTCTTGGAGAGTGAAGGTAGGTTTGGTTGGTCTAAGGATGGCCCATATGAGAAGAATAGTGACCAACACGACGAAGAGGAACACCACTATGCACCAGAACACTTGCCGGAAGATTCTCCTCTTCTTTCCCTTGTGGTGGTCGCACTCCTTCCCCGACATGGTCTTTTGTTGGTGTTGGTTTGGAGAGACAGTGTCTGAATTTCTGTTATGGTGACAAAAGAAAAGAGCGCAATAAGATATTAATTTGTAGAAGGAGTGTGTGAGGTTCCGTGTGGTGGAGGTTTCTTGGAATGTGTTTGTGTTGGTGTGTGTGTTTGGTGTTGATTTATTTGCAAGGTGAAGTGTTGTGTTCTAAGATAGTGATAAGATCGTGCTATGTTGTAGAGTTGGGATATGGTATTTGAATGGTGGAGGCTGCTTTTGGTTGTTGAGCCCAATCCACCAAAATTATTAGTGCTTTATTGGTAGTTTCATAATTTCATTAGAACTGTGTGTGAAAATGGAAACTGTGACATGAGTCATTTCGTCTGTGTGTCCCACTACTTACGCAAAACAAAACCATAATGTTTATCAGGTTTAACCTCCTTGTTTTCTTATTTTTCTCTTTCTTTTTCTTCTTCCTTACTACTGCTATCACAGTAATGTTCGGAGAGGATCTAATTTCTGCTGTTTCATCACTCACATTACATAACATATAGTACCCACTTTTACACACACTGATTCCTTGTTGGAAACTTACGAACGTAACTTTTATATAAAAAACGAAATCAGTATTCAATATCACTGTAGTGTTTTTGTCGCCTGGTGTGAGAATTGAGCTTTTTGAAAACTCTGTCTCCAGAATTTTTTTCTTACAAAAATTTCTGTCCACAAAATTGCTTCTGCAACCTTTAAATCGTTTGTCAAAATATAAGGTTATAAATTACATAATTCGGATTTAAGGCAATAATAAGTTGTTTTACACTGATAAAAGAAAGTTAGAGAATAGATAAAAGTATATAACAATTTAAAAAAAATAATTTGATGATAATCTGAGTGTATTCATTGAAGGAAAATCATGGAATGGAAGAGATGGAAGTGTATAAACTAATATACTCTCGAGTATTTTAAAATTTTAATTTTTCTACGAAATTTGTGATATAAAGGGAGTATAATGGGAGAAATTAATTAGAAAGGTATTGATGTTAGTTAAAGAACATGCACTAATCATAGGTGGAGGTGTACATTCTACGCTTGTCAAGAGTAATGTTCCACTCTTACTTGTCCATTTTCATTCATGGCTTGATGTTTGATGCATGCCAACTCAATAATGGGGTGCTTTACTTTTGAGTGTTGATTAATCTTCACTCTATTTGGGTGATAAAATGAAAAGGAAAAAGGTAGAGAAAGAAAGTATACGTTTGATGTATGATGTGATAGATAAAGAAGGAAAAAATGGAAGAAAATGAAGTATAGTGCAACCAAAAACAAATACATAATTATAATTTTTGTTAATCAAACCCACAAATGGAGAAAAAAAAGGCAAGAATTTGAATTTTTGAAACTATGAATCAGCTTCCATTAATTTAAACAGTTAAACTTACATATACATTACAGTTCCATGTTTTATTTAATTTATATTAATCTTTAAAAAAGAAATTTAAAGTATATATAATAATTTTTCATTTGAAAGTGGAGCAAATTTTATGACAAGAGATTAAATTATTATTAGTTGATGGCCCTTTCAACATGATAGTGCTTCTTTCACGTCATCAAGCAATGGAAAAAAATTATAATAATACAACTATATGAGACAATATTGTTAATCATAATAAATTATATAATTAGGAGAAAGATAAAAAGAAGTAATATTAATATAATGAAAATGTAATTAATGAATAAAAAGAATCAACGCAACTATTTAATGAATGAATCACAACTCTGTAAGAAAAAGAAACAAAATTACATTTCCATGAATTTTATTCTTTTTGTGGAATCTGTGGGGCCAAACTGAAATTCCTGTAGTTTCATGAATCTGTGTACCAGAAAAAAACCAAACCAGGGAAGGGGAAAACCTTAACTAGTTTAAATTATCTTAAATATGTTTTTGAATTCTTTTAATTTCTGTACGAGTTGATTTTTCTATCAATGTAGAAATTGAACACATGTCATAAAATTCAACAAACTAAGTTATATTTCAACTTATGAAAGAAACTTTTATTTTTTTTTCTTCTAAAAATAATTATGGAGAAAGTTGTACAGAAAAAAATCATTGGAAACAGAAAAACCATTGGACCTACCTAGTTTGAATTTTCTTAAGAGTGTGAAATAAATTTTATTTTGTTTTTGAAATGAACAAAATGAGCACCGACAAAACAGGTAAGTCCAATGTTAGCATCTAGGAAATGTAGAAATTTCTGTGGCTGCAGTAGGTTGATATTAAGGACCGCAAAAATAGTATCCATGAAATTGACTTTCTCTCTGTGTTGATCAAAAGATAAATTGATTAATTTATTAATGATGATTACTGTTGAAAATTAAGAACACGCCTAACTTATTTGACCAAGTAAACAACTTTTAAATTTATATTTAAAATAACTACGGATGGTAAAACTACGCTCAATTCTTTTATATATATATATATAATTATTAACTTTGAATTAAATATATTTAATTTTTTTAATTATTTATTTAGATTATGTTTTATTTTTAAAATAAATTAGGATTTATTTTATTTTTATATTTTATAAATAAATATAAATAATTTTTTAATAAATTAAAATATTTTAAAAAATAAAACATAATCTTGACATTAATTTATAAAATAAATTAAAAATTAATATTAAAATGAAATAAAATTTTAATAAATAATTTAAGAGTTAAAAATATATTTAATTCTTAATTTTTAATTATATTTTTATATTATTATTAGTATATATATTCTATATAAAGTAGTAATCCTCTTACTCTTACTTTAACACTAAGTGAATAATAAAACTTTTTGTAATTATTTAATTAATCATGTTTTTAGTTTTAAAAATTTGAGATAACTATAATATTGAAAAAGTTAGTTCATAAATTTTTAAAATGTATTTTATAATTATTGAAAAACAACTTAGAGAAAACAGAACAAATTATAAAAACTATTTATAGACTATAAAAACAATTGAAGAAGAATATATTTAATGACTTAAAAAAATGAAGAGATGAAAATCATCTCTACCCAATTTGAAAAGTAAAAATATAATGGCATAAAACAAATAAAAAGTGTTTGAGCAAGGGAAAGATTACAGTGAGATGTCCAATCTCCATTACTATAAGCAGAATTAGAGAAAAGTTGTTAAAAGAAGATGATAAGAATGTGGGCACAAGAATGAAGGAAGTTGAAAGGAGAAAAATGTGTGAGTATGAAGAGATGGGCCAAGCTAACATGTGAGTAAGGGATAGATTGTTTGATGCACAGACATTTAGGATGATTTATTATTCTCTTCCCAGATCCCTAGGTTCTCCATTATTTAAGCTTTGACAGTTTCAACTTAAGATTCAGGCCCTACACAACTGCTTCTTTGAAACTCTCAAATTCCCAACCTCTGCTTCTTTCTCTTCTTATCACTCTCTCTACATCGCATACTCATTCATCTTATCTATATATTAAACAATTGAAGTATATATATGATTGAAATTTCTTATATGATTTGTATAGATTGATTTATTTATAAATTTTTATTTATTTTATGTTATGAAAACTTATATACTACTAATATTTAAAATAATACATCCACTTAATAAAATGAATAATTATACTAATTCTTTATATCAAGTAATTTTATTTATAAAATTATCTTTTTTTCTCCTAATGATTACATGTACTAAAAGATGAAGTATGTACTAAACTAACACAAAAACTCCGATCTTGTAATTAAAATTAGAAATACGACACTCCCATGAAAAAGAGGCAGCATACAAGTCAACACATAAATCATACATTTTACCAAACTATTTTCCCATTCAAATTTGGAAATAAAAATAAAAATAAAAATTACCTAGTTGATTCAAAGTAAATAAAAACAATAACATGAAACAAATTTTGTCGGCAGAAAAGATGTTCCTCTCAGTTTATGATGATTCATATTTGTTTGAATCCGTTTTTTTTTTTTCATCAGACAGAGATGCACAGATAGGAAATATGTGATATGAAAAACCAAAATTGACAAAATCATTAAATTGTAAGATAATTAATGTTTTAATTTTTCGTAAGATAACTAATGTTTCACAATAACATTTCAATAAAAATTCACAAAATATATAAACAACAAGAAAATGCAAAAAAGTTAGACAGTAAAAGAAATAAAAAAGTTTAATGAATAGAAAAATGATTGAGCTGCACGTTTTGGGTACCATAAAAGGAGTAGTGGATATGCATCGATTATTAGTTGATGTTCACATGATGTGATTTTAAAAGAGACAAAACGTGAAAAGCAGAAAAAAACAGCGTTAGGCGGCTACAGAGTTGCAATATTGAGGTTGAAGAAATGGGTGATGAAAATTCTCTAACCAAACAAAACTCCAAATTTAAAAAGGTGGAATGAAAAGCATGAAGTGAAGGACAATGAAAGAAAATAGATATTGAGTTCTTTTTTTTCCATTTTGCATCTTTCTATTCGTCCACACACCAATCATTTTTAACTGGACTAATCATACATAACAAATAGGTTAACCTATTTATCTCTATAATTCTGTTTATTTTAAGTTCTAATTGCTATACAAAGAAATTTCAATTTTAGTTTCCACATTATTTTTTCTAGTAATTTATTATTTCCAAATTTTAGATGAAATTACAATTTTAGTTTCTTTTTAATTTTTGTAAGGACCCATAACTTTTATCCATGATTTTTATTTTTTTAAATTTTGCAATTTTAATATAATTTTATGTTTTTATATGCATTATTTAGTTTATTATTGTCCAATTGAGTCGTGGGCCTAACATATGAAATAAAAATACTTTAAAAAACAATTTAATCAATTAAAGAATAAAAATAATAAATGTATAGAAAATTAAGGACTTGAACTAAATTTCTCAAATTTGAAGAATAAAATTATCAAAAATAAAAATTACGAAATATAATTTATTTTTAATTTTTATAAAAGTTATATTGTTAGAAATATTCCTAACACAACGAATCATAATTAATATAGGCTTTTCCATATTATATGGTCCATACGTTATTCCATATTTTATA